>JAZDUH010000227.1:95000-695000 GCA_036419115.1 Scarus forsteni | reverse complement strand
AATCAGGTTAACCCAGCTGTCCAAACTCAGATGGTCTGCAGCACATTTAAATCTATAATCCCAAAGTCACCAACTATAACTCTTAATAACTGTAGAGACAGCAGCAACTTTATTCATATTCAACTTTATACTTATTTTTAATCGGGTTACTCTACCTTGTTGATTCCAGGTGATTTTTGTTTCTGTTAATAGTGGACCAACAGCCGCGATTATTGTAAATAGGTATACTCTATTTTGTTTTGATCTTTAGTCTCCTTTGTATGTATATGTTGTTTACTTCCTTTCCCTGAGACCAGCTGCTGTAATACCACAATTTCCCAGTTTGGGATCAATAAAGTCTATCTGTTTATCTATCTGTCTGTCAATCCATCCATCAGTCTGTCTTTCTACCTACTCACCTACCGACCTGTCTGTCTGTCTATCTATGTAATCCATCTGTCTGTCTCACATGTAAATCTTGAATGCTCATAACATCTGTGTTTGAAGCCCTGTGTAACTGCTTATGTTTGATCAATAATAATGAACGGGCCTGCGACACCAGCAGTGTTTCTGTTACCTCGTATGAATGTAGTTAATTCAGAAAGTCCCTGAATCAGCACCCAGGCTGAAATAAAGATCCTCTATGAGCTGAAGTTTGTCGGGGACAGAGGAAGGCAGAGTGAGATTTATGAGTCAGAAAATATTTTCATTTAAAGAGACTGAGGGTGAGTGATTCATTCTTCCTCGAGTTACATAAGCCATCACAGAAACAAGCTGTCGGGCATTTTTACTACAATAATCATCAGAGTGGAAATCTGTTAATGATGATTGTTAACATGAGTTACTCTGAGCTGGAGTGAAAATATAAAAATACAAAAAGAAAAGTACCTCACGGTTTTGTTAAATTTGAGCAGCTTTTATTCGTCAGTGTAGATGCCTGCCTACATCTGAACTACATGCTCTAAAAACAAAATAACTTTAATATTAAGAAGGGAAATTCACTTTACTTAAGCAACATTTAAAGCCAAATGAAGGCAAAATTTATTTTCAATATAAAGTCATTTCGTGTGTGTGTATGTGTGAGGGAGGATTAACAGATTTTTAATAGAAAAAGTCTGAGATTTTATTTCTAGGTCACTTCGCCCAGCCCTGTTTCTGACCTTCAAAATCCTTCTACATCCTGGTGCTTTAGAGTAGATTTGAGCAAATCTGACAGAAAATTGAATTTTCTTTTTTCAATTTTCTTTTCACGTCTTTCCTCACTCCTGAGGTGATGCTGATCGTGACTTGTGTTTTACAGGGTTATGTTATGTTATGTTATCCATTTTAGAGGCAGGTTAGCACTTTGTGTAACATTTGAAGGAAATGTTTATTAAACTAAACCCCAGGGCACATGCACAAACCACTGTGGACGTGCTTGTCAACCTACTTACAACCCATGGACATGGACTAAGAAGTGAGGCAAGACACAAAAAGAAATAAAAAAATCCCTTTAAAAAACTTTGGGAAAGATGTGGTTTGACAGTGTAAATGACTGGAAAACGTAATATTTAAAATATTAATTGATCTTATTTGTTCTGTTTTCATTTGAACTGTTGCAGGGCACCCCTGGAAAAGAGAGCTTGGTCTCAGAGGGTCCTCAGGCCTTGGCCATCCCCACTACAGAGGCATGATAGGAAAAAAGAGTCAAAGTTCAAGAGAAAGTTCTTTAGAGGGACGTCCTGTGTTGGACATTTAGACACGTTTCAGGGTCTGAAAAAGTCATCAGAGCTGCAGGACGTTTTATCTTGGACTCCCTGAGGTGAAATAACAGCTGCTGTCTGAAGCTTCATGCTGCTTCCTCTCACTGACCCCACGCCCCCTCCGTGTTTAAACACACCTCCATAATACCATGAGTCTGAGGGTCAGGGAGGTGTTTGGGTCGAACTCCAGGGGTATGCAGAGGGATGGTGTTTGAGCATTAGCAGTGACTCCAAACAGGCTTTGTCCCATCTCTGGTTAGGACGTCTCTGCGGAGCACTTACTGACATACTCATGCTCTAGGCTCCTGCAAGGCCTCCTTCTCCTCCATCCTCATCCTCACATGTATTTAAGGGATTAGGAGATCCTTCATCGTGGCAAATGGAGAAGCACCACCAGGGAAGTCCCGGAGAGAGGACGTGAGGATGAACACATGCAGGTGAAGGAGCCTATCATGTTAGAGTATTTTAAAGAGCTCATGTTTCTCCTTAACTCGAGTTTGTCACTTTGTTTTCGATGTCTGTAAGATGTTCACATCACCTGATACCCCATACCCCTGATCCACCTTTATCATCTCTCTGACTCTACTGGAGAGCCTGGCCCTTGAAGGCCCCCCTCCCCACATGCTTGATCACCTGGTGGCGATTGGTCAGTCATGTTGTCAATGACCCTGCACCATATCATGCGTTCATCTACTGTCTTAGTCGTTATTACTCTGATCCAATGGACTTGAACTGATGATGAAACAATGCTATGATGTCACAATGGTAGAGCTATTTGGGGAATATCTGTAAGTAAAAGTGCCCCAAGTATTGATTCTTTAAGATGGCTCCTGCAGAGCCAGAGAAGCAGATCTTACTTGAAGTTATCGTCCTCCACAAACTTCTGCAGCTCCTCGATGTATCTGACAGACTGGAGATATTTCTGAACGTGAGGGAGGGTCACCAGGTGATCTGAGGGGACACAGGAAAGGCTCACTTTACAATGAAATGATAATTCATACAGGGCATAATTTGGAAAAGTTCATTTTCTAGCAGAAAGACATTGATCATGTGATGAAAGCACTCAATGTGAAGAAAAAGATACAAACAATCTGGGAGATTCATTTTAAACCAGATGGCACTAATGCTTGACAACTGCTCTTATACTGTTAATACTGTTTATTGGTTTATTGGTAATGTTTAAAATGTTTATAATGTAATTAATCTATTTTTCTACCCCTATTTTACTGATTTATTTAATGACTCAATGAATTTAGCTTGAATTATTTATCTATTATATTACTTAAAAATGTTGAATATTATTGTCATGCAGAATCTAAAACTAAATTTAATCTTAATTAATTAATCAAACAATTCATCTACATAATGCACCATCATGGTTACCCAACTGCACTTTAGATAATCTAATTTTAATGTATGTATGTAAGTTGTGAGTGTGTACGTGTGTGTCTCTAAATTTGTTGTAGTTCACAAATATTTTGTGAATTCTACATAGAAAAATGAAAATTAGTATATTTATGACAAATGCGCATATGTCAAGGAGGGAAGTAACAAACATAACATATTGAGGTTTCATTTTTGTTCCTAACAAACAGTAATAGAACAGCACTGTTAATTATTCCAGTAGCATAGTGTTCATATATTTTTGGTGTTTGTTGTCTTACCGTAGTTGCTGGACATCTGCAGGTCAGAGATGACCCTGAGCAGGTTGTTCATCTGATTGGTCCTCTGCTCCGTCTCTATGATGCTGTCTGATGCTGGATAGGCCGAGTCGATGTAGATCATGTCCAACAGGTAGATCCCTGTAACACACCAGAGGAGATGAGTCCATTAATGTTAATTAATCATTTCTGTTGGAAAAACAGGCATCTTCGAGCCAAAGTTAATGCATGACTCTTACATTTCACCTTTGATGGTTAAAGAAAGACAGAAACACGATAAAGCTGCTCAGCCTGTCTGTCCTCCCCTCTCACTCTGCACAGAGCATTTACGGTAAATCTTCAAATACATGAGCACTTCAAATTTAGAGCAGCTGGCTTGATCACAGTCCCTCTCGTCTGTCTCGTCCACACCCCCTCTCTGCTCCAGACCCCCCTCCAGACCTGGAGCTTTTCTGTTGTTGCTCTTGATTCTGCTGTGATTTTGCTCATTCACGTGTTCTCTTTGTTTAGATTGTTTAACCTTTTTAGTTTCTAACTTGCACCATCTTTCTGCTCTTGCATGTGAGCTGTTGTAGGCTGTTTTCCCTTGTTGGCATGCATCATTTCATCCATCGGGGTAAACAAACAATCTCAGCATGAACACATGGCACAGCACAGGAGAGCGCCCTCCTCTGGACAAGACTCAGCTTCATCCTAAAGACACAGGACCTGTTTTTGGTGATGATAAAGTGTACGTTATATTCAGAGAAGATTGTCAAGGTGGAGAAACCACCTGAACAGATGTGTGGGACTAAGAAACTTTATCTCCTACATATGATACAGTTTTGGATTACTGTCATAAACAGAACAACACCTCCACCAGAGAAATAAGGACTAGTGTTGGGAGTAATGCATTGCAAAAGTAATGTGATTACTTTAATGCATTCCTTTTTACTGTAACGTAAGTAATGTACGGCATTAAAACAATAAAACAGATAATATTTACTTGGGACAAATGTCAGTAAAGCAAGTTACAATGCACTTATAATTTGACCCCAAAGACGTTTTTTCTGTTTGTTTATTTAAATAGAAATTTGCCAAAAACTCCGTGAGATCAGCAGAGGAGAAAAGTCCTCCACTAGGACTAAAGTTACAGAATCTCTAATACAATTTACCAGAATTTTACCTTTTTCTGTTTTTGCTATTATCGTTTCTTGTACAATGCCATGAGCATCAATGTGGCTATTATATTCTACTGTTTTTAGCTTTAAGCTGAACTCAGTCAGATAGCCACCACATCACCTTCACTGGATGTGTATTGAGCTTTTTGAGCGTAATGAGCTACATTTAGAAAGACAAACCCATATTTCCTGTTATTTTGACAAGAGTCAATAATGTGATAATAGTGTAATGACTTTCATTTCAAATACAGTAATATTATGAAGTAACTAATTATTTTGAAATGACAGTTACAAGTAATAAATAGTGCATTACATTTTTTAAGTATATTTACCCAACACTGCTAAGGAACAACATGTGACCCATACGACACAGGAGGTATGATCGATGGGGTAAACTCAGTTGTTTCAGTTGCTCTTCTTCACAATATAGCTGTAAGAATATCATTACAGTCATTAAAATAAATAAGAGTATAAAAAAGAATAAAACAAGCAGGTTGTAACATGCAGATTCTTTAAGTTACATCAACTTCCTTATGAAGGAGAGATTGAGACTATGAACAAGGCCAAGGAATATACACAAACAAAATTACAATATTTATAATTTAGAAATAATATGACAGGACTGTTTGACAGAAGACTACATTTGACGGCAAAGTTTGGTAGTAAGGATATTACATTTGACGTATGATTAATAAGTTGAATAAGTTATTTGATTTAACTTATTAACAAATATTAGAGGTAAAAGTTGATCATTTTCATATTAATGTCTTAGGCTTTATATTTGCAGCTTCTGTCCAGTTAACCCTTGGAGCTGAAGAAGCCTTTTGGAGAAGAGGAGAAAAATGTCTTCTAGACTGTGAACCAGTCCAGTCACCACTTTCAGTTTCTTAACTAATCTGTGCCACTCGGACTTTAATTGATAACAAATTACATTAAAAATGTAAGGTGGAAAACTAAAATTGTATACTAGATTGTTTAATCCTGTTTCCAAACTAGATTTTGGACCAAAATGAATTGTCATCCTTTCCAAGTAGAAAGTTTCAGTATTGAAAACAAGCCTTGACAAATGCAGGTATAAGTTAGTCTTATCGGTTGATTTTTAATTTACCTCCTTTGCCACAAAGTTATCATGACCCTTATAGCACTCTGAACCCAATGGGAGGCTACCCCCCCGTCCCATGATTATCACTGAGCTCTGACACTTCCTCAGATTCTTAAAACAGGGAAATAAATCATCAGACAGCTCTCTAAAATAAACTATTTTTACTCACATAGTGTCCTGCAGGTCTGAAAGTCATCATGTCCGAGTCAGTCTTTACAGACACAAACAGAAACGACAGGGAAAAAAGCTGGACCAGCTGACGACCTCCAGGACGTTATCAATAAATAAAACATGATTAATTATCAGGATGTTGTCTCAAATGTCTAAACTATGTCTGAAACACTCAAAGATTTATTTTTCCTATTAAAAACCAAACAGTTAATCAAGAACTAGAACAAAAGAAGTATTCATCTTTGGTGACCATCATTCACAACATTGGAGGACATTGGCACGGCATCATGGGACTACTCATTTAAATGTGTCAATTAAAGCAAACTTCGTTTACACAAAACAAGAATTGCTCCAAGAACAAAGACCTCCACCAGAGCTTTTCTGATATTCTTAGCCAAACTGTTATCAAACTTTTGCCTAAAGTAAACTAATCATTTAAAACATCCTGGATGTGGATTTGGATCGAGTTCACCAACAAATCTGATCACTTCCTTTTGCCGTGACCAAAACACCAACAAAATTTCATAAAAATATGTTCATGACTTCCAAGTTATTTTGCTGACAAACTGACAAATACTGTTAAAATGATTGATGGGACTGATAGGACTGATGGTGAAAGAAGGAATTTTAACAAAGAGGACTGACTTGCAGGGTATGATGGAAAAGGATGGAATGGAGCTGGACTGGGAGGACTAGGATTATTGAGGGTTTGGATGGAATGGTAATAGATGGGAGTGATGGGTAAGGCAGAAATGTGAAGAGACTGGACAAAATGGAGGAACTGGAATGGAATAGATTAACACACACTGAAAAAATGTTTAGTTATTTTGGTAACCCAATTTATGTGTTGCTAGTGTTGAGTTAAATTTTTGGGTTATTTTTATAATATAATAATATTTATTCTGGGTTATAGGTCTATCATTTTAACCCAACTATGTCACAACCAGCTCCACACTCACTCGGCGTCAGATCGTATCGCTCTCATGCCAAGAACTCCAGACCTGCTATCAAGACAGATCACCCGATGCTGACCTGTTCTGTTCCTGTTTCCGCCTTTATCGTCTGATCCTCAGCTAGACTACAAGGTACCGACCCGTTTCTGTCCTGCATCTACCTGCCTGCCTGATCCCCGGTTGCCGACCTTGCCTTCTGTTCCTGACGCCTAGTACCTGCTCGTGAACCTTGATCTGTGGTGGCCATCTGTTCTCCGGTATCTGACCCCTCTGCCTGTGTGAGATGCCGGGTACCCACCTATGATCCTGAATCAGTGGTGGCAGCCTGATCTCTGGCAATCGGAACTGTTTCCTGCTCTGAAAGACAAAGTGAGTCCTGACCTGCTTCACCTTAAAGACTCTAAATTGCTGTATGAGTGTGTGGCTCCTGCATGACTGAGTGGACTACGTCACTGACTCCTGTTCCAAGGATCGCGGGTTCGATCCCCGCTCTCTACAATTGTTCCTGTGTCTGTTCAATCAGGCTGGTTATTGTGAACTGCAAAATCTGTGTCGCTTCTGGGTCCTAATTGCCTTCGTGTTAAACTACTGGAGGCGCCGAATTGCGCAACTCAATAGTTGGGTTAGGAACAACCCAACATTGTAGTTAGCATTACTCAACCCTTGTGGAACATAATACAACCCAATAGTTTGGTAAGCAAAAACTGAACATTGTAGTTAGCATAACCCAACTTTTGTGTTAAATAATACAACCCAAAAATTGTGTAGAAAAAAAAAGAACCCAACCTGTTGAGTTAAAATAACCCAAAAAGTGTTTTGGCTTTTCTGAACCAGCAGTTGGGTTAAAATTGTGCTATTTTTTAACCCAACTGTTTTTAGTGTGCAGTATAGGTTGAGGATGTAATGTGAAGACTCTGGACTGGAGGGTCTGGGATGGGAGAGGTTTGACAGAGTAGCGTTGCCTGAGGTGGGACTGGTGAGAAAAGATGGAATATAAAGAGATTGGATGGGATTAAAAAAGCTTTGGGTGAAATGGAATGGGATTGTATTGAATGGAGGGTCTAGGGCAGAATAACATGGAATAGGATGGGATTGCAGCCCAGTGTGAAGCGGTTGGGTTGAGAATCAGCACAAACCTGAGTCCATAGTCCTTGATTGTAAAAGGGTGGAATTCTCTCTCCTGCCCCAAGGGGTTCAAGTACCTTGGAGTCTTGTTCATGAGGGAGGGAAGAATGGAGCGTGAGGTCGAAAGGAGGATCTGTGCGACAGTGATGTAGTCTCTGTACAGGTCTGTCGTGGGGAAGAGGGAACCGAGCCAAATGGCGAAGCTCCTGATTTATGACTCTTACCCCTGAAACCCCCTACCCTCACATATGGTCTTGAGCTATAGGTAGTGACCAAAAGAACAAGACCACAAGTACAAGCAGCCAAAATGAGTTTCCTCTAAAGGGTGTCGGGGCTCTCCTTTAGAGATATAGAAGCTTGATCATCTGGGTTCATCCTCCATGCTGACAGGAGGATGTGGCTCAGGCATCAAATGAGGTGGCTCAGGCATCTAACCGGGACACCTCCCGGATGCCTCCCTGGTGAGATGGTCAGGGCACATCCCACCGGTAGGAGGCCTCGCAGAAGACCTAGGACATGCTGGAGGTCGTATGTCTCTCAGCTGGCCTAGTAACGCCTCAGGATCCCCTAAGAAGAGCTGAACGAAGCAGCTGGGGAGAGGAAAGTCTGGGCTTAGGAAGCTGCCCTCACGACCCAGTCAAGGATAAGCAGAAGAAGACGAACAAAAGATGGGATTGAGACAGATTACAGATCAGGGTGGACCAAGGATGTGACTGTAAAACAAGAGCTCATGATCCCAGTCTCTATAAACCAACTCTCTGACCTCTGCTTTGTCCATCCGTCTTTTCTGCTGTACTTACAGTTTTAATTTCTTTAACTATCAGACTGATTAGGATCACCCTGAGGTCTGCACATTTATAATAGGTGATAAAAGAGAGGTCTGGAGTTTCTTTTGTGGCCGAGCTCACACACGAACACACTGAGTTTCTAAGAATGTCACACAGAGACATTAACACACTCAGACTCCGTTAAACTCCTCTGTGGTTTTCTGGTGAATTTAACAACCCTCCATGATAATGGCTGCAGTTATGTAAGAGTTTTGTTTAAAGCTGCGTGTGGTGGAGAGCAGGGCTGAATGCTGAGAGAGCAAACAAACCACAAACACATGCAGAAGACAAACTCACAGTGGGAAACTCAACGCACTCGAAAATTGCGTTCAGACTTTACTTTGAAATTTAACATGTTTTATAGCTGTGGGAGCTGCTGATGCTGAAGATGGAATGATGACGATGTGGGCAAAAATATTTTTACACGGAGCATCGATGACCCAGCTGTTGTTTCTATGGACACCACATGTGCCGAGGATCCTGCCTTCATCGCTGGTGATCAAGGCTTTTACTCGCCCTCCAGCCTCTTTGCTGCAGGTCATTCCCCCTCTCTCCACAATCACAGTCTGAATCCAGCCACTGTTTTCCCCTCTTTAGCTAAAAAAATGATATTGAGCTCTGCACTACACTAGGGCTGGATGAATATGGTAAAAATAAGAATCCTGATTATTTTAAGTGATATTGAAATCACAATTAATTTACAAAATTATTCATTTATTTAAAAACTTCAGTATTGATTCAAACACAACTTTAAAGAACCAGCGAGTGGCAGATACAGTATTATTGATCCACATAAGTCACACACACTCGCTGTGGCTGCACGTGGAACACAGAAGCGCTATGAAGCGCAGGAACTTGCATACACGGCACTCCACACTGTGTGGCATATTAATCGTTTTTCTTCGATTATAATGTTTTTATGATTGTCAGATGGCAAAATTGCAATCACAATCAAAATCCCATTAATTGTCCAGCCCTACACTACACACATAGTTTGCAAGCAAATCAAAAGTCATAGGAACATCTGAAGCAGTGAACATCAAGTGGAGGCCCTGGGCCATATTAGGCCCCCCACACGCTCCCATCTTGGCCCAAGTGTGTTAACGAGCTAACAAGGTATTTTTTCTTTTTTTTTTACATCAAATCCATAAAAGCAACAAGATTTCTTAATTGTAATTCAGCTGCATGCCAACAGTACACAGTAGAATAAAATGTTGCACCTGCCTCAAACAGGTGCAATGTAACAACAAAACAATGACATTTTTACATAATACTAAGAAATGTTGGTATGGTGAGGTAGTCTAAAATGTTAAAGTCATAGAATTGAGCTTTAGTACAGTATAGCAGACAGTATGTGAATTTGAAGTGTGAATTGTGTAAACAGAGTAAATTAAAATGTAGTGCAAATGGAGAACAAAGTCAGTGCAGATGTAAATTTGCTTGAAATAATTTTTACATAACATATTTATATATACATATTTATATTTTATATTAATAACTGGTTTAGCTTGGATTACTGTGTTAGACAACATCTAACCAGGAGAGCAGCCTTTAAGAGTCAAACTCAGACATACAAACACAATCATTTTTTCTCGACTCTATGGCCAAAGAGTTGATCCAAGCTTACACCTTCAGTGTTGGTTTATTGTGTCACTGTCAGTCAAAAAAAATCTCCCTTGTTAAAAGTAGTGGAAACTCGCTGCCCTGACGGACGTCAAAGTCATCAATTAGACAGAAAAACAGGAACATATAACTACAACTACTGCAGTTTCATGTCTCTGTAAAGGGCTCACTGAACCAATCACATGCAGGGACAGTGAAAAACAAGGATAGTGGATGGAAAACTGGAAAACATGATGCCTCTGACTGGTGGTCACAGCTGCAAGCGTGTTAAAAAAAGAAAATCTTGGTCTGTATGTGACCTCTGGTGCCTCTGCAGACGACCTCTAGTGGACAGTTCTGGAACTACAGCTTGTTAAACTTCAGTATTTGCACATTATCTCAACAGTGAAGTTTGCTGCCTTTTTCTTTATGAAACTTTCCACTGATCACTCTGAGCATATCTCCTGGTGCTTAATGACTAAAGTCACTGATTTTACTCCTCCTGATGCTTCTGATCATAAACTCTGAGAGTTCCCACATCTCTCTCTGCAGGAGTCCACTGTAACTGTCCTCCTGCAGCCTGATCGATGCAGACCAGATGTGGACCCTCTGCAGAACAAAAGACAAACAGACACTTACAGATCATGTCGGGACAGCATCATGAAGCTCTTCATAAACATGTTTTAGGATGGTGCAGCACGTGGGCGCGAACATGCTGCTCCTCCGGGCCAGTGGAAAGTCCTCCTAACATTTACTCGGTGTTTTACAGTGCACATCGGGCGGCTATAACCTGCAGGAGTTTTACTGTTTAACAGGACAGAGATGTTGGAGTGTGAGGGCAGCGCTCTGAGATCACAGCGTCTGCAGTAAAACAGCATGACATCACTTCTTCCTCTAACGCCACAGAAATCTGTCTGCAGACGCTGAGAGGACACACGATGTTAGCGCTCCAGGTCTGAGACAAAAAGGGTAAACTGCTCAAACTCAAATCAAAATGCATGTACAAACAATCCGGCACCTTCTTACTGCCTTCTATTTCAACCAAACATGGAGAAAGTTCACCCTCAGGGGTCCTTTAATCAAACCAGAAGTAAAGACTTACAGTTTTTTTTTTCAGTGTGGGAGACACTAAAATGAAGGAAAGTATGCATCACAGCTTATGCTGAGGTGCCATGTCTAAAGCATGTTACAGTTTTTACATTTCATTATATTTCAGGTACATGCATACAAGGCAGCATGGTGGTGCAGCAGGTAGTGCACATGCCTCATGGCAAAAAGGTTGCTCGTTTGATCCCTGGGTCAGCCAAAGCCCTTCTGTATTGAGTATGTATGTTCTCCCTGTGTTCTGGTGGGCACTCCAGCTTCCTCCCACAGAGCAAAAACATGCTCATTTGGTTGACTGGCAACTCCAAAACTGTCCTTCATAAATGTGACAGTGAAAGGTTGTCTGTCTCTCTATGTGGCCCTGTGATTGGCTGGCGAATGGTTCAGGGTGTGTCCCTCCTCTCATCCAGTGTGAACTGGGATAGGCCTCAGCCCCCCATGACCCCAAAAGGGATAAGCACAAAAGATAATGGATGGATGCTGCAGTGCAGTACAAGACAACTGATATGTGTAGATACTTAAAACAGCAAAACAGGACTAAACCGAGACACACAGGGACTGCTGGCATGCTGAGACGTGAAAAGTCAGTGTGTGTGTGTGTAAATAAATAAATAATCAATTAAAGTAATTAAAAAAAGAAAGTTTCTCTCTTGCCTTGGTTTCCAGACTTGACTATAGTTGAATCAAGCAGTCACTGCATTTCAACAGATGTTGGTCCTGCAAACCATTACATTTTATCAACCTTATTGAGTTTATTATATCACCTGCTGATTAGCTGACACTTCACAACTACCACCAACAGAGTGATACTGAACTGTGCACGCTAGATGCACATTAGTATTGGCTGATATCAGTGCCTTTCATGAATGTCGATCATCAGCAAACAAATCTGGGCTGAACAGATCTGTCAGATTCAGATGTTTATCTGCTGTGGCACATTGGTCAGCCAAACTGCTGATTCAGAGCAGGAAGTTTAATTGTGTAGAGGAAATTGATCTTTTGGACAAAATCAGTTTTCAAGACCAAGCATGATTAATTATATAAATTATGATAACTCTAGCATCACTGAATTTTCCTTTCTAAACATCAGACACCAGACTTGCACAGCAGCTGGACCTGCCTGAGTCAATGGGCCTATTGCAAGAACCGTTCGTATGAACATATTGTTGTGTACGAAGGATTTAGGAGAATTTGTAGCATTCAGCATTTTTTTTATATTTAGAATTTTCTTTCAAGTACGAACACAAATTATGAGTGGTCCAGACTTGTCTTAAAAATCACAACAAATGAGTCTGCTCTTTTCAAATCAAGTGCCTTACATACTGATTATACATTTAACTAATTTCAAGCATTTTTAATAAAATATAGCATAAGACGAAACAAATCTGAGGATCTCAAACCAAAGAAAACATTAAAATCTATTAATTGAAGGTTTATTAGACTGGCCAATACAAAACGTTAAACGAGAGAGCAACCAGCTTTATGCTTTATGGCTAAGCTTCATCTTTTGGATGCCCTGGCATGCCATGCACTTGGAAGAGAGCGTGTGTTTGGCACCATCTTTATGAATGAACACTCCTGTTTTGTGGTGTGGGAATCTTATCTTTATATGGTATTCTTGGGGTGTTACTTGTGCAAATATGCTATCCTCGTGCAGGCATTCATCATGTTTACATGGGTCATTTAGACACTTTTCTAAAGATAGAATTGTTTTTTGAATCTGACGGAGCATGCTCGTACAAACGCAACATAAGGAAAAAGGTAAGAAAAATTTAGGATGAGAATACGAAAATGTTCTTGCATGAGGCCCAATGTCTCTAAATCAGCAGATCCATCTTGCTAATCTCCAATCTAGAATGACTTCGCCCCGGTGTTAATTTTATTGACTCACTATTTTTCTCATAGTTGTCATCGACAATCTTTTTTCCCCTGACGAAAACTAGACAATAACTAATAAAAACTAAAACTCAAACTTAATCAACAGACATTTTCATCAGCAAATAAAAACTAGACTTAAATGTATGACAGAGACTTAATCCAGTCAGACCTAAATTGGTCATGTAGAGCGACCCAATCAGAGCTGCCCTTCTTATGAATTGATATATTCATGTAGAGCAGGTTCACTGTTTGTTGTCAGTTCTGGTATTATAACTGAGATGCTCTGCCAGGTAGCCTAAATAAAGGTTACTGCATTTCACACTAAAATTAAATTTGCTTTTGTTCATTTATACATTTAAGCTTAACAAGCATTCAATAAAGGGTTATAAGATGTTTCATTTTATCCAAGTGCAAAACATGGCTTCAGAAATTCAAGGGAACATAAAAAATGCTTTACACTTTCGATTCATATTTACTAAATTCACAGTAGATTTCATTGACTAAAATGGGAAATTTTATGAACTAAAACTGAAACAATTTAGAAGACTAACTTATGATGAAAACTATAAGATGTTTTAAGCAACAGACTATAACTACAACTTAATTAGTGCTGTCAATATTAACACTGTTGTTCCTGGCTTATGCAGCTCTTGGAAATACTGATGACTTCTTAAAATAAAATAATTGGGAACCAGTGAACCACATGAAGCTGTTCATCAAACTGTGGACCATTTCTATACATGCATCACATTTGTGACGTTCTGGTGATGAATCACATCATGGCTCCATAACGTGATCTGACAGGGACAAACTCTGTCATCAGTGAAGTCAGAAAGTCTCCAGGTTTGCAGACCCAACTGAACATAAACCCCTCCATCCTCTAACACCCAGCCTCTTCTCTAAAGTCTCCACACAGAGCCTTTCCTGGTTTTCCTGAACAGCTTTCTCTTTTCTGCTCCTCAGACTTTATTTCTTTGTTCTGGAAACATTCAGAGTGATTTATTTAAAGACAGGAAGTGGAAAACGGAGCAGACGCAGTGTTTTATAGTCGTTTGGAAAAAAGTCCAGAGGGCACAGGTGGACGTGCTGAAGAATGTGCATTCATAAAACTTACAGGACGCCAGTAAAACACCCACAATGCACCTGTGCAAAGACCGGGAAATGTTGGCACACTGGGAAAAACAGACGGATCTGTTAACGTCCTGACTTTAGAGGGGAAGAGTTACTGACAGGGAGCAGACGAGGAGGATCCACAGCTACAGAAAATCAGATACAACAATGAATCTGAAGATTAGCGTTTTACATGTTCTTGTACATGAGAACTTAAGGGTTTAAATCCAGTCACACCTCTAAATCCTTCTTATTCTGCTCTTCTCCTCAGCAGACTCACAGGAAGTCACACTCGTCTGTTTGCTTCCTCTTTAGCTGCACATGATGGCAGAATAAGGCCTATGCATAAATAATTCTGTTATTCAGGGATCAGCGATGAATAAAAACAGAGTGAAATAGGGAAGACCAGGATATCCAGGTCTTCAGGTGGGCCAAGACCTTTCAAGGCCACCCCTGCCACGAGGTTTACAATATCTGCAGCTCCAAAAAACAACTGCCCTTAATTTTCCAGCAAATGTGGGATTTTTATGAGAAAATCAAGAAGAAATGCAACATGAAAATAAAGATAATGATCGAACGCTCTCAGGTATTTAGTTAGTTATAAACATTATCACAGAAGTCAGCGCATTGGGAAATTAGATGGGATCCAAGGGGTGGGATGAATTTTGATGGAATTGACGGGAAAGAGAGGACTTAATTGGAGGTTCTGAGGCTGCATTTACACAGCGCCGAAAACGGTCAAATTCAATAGGTTTTCGTTGCGTTTTGGCCTTGGGTTTAGATGACAGCGCGTTGCGTTTCCATCTACCATGGAAACTTTTGAAAATGGGCTCCAGGGCGGAAAGGTTTGAATACGCTCTCCATGCAGCTCCGTGTAAACCCATATCAGAGCATTTCAGGGTGAAACGCTTACGTCACCGCATGTGCAGTACTTTTTCAGATGAAGGCTGCATGTGCATACCAGGAACAACAACTGCTTCGGCCGTCTGCCGAGTAACATGTGAGCCAGACTTGGTTTGTTATCCAGACAAAACTATCAAGACAGATTTTTTTGTCCGAACTGATTTGTTTTCCAGAAAAGAAACTCCTGCGTCTCTGTGCGTTTATTCGCCATTGTCGTTTGTGAAAAGTTTTTCTTCTTTGTTCCTGTGTGGTAGCAGCGCTGCCTCCCTGCAGACCTACACTGCCATCTACTGAACCGGCATGCACACAACAGCAGATTCACTCGTCTCCAGTGTCGTTGTATGAACGTAGAAGAATTTGAAAACGCAAAGGAAAAATCTTTGAGTCTTTAAGTCAGGAGTGTCCGTGTAAACATAGCCTGAGATGGAGCAGGACTGGACTGGACCACATGAGCTGGGTTTGAATTAGATCTTGTGGGGGTTGGATGTTATGTGAAGAGAGTGGGTGAAGCTGGGATGGAGAGGACTGACAGAATCACATTGGATGGGATTCATCTGTCTAGGGATGCACATTTAAGAGTTGCCCTGTGGTTGGTTAATCTGCATATTAATAATTAAAGAACCCTCAGATGAGGAAACGCTCACTGAGCCCAGAGCCAAAGACAGATGAAGTCTTTATAAAGTCTTGATTTATGAGCTCCTTTATCTTTCAGTCCGGGTCAGAGACCTTTCTGGTTCACAGCCTCAGACTGTGAGAATGACCCAGAGAATTCGGTTACCATGGAGATATGTGTCCAAACAAACTTCACGTCTCATTGTTAGTCACGATAAATTATCACTTAGAAAAACATGTCAAGTTCCACTGCTGTCGTTAAAACCAGTCTGAACTATTATTGAGTCGGTTTAGTCCTACTGCAGAACAAGAACGGCAGCAACTAGCTACAACAACCCACACTCACAATTACACAGAGCAAATCAACTATCTGGATCAATCAGTCATCAGTTAAAACATTCACACTGAAAACCTGGATTCAAGGTTTCCCACCAAAGATTTAAAGACATTCAGGGAAATTAAACTCGACAATTTCAAATCAGTCTGGAGATTGTTCTGAGCACGGGAGCAGAAACCTGACAGTTTAGTTTCCAGACTCAGTTCAGACTTTGGAACAGCAACTTGGATAAAGTCAGAAGAAAGAAGGCGTGTGTTTCATCCTTCAAGATTAACTAGAGAGGAAAGGTTGTCTGGTATCTCTCCCAGAAATGGTTTTATAAATGAAGATATACAGACGTTACAGTGGTTTTGTGCTTCACCCTCAGGCCCTCCTTTAAAGGTCAGTCTTTCCCCCTAAAAGTCATTTAGGACATGATGTATAATAAACATAAACAAAAAAGTTTTTAAATTTATTAAATGCAGTCCAAATGATGTAGAGCAAACAAAAATTTATTTTCATTATATTAACCCTCTACATGCCCCTTTATTTTCATAATGCCACTGTATTATACATATATATTTTCTTTACATCAATTTTTTTTTTAGTCAAAGCAAAAAGTTTTCATCTGCAGGGATTATCGAAGATATGCCAATCATCTGCAGCAACTGGAAATTTCAGCGAGTTAAATCATTTAATTCCACTGGCCTACAGTCAGTGTTTAATCATGGTCATTATTTCCCACAATGCCTCTCTGTAAACATGAAAAATGGCGTAATCGAGCAGGGATTTTTTGTGTGTGCAATCTTTTGACACTGAGAGCCAGGACTGCAGAGGAACTGACAGGATTTTTTTTATTTCTGTGCTGTAATGGCAATAGAATAAAAAATGATTTTAATGAGAGTCAATGGGGCCAAAAATGGCTCCAGGAGTCAGACTGTCAGTTTTTTTGTCTACACAGTAGAAAACATAGTTAATACAGTTTGGATGCTGCAAAAACAAAGTTCACCAAAAACTGAACATATGTCAGAAATCCTTATCTGCGCATAAAAACAGACAAAATGAGAGCAATAATAAAAGTTTCATGGGGGGGCATGGGGGTTAAAGAAATCCAGTTCACCCTGGAACATGTAAAACAATGGTAAGTGAGATTTCAACAGTTTGTTACGAATCTTTTATTTTGGCAAAGTGACACTTTAACAAGTGATGATTTTTCATTCACATTTTATCTTTGAAAGAGTCAAAAAGCCTCAAATAAAACACCTATGTAGCAAAATTTTGATTTTTATTGATAATCTTCATTCCTCTTCACATAATATCTTGTTTACCTTGTATGAACTTTTTTCCTTATGGTTCATTCCTGTCTAATTTTTTTTAAAAGAGGTGTTCATGGTAGGTTTTTATTGTTCTTGCTTCTTTGTCTGGATATGTAGAGACAAAAACAACAGCCAAAAGA
The DNA here is from genome assembly GCA_036419115.1 of Scarus forsteni. Taxonomy (NCBI): domain Eukaryota; kingdom Metazoa; phylum Chordata; class Actinopteri; order Labriformes; family Labridae; genus Scarus; species Scarus forsteni. The sequence goes on along the minus strand of JAZDUH010000227.1, from coordinate 677,299 downwards.
CTTCTCATCATCAAAATTGTACAAAAGCCTTTTATTTGTTTAAACTATTTTCTGTAATTTAATTTGTTTTCTATATTTTGGATTAAACAGAATAAAGTTTCACAGTATAAAAAACCAAACGCACTTAAAAAATGTTTGCAGAGCAATTTTCGTTGTGATTTTGGCCTTCCCAGGATCATGAAAATAATCAAGAAAAAATGACTCCTGCTTTGAGTCCTGCTTTAATTTCACATTCATCTTATTCTAGATATTAACTTCTTTTTGTCAAATGTGATGCAGAGGATTTTAAATGAAAGATTTATTGTGTCAATAATCATGATCCAAATATTAAGCCCAGTAACTATTATTGCAATGTTTGCCATACTCAAGCAGCTCCTCTGCTGATCATTTTAATAATAATGAACATTATATTAAAGTATTAAAATCGATTTAGGTCCAGACAAATGAAACATTTCAAAGAGTTTTCCACAGAAATTTGGGTCAAAAAAACTCTGACTTTCCCTGAATCTTCTGACAGTAAAAAGGCAGATAAGTGAAGGCAAATAAAATGATCATGAGTATTTCTAAAAAAAAATCTGTAAGAAGACAAAATAAAATTGTTCCGAATATGTCATGCAATCTTTATTTTTAAGGGATCTCTAATAATTCAACAGGCACATTTGTCTGAATCTGAATCTTCCTTAGAGTTCAAGTTGAGAATGAACAACAACTCCTGATCCTCCTGATCCTCCACCATCTCTCTGACACTGTGACATCAACACTGAGGTTAAACTCTGGAGTGTATCCGCTGTTTTACGCACACCAACAAACACTCCCATAAATCCTGCAGCAGCAGAGACGTCTTTAGTATCAGAGAGAAGGTCAGAAGGCACGGAGGCCAGAGGTCAGACAGCAGAGGTCACAGAGGCTCGACCTGCTGCAGCCACAGTGACACAAAAGAGAGACGAAGAGAGACGAAGAGAGACGGGGGCCTGACAGAGTCTGAGGATCTTCCGGGGGAGCTCAGAGCGGAGACAAATGGATGAAGTCTTCACTAAACTTTGAGGGAGGGCAACACTCGGGAAATCAATCAAATAATCTGCAGTGAGGACACAATCAACCCAGGACTATGGATGTATTTCGTCATGATTTTACAGATACAGATACAGATACCGATACTCCTAATCGGTATCGATACTTATCGATACTCTTATCGATACTACAACACGTAATTTTGTGTAAAAATAAAGACTTTACAAGATATTAAAAGATTTAACTTTTATTACCACGAGGTAAAAATAAAGCTTCAACAGAATAGAAGTAATGCATTACAAATGCTTCTCAGAGGCAAAAAGAAAGCTAAGGAGATGGCAAAATGATGCCCAACAGACTGCATGTACAGACAGACCCATATATCTTGTGGTGCTAAAATCGATGCTGTAATGATGACTACTAGGGCTCTCACTTTATATTCGATATTTGTATAACCGTTCGAATATGGGGATAACTATCCGTAACTGAATAGTAAATAAATATTCAAATGTTAAATATTGAATGTAGCAGCACATCAGGGCGCCTGGAGCAGTGGATCGTTTCATCCAACAGAGGGCGCTGTGAGTGCAGCTGGACCGTCAGTCACATCCGGTGCTCTCTTGACCTCAGTAAACAAAGAGTTTTTGCTCCGAGCGGACATTAACAGCTCCGAATCATCTGAGGAGAGCTGTGCTGTCAGCTTTTCATTCAAGTTATATGGCCAAGTGTAGCAGCGCTTCGTTAAGAGTTTAACCCCGTGTGACTGTGTTGTTCTCGGCAGGGTTTTTACCGAAGGGGCGGATAATAGAGTCTCTGTCTCTGTCGGTGGTGCAGTACTTAGTGTTAGCCGGGCTGCTAACTCTACTCGTGTTGCTATAGCAATCAAACAGCCCACACTCCTCTAGCTTTATACTTTGCACGCGCTCCAAGTACTTGGTGATGTTGCTAGTATTTCCCCCCTTGGACACAACTTCTCTCTGACAAAGATTGCATCGGGACGAGTTTTCATTAACTTTGCTAAAGTGAGCCCAAACCTTCGAGTGCTTAGCCCTCACCGACATGATTGGGTCGGACAGCAGTAGTGTCATAACTACGTGACAGTTGAAGAGATGTTTAAGTACTGATAGCAGTACCGTTTTTCCAGATTCTTAACGGTATTCGGGTACCGACCCAATTAGGAACCGGTATATGAAAGTACTGGTCCACGGTATACATCCCTACCCAGGACACAACACAAACAGGGTGATGAGTTAACTCATCACACCGCTGTATGAGGTTGTTTGTACTGAAACAGTGACTGAGTGCTGTGATCATAAATATTCAAACAAGCAGAGACAAACAGAAAGTCCAGCTGTACTCCTCACAGGTGTGAACTCTATGGAAAGCTGTTTGGGAATAAAATTTTATCAGAGTTATCAAGCGTAGTTCTGCTCTACTAGTGATCATGTTTGGAGTACAAAAACTAAATTATGGTCCACTAGTGTGCCAGTAGATTTTACTAGTGCAGCAAAAGTGTTACTTGTACTACTAGTAGATCAAAAATGTTCACTTTTAGTACTAGTGGACTTACAAATGCTCACTTAGCCTTATGTGCCAATAAGGGAGCAGGTTAATGCAAATTCAGGCTTCCCTTTGGCCTTTAAAAATATCACATCCATCAGGTTGCTGGATTTTGTCGTATCCCTACTATTTAATCTGCATTAGGTCTACTAGTACTACCAGGGAATCTTCTGTCATAACTGGTGCTCTAAGTAATCTAAAAACAGTCCACTAGTACTATTTGTGAGAACCTTTGAGTTAACTAGTAATCCTAGAAACAACAAAAACTTTTAAAAGTAAAGCAACATTTTTGTTTACTAGTACTACTAATAAACTTGAAGTATCTCACTGGTAGTACTAATGGACCGTTTTAGTCTACTATTAGTACTAGTAAGCTTAAAGGTTCTCTAGTAGCACTCGTAGACCTAATGCAAATCCAGGACCCTGATTGACTGTAATATTTCCAAAAGACAATGGGAAGCCTTAATTTGCTTATTCCCATGCCCTAAATAACATATAAGGCTGACCAATTAAAATTTTCTGATCCACTAGTAGTACTAGTAAAACTTTTTCTTCACTAGTAAAGTCTACTGGCACCATAATTGACCAAAACTGAGTAAATGTACTAAAAATTTGAGGACTAGTAGAGTAGAACTACAGTTGATTAATTCCCATAGTTCACATCCAAAATCAACATGACACCAAACCATGAAGCAATCAAACTCCAAATCATCCTCAGACAGCAGAGCCACATGCATTCCTGTGTTTTTTGTTTTCTGTTGGATCTCGTGATGTCGGGATCCAGCAGATCTGCTCTCAGCATTAAAACCAGACTTTGTGGGCGAGGAAGCAAAGCCACATCACGGAGAGGACCCTGCTTACACTGACATGTGACTGCAGGTGGGACCAAACATTGACTGTTATCTAAGAGACAGACTGCACCGCTGAGGTGACGCTCATATCCAGCAGTCAGCACATGACCGTGGATTATTTGGTGACTGCTGAGCTCATTACATCTGAAACACGTGGGGCGCTCTGATCTGGTCTTTGATACTGAACGGACGTGAGCTGAAGATGAGTGAACAGGGACCTCTAACAGTGTTCTTAACAAACCCACATGTGTGCAGGAACATCAGAGCCAGCATGGAGGGCTGTTAAAGTTAGGAGGCTGGGATGGAGACCAGTCTGGAAATATTGAGTCAAACTTCAGGAGGAGGCTGGATGGGTTTCAGAGCTCAGAGCCTGAACAATGCAGGTTATGATGAAGGAGAGCACAGTATTCACTACAGGACCTCGATCACAACTGTGGAGCTCACCACACCTCCAAACATCTGTGGTTAAAAAGGAGAAGATCAGGTTTAACAAAAGACACTGCTGGTGCTTTTGGTGCCATCACCTCCATGTTCTCTACTAATGTGTTGGACACCACTGCTGTCTTATTACGGATGATGACCCGCCTACAAAGAAGAGGAGGAACTATCAAAGCATAACTGTCATGGAGAGCTAGGGCTACATGTTAATTACACGTCATGATGTCCAACATATGCAGGTTTTGGCTATTTCTCTGCCCAAGCAGTTTTACTTTTTATAACTGTTCCAACCACAAGTCTGACTGGTGTTATGGTTTGATCTGCAGCTATGTTACACAGTGTCCTGACTGAACACTTGGGGGTGGGTCTAAAAAAACAATTCCATTTGAGAATCTACAATCTATCCCTCAAGTAGTCAATATAGTTTGTCTTTTTTGCTTAATGATTCCCACATCAGTTCCCCTCCACTTTGTTCTGCATGCTTTGTATATTAAGGATGTCACTTTCTCATCAGTAGAAATGACAACAAATTGTCAAACTTGTGGCTTAATTTGGGACTAAAATACTGACATGCTTTGGAAATAAAGGGTGTCACTTGCTCAGCAGGGACTGGCAGAAGAAACAACTACAACTTGTCAAAACTGTGGCTTAATTTGTGAAAAAAAACTAATTGCATGATGTTTAGTGGCTGGAGACTAGCAACTGCACAAGCATTTATCTGCATAGCACAATGTTTACATATCAAGAATGACATGTGTCTGACATTGTTGCCATAGAAAACTTGTGCAGGTCCACTTTTCCTGTCCAAAATTAGCAGAAATCATTAAAGAACTGGGTCAATAAGCAAAGTTTATTACAGGGATGTGAAGCTGATCCAGTAAAGGGCCACTGTGGCTGCTGGTTTTCATTCCAACCAAGCAAGAACACACCTGACGCAAATTATTCAATCAACTGAATTGTCTTTACACAGTTGATTTGTTGGATCAAGTGTGTTCTTGCTTGGTTAGAATGAAAACCTGCAGCCACAGTGGCCCTTTACTGGATCAGTTTGACACCGGTGGTCTACAATGTCATTGGTATCAATAAAATCATTTCATTTCCCATCAAACAATGCTCATAAGAATCAGAAACCAACTCAGGCTGATTATACTGAATGTGAGTGTTTCAACAGCCAAAGAGTAATACAGCACCATGCAGCTAATGACACTGTTGACACTGCTTATTGTCCAGATTCTTTCATGACTTCTGTGGATTTTCAGATGGGAAATATGGACTCACACAAGGTTTCTGTGTCAGCAATGTCAGACGCATGTCACTCTTAAGATTCAACACTATGCTGTGCAGATAACTGCTTCTGCAAGTTGCCATCATTTCAACTCACTAAACATCATACAGTCTGTGTTTATGTTGAAGCCACAGGTTTGACGAGTTGTTGTCATTTCTGCTTGCAGCATGCAGAACAAAGTAGAAGGAACTGAAAAGAGAATCAATGAGTAAAAAACTAATGACACTGATTCTATGAGGGAGCTGTTGTTGATTTTCAACTGGGATTGGTTTTCGATTCCCATGACAAATGTTCAGTCAGGCCATGTGTAACATAGCGTAACATTTTTGACTTGACAACACGTTTGTTTGTTGCCAAAGCCAACACATATTTGCACGAACTGCTGGAGGGATTCTCTTGTTTGTCTCTGATTTTTCTCTCAGCAGAGCTTGTTGATGTGCTTTAAATGGAGATAGAGTACTAATCTGTCTCTGAGTGACATGATTTACTTTCACTTTAAACACAGAAGGAAACACTTTGTTTGGCTCACAGAGAGCTGTACTGATGAGTGTTTCACTCCACCTCTCATCAGTCCATGACACAACACGCCTGCCTCTGCTCCTGAAAACTTAAAGCTCCTGATGTTCTGCTTAAAGGAGAAGCTCAGGGCACAGACGTTCATTTATAACTGATGCAGAGTGGACAGGACTTTGATTCTATTTCAATTCAAGACTGATAATCTTCTGCAAATCCTGTTATTTTGCTGGTACACTGTCAGTTTCAACAGCTGTTATAACCACAGAAACCACGGCAACCATGGGTCACCAGCAGAGCAGAGACCAGCCCCTGGCTGCACAGCCCTCTTACTGCACAGGCTGTGTGAAGTCCAGGAAGAGTAGCTGCTGCCTTTGTGATGGCTAATGGAGATCAAATAAATGAGAAATAAATGACTCAGACCAACTTCCATCTGCAGCCCAGAAGACTGGCTCCTAACTGCACAGCCCTCTTACTGCACTGACTCCTGGCTGCACATTGAAAGTGATGTTGAGCATTAAAAAATCGGCATGTAGATGTTAAAAACAAAACATGGAGGTGAGGAACTTTAAACTTGTTTAGCTTTCTGAGCTAATTTGCAGTGTTTAGCAAACCACTGTGGGAGCAGCAGGATCCATGATTTATACTTCCACAATCATTTTATTATTGTTTGCAATCAGGGGGCTGTGCAGCAGAGGGCCAGTCGCCAGGGCTGCAGCTGGATACTCCTGCACCAGCCAACACAGTCGGTCATAAACAGTAAAACTGTGGGCTCATCCTAAAAGTCAGCACTTTGTATCAGAGTGTTTTACAGCAGTATCACAGTGAAAAAACACACTGAAACTGTTAGAAACAGAAAGATTTCCAAGGACATAAAATTATTACTGTTATTGTTGCTGTAAAAGCTCTCTTTGCACGTTACTTAATACATCTGTTTCAGTACAAACAAATCTATTAGTAGATTATAATTTAAAATAAAAGTTTAATTGTCTACAAAAGTCAAGAGTAAATCATTTAAATCCGAAAAACATGGCTCTCTGGCACTCAGGATAAATTAATTTGGCCTTCTTCAGAAGTTTCAGTTTTAGATTTCAGTGACGTGAAACTCTGTTTATGTGTGGACTGAAAGACAAAACCAGGAAAAAGCTGCATTTTAAGAAATATCTGCTTATACGTGGACATGGCCGAGAAGACTGGGGCCAAAACAGGGACAAGAGGGTAGCAGATAGTGAAACATGTTATAAATCAACAAGTTTGTGGTTAAAAAAAAGATTAATCTTTGACAAACATGATGAAATCACTCTGAGCTCCAACCACTGAGCATTTTCACGCACTGAACAATAAAATATTTAATAAGCCTCAAAAAGAACCTCTGCTGACCTCTGTCATAACTCTCTGTTACATTCTGCTCCATGATCCACCCAGAACCTTCAGGACAATCTGAGCCCCCAACAGATCAGCTGCTTCAGGCTCAAACACACATCAACATGTCTGTACAACCACACAACACTACACACTAACATGATAACAAATACTTTCCGATGTTGTCATGCTGATGGACGCTGACTGCTTCCTGTCATTAATCAGAGAGCAGATTTTATTACATCATAACAGAGAGGCGTCCAGGATCAACACACAGCAGAGGGTCAGCACAGACACTGACAGTTCAGAAAGAATTAATATTTATGTTTTTAAACTTAAAGAGACACCAACATGTTTTTGGTTTTCGCGTCTCGCCAATGATAAGCAGATTGACACCATTCTTTCAAAAGTGAGTGCAGTAACAAGGAAGAGATGGGCAGAGCTTACCCACAGCTAGTTAGCTTAGCTTAAACACTAGAAGTCAATGGGTAGTGTTAGCCTGCTCCTGTCTACAGCCATCATCTAAACCCATCAGCAACTCTAAATGGCCCTGTGTATTTGTGACTCTTTTTTTTTCAAGTGTTGTGTTACGTTATCTACTTTTGTACTAAGATGATCACTTTCTGGAATTTTCAACAGAATACATACAAAACCACACCATATGTGTATTTGTACGTGGGTCAACTATAAAAGCACAGTCATGTTTGTGGACCTCAAAGAAGAGCTCAGAGGTTTGTGTCCTCTGAGCTGTTTTAATTTCTGCTGGTATGTTGGGCAGTCTAACATGGGACTCTATGAGGATTGACTCACTGCAAGAGGTAGCCTCTCGTGGACACAGAAGGAACTGCAGTTTTGAGTTTCTTCAGTGGGCTGCATCCTTATTATGGTGCATTCCAGTTGTAGTTGGAAGTCGGAATTTCCGAGTAGGAAACTGCAACTGGAACGGCCCCCCGTGGTCGGAATTTCCTACTGGGAACTCAGGTAAACCTCACCACCCTCGAGTTGACAATCGAAGATGGATGCTCCCAGTGTGAACAGCTATTTAGCTCCTGTAATAATCAATTTATTTGCACTTCTGACTAGTGTGTGTCGCTCTAGATCAGCTGTATACATAGTAGCGTTAGATTTATATTTACAAAAATGCTGCCATAGTGATAATCACATTCTTCATGTGATATTTGTGAACGACAACACAGGGCGTGCTAACAATGGCCAACAATAGCCTGGTAGACCGGTACGTTTTTTTCCGACTTTGTAACTGAAGCGCCGATAAGTCGGAGATGACGTCACTCCTAGTTCCCAGTTCCCAGTTCCCAGTTCCAAGGTTAATGGAACGTAGCATTAGTGACGGCTTTACTTTACAAAGATAGCTTGGGGTATTCATTTAAATGTTTTCGGAGACTTTATATGAAAATGGTAAATGGGCTTGAGTTTAAATAGCACTTCTCTAGTCTTTTTTACTCCTCAAAACAGCTTTACACCTTAGGTCACGTTAACCCATTCCCTCTCACAATTCACCCACTGATGGTACAGAGTTCCTTTGTTAGTTATCCATCAGTATCAACTAACACATTCACAACCTTTAATGCCAATTTACATGCCACTGATGCAGCAGTGGGAGCAATTTAAGTGTCTTGCCCAAGGACACATTGCCAATTGCTGATCGAACCTGGGCTTGAACCTACAGCCTGCTGATCACTGACCAAGCACAGTATCCAACTGCCACTGACCCTGGTAAAAAATAAAACAGAATTACTCTGCAACATTGCAATTCAGTCCCAGAAGTACAGGCTGTTTGTTTATGAATTCCAGAGGCACACCTCAACTTTCTTAAGGCACAGCATTGTGCAACACCACATTTGGAGACCGCTGCTCTGAGACCTGTTTGTTGTGATGTTTTTATTCATCCTTATTTATTTTGTTGAGAGTAAAAGGGACTTAAACCTTAGAAATATTGATTGAAATATGTTAATTCATGTTTAAAAACTTGCCTCATTCAGACCCTGCTGGAATTGTAACCACAAAAGCTTTTTTATGGTGAGTATTAAGCTGAGGAATTTGTTATTTCATTGGACAAAGACTCTAAGTTTACACCATTAATCCATCCCTCTGAACAACCCCCCTCCCTCTTTCTGTCTCCAGGTCTGAGGACTTCCTCTTGTTATTGTCCACGTCCTGGAGGTGATTATCGGCTCCATCAGACCGGACTGACAGAATTGAGCACTCACAGGCCGAGACTCGCCCTCTTTTATAAACCATGGCGAGGATTAGAGGGAGGATGGCGTGAGGCAAAGTAAAGAGAAAGGACAGAGGAAGCAGCTAAATAAAGAGGGGAAGAAGAAGAGCTCTGGTTGTGGTTTCACGCTCTGCTGATGCTCTGAGAGGGCCCAACTTCAAGGGCATCAGAAACCCAGCTGTAATCAAACGTAACTGTTTTCTTAAGGAGGTTTATTATGGTGACTGTGTTGTTTTTGTACAGCTCAGACTCTTGAATCAGACGCACTATTGTCAGGAGCATTTGGGGAGCTGGATGTTTGATCAAATATACAGATTAAATGGTTTCTGCAGCGACAATGGACTATCTGAAAAGGGAGCCTTGACTCCTGGAGCTACAGCTGCCAAATCTGCGTGGGCGGCCACTGTAAGACTCCCATGAGTTCTTCTGAACTTTTAGTGGTTATAAAGCCAGTTCGTCCGCCCCTCTGAAGGTCAAAGAGGAGCTTCACCAAACATCTCATAGGACGGTTCTCATAGGACAGTTCTCGTTGTCCGGCGCTCTGGGTATATTTTATATCTCAGAATGACAGCCTACGACAGATCAGCAGTTAGTGATGAAAAAACAAACAGGATGATTCAGTGCATATTTGTTCACAGTGTTATGTAAGAGATAATTACTATGACAACACAACAAACTCGTCCAAACGCTGCTGCATGTCTGCTCCACATCAAGGGGGAACAGACCAGAGCTGGACCTTCTGCCTGGACGGAGGAGGATCAGGGTCATGGCAAAGGACTTGGTGTTTTTTTTTGTTTTCTTTTTTGCGATCATGCGGTTTGTCAGAAACCTTAGTAGCAAGGGATGATCATGTGATCCAACACTTGTAAATCTCACTTCTTCCAAAACCAGGGTGGACATCTGTGCAATGTCTAGGAAAATCCATCTAATCAAGTCCATAACCTTGAACCTTAGCCTCCACATATCTGTCCTTTGTTAGTTATTGCCTCAGGACCCCGAGGAACTTCATGCAAAGGTTTACAGCTTCATTTATAGCTCTCATGAGATACTGTAAAGCATGAATAATCATGAGACGAATTGATTAATCTTTCACCTCCACTTAAGCTTTTAGGACACAGTTTGATGATCTTGACCATTTAAGAGCTTTTTTTTATTAAAGATTATTTCCCGTTCTGATATTTTTCAGTGTCTTCTATCAAGTCTGTTTATTCATGAATAACTCTGTTTGTATCAGGATATGATCCAGAGACCTGTTTTCTTTATTAGCTTCATATGTTGTTTGTGTGTTACTGTGGTTTTTCTGTTTTTCTGTACAAGTTTCTCCAAAAAAATTAACCGGGAGGGATTTATTTAGCTGTTGTAAGGAAAATGATACAACACAGCAGGAAGTTATTGAGTAGAAAAGCTATGTTCTGTTCCTTATCAATTCCCCTTTACTGCAACTTTTAGTGAAAAATCCTGAACCATCCTCAAGGCAGTTAATGACATAAAGCAAAACAAACAATCAAAATAATAAAATAAAACAAATATCCATGTATTTTTTACCTCTTAGATTAAAGCTGCCATGTTTGTTACATCAGGAACAGGAACTAAAAGCCAATCACAGCTGAGACTCGATAACAACTCCTTTTAATTAACATCAGTCTGTTTGCCTCTAAATTACTTTATGAATTCTTACCACTTTTTTCTGCATGCTTTGCAAATCAGAGCAGAGTGTGGTGTCTTGTCCTAACTTATGTTGTGTTCCAGTTGTATTGGGAAGGTGGGATTTTTCTGAGTTCAAGTGGGAAATTTCATCTGGAATGCCCCTCAAAGCTGGAACTTCCTACTGGGATCCTCACCACCCCCAAGTTTATAATCAAAGATGGCTGCCCCCTGTGTAAACAGCTATTAAGCTCCTGTGATATTCTGTTTGTCACACTGAATCAGCCATATACATTGTATTGTTTAATATACAGAAATACTGCTCGAGTGTTATTTACATTCTGCATGTGGTATGAGCAAAAACAAGGCAGGATGTGCTAACAGTGGCTGACAACAGCCTGGTGAATCAGCGAGTATTTTTTTTAACTATGTAACTGGAATGCTTGCATAAGACATAATTCCCTCTCCCCTTGTAAATGGAACGCAGCATTAAGCACATTGCTGCTTGCAAATGGAGTTAACTGACCCCTGCAAACTGACTCACAGGCACAGACTCAGCTGAGCAATCACAGAGAGGAAAGGGCAAAGATGAATGACCAAAAACCAAAAAAATAATGTTCATTCACGTTCATCTTAACATGAAGACTGTGTACTGAAAGGTTCAATATTTTACTGAGAATTGATGCATCTCCACTGAATTAAAAATGCGCAATTATTTGTTGAGATGGAGATAAACATGAGGACCTGTGACCTTCATTTGTGACATGTGGCCACAGTTTGATGATTTCATACTTGAGTTGGGAGGAAATTAAAGTTGGAAGAAGATCCTGCAAAGTTTTCATAAGATACCACATGCAAAATCCGCCTTTAGAGGAAAAAGCACATGGAACTTCATGACCTTGACGTCAGACCTTTAAACATGACCAGTTTATTCTTCAGTCAGAGTGAAAGTTGGTGGAAATATGATGGAAAGTTCCCCAGACAACATACTGAGTCATTGTCAGGTGTCTGTGCAGCCTTCTTTTACGTTAACTATGAATGTTTACATGTCATTAAGACGATTCAGCTCCTAAACCTGCAGCAAACACCCGCCCTATCTGTCAGAGCTTAAATCCTGGTGTGTTGCCCAGCCCTTGTTTCAGTAGCTTCCTTCCATGAGTGCAGTTTAGGTGTCCTCTCTGCAGCAGCTGCAGCTCCCCAAGTCCCTCCAGTCTGCTCCTCAGTGGGAGAGCTGGGCCGGCCGGAGGAGGGTGGGGAGGTGAGGAGTATCGGGGGGACTGGGAGTCTCCTTTTTGTGTAGGGGAGGGTAAAGTGGGCGTCAGCAGCTCACAGCTTCATTACTCGGAGAACAATCAGAGGGATGGAAGCAGAGAGAGGACGGACAGATGAATCAGAGCTCAGACAGAGACCATCAGGAGGAGAACCTGAAGATCTGACTGATGAATGAAGCTCAGACTGGAGCTTCATCTTCACCCCTCTGATAGGACCCATAAAGTACCAGAGGAGCTCTGAGTGCATTCATCCTCTAAAACAGAAGAAAAGGAGCTAAAATGAAGATTCACTGACCCACTGAGGACATGAGGACAGAGACAGAGAGCTGAGAGTCGACTTGAAGAGGAGGAAGTACCCAAAACAAAGACACGTGGTGAGTCAAACACCTTCAGCACTCAACAAGCAGATCAGAGCTGGGCAGTCACGCTCTTTGTGTCCCTCTGATGCTTCTAATAAAAACCAAAGATTAAAAAAAACAGTCTCAGGACAACAAGAACTAAAGTCCTTAAGTACTTCATGGTGCAATTTACTGCATTTGACGTGAAAAAAACCCCAAAAAAACATTTATGTTCTGTCCCAATTGTAAAAACACATTTTTCAGTGTGAAATTGTCATAGATTTAGGCTGAAAAAATACCTTTTCTCTTTCTAGTGTACTTAGTTAAAAAGCAAAGGTTCTCAAGTAACTTATTTGAACCCAAAGTTGGTCTGTCTTTGGGCCATAATGTGCACCTGTGGTGCTAAAATAGAAAACAGATGTTAATGTTTACTCATTTTGCAGAAAGACATAAATCTTACTTCTCCAGATCTTGATTTATGAATCTCTTTATCTTTAGAAAATAAAGATACTTTCATATAATAACGTGTTCATTTATCAGAGTCTCTTAAAACCATTTATATTTATATTAATAAGTGGAAAAGGTTAAATAAAATGTCCGTTTTTCCTCTCATGGTTGCTGTGAAGATGTGATCATGTACAAAAAATATCAATACACTTATGTATGACGATCATTTGCAGTGCATTAATGAAGTGATGTTTTTACAGCAACATTGTGATATTTAGTTATTCATTGATTTATTGAAACATGGGCATTTTTTTTGTCTTGTAGTTCAGCCTCCTGCCACTTGACTCCCTCACTCTTTATTTACAGTTACTGCTCTTAATTCTGTCACTGAAACAAACAGTTTACAGATGTTGCAGGGACAGAGATTTATAAACTCTATTCTCTATGAAACATTCCTTTTATGAAGAAGAAAAAGCTTCATCTGGTGAACAATGCAGAGCAAAGAGAGCTCTTCCCAGCAAAAGAGAAACTTCTGGAGCAGTTTTAACATGGTGCAAACAGACTGATGTTTGGACACCTCCATTGTCTCAGAGTCACAAAGAGCAAAGTGTGAGTGGAAACTTTAAATAGTCCAGCCTCCTGTGATTGGAAGTCTCTCACTGGTGGAGTATAATGGCTGTGTCACTCATGCAGCTCATGTGATAGGCTACCATCATAAATGGGATGTATTTACCACCTCATTAAAGCAAAGTAATGACAGAAGACACGTCATAACAAAACAAGATGGATCCATTTCTTCATTCGGGCCATAAGGCTCAGTGGAGTGGAGGCAGAAACTCCAGATATCATCTTGTGGACATGTTTATCTTTATTATAACCTTGTTTGTATCTATGCTATAAACCTGCATATCATTATTGTAAACAAGTTAACAAGATAACAAGTGATATACAAGTGTATTACAGAAACAAACATGTTTATAACAGAGATCTAACATGTTCATCCCTGTTAGAATTATGCTTGCTTCTGTTATGTACTTGTTTCTTTCTTTATTAAACATGTTTTTAACTACTATAAACATGTTTATCTCTCTGTTATAAATATTTTTATATCTGTTAAAAACATGCTTGTTTCTGTTATGAATCTATTTCTATTATCTTTGTTATAAACATGTTGGTTTCTTTTTAAACATGTTTATTTCTATGATAAACTTGATAATCCCTGTTATAGACATGTATGTCTGTTATTAACATATTTATAACTGCAGCCTCATGAACTCTTTTGCAAAGGTCTCATTTTAGACAATTCTGTTCATCTATAAACAAAATTATCAGTACAACAAGGTCATGCAAGGAAGCTCTGCGAAGAGTTTCTTTTTTAAAAACAAAATATAATTCTGAAAAATAGGATGTTACATTTCCCATTATATTTTAACATTAGTAGGCTTTTGTTGCTTCACCTGGAGCTCTTTGTCTATTCCAAAATGGCTTTCTTCATTCTGCCAGAATGTCTGGATGGCATTTAAATAGTTTCCTTCAATCATAAAACTTTCAGCTGGTGCGACATTTCTGATCCATGAGAAAACGTCTTCCCTTCTCCAAATCATTCGATCTGAATCCAGCATCATGTCCGTCATGTTGAGCGCTCCCCTCTGTTCCTGCAGCCTCGCTCTCCTTCCAGCTGAGGTCTACTGCTCTATTATGAAACTGTTGGCCCAGCTCGGCGTTACGTCACGCGTGGCAGCATGCGTGTGCACGTGCATCCTGGTGTGTGCGCATGAGACAAACAGAGTAAAAAAGTACAGAGCCTTTAATACTCTTGAACAACAACCTTTGTGCAGCCTGGATGTGTTTGGAGGACGTTAGAGTGGGACAATCACAAATCGAAACATCTGTTTACTCCACCAACAGTGAGCATCAGCATCAATGTTAAACGAGCAGCGGTGGACTATGTTACCATTCAGGACTCTTCATGTGACCTCATGATGCCCAAAACACTTTGAAAGATTTCATTCTATTTTGCACAAAACTTCACTTTGACTCTAAAACAAACTGGTAACTAAATGACCAAACTGTTTGTTTTGGAGCATCTAGTCTGACTTTACCAAGAGAAAATCCTGGTTTATCTCACCCTGTTCCAGTTTTATTGTGTAAAGACTGAACCTGTTCCATGTACAGTAGTTTAATGATTTTTTAACAACGCACCACAAACCAAACAGTGAGTGAAACATTTCAGTAAGTGATCCATCACAGAGCGAGGAGCTGAGTCACCAAGGAAACTTCATTCAGACTTTACCGGAACAGTCTAAGCAGATGTTCAGAGGGACTTAGTCAGACAGCGACTCTGAGACTGAATCTGCTGAACCGGGAGAGACGACACAGCGGCTCCGTCCTCCTCACCCCCTGCACCCTCGGCCCCCCGTGGGTCAGAAATCTCCACAGACGTTTACCCTTTGAGTCCAGACGTAGACGAGGGTTTGCGGTGCGGACACCCACTGTGAACTGCTGAATGCATGTAGAGCTGCAAATAGGAGCTCAAGCAGGAAGAGGGATCTGCATGTCTTCACTGGAGCAATGGACTTCCTAGGCTTATAAGCTCACAGCTTGAACCAAGAGGTCCACCTGTAGGAGCTTACCCTAAGTGCATGAAGTTCATCCATGAAACAGAAACACTGGTTTGTTTCAGAGCCCATTTAACACGTCACCAGAAACACAAAGGGTTTTTATTGCGTTTTCAAAAGTGCTCTGCATTCACATGGATCCACATGAATGACTGAAAATGTGGCAGTGTGCATGCTAGGCCAGTAGTTGGAGATGTAAGTTTGCCGTGTCCTTGACAAATAGAACAAATGTGTCTCTGCTGGTCAGAGTATTGATGCAGCAAATCCACATTTTGTTGGAGGAGTGATAACAGACAGAAGGAGCAAAATCACTGAAAACGAGGACGCCCCCGTATTGTCTTGGCGTCGGCATCAAAACATGGATCACTGTTTACACATCGTATTGTACATAGGCCTGTGCATTTACATGACAACGCAATATCCACGCAAAATCCTGTCGGGTTGCCCGTCTGGTTCTGCTCCGAGGTAGATTCCACGTCAACAAGTGCTCATGCACGCGTAACATGCTGCATCTCTGCATGAGCACTTGTTGCTGTTGTTGCTGTAGCTGGTGTTGTTGGTGTTCTGTGAGCAAATCTTGGTTTAAAAGTCGTAGCAATATTTGTAGCTGCTGGAACAAAATCAGAATCAGCCCGGCTGCCGCCATTGTTGTTGTTGGTGTGTGTGACAGCGTGGGTTGGGGGGCGGGGAGGAGGAGGGGTGCTATGAGGTAAGAGGGGTGCTCTTACGGACTTATCTTTTCATACCAACTACTGCATGAAGACGAATACCCAGATATCCACCTGCAGACCCGTTTTAAAAAGAGACGTTGAGTCATGGACAAATACGCGTCTCCGTGTGTCAATATCACCAGATCGATAGTTTATTTTACCGGAGTCTTACAAATTCGTACTCGTGTAAAGCCCACCTCAGTCATTGGCCGTTTCCATTGTCAGGTAAAGGCCTTCAGTAAATAAACCTGATGGAGCATGGCTTATGTTTACAAAGGTCCTCAAATTAAAAAAGAAGCTAACACTGAAGACAGACAGAGGTGACATCAGGTATCTACTCAACTTGTCTGATTTGGTTGTTCCATCACAGGGGCGGGGGAGTGTGTGTGTGTGTGTGTGTGTGTGTGTGTGTGTGGGGGGGGGGGGGGGGGGGGGGGGGGGGTTCCACCTTAAAAAAGGGGTTTGGTAACAGCAGTCAGAGGGTGAAGGTGGCCCATCACAGTGAGCAGCTCACAATAAAATGAGATACAGAAACAGAGGAGAAGGTCAGTCCTCTTCCAACAGTCTTTGGTGGAACAACAATCAACATGCTGTCTCTCATGGTGGTTCAGTCAGTGCAGTTGCAGGATTGGCTGTCATGTTTATGAGCTGTAAAAGTACGCAGCACCTGGTCAATGATGTGTCCTGATCTGCTTACTCTAATTGGCTATTAAAATATTTTTTTACAGGCTGCCTTGTCTACCATAAATACCAACTCCACATGTGAAGTTATCATTTCACTGCATTATAGGCTGCAGAAGTCCTCATTTGGGGTAATCAGTTTAGGTCCATGTTAGTGTGAGTCCGGCCTCCATCATGTCAGTCTGATGTTTCCTCTGAATGACGTATCGTCTCCTCAGAGAGCTCAGAGCTCTGAGAGCTCATAAACACTCCGCTGAGTGAGTGTGAGACGTCCTGTCCTCCACGGTCTGACAGATGGTGATGTGAGCTGACTTTACGAGCTCTGAGGTCGTCCTTAAAGAGACTTTAGCATGGCTAAACTCTGACAGCTGACACCCTGCAGGACGCACTCTGACCTGCAGCCTGCAGAGTCATGTGACCCTCCGACACCCTCTGGTGAACGCTCTGAGGTCCTCTAACAGACTGTATCCAGTCTAACAGCTCAGTTTGCATGTGTCTGATAATTTAAGGATTCCAGGATGACCGCACATGTGTTTACTTCCTGTTTGGATCCTCGGGGGCGGGGCTTATTGACTTACTGTCAGGTTCAGTTGACAGACAGGAAATGAAGAGCTCATCATGGTTCAGATCAACACTGCAGAGCTCTTCAAACGTACATTTATTACACCCTCAGTGCTTCTTCTGCAGGCTGATCAGGATCTGATTATTTAAGCCACATCTCTGCTGAGATGGCACTTCTGCATCTATTTAATAAATGTAAAAAAAAAAGCCCAATGGAGAACAAGGCCTTAATTTCTGAGCAGAGGTTCTTAACTCAAAACTATAACACAACTTGTGCTCTCGCTGTGTTGGGGGGATTTTGTGATTCCTCACCTTTTTTTAATTATTTAAAAACGGGGCCATGACTGCCATGGATTCACCTCTACGAGGGGTCATTGTTGGTCAGACAGCCTTAAGTCCCGCCTCAATGCAGCCTCAAAGTCTGTGAGCAGGTTGAGCTAAAGTTTGGTAGAGATGACGTGCAGTACAACAGATGATGTCACATGACTTAGTCCAGTTTTTTTACAGTCTATGGGTTTGACAGACTACAGATTATCAAATGCTGTCTCCATAAGCCCTCAAACAGCAGCACAAAAATACACAGTATGATGGTTTTTAGTGGGCGGCGCTTGGCTGGAGGCAAAAAAATCAAGTCTTGTTTTCTGTCTGCTTTGTGCTGTCCCAATGGCAGGTGGAATTACTTAAAAAAAAACAGCTAAAATCTGTTTGCGAGAAAATCCGACATCAAAACTCCTGACACTGAAGTGTCTTCATGCCATTCAGACAGTTTACAGACGTTTTCTTGAAATTCGTTATAATCTAAACAATCATTTTGCCAGTGTTGGTGATCAGGAGGACTTCTATTATTGCTGTGTTATCAAACTGGATCATACATCCATTATCTGAACAGCTCATTTCTTTCGGGGTTGCAGGCGATAAAGCCTATCTTAGCTGACAACAGGTGAGAGGTGGGGTATACCCTTGGCCAATCACCAGCCAATTGCAGGGCGACAAAGAGAGAAAAGCAACCAGTCACACTAACACTTACAGCTAAAGGCAATTTGGACTCACCAGTTAACCTAATGAGT
The DNA here is from genome assembly GCA_036419115.1 of Scarus forsteni. NCBI lineage: Eukaryota > Metazoa > Chordata > Actinopteri > Labriformes > Labridae > Scarus > Scarus forsteni. Next base: position 658,706 of record JAZDUH010000227.1, on the reverse strand, counting down.
ATGTTTTTGGTCTGTGGGAGGACGCTGGAGTACCCGAAGAGAACCCATGAATGCACAAGGTGAACATGCAGACTCCACACCAGAAGGGCCCTGAAGGACATGAGGATTGAACCAGCAACCTTCTTGCTGTACGGCAGGTGCACAACCTGCTGCACCAAGCAGGATCAGTATTGTTCACATCAAACTTTAGAGTTCTGGTATCTTGACAGTCTGACTAATCAGCCCAGAGGAACTTTCTGTCCTTAAAAATGTCTGATTCATAACTGATTATGTAACACAGACACTGATTCATTCATCAGTGAAAAACAGGGACTTGTTTTAACTTTAGTGGTTAACCTCACATTAAATCATCTAGTCCTGCAGACAGAGCTCTCTGTCATGTTCATCCACTTCCTGTTTCCACACTTTGGTCCATAAATGACATGAAGGTTATTTTATTAAGGAGCAGAAAGGAAAAACTCAGACTGATCCAGACTCAAACAGACTCTGAGTGTGTCCTTAATGAGCTTTAGAGGGGACAGGAACGAGTAACATTCAACTAAGACACGTCCATAAATTCTTTTTTCCCATTTCCTGTTCATAATGTCCTCACACACAGGGACATTCGTTTGATGGATCCAATATTTCATCGTGCAAGGCTCTCGCTACTTTCTACAAACACTCAGCAGATAGAGACTTTTTTGATTCAGAGGAAAATTCAGTCCCTGAGTTTAATTCAGGCTATATTACAGAGATTATTAGCAAAAGACTTTTAATTTCATTTTCCTAGAATAATTAGCCTTGGTTAATTCTGACATTACAAGTATTAAATCATGAAGAGAGCAAGTGACAGAAAGAGAGAGAGACAGAGAGCATAGAAATGGTGAAGGGATGGATGGATGGATGGACTTTATGACCTAAAAATAAAATCACTTATTTTTTTTTCACAAAACTCAATTAACAATTTTAATTGATTTTATCTCCCTCTAAAACAAAATCTCTCCAACTGACACAAAAATACATGAAATGAGTTTTGCCTTTATGAAATCAAAACATTTTCCAAAACTAAAAAGACCTTCCTTCTAATAGTTAAATGCATGCTGTACTTTTTCATTAAATGTCAATTATGTAGTTCAAACATAAGAAAGCCTATCTACATTAACACCAAAAGATGGAAACATCTGACCAATATTTAACCTTCTCATTTAAAAAAAAACAAAACAAATAAAGGCCTATAACAGGCTTGTGCAAAACCTGACAGGGCCTACCATCATGATTTTCATGTTCCCATGTCTTGTAAGTTGCCTCAGAATCAAAACTGTTTGATCATAAAGCCACTGTCCTTGAGCCTTGTCTCTCCGTCTGTAGTTTGTAATGGCTTAAAACAGACCAACGATGTGTCTGGAATCAGCATGAAACAGTGAATCTGTTTTAAAGTCCGACTGAAGTAACCTGAGATGACTTTTGATTAAATGTGAAGGTCTCCTCTTTAACAAAGAGCTGTGATTGGCTCCAGCCCCTGTCCCTCTGAAGGACACAGCGGTGGAGTTGATGGATGGATGTTTCCTTTTAAAGCAGACTGAAGAGATTTTTCCTCATTTTACTCTCTGCTCACTGTATTACTCTGTACACTGTGCTTGTTAATCAGTTCATCTACTAAAATCATAAGCCTTAGTCCCTGTTCACCACAAAATTATGCAGAAGAAGTGTGAACATGTCAGACAATAACAGTCTTGATAGGAACCATGTGTCTCTGTGCTCTGGGTCCATTTAGGAGAGTGTCCAATGGAATCGGAGCTACAGGAGAGATACACCCAGGAGCAGGAACATGACGATATCAGATTCATGGAGCTCAATATTTAAAAAACAGAGACCTCCAAGATGTTCGAAAGATATTAGTCATGATAAGGACAAGGATTAATTTTCTTTAAAGAAACTACTGCTGAGCCTCAGTTGTACTTACAGTCATGGAAAAAATTATTAGACCACCCTTGTTTTCTTCAATTTCTTGTTCATTCTAATATCTGGTACCACTAAACGTATAATACAATGAACACAACAAAAAATGCAGCTGGTCACATAATACTTTATGTCCTATTTGACATTCTTAAGCTTAATTGATTCCCAGGGTATATAAGAGGCCATTTCATGTCACAAGCAGCACTGCACATGCAAAGGCCTAGAGTGGTTTCCTGCTTACATTCAAGCCGTGGCACAACTCAGAAGTTACCAGCTCTCACATAATGCCTAAAACAAAAGAATTATGTGAAGCCATAAAGGCAGCCATCTTGGCACTGCTGGAAATTGGCATGAGTGAGAGACAGGTAGCGAAAAAACTGAAGATCTCCAAGACAGCCGTTCATTACAACAAAAAAAAAAAAACTGAACATGGCACTACCAAATTGCTACCTGGCCGTGGCAGGAAACGTCTTTCTACCACGAGATGACCGTGCACTCATCCGTTCCTGTGTCAGGAATCGTCGTCAGACCTCCAGGGACCTTAAAAATGAGTGGGCACTGTCGAGAAATGTGACTTGTTCAGCAAGGACAGTTCGAAACCGACTTGTTGAAGCTGGTTTGAAGTCACACAGAGCACGCAAGAAGCCCTTCATCAATGAAAGGCAGAGGAAGGCCGGTTACTCTTTGCTCGAGACCACAAGGATTGGACTGTTGATGATTGGGCTAAGGTTCTCTTCAGTGATGAATCAATTTTGAATTGATGCCCTCCAGCCAACTTACTGGTTAGGAGGAAGCCTGGAGAAGCTTACAACCCAGACTGTCTTGCCCTACAGTAAAACATGGGGGTGGATCAGTCATGATCTGGGGTTGTTTCAGTCTGCGTGGAACAGGGCAAATGCAATTTTGTGATAGTCGAATGAACCAGGTCATGTACAGGACTACCCTTGAAAACAGCCTTCTTCCATCAGCTGGAAAACTCTTTCTTGCCTTGAATGACTGGATTTTTCAACAAGACAATGCCCCTTGCCACCACGGCAAGGTCAGTTAAAACCTGGATGGAGAACCACAACATTCGCACCATGCCTTGGCCTGCTCAATCACCAGATCTTAATCCAATTGAAAACCTGTGGAAAATCATCAAACTCAAAATGGAGAACCACAAGCCCAAAAACAAAGAAAATTTGTTTGAATTTGTCCAACAGGAATGGGCTGCTGTGACAGCAGAACAATGTCAGAAGCTGGTGGAGAGCATGCCAAGACGCATGGCTGCAGTCATCAGAAACAATGGTTATGCAATCAAGTATTAACTCTTGTGTGTATCATGTGTTTAAAGCAAACAGAAAAGAAAACATGGAATGCTTAAAAGTAGTGTTTTTGGCGGTACAATGCCATAGCTATTGATGTAAGAATTTAAGTAATTTTGGTTATTATCAAGAAAACCATGGAAAATGAATAGTTCTTAGTTCTTAAATTAAACTCTCATGAGCTATTTTTGTTGTTATCATTATAATTGTCCAAACAAATGTACCTTTAGTTGAGCCAGGCATTAAAATTAACAAGAAATTGAAGAAAACAAGGGTGGTCTAATAATTTTTTCCATGACTGTATATTCAAAACAGATCTACTGTGATGTTTGATCACCAGCCATGTCAGCAAAACTGCTTTGTGTTAAAGCGTCCAAATGAGGACAAGAAGTAGACCAGGGACACAGCCAGAGGTCTGCATGTGCTTAGGCAGAAGGACAGCTCAAAGTACTGTATCTGTTCAACAGAAGTTCCTCTGAGTAGAGATGCTCCTCTGTATCCTGAAACACCAGATGGACCGTTCAATAAATGTCTCAAGTCCATGTGGACAACAGCCCAGAGAAAGTGTTCGAATGGGCAGAACCTTTAAAAAGCATATCTGGCAGATGATCGGATTATTTTTCTGCCAATCATTCACTACAGGCCAATCAGGTGATGTAGCAGGCGGGCACTACTGCCAGGTCTAAAGGTCAAAAAGTGAGACACTTCATCAAATAAAACCTCCACAAAACAAGTTGGAAGTGGAGTGAACATGTCCTTATAGAGAAGCTTGTCCTGTTGTTTATTTTTCACTGAATAAAGACTTGTAATCCAGATCTGTGAACTGTTACTGAAGCTGTTAGCATGTATGCTACTCTCTGTACAAGCAGTCACTTCCTGCTCGTAGCTCCACCTCTTCTGTGACTGGCCCCTGGTGGTTTGGGCCACACAAGATCAGTCTGATTAAGTTGGAAGACAGTTTCCACTAGGGCTGGACGGTATTATCTAATCTCAGTATCACAATCAATTGAAGCTCTTACCTCAATTACGATAAATGAATGATTATTTTATGTTATTCTAGAATAAATTGGTATTGTTACTGTCTTACTGGTCTTCCTGCAGTATTTACATTTAACTTCTTTCTGCTCAATGTCCTCTGCACAGAATCCAAAATGTTGTCAAACAATGGACATGGCATATTTGTTGGCTACAATGTCCTGTGATAGATTGGTGCTTGTCTCCTCTGTGTTGGCGGAAGTGAACGCAGACTGTATGGAGGGGGAGTGGTCACATGACTTACACAGGGAAAATAATTGGCATCAGTAAAATTACTTCGATTAGACGGTGTAAATGTTGTTTTTGATTACTTTTTTTATTGATTACCCAGCCCTTGTTTCCACATATCAATTTAGACAGTCTAAGGGCTACATCTGTTAGCACAGATGGTTTAAGTCAATTAATCAATCAACTGTTATTTTTATGAGCCCAAATTATGACAAAGTATATCTTTATCCCAAGGAACTTCATAAAAGAGCAATACCATACTCATTCTATGATCTTTTTAATGGCTTTTATTTATTAATTTTTATTTCATTACTTTAATTATATTCTTAATCCTTAAGTCTTTTTTTTTTATTTTTAGTCCACACCCACCCTGATTAGGCCACATACGTGAGTTTACATGAGACAAGTGCCATCAATTAAAATCTAAGTGGATAAAAACTGCCATAGCAAAGGTCAGGAGCGTCATAACATCTCTGCATTTTTTGGTGATGCCAATCTGAAGTAAAGTTCATTGCTTTGGCCAATTGCCTGCGTCTAATCTGACACAACCTACAAACAAATTTGCCTCCTTTTTCTGGGTTGAATCACTGCCTAACTGCTCTGCTCCTGACAGACTACCAGCAGAGTTTTCTTCTTGTTTACATCTATATAGTAGAGCATTATGGCAGCATGGCAGTGGGGTCTAACTGGAGCTACAGCAGTCCTTGGGGGCTAGTCCATAAGCAGATCTTCTGAGACTGACTTATTAGTGACCAGTGAGACTCTATAGTAGAATCAGTGAATCATTGAATAAAGGGTTTGGAAATTGAAAATAGAAAACAAATGGATCCTGGTTTTGCTCTTTGGCTCAATTTTTAGGCATGCAGAATAATGCAGAGGACATTGATAAAGGAATCTTAAAAAGACACTGATGATTTTAGTTGTTCTCAACTGGAACTGGGTCCTAATTCCCATTTCTCATCACACTACAATTTCCCTGAGGAATCAAATATTCTTTCATGTGATAAGAATTATTTTTTTCACCTCTACTACCAGCACAGGAGTCCAAGCATGTCCTCTGCTGGTTAAAACCTGCGTAACAGCCCTTTAAAGAGTCCCCAGATAAGCAGAAACAGACCGCATGAACATGAAACCAAACACTGACAATATGAAATCACTGAATAACTTCATAACTGTCCAAATGTTGATCTCACTGACCGTCCATGTGAGTAATAAATGTGATTTACAGGCTGTAATCTTTATAAACCACAGAGCTTGGGGCATGATGGGAAATGAACAAGGCGGCTGATATGAGGAAACAGTTGGCAGACGGTGAAACCATGTTTCTAACATGAAGATAACGCAGACAGAGAGAGGGAGGATCCTTTGGTTCTGAAGGAGAACATTCCAGAGGGGTGAAACATCCCAGGCCCAAACCAACAAACAGGCACAACAACAACACACTGACGTTACACAACAATGGAACAAACATGAAATGTGACGCACAAGGAGGCAGATACGAGGATGCCATCATGAAGAGGACATCCCTGAGTTTGTTATTGAGATGTTTAAAATCAGGGTCACTATGAGGACTCTGTCACTCTGTTGTCCACCAGCAGGGGGCTCTCTTCCAAAACAACAGCTAAAGAGGACGTGTTGGGACACACCTCCCACGAAAGTGTGGAGAACATCTGAAATGTTAAGAGTCTGGGAAACAATTTACACTCTGGATTTTATTAAAGCACTGCAGAGCTTCCCATGACAGCATCATCTGGATGTCACTGTGAGATCATTGGTCACAGACAATGGGGCGGAAAAATTCACACGAAGAATCAAACACCAACATTCGGAGTGAGAAAGATCACCGTGCTCTGCGACTAAAGATTTGTTTATTTTCAGATAAATCTATGGCATACTAAATGTTAGGGCTGCTTATTCTCAGTAGAGTCACAAGTAATCCAGTTTAAAATCATCACGCATCCCAGAGGGCAACACTCTTGAATTTCTATATGACTGATATTTTCCCTAATAACAGGGAACTTAGGGGACTTCACTTCTCACCAAATTTGGCCCAGACCAAACAAAGTCTGATTGACTTTGGAAAGTTCCGTTGATTTACAGTGGTTTAAAAGCTAACATGAAACTCTGGTGCATATCAAAGAACCAACTCCAGGGCTGGTTCAGTTAATGGTGGATGTAAAAGTCTTTTAAACCAAACAAGAACCAGACGAGGCAAGTGAACAAAAAGCTGGGCACTGTGGGTTGAATTTGTTCAAAAACAGTAAGAGTTAGCAAGCTAATGTAGAGTTTATTGGCAATATCAAGCAGGGAGTACTTAACCTCAGCATTGCTGCTGCCAACAGTCAAAGTCTTAAGTCCGTACGGGATAAGGCTACAATCACTCCAGGATTTGTCTAAACACAAACTTAATCTTCATTTTATCACTAAAAATACTGCAAAGCTGAAAATTGTTATTACTTTAACATTTTTGTGTATTTCTGGGTCATAGTGCAACAACAGGCTGGACAGCAGGAGCAAAGAACCCAGCTACAGCACCAACTAGTGGTGGGAGGGTAAATTACACAACACAACTGACAGACTTTGGTCACCCTGCCGAAGAACAGCGTGATGGAAGCCAAAACCCTCAAACTGAACAAATTCTAAAAAACTTAATGTGTAAAGGCGACCTTAGACTCCCACTTGGTTTGTTGGTTTAAGCTCTGTGTTCACAGATCGGTGTTTCATATACAATCCCTTATACTTAAACCTCCCCCCCCTCAATCATCAGCTCAGAGTAAGAAGTAAAACAGCCCCGTCCGCTTTCTTTTCCACTACATAGAACCAGCTCAACTCGACTCCTGTTCACTCGATTACTTTAGTTTCCATCAGGGATCAGGCCTCATACCTGGCACAGTTTTTCACTTCACCTCCATCAGGGCTCCAAGTGAGCTGAACCAAGGCTATTAGTGATGTGGGAACTATGCTTAGCAAAGAGAAAAATAAATAAAGCCCATGTGCAAAAAGACATAAAACCTGCTGCAGATATGACTCAAAAGCCTTCACCAACAAAACAGTAAATGGATTTGAGCTTTTAAAGTTCTCTTCAGTCCACCTCCAAGTGGTTCTGAGGTATAAGCTAACATATTCTTACCCTTTCACATACATTTACAAGCCACTGATGCAGCAGTGGGAGCAACTGTGGGTTGAGTGTCTTGCTCAAGGACACTTGGGCATGTGACAGTCAGAGCTTAGCCTGGTTTGGATCTTGCAGTGCAGAGCATAGACTGTAAAAAACATGGACATCATGTCGCTGGGCTTTTGTGAAGTCGCCACAAAAACTGCTCCCCCTGGTGACTGGCTGCTGTATAGGTAAACTCTCCGTCTCCCCCATTCATCTGAACAGGCCGTAGTGAAACTTCAAATATTTCTCCCATCCGTATGCTGTGGTGATATGAAAGTATTATTGGGCTGTTATTGGCAGACTGAGAAATTTAGTAAAAACTCCACTAAATACCAACCTAGCTTATGCTGATGTTTTCTCCCTCTGTTCCAGAGATCATCCTGTTTGAGGTGCAGCAGGACTGTACCATGATCCTCTCTGTGCTGGTTCTGCTGCTGGTCCTGGTTCTGTCTGGACCAGAGTCGTCTCTACAGGATGCCACTCAGGAGATCCTGATGAGTGATGACATCCTGGAAAGAGACTTTTTGTATGATAAAAAACGTCAGAAACGCGCCGTGATCGACCACAGCATCGACCACTCGGACAAATGTTCGTACACCTTCATCGTCCCCCAGCAGAAAAACACCGGGGCCATATGCGTGAACTCCAAAGAGCCCGAGTCCCTGCTGGAGAACCGGGTCAACAAGCAGGAGCTGGAGCTGCTGAACACCGAGCTGCAGAAGCAGCGGCGGCAAATCGAGACACTACAGCAGCTGGTGGAGGTGGACGGTGGCCTTGTGAACGAGGTGAAACTGCTGAGGAAGGAGAGCAGGAACATGAACTCCAGGGTGACGCAGCTCTACATGCAGCTGCTGCACGAGATCATCAGGAAGAGGGACAACGCGCTCGAGGCGGCGCAGCTTGAGACGCGAGTCCTCAACCAGACCCACGAGATGGGACGACTCACCACGCGGTACAAAGACCTGGAGATCAAGTACCAACATCTGTCAGAGCTCGCCAACAATCAGAGCGCCCTGCTGCAGCAGCTGGAGCAGAGCTGCAAGAGGGGGGGAGGGTCCCTGGGGGGTGGGCACACGTATGATAGGACAGGGTTATATGACAGGATACAGTCATACGGCGGGGGGCACCAGACGTACAGCGGCGTGCAGGAAAGGAGCCAACCTGCCCGCCCTCAGCCCCCCATCCTCGCCCCTCCTCCCCCCCAGAGACCTGCTCTCTCTCCTGGAGGGTACAGACCCTTTCACCCCCCCACATACCCCCGGCACACCAACAACCAGATGACCAACGAGATCCAGAACGACCAGAACGACAAAGCTCTACCGCCTCCATTACCCACAATGCCTGGTAACATCCACAGCTCCACCAGTGAGCCTTCAGGTGAGTGAGCCAGCACTCTGCAGGGTTCTGGGGCTTCGGTTCAAGAGCATCTACATGAGTGCTCGCTGAGAAGATCCATTCATGGTTTGTGCTTTGAGGAAACATTTCCAAAACTTTTCTAAGATCAAACAGTAATGAGAAGCAGCTTGATTCTCCTTCACGGTTACAGTGAAACACAGATCGTCCTTTTTTTATTCACTCTCACTTTAGTTAAAGGACAAAATACATGGCCTCAAGCAGAGTAATTAAATAAGTTTCAAAACAACATCTTATAATCTTGGTTTCCTTGTTACATCATCACAGTAATCTTTAGCAGGGATGATGGCGTCTCTCCATCCTTCATCTTCCTGCCATCTCACTTTCTCTCTTCAGGATAAGATTTGAACAGCACTTAGACAAACTGGCTTCTACTTCGCTCTCTGTTAAAGTGCAGCCTCGTTCCATGATGCAAACACACCTCTGATAGCCCTCTGCCAAAGTTACACAGAGCTGAAAGCAGCTGCAGCCATACTCCCATTAAAGTTAAAAGCTCCTTAAAGGGACACACCAACATTTTTCTTGTTTTTGTGTCTTGCCTTACCCTCAAGTCCATGACGAGTAATTTTGTAGATAGACACCATTCTTTCAAACATGTGTGCAGTAACAAGGAAGAGATGGGCAGAGCTTGCTCACTGCTAACTGGCTTAGCTCATACACTGGGAGTCAATGGGTAGCATTACCTGCTTATGCCTACAGTCAACAGATAAGCTTCAGCAACTCTAAACAGTCCTGTTTGCTTTTACCAAGTTGTGTTACAATATCTATGTTTAGACTAGGATTAGCACTTAATGCAATTCTCAAAGGAATATGAAACCAAACCGCAAGAAGTGCTTACCCTGCATTTTGGTTTCATAAGTATTTCTTCAACAAAACAAAGCCTCTGTTTAAAAGAAGAGAATAAGATGATAGTAGAAGATAATGTTACATTGCACTGTAAAAAAAAAAAGTCACAAAAAGCACACAGGACTGTTTACAGTTGCCAGAGAGTTTATTTGATAGCTGTAGGCAGAGGCACGCTAACACTACCCATTATCTCCCAGTGTTTGAGCAAAGCTAACTGGCAGGTTAGTTCTGCCTGTCTCTTCTTTGTTACTGCAGTTGAAAGAATGGTGTCTATCTGCTTGTCATGGACTTGGACATGAGGCAAGACATGAAAAAAAGGTGTCTGTTCCCTTTAAGTGCATATCGAAATCTCTCCTGATGGACCTGCCAGATTCAAATGTCCTGGGACAGTGCAGTAGTGTTGCTCAGCCTGTTTGGTTTCTTACTGTGCAGACTGTACGTCTCCCTTTAGTGTTTTTCATCACACACAGCTAAAGTGACTCTAGAGTCTACAGGGCTCTGATTCACCACATACCACCTCACATAAGGAAACGATAGGCTGTGAGTTACTCTGGATCGTCTTAGTTGTTAGTCTCCGTGTTTCCATGAGCACTCAAATAGTCACAGTGCAGTTTATATAACATTTGGTTGAACAGTGTATCATGGACTGACTTCACCTCATCACCATGCTCAGATGGGTGCTGCAGGTTTCATTGAGACTATAATGATGCAGACTGGATCACAGTCGAAAAACAAATGCTTCATTAGAGCGTTGTCCCCCTGCAGGTCCATTCAGAGACTGCCTGGAGGCTCTGGAGAACAGATACTCCACCAGTGGGATGTTCCTGCTCAAACCAGACAACAGTAACAAACTCATGCAGGTGTGGTGTGACCAGAGACAGGACCCCGGGGGCTGGACCGTCATCCAGAGACGCCAGGACGGATCGGTCAACTTCTTCAGGAACTGGGAGACATACAAGGTAACTTAGGGAGGGGCTTTGTGTAAGCATGAGTGTTTTCTGGGATCTAGATTTGGGAAAGTAGGCTCCAAGGATTCAGCATTTATCAGAGACAAGACAGCAGAATTTAGGAATTAAATATTTCTGGTAATCATTACAAGGCTTCAGACAGGCTCACCGCTCTGCAAGGCTGCATATAAGACAAATATTTATATGATAGAAAAACCAGGGCAACACGGTGGCACAGCAGGTGGGGCATGTGCCTCATAGCAAGAAGGTTGCTAGTTCGATTGTCAGATTGGTCACGGCTTCTATGTGTGGAGTTGCTCCCACAGACCAAAAAATACTCATTAGGTCAACTGGTTAATTCCTTTTATGGATTTTCCATTATTTGAAGCATCTATCTATCTATTTAACTTGATGGTTATATTTTTATTTCACTTTCTGCTAAAATCCAACAAAAATCAAAATGTCCATAAAATTCAACATTTAGATTTTTCGCATCTCATTTGATACATTAGGTGTTTTTGGCAACTGATAATCTATTTGAGGATATTTTTATCATTTATCTGATTGTATTCAAATGTTTTTTTTTTGTAATTTGTTGATCATATTGAGTAGATAAAGGTATTATAAAAGTATGTATCAAATATAATACAATTGGCATTATAGGGTTAAACTTTTCACCAGAGAGGCTTTATTATGGAGCATAAAAGAGAAGAGGGTCCATCTTCAGGGCTGATTCATTCCCAGAATCTAAATCTCTGAGATGCTGGAGATGTCTTAATCAAATCCCAAACCAACCTCTGTGGCACAAAAGAGTGATCATGTGGGATGTGTACATTAGACAGACTTTTCCTCTGGTGACCATCAATGAAGCAGCAGAGAGTTTCCCTGATCATCTCTGAGTCATTGAGATGCTTGAGTCTGGATCAAAGTGGTGGTTGACCAGACTAAATGACTTTCCATTGAGCTGCTTAAAGAACCGCTTTAATTTAAACATCATGTGAACGAGCAGAGAGCTGATGGAGCAAGTGGAAAAGAGTTAGAAACAGCAGACTTCATGGATCTGGATCGTCTTACCGACAGGAGCTGGAGGACGGAGTCAAGGAGGTTCATTTAGAATTTCAACGATTTAGAGGGACACAGCAGCCAGTGAAACAGATTCAGGAAAAACATTTAAAAATAGTAAAATACTAGAGTAGACAGGGAAAAGGCTGAAGCACTGAGCGTTTAAATTTGATCTGTATGTCGCCACAGGAACATTTCTCATACTCTTAAGCTCTCTAAAGTTCACGTTTATGTTACTTGGTTAAAATTTGCACAGTACATACTCCTTGCTTCGACATGTTACTCTAAAATTGCAGTTCTGTAAGATCATCATGTTATATGTTAAGTGAAGCTGATCTAAGACGAACACCACCGTCAGAGTCAGCCTCAGTTATGTCTAAATATGTTTCAGCTATAGAAACACTGGAACAGTCCAGAACATTGATTTAATCAGCCCTAAATATTTGTGAATAATGACTATGACACTTGCACGAATATCTAATTTGGCAGGTTATGCAGTGGACTCAGAACCCAGACAATGCTGGATCAGATCTAGATCTTCATTAAATCAATGTCTATATCATTTTAACCTCCAGAACGTGAGATAAAATGTTACATTGACTGTAAAGTAATTAATATTCAGGCAGAGGCAGAATTAACAGGTACATCTGGTACAAAAATAGATGTAACTTCAATGGGGAGTTTACAGTATCATCAGCAAAACATTGGAACCATAGATACTGGCTCAAAAGCCAACCATTGGATGGGCAGTTTTAAAACTAAATATGAGGTGTATTTGAAAACTGAAGTTTTAGGTTGGAACTGAAAAAAATAACCAAAAAATATACTCCTCAAAAAAGTTTGTAAACATTTTTTTGGTTGATTATTTCTACCCTTTAAAACACCAACTGGCATTGTATTTTAGATTGTTGGAAAGTATGATTAGTCGCTGTTACAGTAAATCCCTACAGGCTGTACCTCATTAGAAAGGTGACTAATCAGGCTGTAATTACCAATTGGTATTATCATAGATAAAATCTACTGAAATAATGTTTCCATACTTTTGTCTTTAGTAAATATTGTTAAGCTAAATGATAGATATTAATTCTAAGTGTCAGGTCCATGCACTGTAAAGACTTCAGTGTTTCCATTGTCCTGTTGTAGCTCTTATAAATGCTTATTAATCTTGTTTTTACTGCACGAAAAACTTCACATCAGTCATTAATGATATCTGTAGCTGCCAAAATGAGACAAGAGGAATCTGCATAATGGCAAAAAATAAATATTTTGCATCCTCAATTTCAAACCAACTTTAGAGCATTGTATATTGATGTCTTTAAAACATGTTTAATGTTTTCATCTGGTTTAATTTTTGTAATTTTGTGATTACTTCATGGCCCAACAGTGAGGGCCTTACAGGAAGTCCTGCAACAGTGAAACAACAGAGTTTCAGAGTAGAGTTTAAGTTAAAAAAAACCTTTTGCATGAGCAGTGAACCAACATTTAAGAAATTGCCAGTGTTACTTTGTATGTGCGCAAATAGAGTTTAAGAGTTTTATTCAAGCTTATGGCCTGTGTTTGGCAGGACAGATGAAGAAAGACTGGAGATAATGGAGGAAAGAGCAGGGAAGGATGTGCAGACCTATATCTGTTCTAACAAGAACCAAAACTTCTACAAAATAAGGCAGTTATGGTGTAAAAGGGGGGGAGACTGTGGACTGAGTATGAGTGTGGTAAAAGAAGAAAACAACCACGTCAGAAGGACATGGGACAGGACATGACCAACCTTCCGACCGTCAGTGCCACGAAACTCCCTTCAGCTAGTTTTTAATGTTGTTCTGTTAAATGTCAGCCGTTGATGTCACTTGGGCATCTTTCATCTATCTGATTTCATTTAGTCATTTCTTTGGTTGAAACTGGAAACATCTCCCTGAATTTATTTAGTTTTCTTATTTCATTACTGCGGGCCTCACACTGGAGTTTGCAGCAGAGGGCCTTCACAGCGGAGGTCTGCAGAGAGATGGGTGCAGCCCGGGTGAAGAAATCTCTGCTGTCACACCAACAGCTCATTGAGGTTTACTCAGGACATGTTCTTTATTTGTGGGGGTTGTGGACAACGTTGGACAGAGAGGACTGAACAGGGACCATAGCCTCTTCACATGAGCACCTGTTCTATCTAATGAGATAAAATGCCTCCCAGAATGAGCTGGATTCTTAAAACTGTTAAAACAGCAGTAATTATTGTGTAAAGTGTTTTATTGATTCCACATACAGCCATCCCACCGACTGCAATTGAAGATGTCAGAGAGAATTATACGATCTAAATACGTAACATGAGACCATCTGGGTAAATAAATCTGAGTGATGGAATAATTAGACTGATTAGACTTGAGCAACCACGGCTGAACGCATCGTCTGGATGTTCCATCTTCTTGTGTAATGTCTGAGTAATCTACAGAGAAACTAAAAAATCATCCATGAGATCACAGCACGAGAGCTGAGATCAGCTCAGATAAAACAAACATGTTCCCAGAGCCGCAGAGATCCAACCACTTAACAACAGAAAAACCTGACGTTACATAAACACACCATCACCAGGAAGAACATCAGCCAGAGATCTTTAGCCTCCATCTACTCTTAGCGCTCACCAGTCTGGTCCAAAGATTTACGTTCTGCAGTCTGAGGCGAGGACAGCCCGCTCTGCACCAACCCTCAGAACCTCCGACCAAACCAAAACCAACAGAGATCAGCCATCGACCCTCGACCCCCCCGAAATGACTCAGTACAGCACTTAGAGCCAATTACACACTCTCATCTGGCAGAGGGTCTCCTCCTGATTGAAGCCATGTGTGATGTAACTGAAGCTGGACTCAGACATTCAGGGAGTAGGACTGGTTCTTGCCATGATGCCATGACTATGGGCCACTCGCTCTGACATCATACTAGACCTCAAACATGCTGGAAACACCGCATGTTCATAATCAAACCTCAAACCCCCTGGAAACACCATATTTTCCGTATCAAGCCCCCTGGAAACACTGCATGTTCCTTATCAAACCCCCTGGAAACACTGCATGTTCCTTATCAAACCCCCTGGAAACACTGCATGTTCCTTATCAAGCCCCCTGGAGACCGGTCCGTTTGTTTCTGGAGGTCCTCGCCTGAGTCCAAGTTGAGGAAAAACTTCTCTCTTTCACATTTTGGACTCCAACCCATTTTGGCACATCCAGATGAATTATGTGGTTCGGAACAAATGTTTCCTAACTGATTTAATGCCTCTTCTTCTCCTTCTCCTTTAATTTTTACAGCAAGGCTTTGGAAACATGGACGGGGAGTACTGGTTAGGCCTGGACAACATCTACTGGCTGACCAATCAGGGAACATACAAGCTGCTGGTGACACTGGAGGACTGGGCGGGACGGAAAACGTTTGCGGAGTATGCCAGCTTCAGGATTGAGCCAGAGGCTGACTTCTATAGGCTGCGTGTGGGCCGTTACCATGGCAATGCTGGCGATTCATTGACATGGCACAACGGGAAGCAGTTTACGACACTGGACAGAGACCACGACGTCTACGCAGGTGAGGGATGGCTACACTCTATGTTGGTGTCTCATTAAAGTGTTTATGATTTCAACACCACCTACAGCAGCAATAAACATGCACGCTGCTTATGGGAGCAGTTTATGGCTCCAGGCTGTGTCCTGAATCACTTTCATATACCATACCTGTCAAGTTTTGGCTTTGAAAATAGGGGAAATTTCCAGCACCAACCCAACCAAGCTCCAGTATCCCTTACGTTTTAAGACAGGTGTACAAGTACGCTGTTGGCATTAACCTCGCTACAACTGCCACCCAGGCTACTGCAGGTCTCAGTTCTCACTGGAAGGCTTCTCTTCCTCTTTGGTGAGGCAGAGGAATGTTTTTTAATACTATATAATAACACAGGAGATTTACAGGAGAAAACTATATGGGAGGACGGTGGAAAAGAGGGGTAAAATTCTGTAGTTTCCTGGCCAAAACAGAAGACCTGGCAGCTATGCCATATATTCAAAGTTCTCTTCTGTGGAGCCAAACCATTCGATATTTATTAAGTTAGAGGAGCCACGGTGAGGACATTTTAATAGTCTCAAACTCACAAAAACAGAGCTGGCACCACTGCCTGTTACATGCTGATTATGAATGGATTAAACTGATTAAAGCTGCCAACAGAAAAGCACTTAAGAAGACAAGAGCAGGATGAAAAACCATTCATTGAGGCCTGAGATCTTACAGATGGCTGTATTGATGCATGAGTTAAACTTATAGATGCATTGGTGATAAATTATCAATAAATTGATTTGTTGTAACGTATAAAGCTGAGTAAGAGTGTTAATGTCTTTTCCCCTCTGACTTTCAGGCTGTAGTTGTTTAGCATCAGCTCAGTTAGCTATCACAAAGGTGTGCAGCAGGAAATCAAAATAAATTTGTAGCATATAGATGATGGTTTAAACTGGTGTTTAGACTCTGTAGATTGGATTTGAAATTTATCAGAGTCAATATACTGATACATACTCCTTAAAAAGACTGTAAACTGGATTTCTACCCTTTAATAGCACCAACTGGCAGTGTACTTTAGATCGCTGGAAAGCCCGAGTCATCTTTGCAACACAGTAAAACCTGTTAGGATTGAAAACCTGCAAGGATGTGGAATGAGCAACAGCCTAACGTGTGCTATGTTAAGCTATGTTGCTTGTTCCACTAATGCGCAATCCTTAAAGGTTGTTTCTCGTTGTAAAGGTGAATAATCAGGCTTTACAAAGATATAAAATACAATACCAAGTGCTTTTATTAACAGAGATAAATAACTGACTGAATTGACATTTCTGAACCTTTTTGAGGAGTATAGATTGTTTTGTTTTACACTATGGATAAATGGATTACCAATGAAGGGATGGACAGGCATTAATTATTAGATGGGTTGATAAATAATGGATTGGTTAATACCTGATGGATGGATAAATGGTTGCATTGGTGGGTGGTTAGCTGGTTTAATGATGCGTTAGTGATTAAAAATTTACATGCATTGACGGATGATTTAAATGGATGGATGTGTTAATACCAAATCTACAGACATGATTACTGATGGATTGTTTGATGGATGAGGAAATTATTTAATAGGAAATTCAATCTTTAGCTCGTAGTCAGGATGGAAGGATGCATAAAATTAACAACGCTGTATTAAATTGAATGAGGCAGTAAATGGACATTTGAGTCGACTTGAGGAAGGACGTGACAGAAAATATAAATAAATGGACATGAGAACAATTTTAGGAGAAGGTAGCACAAACTTCCTGTTCTGGACAGGATTTAGAAGTTTGAGCTCAGTGCTTTTCATGACACAGACAAGTGCATCTACAACAATACCTCAGTTAATCTAGTTATCATTCACTATACCCCCTTCATCAGAGTGACCTTTGACATTACAGGCCAAACAATCAAATAAGTTAGCAAACATCAAGCAGGTTGTTTGTTAAACAGAGAGAGCATAAATATATTAAAAGCTTTATGATTTGGTACATAAAATGTTTGGAGTGTAGAGTTGGGGTCTGATCGAGGTGTTGACCCCCTGCTGTGTCCTGATGTGATTTTTCTATGTCTGCAGGTAACTGTGCTCACTACCAGAAAGGAGGATGGTGGTATAACGCCTGCGCTCACTCCAACCTGAACGGTGTCTGGTACCGAGGAGGACATTACAAGAGCCGGTACCAGGACGGCGTTTACTGGGCGGAGTTCAGAGGAGGGTCCTACTCTCTGAAGAAAGTCACCATGATGATACGGCCGAATGGAAACACCTACCAGTAACACCCTAACCAACGGAAACACCTGAACCGACGGACACAACTACCAACAGAAACACCCGTCACCCCTGGTAACAGTGGGCTCACTCAGCTGGGAAAAAAATGAAGAAAACAAACAGACAAACAAACAAACAAACAAAGGGATCAATTGTTTCTCATAAACTAAAACTTTGTTTCCGTAACTGTTGGACTCCTTGCTGCACATCTTTATCAAACTGTCTCCTTTGGTTCATGTTTCTGTTGATGTTCACACAACAACAAATACATAAAAAGCAACACTATGATATTTTGGCATGTTCAGTAAAATATCCATGTGATGTGGATGATAATTAATGTAAAATACTGACTTTATATTTATATTCAGGGATTTATGTTTTCAAATGTTATTAACTGGTACAGCAGAGTAATGTTAACAGTACAGTGGTGCTGATATTTCATTCATGCACAAATATGATGAGAATAACTGCAAACAGGAATGAATCCAGCTATTTTCATTGGTACACTGTTATGAAGATTTTTAGAACTTTCCCCTTACTAATTTGTAATTTTTCTAAATATCATTTCATATATATTCTTGAATTGCAAAGTAAAATATTTGACAAAAAATGTTCAGCATGTCAATTGGTTGGTTACCACAAAGTTTTAATAACTTTTTTTATGTCACCATGTGTTTTTACGAGGCAAACTCTTTTATTTTATGGACAATTCAAATCAAAGGGCTAAAACTTCAGGTAATGCATGTATTTCATTGAGCAGGAATGAATTCATCAAAAACTCCAGACACTTTTGACGGATGATACAGGGCATCGCCAAAGTTTCTCTCACACTTTTTGATAGTCTTTATTTTATTGCACTTTCTTGTGCCCTGATCAAAGTTTTTACATCAATACTGACGTCCAGGAGCTGAAGCCTTTGACCAAATGTTTGGCCGATGAGGACAGTCCTCTTTCTCTTTGAAGAATATTACTTTTGACCTTTTTTTCCTCGTGAACCAACAAAAATCATCAGAGACTCAAATGAGTGCGCGATCAGGAAAGTGCCGCTATGGAACGAAAGAGAGATCCACACACAGAAAAGCCCTTAAAGGGATTTTAATCAGTAACAGGTGACATTTAAAGCAACGCAGCTCTTCTTGCACATCTGGAGATTAATGACGGGGCTCAAAACGTCACCTCTGGTAAATAGAGTAAAACCTTTTGGTGTGTGGATCTCCTCTTTTTCTCCACAAGCATGCAAATCAAAATAATAGAGAAAAAAATAAAGGTGCGGCAGGTGGTGCACTTGGCTCACAGCACGAAGGTTCCCAACTTGATTCCCGTGCATGCGTGTGTTCTCTTGGAGCCCTTTGGCTTTCTCTCACAATCTCATGTTATTATATTGACTGGTAACTCCAAATTGCCCTTAGCTGTGAGTGTGAGCGTTAATTGTTTGTCTGTCTCTCTATGTGGCCCTGTAATTGGCTGGCACCAGTTCAGGCTGTCAACTGGGATGGGCTCTGGCCCCAGAAACCCTGAAAGGGAAAAGCTGTGTGTGATGGATGGATGGATAAAGCCTGTAAGATCTCTTGGTGGCATAAATAAGTTAAACTAAATTTACTGTAATTAAAAGTTTTGAACCCTGTTTTAGATTTTTGTTTTTTCAGGGCCTGAAACAGAGCTTCTTTATTTCATCAAACAGGAGCTTGAGGAGAGGAAAGTCTCATCAAATAATTGAACTAGGGCTGAACGATTTGAGAAAATAATCTAATTGCGATATTTTCCCCCAATATTGCCATTGCAATTTACTCTGCGATTGTTTTAATGTTCCTCATCTTATGTATTCTTAAACAAGCATAAGCAGTAGATCTTTTTATAGTAAAACCAATATGACATTAAATCAATCTAAGGATAAACGATTTGAGAAAAAGTGGAGAAGTGAAGAACAGAAGCAAAATCGGTATGAAATTGCAAAAAAAGTGACGAAGGAAAATTGATTATAGCAGCAAAATTGGGATTGAATTTCAAAAACCATGTAAAAATACAAACATGGTCTGACAGTGGCCAAAAAAAAAAAGATGAATGGGAGTAAGATCGGCATAAAGTTGTAAAAACTGGGTTAAAAAAGGTTAAAATAGGCATGAAATCGCAAGAAACTACATCACAATGCCAAAATGTTCAACACATTTTGGGTTAAAAATATTGTACTGCGATTTGAAAATTGCAACAAGCCATATTGCGATTTAATCTAATTTGCAATTAAATGTTCAGCCCTAAATTGAACCATTGTTTCTGTGGCCACAACTTAAATAGTTTGTAGTTTGCCTGCTACTTTTAATAATCACTGAATATTGTGATAAAGAATTATATCAAACTAGTCTTTACATTGTTTGAATTTCACTAAAAAATTAAACTAAAGTCTAAAATGTTGCACCCTGACAGCCCACTGACAGATTAGTACAGCTCGTCAATGAGATTTTGTCAGTAAAAATGTATTTTTGCAGTTTTTTTGTAATTCCTGTTTGATCAGTATGATACTGGAGAATCATATTGATGTTTAACAATGAAGAATTTGAATGTGGCTCAATGAGACATGTCAAGACAGAAAAGAATATAAATGACTTTAAAGTTCTCATGTTGGAGCGACAGACGAAGACTCGATCATAAAGCAGCCATCACAGCTCAGCTCACTTTTCCTTCACTGTTACAGATAAAGAATGTACCATGTGCTGTGTGTGTATATATGCTGTTTCACTGAGATTATTTTTATTGTCTGTATTTACAGAAACTGCAATAAATCGAATACAGCCTGTGCTGAGTCTGATCACTGTGTCATTTTTCACATCAACATGGGGCAGACGCAGAGCTAAAGTCTGATGCTCAGCCTTTGTTGAGTCACATAACAATAATATATATTTTTAAGTTCTGTTCGATTGAACCATCATTGAACCACCCTTTATATTTCTGACTTTCTTTATGTGAATACTCCCAAAATCGTTTTAAAAAAATAAACTCAAACGTCTTCTCTGTGGTGTCATCAGTTTAAGAGAGAGGAGCTGAAATGAGCTGCAGAGCTCGGAGCTGTGCAACTCTACTAGATTTATGTCTGTGCTCACACATCAGGGACTCATACAAGCTGTGATTGATCAAAAGTGAAGCTTTCAAACGGCAGAGGATCATCTTAGATCATAATTGGACGCATCTTTGTCTCATGTTAACACAGCCATGCATTAATCATCCCTGAACAGCTCCGCCTCGGGTTTTAAGTTTATACATGTACAAAATAAATTGCATACTTTACAAACCTTTATTTTAGGGTTGCTCAACAATGGCATTAATCCAATCTTGGTTTAATCATTTACACTGGCCTCACTATGACTGTCTGACTTCATAACACACACCTCATGCAGTTGTTGAGCTATAAAGTGACAGATACAAGAAAATATAAGAGAATAGCCATGTCATCTCGATTGTCCAGTTTTTGTGATTTTTTGAGGCAGTAATTTTATTTTTAATTGAATTTATTGCCCAGCTTATCTTTCTTTGATCCAAAACTGAACAATGAAGACCGATGATGCACTGCTGAGCAAATGGCAACATCATACATCTAATTTCATGTTTTTATATAATGAAATAAAATGATGATTTTTTAAAATAAAAGTCAATATTTGAATCAGGGATGGATGACTTTGGTCATATATACCCCTTTTCCACCAAGCTGGTTCCAGGATTGGTGCTAGTGCTGGTGCGAGAGCCGGTTCGCAGTTGGTTCAAGTGCGAACCGGTTAAGAACCGTTTGCTTTTCCACAAACGGGTGCCGATCAGAGGGCTACGTCATCACGCCGATGTATACATCTGTATACGTCACGCCAGTTTCCCATAACAACTAGCGCCAAATTCAATTGCCACAACAAAGATGGAGGACTACGTTGCGGTTCAAGTGTTGCCGTTGGCTTTTCGAGCCTTCCTCGGAGAGCAAAAGTTGGCGATCCAGCAAGTTAATGCTGCTCGACGATTATGCAACGAACAGCGATCACGCTTGAGAAGACGGGTAAGAGTGCTTCTCTGTTTTTACTCTGCTTTGGTTGGTCAATAATCCCGCCCCCACCCCCTGATGTAAGCCGTAGCCCCGACGTAACGTGGTTCTTTCTGCTGGCCCAGCAAAGAGCTGGTGCTTGCCAAGCACCGGTTTTGAGAGCCAGCAACCGGTGCTTAGTCTGTGGAAAACCAAAGAACTGGTGCTAAGTCTGGCTCTAGCTCAGAACCAGCCCTGGAACCAGCTTGGTGGAAATGGGGTACAAGAGGGTGACATAAATTGGTTCTCATTTTAACAGATCTCAGTGGGACACTCTCATTACTAGAGATGCACAATATCATCTTCATGATAACCGTATCAGCAGATTATTGTCTCAAAAGCTTGATACTGATATTTGTAGATGTGAACATTTCTGCAAATATTTCCTGCTGATATTTTAGCCTTAAATATTTACATTAAGATTGAGGAGTTTTTGAATATCAATTTTAAATTGAGAGAATAAGCTCTATAAAAATATGCAGGTTAGTAAGTCAATGTCATCATTTTTAAAAGGCAGGTGAAACTTGAATTTACTGACAAAAATATGTTTTACATAAGACGTAGGTGTGACCTACCTACTAATGAGCAAAAAGAAGAGAATAGTTACTGTTAAACCTGATGATAAAGAGCAAAACATGGCATTCAGGCCTTTTTAGATATGAAGCATTTTGCTGAAATTTTCAGATGTTGGTAATAGCCCGACTTAGGAACGATTACATTTTGGTGATGATGGTTTTTACTCAATAACTGTCTATCTAATAATGATCAACATGATTCTGAGATCTAGTTGTGGTTTTTTAGGGTCAAGTAATCATATTATGACGGCAACTTGTCATGGAAGTATTGCTAATAGATTTAACAGTGACATGTGAGCTACCATGGTGGAGATTTGCACTCTTCCAGAGCTTTCTAGTGAACAGATGTTTTCTGAAACTCTACGTTGTCCTTGGACCGGCTCAATATAAATGTTATGAAGTCTGTCTGGGCTTACAAGCTCTGTACAGTATATACCCTGTCAAAGGTGAAAGTGAATACCTTCTGCTTCTCTATCCAGAAATCAAATCAAAACCTCTGATCCTTTTTAATGGCCTGTAAGATTTTTTTAAATTTATTTAACCTTTATTTAACCAGGAAGGTCCCACTGAGATTAAGAACCTCTTTTTCAAGGGAGTCCAGGCCAAGAGGCAGCAAAGTTACACAGTAAAATATGGCAATTTACAATCAACAATTAATATTATAAAAAACAGTTACAATTTGAGGAGGCTGTCTCAAGTGCTCTCAGTCTGGATTTAAATGCATTTAAAGAAACAAGATCAGCTAGTTTCCACTCTTTCTGCAACATGTTCCATGCAGAAGGAGCAGAGTACACAAATGCCCTTTTTCCCAGTTCTGTGCGGGCAAGGTCTCTGTCTATAGATCAGACATTCCTCATGATCGCTGCCTCAGAGACTAGCAACAACAAATAAACAAACATGAGCTGAGAATCTGTCTGATCATAAAACAAGTGAAAAACAAAAGACCATGTGATCGTCTGCAGACTTCACCAACGTTCAGCGAAGAGCCAAATATGACTGCAGCAGAATCTACGGGCCAAACCCACCAGTGATTCAGAGCTGAGAGCCGCATGTCATCATCGTTCATGTGCTTCATTATGTAATAAAATTAAAAAGAGCAATAACAACACAGCCCTAACGGAGAGGGGGATAAATATAACCACATTTAATGGATTATAACACCAAGACTGCAAAACAGTCCAGACACACATTGAAGTGAATCAAACTCAAAAGAAAAAGACCTCTGCACTCCAGAGACAGGACATCCACAAACTCACTGGACACCACAGCTAGTCCCAGGTTGGACATCAGCTCCCCCACATCTGATCTGGTGACTATGGAGGCCGCTGGAGTACAGTGAACTCAACAAGAAACCAGACAGAGTTGCTGGAGTCTCCATCAGTGGATGGTCCACTGTGGTCATAAAGGGATGGACATGATCAGCAACAATACTCAAGTAGGCTGTGGGGTTTATACCATGCTCAGGTGATACTAAGGGGCCCAAATGTGCTTAGGAAATGTCCCCCACACCATCACATCAGCAGCAGCAGCCTGAAGCGTTGATCCAAGGCAGGATGGATACATGCTTTATGATGCTCACACCAACTCCTGAGCCCACCATCTTAACATGGAGCAAAAACCCAGACTCAGCAGACTAATCTTCTCTTGTCCAGTCTGTTGAGTTAGACCCTCAGTTTCCTGAACTTAGCTGAAAGGAGTGGCACCTGGTGTGGTCCTCTGCTTTTGTAGCCCGTCTGCTTTAAGACTGGACATGTTGTGTCCTCAGAAATGGTTTTTGAGTGCTTATTTGAATTCCTGATGCCCTTTTATCATCTTCAACCACTAACCTCTTCTCCTCTGACCTCTGGTAACAATGAAGCATTTTGGCCCCGAAAACTGCTGCTCACTGGATATTTGGTCTTTCTTAAGGTGCGTTCACACCGCAAGCGACCCAGCGACAATAGTCGCATCGCCCACTGAGGTAGCGTCGCGCGTCCATAAATAGCCTACCTGTTTGGTCACCTGGAGTCGGCCGTCGGTGGGTGACGTCACGTCCGCTCGAGTTTTACCGTGATCGTATCATATATCACATAATAGGATGTATAAGCGGACATTATTCCAGCTGTGTCCTTTTCACTCACTTATCAGACACAAAACTCTGCAGCTGATGATGCAGCAGCATTATCTGTGAATTTACTGCGGTCCGTCTGCAAATGTTCTCACTGAGATTAGTTCCGCCTATGCGGAAGTCATCCGCCCTGTAGTTCGGATGAATAACAGCACCGTCACACGTACACACACCGCTGATTGGCTGATGCTGCACAGCCACGCACAACATCACCTGAATTGATCAACTTTTTTTTAACTTTGACATTGCACGACGAGTGAAGCAGTCGTCTTGTCGCCGGCTGTCGCGTTGCGGGAGGGTTAGCCCCGCCCCATCGCGGCTGTACATTGACTTTGCATGGAGAGTGATCGCCGAGGTAGTACAGGTAGCGTCCGGTGTGAACGCACCTTCAGACCACTCTCTATAAGCCCTCAAGATGAACGTGTGTGAAAATCCCATTAGATCAGGAGTTTCTGACAGAAAAAACGCCTTTAAAGTCTCTTAAATCTCTTTTCTTCAGCTTCTTCAACATCAGCAGGTCTGCTGGACCAGGTCTTCATGCCTGACTGCACTGAGCTGCTGGATCAGGACTTCAGACCTCAGGGAGCACGAGGGGGCTTTCATATTGAGCTAACGGCCCCAAAGGTTCCACCTGCTGAGAGGAGCTGAATCGCTGTCAGAGCTGAATGGACTTTAGCTTGTGGAGTATTTTTGGTCATGTGAGGATATCACACCTCAGGTCTGACCTCCCCATCCTCACTCTGATGGTGTATTCAGTATTCACCACATTCACACTCCTTCACACACAGCTGCTGCAGCAGAGGGGCTTCCCATCGGTCAATAAGTCAAACTGTATTTATAAAACACTTCATAAAAAAGTAAAAAAAAATCTGCTGAACATTCAAGAACACAAGCAGATAAGTGTGAGGAGATACAAAATAAACACAAAACCTCCCCCACACTTCTAAATCACATTCAACAAACACAAGGACACTAAGTGAGGACTCTCCAAACAGCTACACATGATATCATTATTTAACCCCTTAAAGCCTGTTGTAATATATTTGATACATACTTTGATAAAAAAAAATTACTAAAAAAAAAAACATCTGAATGCAATCAGACAAATGATAAAAAAAGTCCTCAAGTGGATTATCAGGTGCCAAAACACCTAATGTGTTAAATGAGATACAGAACACTTGTTAAAACATCTTAAGTTTTATGGAAATTTAGATTTTTGTGGATTTCAGTAGAAAGTGAAATAAACACTACAGCTTCAGAAAAACAGAATTATCAGGCTATAATTTGTGTTTTCAAGCTTAAAAGGGTTAAAAATGAGAAAACACATGACTAAGCTGATAAAACATGATCAGATGTAATAAAGGTAATAAAGCGTTAAAAGTAGTGCTGTCAGGCGATTAAAAAAATTAATCTAATTAATTACAGGATTTGTAATTAATTAATCTAATTGATCACATTTTAATCTCATATCTGCTTAAAGCCCCCACATAAAGAATTTTAATTCTAGGACATTACAAAATTGTAGTGCATGATTAATCAAATGAATACACTAAAAAGAGAAGATTGTAAATCTACATTTTTATTGGTGATTGAATAAAACCAAAGTCAGGGCAACTTGTCCAGATAATTCTAAGCTCAATCAGGCAACTCAAATTACACTTTAAGTGTGTTTCATAAATCAAATTCAAAATAAGAAAAAGGTCGAGGACATCCAGCAAACAAATTAGGCCTGATGCATTATTAAAGAATGTAGTACAAATATAGATAAATTAATTCAAAAATAAAATAAAGCGGAGTCTCAAATAGGCCATTCCTGTTTTCACCTGGCCTTTGTTTGGTTTGACTAGCGACGCATGTGTGAAGTGACGTGCCACTGCCATGTACGGGTCCTTCAACTGGACAGTATTAAAATGTTCATGTGCTATATTTAATCTTGCGATTAATTTTTATAACGCATTAATTTGCGTTGTAATTAATTAATCTAATTAATACACTAAAGTGACAGCCCTCGTTAAAAGTTAATTAAACATTAGTTGGTACAAGGAGGTTCTGAGATGATACCTCTTGAAAAAGTCATTTATGACACTGAGGGATTGCTTTAAGTATGGCAACCTGTTTTGGGTATGGTGGAAACTTCTGGACTGGATTTTGTTGTATGAACTCAAAAACACAAGAAATCTGGCCGCTATAAGCCTGTAACACTGGAACACAAAGGACTGAGTGTGCTGTTGTGGGATTTCTGTTTTTAAATGTAATGTGATGTCATACCTGCTCCGTTCTTGTTTGTTAGTTTGTATTCTCAAACTGTCAAAAAAGGGTTCTGCTTATGCTTTGAAAACAAGGTACCACTGTTGTAAGAATTTAAAGACCTTAATAAAACAGTTGGTAAAAAGTGAATTACAATACAACAGTCTTAAATCCAAACAATAAAAGACAATAATAATAAAAGGAGATAATAAACACAAAACAGAGATTTTGTGATTTGCAGTGGAAACTCTGAAACTAAAACAGAGTAAAAAACACATAACGCAGAGTGAGAGAATAAAAAAATGTTTTATCAAAAAGTCCTGAGTTTGCTTTTAAAATCATGAACAGCAGGTGCTGCCCTCAGGTCTGCAGGTAGCCTGCTTCACAGATGTGGGATATAATAATGAAAAGATGATTCATCGTATGTTTTGGTTTTCACTTTAGGAACAGGCACAAGACCACCATCTGAGGACCTGAGGGCTCTACTGGGCTCATACTGTCAAATCAAATCAGATGAATAGGAGGGACCAAGACCATTAATGGAGTTAAGACCCATAAAATAACCTATAAATCTATTCTAAAACACACAGGTAGCCATTGCAGACTTCAAAAATTGGATACCAATACCCTGACGAATCATGTGGTGTTGTGACCTTATTCTGTGAATCATGGACAATGTTCTTGGCCTTGCCCCGGACGGCGGACTCACCGAGGTAGGGGATGCAGGGCACCATCTTGAGTGAGCGGATGTACTCCCTCATGCGGGTGTAGTTCTCCTCTTTGGACGTCAGATAGTTTAACTTCTCAAACGTGGCTTTATCCTTCCTACTGATGAGCTGCAGGAACATGAAGAAGAAGAAGGACACGTGTCTGATGTGTGCTCCGTGGAAACACAGATATTACATAACAGTCAGCAGACATGATCAGAGCGTGATCCTGTTCCAGTAATCATCACTGCAGCCCTGGGCTGATTTATGGTAAAGTTAATTTAACAATAATTCATCAGTAAACATGTCCCAGAGCGGGTTTTTCCTCTCTGTAGGATCCAGCTCATCAGCACAGACCACGTCTGAAATTCATCACTCGGCTCGTCAGGGGAAAACAGTCACTTTAGAGCCAATACAGAGGCCAATAATCTGACCAGGAGCTCATACAGCGGTTTTTGTTTCCCTAAGCTGTGAAAAACAAAAAGAGGCTCCTGAAGATCCACAGCTGCTTTAGTCCAACAGTCAGAGGAAAATTAATCAAACTGTCACAACCAATCTGAAGTCATATAAATGCTGACTCAGGAAGAGCAACTGCACAGCACTGATTAAACTCCAGGTGACCTGAAATCTATCAATCAATCCATTTATCTATCTAACTTTATTGGTAAAGCACCAATTTATAACAAGTTCTATATCAAGGGACTTCACAATAAGGCAGGCAGAAGACATACTTCATTTTATAGATACTCATATATGAATATAAACAAAAAAATAAAATAAATATATTTGAATATTAGTGCTGTCAGACAATTAAAAAAATTAACCTAATTAATAAACAGATTTGTAATTAATTAATCTAATTAATCACATTTTAATCTCATATCTGCTTGAAGTCCCCACATAAAGAATTTGAATTCTAGGATATTATAAAACTGTAGTGCAGGACTAATCAAATGAATACACTAAAAAGAGAAGATTGTAAATCCACATTTTTATTGGTGATTGAATAAAACCAAAGTCAGGGCAACTTGTCCAGAAAATTCTAAGCTCAATCAGGCAACTCAAATTACACTTTAAGTGTGTTTCATAAATCAAATTCAAAAAAAGAAAAAAGGTCGAGGACATCCAGCAAAACAATTAGGCCTGATGCATTATTTAAGAATGTAGTACAAATATAGATAAATAAATTCAAAAATAGAATAAGATTAACTCTTAAATATGCCATTCCTGTTGTCAACTGGGCTTTGTTTGGTTTGACTAGAGACACGTGTGAAGTTACGTGCCACTGCCATGTACGGGTCCTCCAACTGGCCAATATCAAAATGTTTGTGTGCTATGATTAATCCTGTGATTAATTTTAATAATGCATTAATTTGCGTTGTAATTAATTAATCTAATTAATGCACTAAAGTGACAGCCCTATTGAATATAAATATACATCCATCCAGAGATGGATCAATCCAGGCAGAGACAAAAGGACTAAAATAATAATTTATACTAGCGAGAAACCCATGGACGCCCAGATCATAAATCTGTCTTCATCACATTTGTCAATGATGAATATAGATTCAATTAAATTTATTAAGGTTAAGCCCCTTGAGATAAGCATCTCATTTTAAAGAGGGTCCTCCATGGTTGTAAAGATAGTTACTATGATAATGTAATGAGGCTAAAACAAAGGCCACACAGGTAAACTGCAGTTTTTGAGATTCATGAGCGTAAATAATCTGATGAAATAATAAAGAAACATCACAATTCCTCATGTGATTAAACAAAAACATAAAAGATCTGTAAAAAGCAGAAGACTTTGTTATACTTGAATCACCTGTGTTGCTAACAAGGTTCTTCATAATAAAAATATTAATAATAATCATATAATATGAAGTTTTGTTTTCATTTTAATTGTCTGGAGTTGCAGAAAACTTCCAGTTATCTAACTGTAAATCATGACAGTGATTTACTAGTTTATCTAATATTTCTGACTGATTTGTTCCTTTCTTTAATTTTTTCCTCCTTTTCTCTACTTGAACCTTCATTCTGTCTTATTGCCTTTCTATACTTTCCTTTCCTTTCTTTCCTTGCCCTCCAAGTTGACCTTCTTTTTATTACCTTCACCCAGGTCTTTGTTTGTTTGTTTGTTTGTCCGTCAGTCCATCTCTGAGCAGATGAACTCAAAATATTATAAACAGATGAGGATCAAATTTTCAGTGAATGTTTGTCGTGGCATGAAAAGGAAGGGTTTGTTTTTTAGCGTTGATCAGAACATTGATTCTGATCCTTGAATATTTGGAATGATTGTGACATGATAGTTTTCCACATTTCCATAAAAACTCTGCTAACAAATGCTTTTGCAGAGGTTTTTGGTTTCCTTTCTTTCCAACTTCTTTTATTGTCTTTTTCCTTGCACTGCTCTGTCCTGTAACTCATCCATCATTTTCCTCTGCCTTTTCTTCTTCTTTCCTTCTGTAATCTGCTGTTAAATAATTGTCATATGAAGTATTTTAATACCCAAAAGCCCCACAAACATGTCAGTGTTGTTCTGAGTGGTTCAGTAAAGCTTTTATAACAGTAATTACTGTTTAGCTTGTTACCATCTGTTTTTCAACAGCGTAATATGAACTTACTCAAACTTTTCCTCGTAAAAGAAACAATGATATGCTATTTTCTGCTCTTTTTTACATTTTATTCCTCCTGATGCTTTGTATTCATTCAGATTAATTGTTGATTGTTTTTGCACCAATTTTAAACAAAGTCAAAGCCCTTATATGTGTAAATTTACTGGGAAATAAACATGGTCACACATTTCTTTTTGATAATCAGTAACCTATGGCAGCGTTTTTTCTTTTTCAAATGCATGACTGTGGCCTAATGATGGAGAAAGATTCACCAAAACCCTGGACTGTGTCACTTTATATATCCCAGCATGCTTTGAGAAGCAAAAGACCTAAAACACTGTGGTGGCATTTAGCATTTCCTGTTCCCTCGTCCCAAAGTCTTTGGGGTTTTAGAACAGCTTTAAAAAAAAATGAAAAAGGGTCATGAGTAGGGCTGAACAATTAATTGCAAATTAGAGTAAATCGCACAATGGCTTGTTGCAATTTTTAAATCGCAGAAGGTTCAATATTTTAAGCCCAGAATGTGTTGAACATTTTGGCATTGTGATGCAGTTTTATTTGCAATTTCATGCCGATTTTTTACCTCTATTCATACACTTTTTTTCCACTTTTGGACCATTTTTACCTTTTTTTAACTCGTTTTTATGCCTATTTTGCCCTCATTCGCCTTTTTTGATACTGTCAGAACCATTTTTGGAATTTTTACATGGTTTTTGAAATTAAATTTCAAATTTAATTCCCAATTTTGCTGCCATAATCAATTTCCCAAGCCACTTTTGGATTTTTTTGCCAATTTTTCCCCTTTTTTTTTTTTTTTTTTGCAATTTCATACCTATTTTGCACCTATTTATTAACCTTTTTCCGCTTTCATACCATTTTTACCCAGTTTTTTACAATTTCTTACCTATTTTGCTTCTGTTCTGCACTTCTCCACTTTTTCTCAAATCTTTTATCCTTAGATTAATTTCATGTCATATTGGTTTTACTATAAAACAATCTACTGCTTATGTTTGTCTAAGAATACATAAGATAAGGAACATTAAAACAATTGCAGAGTAAATTGCAATAGCCACCTGAGGAAACTACAAACACTGAGTCTGTTTCACCTCAGTGCATGTCAATACCAGCTTCCAGCAAGTATCACAGTAATAAACTGATTATGTTTTCTTTTTTATTTTCACATAGGTAGTAATTTATATTTAAATTCCATGTTTTTATAAATGAAAGGTAAAAGCAACAAGGTGGCAGCTTACAGCAAAACTTTTGTCTTTGAGGGTGAAGAGAAAAAAATTAACCTGAGAGTCACAATTTAGAGTTTTAACACAACAAAAAGTTCAGCTGTGAACAACATTAACAAAATGAAAGGATGTCAACAGAAGTGGAGAAACAGACACTGTTAAGACCTGATTAACAACATAAAGGCTAATTTAACGAACGTGGAAGTGGCAAATATATATTTAATCATATCTTTAATTTCCTTTTTAATTGTTGGAATGTCCCGTTTTGCAAAACTTGTAAAAAATTAAGTAGAAAGTAGTAAAATTTTCCCCAATATTGGGAAAAAAAATCGCAATTAGATTATTTTCTCAAATCGTTCAGCCCTAGTCATGAGGAACACATGCATTTGAGATTTTAATGTCTCATTTCTCAACACATACGCATCTGGTGTTCTCTCATTTCTACACTGTAAAATGTAAAATGTGTTTTTTAGAAGGACAGTTACTCAAGAACTTCTAACAAGGACTACAAACATGACCGAGAACCCTAACACAGCCATTCATCCGTCATCTATGCTGTTTTTTTTGGTCGGGGGCTGGAGCCTGTCCCTGCTGACACTGGGCGAGAGGTGGGATACACACTGAACTGCACGCCAGTCAATCACTGGGCCACATAGAGAGACAGACCCACACATACCTAAGGGGAATATATAGTCACCGATCAGTGAATCACTGAAAGGTCCTGACCAACACCAGCAACCTTTTTTCTGTGAGGCACAAGCAACACCAGCTGCACCCTAATCTAGTGTTTCTCAAACTGTGGGGAGTGACCCCCAAGTGGGACAGGTCCACATGCCAAGGAGGGACATAACTTTTCTGGGCAGGGTGTGGTTAAAGTTGGGTTTGGCCCCCTTGATTGGCCAACTCAGGTGTCAGCCCAAAGTTCTGCACTGTGATTGGCTCTTTGCCTTGTTAGGTGGGACAAATGTTAAAACCTCTGTGCTTCATCAGTTTAATGATGTTTATTTCTTTATTTTTGCTAAAGTTTACTTAATTTTTACAGCTTTTGCAAAACAGGACTTTCCAACAATTAAAAAGGAAATTAAAGATATGATTAAATATATATTTGCCACTTCCACGTTCGTTAATTTAGCCTTCATGTTGTTAATCAGGTCTTAACGGTGTCTGTTTCTCCACTTCTTTTGACATCCTCATTTGGTTCATGTTGTCCAAAGTTGAACTTTTTGTAGTGTTAAAACTCTAAATTGTGATTCCCAGGATAATTTTTTTCTCTTCACCCTCAAAGACAAAAGTTTTGCTGTAAGCTGCCACCTTGTTGCTTTTACCTTTCATTTATAAAAACATGGAATTTAAATATAAATGACTACCTATGTGAAAATAAAAAAGAAAACATAATCAGTTTATTACTGTGATGCTTGATGGAGAAGCTGGTATTGACATGCACTGAGGTGAAACAGACTCAGTGTTTGTAGTTTCCTCACAGGTGCCAGTCATTTCTGATCGATCTTTAATAGTCAATCAGAGCAAACAGAAGAACAACCTGATCAAGTCGCTGGATTATGAGAGAGTTCTCAAACAGGAGGTCCACGCTTGACATTAACAGCTTGATAATAACTTTTAACTCTTGCTGATTAAGCTTGAAATAAAAAAAAAAATAAAAGCTATGTTTGTCCATGAAGATCATCATGATGAACAAACAAGTAGTTTTGATGATCTGTTCTCCTCAGAGTTTTTTTTTTTATCAGGGATGATCCAGAACACAGAGAATAATCCCAGAGAGAACAGCACCATCAGAGCTTCAGGTTTGGACAACAGAAATACATCATCCCTGCACCACTTTATGAATTATGGCAAATTTTCTACATGGGCTTGATCTCTGTGCGATGGTGCAGGATACATTTCCTTCTGATATGTTCGTCTCACCTGGACAAATGTTTAAGATTAAAGAAAGGCATTAGAAGTCTGTCACATAAACTGAATTTGATATTATTTTCTATTGTCTACAGTTCTATATTTGCCTGAATAACTTTTTTTAATTTGAAAACTTAAGCTAAGACTCAAATTAATACATCATTATAACATTTAAACTAAATATCAATTATGACTTACAGTGCATAATCTCACCCTACATGGAGATGCATTATTCAGCATTAAGGATTTATAAAAAAAAAACAAAAAAAAACTTTTTTCTGCTCTTGTAGTCTTATGTTTAATCAAGCAAAATAATCTAGAATAACCTTGTTGCTGTTTTTGTTGCTTTATAAAGCTGATAATAATTAGGGTATCTTTTTAACAGTTTGGATCCAGACCTTGAGCACGTGGACTGAGGTGAAATGGGCTGTAAAACCATCAGGCCTCGTGGCGTTTATTTGATTTAGAAACCCTGCAGATCAAATCTCTCTCTGCCTGTTTAAGTGTAACACAATCAGTGTTGTTTCTTTTACAAAGCTCCCTGTCTCTTTCCGCTGTGGGCTTCCTACTGAACGGTTAATAAATTTAAATCATCGGACGCCCCGCTGATAAACATTCGGAGTGTTTCTCCATGTGTTCTGGATCAGACTGACTAAATCACATCCAGAACCAGAGACCCAGGAGTCCTGTGTGATATGAAAACCAGAAACAAACCGTTAGAGGGTTCATAAAGCTCTCACAGCTCACTAACGGGGCGTCTCTGATGGAGAAATAATCATTAATAAAATCAAACTGTTTATCACCGACGGCAGCAGCAGCTGGTTTTTCTATGGAGCTGACTGAGAGCTGCATTATTCCCTTATTATCACTTCAGTTATATAAAATCACACATACGCTGCTCTGCGGCCGCAAACTTAAACTGAACCTGATTACAGAAGGACAGAGAGGCCGTCTGAGGTTAGAGGGCATTCAGGTTACAGCGTTACAGCAAACTTTTAATTCAGTTTAAGACTTTTTACTCTGCAGCTGAGGGCTGCGACACTATGAGTATTACCTGCAAAACAAAATAAAATCTAAAACAGACATTGATGAAATGTGCATTGCATTTATGCACATTCAGACATAGATAAAAATATCAAAGTAAAGTCTGAGGAAGAGCCGTTACACTTAAAACGTCACGTTCCGGTAATAAAAAACCTTAAGGGAGCTACTTTTTGGTGTGCGGATCTCCTTACACTTTTTTCATGCTTAGAATCTTTTGGATCCAGCACTCTACAGAGGATGTGCGTGCCCACCTCGTTTATTTTTCAACTTATAGATAAAAAAAAACAATCATGTTTTTGGACACTTTTCCTGACACCATCCATAAGATTCCATTGTAAATGCATTGACGTGTAAATACAGCTAGTAAAGTTATTATCACCAATTTCATTAATTTTCAATTTCAATTATAATCAATTATTATCAATGTTATTGTATTTTCATTATAATTATTATTTATGAATATTTTTATTATATAATTATTATTTGTTATCATCATTATTGTTGTTATTTACTATTGTTAGAATTATAACATTAATATTATTATCAACTGCTTTTACTATTATAATTATCAGCACCGACTTTTAGCATTTTACTCAATACTTTAAAGCATAACCACCATAATAACAAAATAATAATTTTTAGTTATTACTGTCATTATTTTCATCATTATAGCTATTATTTTTACTTTTATTTTCTGCTTTTATTTCACATATTTACTATTTCATAACTTTATTTAAGTTCTTTATGTTATAACCATTTGTGTCCTCCCCAATGGATGACTAATAACAGTTTTTCTTTTCTCTTCATCCCATTTTCTCAGACACTCTCGTCTCTTTTCTGCTTGACTTACTTAAAAGTCATTCTCTCAAAGGTGTGGTTTTATTTCATAATATTTACTATGAACACTGACAGAGCAAAAACCTCCACTAAAGCATGACAAACAGTGTTGTTGTCAAAAATAAGAAACTCCGTCCAAACAGGATTGAAATCACGACCTCCATGGTGGAGAGCTTGAGGATTATTTAAGATATTTGTTGTCTCTTATTGACAGCAGAGGACGGTGGATGGACAGAGAGCAGGGACACTGTGAAAAGGCCATCCATATCCTCCATACATCCTCAGGGGCCTCTAAAGTCTGGACGTGCATAGTGCACTCAGCCACACTGGCCCCCCGACCTTTAGGGATTTATTCAGAGGTATAAAAAAGCAAAGGAGAAATTAAATATTCAAAGTTTGTACAGTGAGCTGGATGACATCTCTTCAGACTGGCACAACATCTAAAAAAGACCAGAGATATGATCTGCAGAGACCACATACCACGGCCTTCAGGCTGTCAACACTTTCAGAGATAAAAACATCCTTAGAGACTCTAACAACAGAAACATCAGGACAAGAAGAGAACGGGTGGATGTGTAACAGTTCAAACTTGAGATTTTAAAGATCTATGAGGACAAAAACTGATTTTTCTTTTCACTGCTTGGCCATTAAACTTTTCCAATCTGGCTTTAGTTCCCATTTTCCCCAGTTCAAAATTTCCCTGCAGCATTTACGAGGTTCCTCATAACCCTGAGCGAATACGTGTTAGAATAAAACAAAAGGAGACCCTAATGTTGTTGTTTTGCATGTTTCTAGTTCTAGTTTTTAGCTGTAGTTCATTTATTTATTATTTATAATTAATTTTAACTATGACATGCAATGTATCAGAACTTGAGCACTTTAACACTGAGGGTCTTTTTGTTATGGTTTCTCTTTATCATACCATAGAATAGAATAGAAAAGATCTTTATTGTCACTGTATAACCACTCGTTAGTCATCAGAATTTGTAAAATGAAACATAGTTTGGCAACTGTTGTGACAGCAAAGAGCACACAAAATAAATAAAATATTATGAAGACAAAACCCTACAATACCTTCTGTTGCTGTTTGTATGTTCTGTGAATTCATGTCGAGTTCATGGTGTTTGTGTATCAGTCTTCTTCAGACTGATGTTTTATCTACTATTTTCATTTCAAGATTATAATCACTTGTACGAATGCAGGGACTACAGATAGAAAATGGCCTATGGCTAAATTATTTAGATGTCAGTCTTCATTAATGTGTACTGTCCTCTATTAACTGCTGAAAATGATGCCCTGTTCACAATCCTTTTTGGTCTTAACCGGCTCTCATAGCTTAGTGATGTGATGTTTTAGAAACGGACGGGTTCATTCCAGAATCTGAAAATAGATGTAGCTAAAATGCCAATTTCTACACACTGCACCTTTAACATGGCCTTAAAATTCAAGAAAAAAAGTGGGATTTTAAAGTCTTTCTTATGGTCAGTATAAATGCTGCATCAATGAGACAACTATGTAATGGATGGAGGATACTGGATTTTAGCTGATAGTCAGTATTCATTATTGTGCACTCATTATTACCATATATATACGGTTTATGGTGGTAATACAGTATATATCTCATATATATATATATATATCACATATATCTTATATATCACCATACTGATATTTTTATCCAGAGCTCAGTGCCTCCTCTTTACCTGAACTGACCTGTTCTTTCATAATGGCAGTCTGTGTTAAAATCATCACTTTATTCTTTAGTAAATGAGCTGGTTGAGTCATTAAAGTAGACATTCAATGATAAGGTAAACCATCATGGTGCATTTGTACATGCTAATGCTAACATACTAACTGAGAATACAGGGACAGATATGATCATGTGAGGCCATAATTTTAGCTTAAAAATCAGTAAAAATGTTAACATGCGCAGACACTGATAGTGTCCTGATAATACCCTGCATCCATAACACACATCATCATTGTTCCACTCCTCCTGCAGAGTGTGAGGTCTTACCGCCCAGGTCTTGCTGAGTCTGAAGATCGGGGCGCTCTGCAGAGCGGAGACCACTGACACCAGAGAGTGAAGATTATTCAGCTCCAACAGTTTCTGAAACACAGATGCACAGGAGAGAGTTAGACTGAGTCAGACATCCCTACTGACCCTCCGGCTAATGATACTCTCTGACCAATCAGAGGGCAGCTGGGTCACATCCTCAGCTCAGCTGTAGCCTCATCAGAAGAGGTACCAATGAAGGAGCAGGTACCATCACTGATGGAGAACATGACATAAGCAGGTGGAGACGAGGCTGAAGCCACAGGGAGGAACTGAACCATGCATGACCTTCAGGGCTTCAACAGACGACCTCTGGTGGACACAGGAGGAGCTGCAGCTTTTATAAACACAGACATCATTTCATCCCCTGGTGCTGCTGTAGGGAGAGGATGATGAAATCTGAGCCCATGTGGTGAACAGAACTGATGTCCACAGAACCAGATCCGAGTTCAGCTTTAAAGCTTCATCTTTGTACGATTCAGCAAAATCAGAATCACAAATACTTGATTAATCCCCAAGGGGAAATTCAGTTGTTTCAAATGCTCTTTTACACAGTACAGTAGAAGAACTATCAGGTAAAGACATTAAAACAGATAAGAGCATAACAAATGAAGAAAGCAGGTTAGAACATACAGATTCTTTCAGGTATATGAAGTTCCTTATGAAGGAAAAAAATGAAATAAGTGAAATTATGAACAAGGTCAATGAATTAACACTACTAACACTAACAATATTTACAATATGAATGTAACGTGGCAGCACTGTTTGACAGTAGATCACATTTGACCTACAGGCAAAGTTTGGCAGTAAGAATGTTGCACTTGATATCACAATTGCCTATAATCTTATTAGCAAATACCAGAGGTGAAAAACTGTGAAAAGCATTTATTCTCCAGTACCTGACGGAGCAGTGATATTATGGGAGGGTCGGAGATAATCAAAATGTGGAGATAAAACCAATTTTGATCATTTTTTGCTCAAATTTTGAACATTAGAAAGTGTGAAGGAGTCTATCCTAAAGTTTAAAGGCGAAAAATATGCTGAAACTTCCACTCCTCTTTTCAATTAGGTTTAGGTGATCTCCTCTGGTTAAAGGAACTGACACTGAAGAAAACAGAAGCTTCATCTCATGAGCCACGGTGAGAATAAAAACAATTAAAAGGAAACGCCAACATTTTTTTGTTTGTTTTTTTGTCTTGTCTCACTCCTGAGTCCATGACAAGCAGACAGACACAATTATTTCAACTGTGCGTGCAGCAACACGAAAGAGAGAGGCAGAGCTCACCCACTGCTAATTAGCTTAGCTTAAACACTGGGAGTCATTGGAAAGTGCTAGCTTGCCTCTGCCTGCATAGGTCAACAA
Organism: Scarus forsteni; assembly: GCA_036419115.1. Taxonomy (NCBI): domain Eukaryota; kingdom Metazoa; phylum Chordata; class Actinopteri; order Labriformes; family Labridae; genus Scarus; species Scarus forsteni. Next base: position 620,207 of record JAZDUH010000227.1, on the reverse strand, counting down.
CACAAAGCCTTTTGTTTTACGAGTAGAAGATTGGTTCTAAGTTGCTGATTTTGTAGGAAGTAAAGGATGATTTCATCAGGACCGAGGAGGAACTCCATGTTTTGGAAGCTGAGCATGCAGGAAGAGAAGCTGAGGCAGTGGAACAGTTCGATTTGGATGAATTTCTTTTGAAAATTTCATTAAGTATTAGCTCCTCATCTTAAAATAGATAACATGGTTAAAATGCATCACAACAAGCACACTTTTCTGTTTAGAGCTGCTAAATTGTTTTCTGATGACTGTAGGCAGAGGCAGAATAATGCTGCCCATGGACCCCTAGTGTTTGAGCTAAGTTAATTAGCCATAGGCAACATCTGCCCGTCTCTTCCTTGTTACTGCAAGCACAGTCAAAAAGAATGGTGTCTATCTGCTTATCGTGGACTCAGGAGTGAGGCAAGACACAAAACAGATTTAAAAAATAGTGGCATATCCCTTTAACAATCTTCGTCATCAGTAACTACCCAGGCACTGGAAGTGTTTTGGAATCACTGATTCAGCCGTGGTATCAGAATAATAAACAGCTGTGGTGGATTAGTAACAGCTCTGTGGTTTAGTTCTGGTTTATGCTCTAACATCGCAGAGTTAATCCAAAACCTCAGCCCTTAAAAACATTAGGAACATCCCTAATCCTTCGTTATGTTACACGTCCGGACCTCCGCAGTGTCGATTCATCATCAGTCATAAATCTGCTTTTGCGGCGTGCACTCAGACTCTGTCCTCACTCAGTTACAGTCTCTCTTACATGTTTTCCTGCTCTAACAGGCGTTATTGTATATCTTTAACATTTCCAGGAACATGAGGATGTGTTTCCACGCTCACTCTGCCTCCCACAGGCTGACAGCAACCCTTCATCTAACATGAGGAACAAGACCATCATCATCTTCATCATCATCATCCTCAGTGAGTCTGTTTCCTCCATCACTGCAGAGTCATCCCTCAGAGCCCCTGGTCCTGCAGCCTCTAAGAGTTCAGATCTGTGTGAGGTCACTTTAATGACCTGCAGGAGCACTCAAACTAGGGTTACAGAAAATACAGTTATAACATCAATACTTTAGTCTGGGCATGTGCAACAGGTACATCACAGGGCATTAAATGTCAGTCACATGACTCAAAGTACGTCATGCTGCCATGCATGATGTACAATAGAAACTGGATTCAAGACTGTTCTTGTGTCCTTGACTCTTTGATTACTTATTCAGAGACCACAGAGGTCTTCATGTCCTCTGCTCTTTAAACATACAAGCTTCAGATGATGCTTGTCACAGGTTCAGTGGTGTTACGGTTCAGAGTGTGACCGTGTTAAAACGAGACTTAAGCTTTTCATTACTTTCCTCAACCTTCTTTTAATCATATTTATCCACCCATTCACCCATTATCTATAATGCTTATCCCTTTCGGGGTCGAAGGGGGCTGGAGCCTATCCCAGCTGACACTGGGCAAGATATTGGGATACCCTGAACCAGTTGCCAGCCAATCACAGGGCCACATAGCAAGACAGACAAACACTTACTTTGACACTCATACCTACGGGCAAATTGAAGTCACTAATCAACTCAATGAGCATGTTTTTGTCTGTGGGAGAAATCTGAAGTGCCTGGAGAGAACTCATTCATGCACAGAGAGAACTCCGCACAGAAAGGCCCGGACCGACACGGGGATCAAACCACAAAACTTCTTGTTGTGCGGCACATGCACTACTTGCTGCATCACTGTGCCCGCTGCAATTATATCTTAAAATAATAACTATTATGTGTGTTGTTAGTGAACAATATTCAGAGAAACATTTGTTGGGACACGTCCTGTCCTCTAAAACAGTCTTTAAGGGTTCAGTATTTTTGAAGATGGGTTGTATCGGGCGCTTGACAGTAATCAGTGAAGTGGCTGTAAGGGCTCCAGCAGAGCTTTAAGGAGAAAGAGCTGAGGGCACCACTCACAACAGCAAATGCAGCAAAGAGCTATGTGTGTTCCTCCACCTTTGTGTATAGAATCTCATTCTTAGGAACTACTTCTGTATTCTCCTTTTGCATCCACAGTAAAGGGATTTCATTGCCACTTGTGTCTAAATAACTCCTATTTGGCTCAGTTACAGTCTCCTCTGCTATTTGTGTCTTCTTGAATCCATGGGGCAGAACACAGGCAGAAGAACACACAGACATCTGGTGCCAACCACAGAGACTTTCTCCAGGAACTCAACACAGCTTTGTGGCTTGTTTATATATTAAACTCACACAATTACATGAAATAAATGAACCTGTTAACAGCAGTGTACCTCTCTGTTAGTCTGCTCTAGTTCTCCTTAAAGGTGCAGTGCTGCACCAGTGCTGGGGCCCTATCAGCCACTTCAGTGACTGTTGTTAAGTACCTGACACACCCAACTTAACAAATAATGAACTATCCCTCTAACTCAAACACAGGCATCCAGCAGCGCAGGACTCCAAATCATAATGCACTGGAGAGAGCATTATCAATAATGATCCAAATTTCTGCACCAGGCTTCCTTTTAGATGAAAAAACAATCAGATAACTATGAACTCATTTTGTTAATCAGAAATGGCTTTTGGTTCAGGTCTTATATTTATACTTGTTTTTTTTTCCTCCTCAGAAACGTAACTGATGCTGCAGTCTAAGAGTAGCCTCTGCAAGCTAAAACGATTACCGACCGTCTCTGCATCGATTCTTCTTCATCTACATCACAATGCATCGACTTAAGAGTATTTTTGACAACCCTACGGCTTGGTTCAGCCTTCAGAAGACAAAATATGAAATTAACCTGTTAGTCTGTAGACAAAGAAAACCATATACACACCCTCTCTCCTCTGTGTTAAAGACTGAGTTGTGTTTAATCAGCTGTGGGCACCATTTCTGAATCATGCACTGGTCTGCAGTGACCTGGCACACCAGATGGACCATTCAGTATATTTCAAAGGTCCATCTGGGAAAGAGATCATAGAAAGTGTTTGGGGAGGGCAGAACCTTTCAGAAGCATATCAGACAGGTGATTGGACATTTGTTCCATCAATCAACATCTATACAGGCCAATTAGAGAACATGAGCCACTTTGTTAAACAAACTCTTGTGAAATCATGTCAAAATTGGAGCAAAAATATCCTGACTGTAGAGAAGTTTGCAGTGTTGATATTTGAGAAAATGCTCCTGAAGCTGTTAGCATCTTTGTTAATTGCTGGAATAGGGCTGGGTTTAACAAATCAATTTAATCAATTTTAATCAATTTCCCTTTAAATGGTTCATAATTGAGCCATAAAATCAAAAGATCGATCTTTTAACTTGGGTAGTTTTTTCTTCATTGGACGTGCAGAGAAGTAGCCTGTGGTATCATCCCAGCTAGTATTGCGTGATCTGCGGTTAGCGCTGCTTTCTACTCAACAAAATCTTGTGAGATGTTACTGCAAGTAATCAAACAAACACGGCAGAAGCAAATAGCACCATATGGGCACCACCAGCGAGTTTAAAGGCTGACGTATGGACGCATTTCGGATTTTACAAGCAAGAAGGAAAAGAGGAGTTGGACAGAAAACAAGTTATATGCAGAATACGCATTCATGTATATAATTGATATAAGATCAATGTAACTGCTTTGGGTTAATTTCATAATGTAAAAACAATTTAATTAATGCACCAGGTCAAAAGTCACTTTTTAAGTTTACAGTATTATTTTAACTGAGATATCCCAGACTGATTAAATATCTTATTGTATCGTGAATCGAACTGATTTGAGACCTGGTAATATCGAATCGATCCAGAAAATCTGAATTGATACCCAGCCCTATGCTGGAAGTGTAGTCACTTCCTGCTGTCACCCGATTCACAGCTTGTCAAGATGAATATGCATGATTAAGGACACTGAATCAGGCAGATCCAGCTGTTGTGAAGCGTGAAGTCTGCAGCAGCCTTAGTTAGTTAGGGGTGCTGTAGTGGAGACTGGTGCCCCTCCTTTACCTCTATGAACCCTTAAAATCTGTCCTTAATATCTGATGAAATAATCCAGCTGCACTGTACTCCTGGTTCTGTGTTAGGACCAACTCTGTGATGTATTACTTCATGTAATAGTTCCCAGCGGTCGTTGGAACATGAGCACTCATGTGCATTTGGGACCTTTTGTTCATTTTTCTGTTGTATTGCTGCTCTGGTCCCACACTAAACGGCCTGTAATTTGCTCACTTAATTCCATGCTGTCATTGTTGTTTTTTGACATTTCAATAAAAATATGTGGAAAGGACTGAATGTAGATCATTGAATATAAAAAGACCAAACGTTTATATTGAAAGTCACCCTGAATAAGTCAGCATATATATCACGAAAGAGAAATAGTTACAATCCTTCTTGCAGGTCTGTTCAGCTCTGATTCAAACCATTCAGACTCCAGCTGGACCGTCAAACAGCTCCATCACATCCTGATGGGAATAAACTCAAACATCACAGTACTAAGTTTCATTATAATAAAAATGATAAACAGTCGTCTCCAGTCAACTGAGAACATGTTTGAGATTCAGGAAGATCAAAACCATCCTCACTGCTAAAAAACATCAGAAAATCCCAGACATCACACAGAGTCCGTCTGATTCAGATAGAAATGATCAACAGATGGCTCTGACTGCCTGAGAACGTATTTCAGATTAAAAAACAATCACAACCCTCCTCACCATAAATAAATATCACATTATTAACTATCGGCATGCATTCAGGGCTATTAACTCACCTTTGCGATCTTGATGAAGTGGCTGAGGATCTCCGCTCTGATCTTCAGTGTCTGAGCCGTCAGGATTTCTCTGACCAGCCAGAAGCTCACCTGAAACATGGTGACAAGAAACACACAACTGTTACACACACACAATTACTTCTCCAAGAAGTATTTGAGGCCAGAATCTGAGTATAAACATCATCACAATTTTACTGATTCCTGTGCAGTCTTTTCTCTTTAGTTTTTCTTCAAACTTAAATTTTTATTTGATGTGAATCCTGAACCTCGTGTTTATTCAAACTCATACCGATATTAAATTTCCATTAATTATGTGCAGAATGTTTTGTGTTCTTGTTTTAAAAAATCAATTTATCTATCAAAAAAATGCACAAACATGATCAAAGGGATAAAAATGGTTGGTTCTTTCCTTACTGCAGCATCATATTTGTGATGGTGAAAAGCTATTAAAAAGTGAAGCAGCTCCTTCAGTCTGTTTAAAGGGACACAGCAACATTTTTTTCTAATTTCGTGTCTTGCCTCACTTTTGTTTCCCTGAGAACCAGATAGACAAAATTCTTTTGACTGTGTGTGCAGTAACAAGGACAAGACAGGCAGAGCTCGCCCACCACTGATTAGCATAGCTCAAACACTAGGAATTGCTAGCTTACCTCTGCTTACAATCATGATTAAACTTTTCAGCAACACTAAACTGTCCTGTGAGGTTGTTGTGACTCATTTCCTTTTACTGTGTTAATTACATAATTTATTTAAAGACTAAGATCAGCAAATACATATGAAGCTAAACCGCAGGGCTCTAAACCGCGGTTATGCTTTTGGTAGGTCAACAAAACGAAGAACGCTGTTGGACTGTTTAGAGTAACAGAGGAGTTCATCTGATGACTGTAGACAGAGGCAGGCTAACACTACCTATGGAACCCCAGTGTTTGAGCTAAGCTAACTAGGGATGGGCTAGCTCTGTCTGTCTCTTCCTTGTTGCTGCACGCACATTCGAAAGAACAGTGTCTATCTGCTTGTCATGGACTCAGAAGTGAGGAAAGACACGAAAACAAAATTAATGTTGGCATATCTCCTTTAAAACAAGTAAAAACAAGGGAAGTCCAAACAAACATCTTCAGTTTTATGACAGCTTGTAAGGGAAAACAGCCGTAATCAGCTAATACTAAATTTTCTGTTTCTCTTTGTTGCCCACATAAAGTTTCGTCCTTCACATGTTGACTGCATGATAATGTTTAATTTCGATATTTTCGGCATCACGATCTCATGACGCTTTCACCTGGTTGAATCTTCGAGTGAAGGCGACCACGTTTGGAGCCAAACTGTGTTTCTCTTTCCCGTTCCATCCACAGCTCGCCAGCTCCTGATAAACCACAAACAATCACATTAATCAGCAGGTTAATTCAATACATATTTGCCATTTGTGTGAGACACTCCCTGAAACCTGACTTTTTGAGTGAAACAGTTAAAACTTGAGCTTTAGGACATTTTTCTATAAACCCACTGCAGTGTTTGCAGCCTCACTTCTTAAAGTTATTCACCATTTATGACAATATTTAAGCTAATTTTCCACGAGCAGTTTAGATTGATTTTTCAGAGGAACAGAGCCCTGATGAGTGTATCTTATTAAGATGTAAACTAAAAGGACATAAAGCAAGTATTTTCATATAATACTCATTTAAGAAAGAATTAAATCAGCTGACGTCTCCATATAACACATTCACTGTTTAAAACAGGAAGAATCAGACTCTGTGTGCACCGGTGTCTGTTGACCTAGTCGGCCATGACAGTGTGACGTGACTTATGTCACACGACTGACATCACACACCCTGCGCATGTGCACTTTGCACTTGCAAGACTGAAATAGCCCTAAATCTACCAATATCAAAATATATTGGTAACAAATGAAAGAACCACAGTGGTGACTAAGGATGCACCGAATATTCGGTGGCTGAATATATTCGGCCAAATATTGCAAAACAAGCCATATTCAGCCTTCGGTGGAGTGAGCTAATGGCAAGGCCGAATAGTACCGTGTGACGCAATGACGAAATCACTTCCACACAGCTCTCCTCAGTTGATTCGGAGCTGTTAACGTCCGCTCGGAGTGGAAACTCTTTGTTTATTGAGGTTAAGAGAGCAGAGGATGTGTCTGACGGTCAAGCTGTGCTCACAGCGCCCCCTGTTGGACGGAACGGTCCACTGCTCCAGATCTGATGTGCCACCACACTCGAAAATAAAGTGACAACCCTAAAGAAGTCTTGTGTCAAAAGGACAATTATTTATTTGTTGTTATTATTGGTTTATTGGTTTATATCCACTTCAATGCACTTTAGTATTTTTTAAATGTTTTGTTTTGTTTGATGTTGTTAATATGAATAAAAAACTTTGTTGGGCTTTTTTTGAAAAGCAAAGGCTACTGGAATATTAAAAAATGTCATAATATTCAACAAACAATTATTTTCTTCTAAAAACATGTCTAAAAATGTACTCTAAGCTATTAATTCACTATTTAAAAATATATTGAACTACCTTTCCTCCGTATTGGATATTCGGTATTTGGCCAAGACTTTATTTTTTATTCAGCTTCGGCTTCTGCCACAAATTTTCATTTCAGTGCATCCCTAGTCGTGACAATACTGTTATTTTGTTGGGGGACCTAGGTGGCTCAGCAGGTGGAGCATGTGCCTTGAAGCAAGAAGGGTTGCTGGTTTGATCCCCGTGTCAGTCAAGGACTTTTTTTATATTCTTCTTGTGCATGCGTGGGTTTTATCCGGGCTCTCTGGCTTCCTCCCACAGACCAAAAACATGTTAATAAGGTTGATTAGTGACTCTGAATTGCCATTAGGTATCAGTGTGAGAATGAATGGTTGTCTGCCTCTCTATGTGGCCCTGTGATTGGCTGGTGGTTCAGGGTGTGCCCCTTTTGCCCAATGTCAGCTGGCCTCAAAAGGCATAAGCAATGTAGAAAATGGAAGTTTGTTTGTTTCACTGTGAGAATGGACCTGTAATATAATTAAATTGACTCTCAGACAGGAGGCATAACAGCAGCATCATGGAAAAAATAATCTTAATATTGATCTTTTAGCATATTTCGAAAAGGAAGTTACACAAGAGGGTGTATCAGTTTATAAAAGATCTCTTCCGATCATGATTTCAGCTTCTCATGGTCATTACAACAAAACGATCAACATTAAATGACGATCGTGCTGCAGGCCGCGTGCGAATGTTCAGTTAGTTAGATATAATTTCACTTTTCCATTTATTTTTATTTTTTCTGAAGTGTTCAGAGCGTTTAATGATCACAATGTTTCAGTTGAATAAAAGCATGTTAAACAGATGCTGTAACTTCTTTGAGTAAACACTTCCAGTTTTATGATTCAGATATTTTCCATAATTGAGCATCTCTGATTAAAGTGTTTGAGCTTTAACTGTGAACATGTGGAAACACTGAAGGTCTGAGCCTGTGAGGGAATATATGAGCTTATTTCCTAAAGTCTCTGATCGCTCTGTGATGAAAAGAAAACCTGCAGGACAAAAATTCACTGAAAAACATTAACAAGAAGGACAAGGAGAAGATTTAAAATCACAGACTGATCTGCGTCAGAGACGTCAGGACGCATTTAGGACTGATTACACCACAGAGAGAGAGGAGATGTTTGAGGCGGCCTCCTGCACAACATCCATGGATTTGTTCGGATCATTTACTTCTAAAAAAATGGCAAGATCAGCAGCAACATTTTCATCAAGCTCCGTGGTCCCTCCTCCTCCTTAATGAGAAATCACAACCAGCTTTAACCCACTAGGACAGAAAAAGTTTGGACCATAAACAGAATAAAACCTGCTGATAACCTCAGAGGGGACAAAATGAACCTGTTTACAGAGAACGACGAGACATTTTTATAACGGGGTTGGTAGAGACCTTATGTCTGCAGATTAAGGATGACTTTTTAAATTATGAGTCAAATTAGTACACATCTGATTAACCACAGTGCTTCTGTGGTATGAGAGTTTAAGGCAGACATGATGAGGGGCAACAGACACGAAGAAACCGACAATGGTCTGCTCAGTGCTGGAGAAGTTTGTTCCTTTTTTTTTTTTTTTTAAATGTATTTTTCTGTCATTTTATGTCTTTATTGATAGGGGATAGGCTTGTGAGAGGGGGAGATACTCTGCAAACTGGTCACAGGCGGGATTCGAACCTGGACCAGCAGAAGCAAGTACATGGGGTGCTAACCACTCTGCCAAACCAGCACCCCGAAGTTTGTTCCTTTAACACAGAGCCTCATGCTTCATCAGCTCACCCTTGAGTGAGCCCTTTTTTAAGTGATTATTATTTCTTATGAACCTAAAGACGGCCACTCTTTCCCACTGGTAAAAAGTTGCTGCAGAAGAGAAATTAAACAGCACAGAGCCATAAAGCATGGAGTGAACCATAGAGAGGAAAAGATGAATAAAGAGACAGTGAGCAAACATGCACAGATGAGGTGTTCAGCAGTGGATCATCAGTGATCTGTTAAGTACTAAAAGCTCAGCGTCACATCTGTATGAACCTTCACTGTCAATGTTTGTCAGTTTTTATGGAGAGCTGCTAAAAGCTGCCTTCTACACGATTTTCCCTCAATATTACAATAAATTAATACAAACATATGACTTTCTGCACCCTGAAAACTGTTATTCCTGCCTGTTTAATCCCATTAAAGATGTTGGTGCTAATAAACTAAGTTGATCAGATATAATACAAACAGCATTAAGACTATGACTCATGTTTTTTCCTCTTATTTGGAGAAATGGAGACACTAAGTGTTGATCGCCCCAGCACTACCACTCTCTGCTGTACATATTATTTACTGCTTGTAGGGGCAAAAACAACTAAAGCTTTTTATTTTAGGAAAATAAGGGTAACATTTTTAAATAGCTTTCTCTATATATCAGCCTCTGATTATGTTCTCTCCCAACATAAAGTGACTTGGGAAATATATCCACAATACCATGATCATTCAGATTTTTCTTTTAAATGTTTTTAGAGATTAAAGAATTTAGCACACAATCACGAGAAAACCTGCTTTATCATATAATTCTAATGACTTTAATACATTGTAAGCATTTATGAGAACAGCCAATATGTTCTCATCATCACTCCAGTGTGGTAAATAAGAAACATGGTGGTGCGTCTTTTTTCCATCGTTTTATTTTTTCCAAAGATGCATTAATGACCAAACTAACAACAGCTTTCTGGTCCCACTTTAGGTTCCTAAACCAGCAGTTGAGAACCTCTGGTTTAATTAGTCTGTCCAGCTATAAACGTGAGACAAATAAATCAAGCTGGAGTACATATTTTGGAAATCTGAAACATACAAACAAACAAACAAACAAACAAAGTGACGGTGGATCTGAATGTCTCACCTCAGGCTGTATGGCTTTAAACACCGGAGCGTCCATCAGAGTGATCTGACTCTGAAACATAAAGACATGACACTTTAATAATCAGGATTTATGGTGCAGATTTAGATATTTATTGCTTATTATTGCTGTGAATGATGGTTGTATGAATACACCATGATGTGGATGACTCTGCACTGCTGCAGTGACAGAACATTACTGAGTTATGACCCGGCCTGTGCTGCAGTGAGGCTGTGGACGCCTCAACCATGGAATATGCTGTAGACCAGTTTATCTGTTTGTACAGAATTATCTCAGAGTTTCAGCTCTGAAGGAAAATATCCACAAAGACAGATATTCAATGTTATTCTCCTAAATAATGTGAATAATTTACTTTTCTTCCAGGGATACCTGGTGACCTCCCTGGGGCTGTGACCCCCTTGTTGAAAACACTGAAGCAGCTCGTCATATTAAAAGACAGAATTAATTTAAATAACCTGGTTATACTCTGCTCCACATCATGTTCTATGACGATTTTCACTTACAGCGAACTCCTCGGGCGTCACCTTCAGGACGTCGAAGATGACGGCGTCGTAGCTCTTGGCGTAGTCGACACACGGTCCATCCAGAGAGTCAGAGCTGCTGCTCACCTGAAAGATGAAGCACAAAAAACAAGGAAATATTATTATCTATATGTCGATAAAAAACGTTTCAATATTTTAAGAGAGTCAGAGCTGTCGCTTGCTTAATCAATTTCATTAAAAATATACAAAAATTAATGATACATTTAATTTACTAAGAAATCTACAAGTGAGTCAGAGCTGCTGCTTTACCTAAAAGAGACACAAGAAAATATAATTACCATAACTCTGATAAAAACTATTCAATATATCCAGAGTCAGAACTGTTGCTCACAAAAATCACAAAAATATACAAAAACCACAATGATAAATATAATATAAAAAAATCAGTAATACATTCAGACAGTCAGAGCTAGAGCTCACCAAAAACAAAATATATCAGAAAATTAATCAAAAAGGCAAATCACTAACCAAGTTATTCTGAGAGTTAGAGGTGCTTTGAAAATATGCAAAAATATCCCAGAAGACATTCTTTAATAGACAGATAAATGAATAATCAATGCATTAGGAGAGATGCTGCTCAAAAATGTACAAAATATATCAGGAAATCAGTCATAAACGTAACTCACTAATTGATCTATACTGAGGGTCAAAGATGCCTCTTTCCTTTGAAAATAGGCAAAAATAGAAAGAAAATATTCATAAATAATCTGAAAATTAAAAAAATGTGCCAAAAAACACAAAGCTGCTGCTCACCAAAAAGACACACAAAATATATTCAGAAAATTCATCAAAAATAGAATAAAATAACTAGTTTGATTCATTCTGAGGGTCATTCTGCTGCTCACTTTTGAAGTTAATATGCAAAAATATATAGGGAAATACTTATTTATACTCTGACAAATGCAAAATAAATGTGTCAATAGAGTCGAGTCTGCTGCTCAAAGAAAAAAAAGCACACAATATAGCAGCAAATAATCAAAACCAAAACCAATAATTGATTCATCCTGGGGTCAGGGCTGCTGCTCACATTTGGATGTATGCAAAAACAATTCAAAGTATACTCTATAATAAACTGATAAATACAAAATAAATTTACCAGGAGTATCAAAGTTGGTGCTTACAAAAAATACACAAAACATATCAGAATCTAATCAAAAATAAAAATAATTTCTTGATTTATCCTGAGGGTCAAGCTGGCACTTTTCTTTAAAAATATGCAAAAATATGAAAGACATATTAATAAATAATCTGATTAAAAAAAAAGAATAAATGTACCAAGACTGTCAGAGTTGCTGCTTGCAAAAACGATCAACAAAACCAATGAGAAAATGGTTAAAAATAAAAATAACTGACCAATATAACCTGAGAGTCAGAGCTAAAGCTCAAACAAAAACACACAAAAATATAAATGATTTATTATAAAAGTGACTTTCTGTAACGTTTTGATGAGACCAGGAACTGAGTGCTCAGCCTGAAAACACAGCTGAGACGTATGTCTGATCATAAACTGGGGATGTGATAAGATTTCTTTTTCACATAAAATACTCTGGGATGAACTGCTCTGCATTACTTCCTTATGATTTGAACACATGTTAATGTCACAAACATAAATCAAACAATCTGCTCTGATGTGGTGCAAACTCATGAAGCTGATCGACACCTCTGGACCTGAGGGTCACAGCGGAGTCTAAACCAAACCTGGTCCACAGATCGGCCCTCTCTGGATCTCTGGATCTCTGGATGAAAACACTGATCCAACAAACATGTTTGGAGTGAATGCTCTTACGTAACTCCATCCTGGTTTATTCCTCTGACTCAGAGTTAAAGCAGATGTTTGTCTGAGGGCACGTTGGCCCATGAGGTGGACGATAATCGAACGTTAACCCTCCGTATGTTTTCGCTTTATATCAGTGAGTTAATCTAATTTAAATGTCCAAACCTCTCCTCCTCTCTGTCCTCAGGGTTAAACAGGATCAGCAGAGGAATCTGAAGGAGGAGACTTTGAATGAAAAAGGAGAAAAGTGTTTACATGGAGACACGTGGAGCGATGTCTTTAGAAAACAACAACACTGAGACATGAGCAGTTCACCCATGAGAAGTAAATACACTGAAATGATCTGACAAACATAAATGTATCCAAAAAAGGAAAAAAAGAGGACTCTGCAGGAACTGCTAATGCGATCAACATGGGGCGTCTGTGGCGCAGTTGGATAGTGCGCTTGGTCGGTGAGGTTGCAGGTTCAAGCCCAGCTCAGGGCGACACATGGCGTTGTGTCCTTGGGCAAGACATCCTGAGTTGCTCCCACTGCTGTGTCAGTGGTGTGTAAATGGGCATGAAAGGGCATGAATGTGTTAGAAATATAGATGGATAACAAACATAGAAACTCTGAACCATCAGTGAGTGAATATGAGAGCGAATGGGTGTGAAGATGTGACCTGCGGTGTAAAGCAGCTTTGAGTAGTCCAACACTAGAAAAGCGCTATATAAGCTCAAGTCCATTTACCATTAAAGATCTGAGCTATATATTATACAGATATTATATTTATAAAGAACATTTAAATCATTATGGAGCTAAATCAGACCAAAAGTGTTGTAATTTGAAACTAAAAAATCTTGAAGAAATAAAATTTAAAGCTGTAATTTCACTGTTTTCTCTTTAATCATTTTTCAAAATAAATTAAAGCACAAAATTGAATATGACTTTTGACTCAGCTTTGTAATGTATATTAAAATGTGATGTGTCATTTTTTCAGCTGCAGGATTAATATTTTCAAAATCAAATCCAATTTTTTTGGCTACAGATTTCTTTTTGTACCTTCAGAAAACCCTTCTAGATTTAAAGATGTTGAGGCTGTCAGACTTTAATATTAATTATCAATGAAAATAAGTTATATAAAGTCAATTTTATTTTCCCTAAAGGAGGTTTTGTTTTAAGGCAGTCATGGTTGTTTCATGCATTGTTTGTATTTAATCAAATTATTTAATTTGACTTAAATTCAAATATTTAAATTTTAATAACAGGAGGGCTCAAAAAATTCTACAGAACTTAAAATTATAGATTTAGTTTTCAGAAAAATAATCAGTGTTATGGAAAATTGACTTTGACTGTGTTCCAGTCTGAGCTGAGACTGTTTTCAGACCTGACCAACAAAGACCAGAAGAGGGCAGCAGACGACAACAATAACGAAGGCGAGCGTCTCATAGCATTTAAACAAGTCTTTAAATGAAGCAGTCAGACTAAACCCCTCAAAATCTGACATGGATCAGTGGTTACCTCTGAGGTGAAGGAGTGGATGCTGGTGCCATCTGACAGGCCGTTCCTGCGATACATGCTCACAGAGGGACCCGAGGGTGGGGGCAGCAGAGGCCTTCAAGGAGGGGGCACACATAACCTCTCGTCCATACCTGGAGAACACAAAACAAATAAAGTTTAACAGTTTTAGTCTCTAAATAACCCTCTGACAGCTCTGTGAACATGGCTGAAGGAGGAGCTGCTGATTAAATCACATCTTTAACGTCAGAGCTCAGACTGGTCCATGAAGACCTGATGAAGACCTGACAGGAGGAGACCCTGAAGACCAAAAGCAGAAGATCTGATGTGGGGAGAACATCAGCAGCTGCTGGTTCAAGGGGGAAACGTATCATGTCATACTGGGAAAAAAACAGATTCATCTGTCCATCCATTCATCTATCTATTCATCTATCCATCTATCCTTTAATCCATCCATCCATCACACATATCAGTCCATCCTTTTACCCATCTATTCATCCATCAATCCATTTATCTCTCATATTTCCATTCACCTAACCATTTTTTTTCGATCAGTTCATTCATCTATCATCGAGCCATCTATCCATTCATCCATCCTTCTATTCATTCATCTCTCAATCCATCTATCTTTTTGTCTTTACATTCATCAATCTGTACATCATCCATCCATCCATCATTCATCTGTCCATCTGTCTGATCATCCATCTAATCCTTAATCCAGCTATCTATCCACTAAGTCATCCCTCCTTCCATTTATTCATCCATCAATGCATTCATCTCTTCATCCATCTGTCCATCCATCCATCATCCATCTATTTGTCAGTACATTTAATCCACCCATTCATCTATCATCCATTCTCCTATCTAATCATTCATCATTAATCTGTCTATCCATCCACCCACCCATCTCTCAATCCATCTGTCTGTCTGTCTGTCCATCCATCCATCCATCGATCCATCCATGATAACTCCATCGTTGAGCCTGTCTGCATAAAGACAGTTTATTCTATGATCTGTGAAAATGTCCACAGGGATGTTAAATCACAGCAGCAGTCATGATTATAATTATTTTAAATTGGACTAGGGTAAGTAAGTCATGGATGTCAACAAAAATGTGAAAATCAGCAGGTTTTGTTCATGACTGTTATAAGATAAATGAATAAAGGTTAAACAGCTTTGTTTATGTGGAGGTAGGGATTTTTTCATGACTGAAAAATATAAAAACCAACACTGATCCGTCTTCACACGCGACTATCTGATGGATAAAAGCAACAGAAAAAATGGAAAAAGGAAATCACCATCTCATTTTCCTGAACAACAGAAAACAGCATTGAAACCTAAAGTGATTTATCTCAAAGGCCTAAGTCTGTCTACTGCAATGAAGTTAGGACATTGTGTAAAATGTAACAAAATTTAACACGATTCAGAAATAATTTTCAACCCTTTTGTAGTTAAATACACTATAAATACAAGATATTTAATGTTCAGAGGAGATAAGGATGATCCAGACTGTTGTCAGAGCAAAGTTAAAAAAACAGCATCTATGATGGTATGAGATTGTTTGTGCCCATGGCATGGGTAACCTGCACATCTGTGAAAGCACCATTAATGCAGAGAAGCACATACAGGTTTTACCAACATATGCTGCCATCCAAGGACGTCCCTGCTCAATGCCAAGACACATTCTTCTCCTGTTACAACAACATGGCTTTGTAGAAAAATAGAGCAGGTACTTAACTATTTACCTGAAATGTCAACAAAAACATGAATACCTGTCTCCCATCAACAATGTCTGGAACATTAGGAAGCACAAAATACTACAACAGAGACCCTGGACTGATGAGCAACTGAACTCATATCAAGAAGGAATGAGAAAGAATTTCACCCACAAAGCTTCAACAATTAGTGTCCTCAGTTCACAAACACTGAGTGAGTGTTGTTACAAAGAAAGGTGATGTGACATGAACCTGTCCCAGCTGTTTTGGAGCATGAATCATAACTTGTCTTTGTGGTGCATTCAATTGATGCAGGTTTAGAATCATTGCATTCTGCTTTTATTTATGTTTTACACAACGTCCCAACTTCACTGGAATCAGTGAAACTGGTTTTACTGAAGGTCCTCAGCTCAGTGTTATAGCAGGTCTAACCAGCAGCACACACGTTTGACCACACGGTGGAAGCAAACACAAACATTTATCCTGCACAGCAGGAGCTTGAGACACACCTCAGTCTGAATGCAGCAGGTTACTCAGAGGGTAGAGCATCAGCCATGACAGGGAGGACTCAATGTCCCACAATGCACTGTGCAGAGACAGATAAAGGAGCTGCTCACAGTTGCAGAGAGACTAAGTTTAGGGTGCATGCTGTTACAACAACACTACATCGCTAAGATCAAGAAAAATATGAATAAGAAACACACATTCTACTTCTGGATAATATTAGCCTACAAAATCCATGAGGGGAAATCTCCATTAAAGTCTTCACAGTCGGACATATTAAGATTTAAACGAGCCTCATTATAAATCCTCCATGCAGAGAGATTATTTCAAATGTAACTGGGACACAGCGCCAGACTATAATTAAGATGTTTACACCATCAGCTGCAGACTCACAGCACCTAAGGGTGTTCATCAGTAATATAGATCATTATGTCCATCAGTGATATAGATCATAATGTTCATTAGTCATATAGTTCATAATGTTCATCAGTAATATAGATCATACTGTTCATTATTAATATAGAATATACTGTTCATCAATAAAATAGAGACTCTGAGAGGGATAAAGTGGAATTGATACTTGATAGATGGACTTATTAATAAGTTTCCGGAGTTGTACCATGGCTGATTTGAGAGGAGGATGACTGACCCACAGCAGCAGCAGCAGACTGACAGAGTTTTATGAAGCAGACGATCAAAGGTGCTACATCACAGATTCATTTGAATCATAATAATGATGTGTTTAATCATCTGTTCACTTTACACTGAATCAAAAGTATAGATGAGCTCAAACATGAATTTTGCCGTTATAAATGACTGAATGGTGTCCTCACAGACCATCATCTGTCCCCGTCTCTGTCCCTACAGTGAGACAGTTTCAGTGCTCTCGGCTCACAGCCCGGCGTGGACTCAGCGTGTGAGTTTCTGTCCTTGAATCCTCTCTCGTTAGACTGTCCTCACAGCACCATCATAAAAATCATCTGAATGAACAAATACCTTGTTTTAAGGAGGGGGGGCTTTGTGGGTGTCCCTGAGAGGTTTCAAAAAAGGGGTCAGCGATTAATTATCAGTGAAGCAGCAGGGTAATCAAATTTTCAGCAGCCATCTTGCAGAGTGGGGGAGGGGAGAGGGGGAAACTAAGACCACAGTAAACAGACACTGAACATCTTATAGTATCAAACTGATATGATTTATATTTGTTTTGTTCTGTCTTTTCTTGTTGAGCTTGTCTGATGTGTTTTCTGTATTTCTTATTGAGTTTTCTGTTTTAAAGCACCTCCTAAAGGCAGACACTGCAGCTCAGCTCAGCCTGTAAATGCTGCAGTGAAGATTTTCCTGCTTCATCGTCATAAAAAAATAAAGATTAAATCAACAAAGTCTCTGATATACTGAATTCATCTATCAGTGCACAGGCAGTGGGTGAAAGTTAAAGCTCGATACATTCATGAAATAGCAATGAAACACACAACACACAGCCATCCTATCCATGCATACACATAAGGCTGGGAAAAACAGAAAAAAAAACATTTTTATCTGTATTTTTTTAGTTTAATGGCAACACATAACATACCAACTCCAATTCCAATGAGTTGGGATGTTGTGTGAAATGTAAACAAAATCCTAGCACAATGATCTGCAAATCCTCTCTAAACTAAATTCATCTGAATACTCTACAAAGACGAGATATTTAATGTTCAAACTGACAAACTGAATTGTGTTTTTTCCAAATGTTCACTCATTTTAAACTTTCTGACCGGAACATATTCTGAAAAAGTTGGGACAGGGGCAACAAAAGACCGGGAAAGTTGGGGAAGCTCAAGAATATGCCACAGGTGAACAGCTTAATTGGAAACAGGCGATAGTCATCAGGTCAGGTTGGCACCACCATCTGCAATGCCAACCCTACTTCATTCATAGGTGTGTACATGCGATGTAGTTGAAGGGTGCAAGGGTTCAACCCCTTCAGCTTTGTCACCAACTGCTGTAACCGGTGGCAGTGCCTCAGGAAGTCAGCTTGCATCTCCCTAGATACCAAAACAAATTCCAAGTATATTTCAAGTTGGACTTAAACCAGCCAACTGCCAATCTGCAGCTCAAGCAAATACTGAACAACACTGCTGGCAGGGAGTGTCATGACTGAGTATTCAGGGTGTTTTTATTATTATTATCATTATCATTATCTTTATTCCATGTTATTTTATGTATATTTTTTCTTTTACCTATCCTTTATCCGCCCTCTGCTTTTCTATATATTCTTCCTGATGTGAGGGCATCAACCTTTAAGTCTTAAATTTATCCATGTATCTGTAAATCTATTATCTATTTACTGTTTGTCGTCTCCGTGTTATTGCGCATTAAATTAAATACCTTCTCCACCAATTTTATTCATCAGTACATGTTGACATGGAGAGCTATACTGATGTGGTTTATTCCTAAATTACATAAGATGTTTCAATCCTATCAGTTTATACTATTTCATTTTGTTGCTTTAGTTGACGGGACCCTCTGTGCCTTTTCCTTTGACACTCGTGGTCTCTGTTGACCTGATTGTTGATTTTAGTCTGCCTTTTTCTACCTTTGTTTTGTCTGTTAACGCACTTTGTCAACTTCTGGTTTAAGAGGTGATATATAAATAAAGTTATTATTATCATCAATATTATTATTATAAAAGCAGCATCCCAGAAATGCTCCACCATTTACAAGCCAGGTTGTGTCAAAGTTCACCACTTTGTGATCAACTGATTGAGTATATAGTCCAACAGTTTAAGAACAACTTTCCTCAGGATATAACGGCAAGAAATGTAGGGATTGTCATCTACAGCCCATAATATCATCAAAAGATTCAGAGAATCAAGAGGACTCTCTGCATGTAAGCAACAAGGCCACAAGGAACACTGAATGCCTGTGACCTTCCCTTGGGCAGCACTGCATTAAAACCAACATCATTCTGTGAAGGACTCGTCACATAACAAAGTCCACTTCTACATCCACAAGGTCAAACTCTACCATGCAATGACAAAGACAAACATTAACAAACCCAGAAACACTGCTGGCTTCTCTGGGCCGAGCTCATCTGAGATGGACTGAGGCAAAGTGGAAAAGTCTGCTGAGGTCTGAGTCCACATTTCAGACTGTTTTTGGACATCATGGATGTGGTGTCCTCTAGGCTAGAGAGGAAAAGGACCATCCAGACTGTTCTCAGGGTAAAGTTTAAAAGCAAGCATCTAGGGATGCGTTAGTGCCCATGCCATGGGTAACCTGCACATTTGTGAGGGCACCAATAATGCTGAAAGGTACATAGAGGTTTACTTTATCAGGTACACTTTTCTAATACCAAGTTTAAACCACTTGTTTTGGTCTGGGTGTGACCGGAGCCTAGCGTGTATCAGGCAGTGTACACCTTGAACTGGTCGGCAACCAATCACAGGACCACCATGTAGGGACAAACAATCATTCACACACAAACATTTACACCTAAGGACAGTTTAGAGACACCAGTTAACACAAGCAGCAAGTTTTGGTTGAAGCACCTGGATACACCCACACACGCACAGGGAGAACCTGTTTACTCCACACATGCAGGACCAAATGTTGATCCACCAACTCTGGTACCATGGTTTTCCAGGTTCTAGGTGGATTTGTGACTTCAAATTGGTTAGGTTAGGTTTGAGAGTAGACGTAAATGGTTGCCTGTCTCTCTATCTGGTTCCTTCCACAGACCAGAAACTCGTCTTTAGGTTCATTTTAGACTCCAAGTTGCCCTGTGACTGGCTGGAAACCAATTCAGGGTGCACCCCACATCTCACCCAATGTCAGCAAGGACAGGCTCCAGCACCCCTGCAACCACAAAAGGGATCAGTGGTATAGAATATGAATGAAAAAAATGAATGAAGGAATAAAACCGTCTGTTAAACTGAAATCAAAATCTCTCCCCTGATGGATAAGACCGGTCTGCATCCTCACTTTTCTGGGGAAGATAATGTTTCTTTTCAGCTACAGCAGCAGACTTGTCAATGACAGGACTGTTTGCAGCTACTTTTCCTTAAAACATGGAGACAAATGAAGTAAACATCAAACAATTCACTAGAAAACCAGTTCAGCTTGAATCTCTGCCTCTGATACTCACTCTCTTCTCAGCACTGATCCTCTCCCAAAAGTCTGCAGCCTCCTCATGAAGGATCTCCTCAGAGACTCCATTAATCATTGAGGAGCTGTAGGAGGATCAGACATCACGTTTAAACAACTGAACAAGATTTATCACAACTGCTAATTTATCAAATGGGCTCCGAGGAGAGAAATGATCTAGCAGCAGGGCTCCTGCACATGATAATATAAATGAAACCAAAATAAAGGCATCGTCTGTGATGGATAGGACACAAATGAGGAGCCATATGAGCAGGTGCAGGTGGAGAAGCAGCCTCTAAATCAGGTCATAAAACAGTAATAATAATAGTAATGTTGCAGTAAGCATGCTGTCCTGTTCTCTGATGATCGACCTCCTGCAGAGCTCAGCCACGCTCTAACTGGCAGCCATTAAAGAGCAGAAACTGGGGAACAGATCTGAGCCACTTGTTTCCATCAGATGGAAGAACTTCTGAATAAAAATTAAAATGGGACAGGAAGCAGAAAAATATGGCTTCAGAATACACATACTTATGTTTGAGCCATGAGTCATTATGAAATATTACTGTTATAATCAGAGGGTGAACAAAAAACCTGCAGGAAGGTTTCAGTATTTACTCATTGCAGGCGTCTCACAAACCTAAATTAACAATACTGACGTTAGTAAGGCTGTAAAATCAGGGCTGAATGATACAGACAATAATGATCATGGAAGGTTTTTAACTTCTGCACTTTAGAGTTTAGTCCTCAGATTTGTATTGTTTGGTCTTTACACCAATCAGGGAGGCAAGAAAGGCTCAAATACTGTTTACTGTCTACAAGAAATTAGTATTACATGTGATTTGTTTTAATGGTTTCTGTGAGGGTTTGATTAATAAGTTTGTTTCAAACACATTACAAAAGACAAAACAAACAGACAGAAAAAAGGAAATTAGCACTTAATGAATATTATGTGTCTGATAAAGAGTGAAAAAAGTCTAAATCTATTTAATCCCATACCCTCTCCATCAATTAATAACCAATTATTTGGTCAAAAAAAAAAATCATAGTTAATTCAATCTACTCTTATCTATATCTGAGGAAACAAGATAAGTCTAAAATAAAAAAAATCAAAGTTTTACAAAAACATTACACACACACACATGTATATATATACACATACATGTATATAAGTTTAATTTATAACCAATTTTTTATTTTAAAAAATCTTAATTACTATTTTAGTGTACTTTTATCTATATCTGAAGAAACAAGATAAGTTGATGAAATAATCTAATCTAATCTAATCTAATCTAATCTAATCTAAACTGACAAACATAAAAATATATATGTGTTCTTTTTATTTATTTATTTTTTCAATCTGTACTAATGAATTACTACTGAATCCCATTTTTTATAAGGAAGTTTTTCCAAATGGACAAATAAAGTATTATCATATCTAGTCTATTTTAATGAAATAATCTAATCTAATCTAATCTAATCTAATCTAATCTAAACTGATCTGATCTAAATGTAATTATCATTCTAGTCCTGTGACAGTGTGAATCCTGATGTGGCCCTCATGGTAGTTGCTCATCCTTATTGTAAAGTAGGGCTGAAAGATATATTGTAATCCAGATATGAACATTCAAGATATTAATATCGAAAAAGCAACAATATAAACTATATAGATTTTCCCAGCTCACCCTGTATGTACAGTTCTAGAAGTTACGCCAAATTTCCTTTTAGTCATTTCATATCGTATCAATACCGAAATATCTGGCATGAATATTGAGATATGACATTTTGTCCATACCGTTCAGCCCTGTTGTAGAGCATCTCCCCTTTAAATGCATCTCCTCTGACAAATCTGAACAGGAGTTGTGGACACAGACCATGAATAATCAGCTGTTCAGCACCTTCCCTTCAGGTCAGCTGTACACCTGGAGCAGCAGTAAACCGTAGAGTTCAGTCTCTCTCCTCTGATCTGATCTGGAGTCAGCTGAAAGAGGAGAATGATCTGACACACGGAGAAGAACAGATGGTGTTTCCTTTTCATCCCCTCAAGCAGCGAGCAGATCCTGCTCACACTTTCTCTGGACCACATGGGGAAGGGGGAGGGGCATGACTGTGTAGTAGTTTGTGTCTTTAAACTCTCTGACGCTCATGTTTCTCTGTTGTGATCCTATCAGCTCAGACGTTCTGCTGCTTTAAGGCTTTATGGTTCGTTTTATGACTTCCTGATAACCAGCAGGAGACAAACTCCAAACTCTGATAACTGGATCCGAGCGCCTGTCAGGATCATCACCACCGCACAAAGATCACACAGAGAAACATCTGCAGGCCTCACAGCTGGATCTGTGGGTCAATGGGACGCCCAGGATGTCAGAGGCTGTCATAATAAAGCCTTCAGCGAGACCAAGACCCAAACACTTCCTCTCAGCTCACTGAGAACATGTTTAGACTGAGTACTCATGAGCACATGTAGACAGAAACAGACCTAAAGACATCTGCCAATTTTCTTATTCTCTTTGTGTTCAAAAGTCCATGACAAGCAGATAGACACCATTCTTTTAACTGTACGTGTTGGCACTTAGGGCAAAGCTCACCCACCGCTAACCAGCTTAGCTTAAACACTGGGAGTCAGTGGGTACTATTAGCCTGACTCTGCCTACAGTCACTGAGAATCGTTCACTTAAAAGAGTACAAAAGACTAGGGATGTATACCATGGACCGGTACTTTCATGTACCGGTCTCTAATTGGGTTGATACCCAAATACCGTTAAGAATCTGGAAAAACGGTACCGTTATTGGTACTTAAACGTCCCTTCAACTGTCACGTAGTTATGACACTACCGCCGTCTGGCTCAAGCATGTCGGTGAGGGCTAAGTGCTCGAAGGTTAGGAAGTTGCGTCCATGGGGAGAATACTAGCAACATCACCAAACACTTGGAGCATGCGCATAGTATAAAGCTAAAGGAGTGTGGGCTGTTTGATTGCTATAGCAACACAAGTAGAGTTAGCAGCCCGGCTAACACTAAAGACTGCAGCACTGACAGAGACAGAGACTCTATTATCCGCCCCTTCGGTAAAAACCCTGCCGAAAACAACACAGTCACACGGGGTTAAACTCTTGACGAAGTGCCGCTGCACTCAGCCATACAACTTGGATGAAAAGTCGACGGCACAGCTCTCCTCAGATGATTTGGAGCTGATAATGTCTGCTCGGAGCGGAAACGCTTTGTTTACTGAGGTCAAGAGAGCACCGGATGTTACTGAGGGTCAAGCTGCGCTCACAGCGCCCTCTGTTGGATGAAACGGTCCACTGCTCCAGGCGCCCTGATGTGCCGCTACAGTCAATATTTTACACTCGAATATTTATTTACTATTCAGTTACGGATATTTATCCCCATATTCGAACAGTTATTCGAATATTGAATATAAAGTGAGAGCCCTAGTAGTCATCATTACAGCATCGATTTTAGCACCACAAGATATATGAGTCTGTCTGTACATGCAGTCTGTTGGGCGGCATGAAGGGGTTTTGCCATCTCCTTAGCTTTCTTTTTGCCTCTGAGAAGCATTTGTAATGCATTACTTCCATTCTGTTGAAGCTTTATTATTATCTTGTGGTAATAAAAAAAAGGTTGAATCTTTCAATATCTTGTAAAGTCTTTATTTTTTACACAAAATTACATGTTGTAGTATCGATAACAGTATCGATAAGTATCAATACCGATAAGTAGTATCGGTATCTGTGTTGGTATCGATAAAATCATAACTATATACATCCCTACAAAAGACTCGACTCATTCGCAAATGTCAAATTTGTAGTACCGCGGATGTGCTTGTTAACAGTTAAAGAAAACAAAGCCTCTGTTATGGAGTGGAAAAAATAATAAGATAATAGTAGTACATAATGAAACATAACACGGTTGAAAATATAAAGAGAGTCAGAACAAGCACACAGGACTGTTTAGAGTCGCTGAAGAGTTTATCTGATGACTGTAGGCAGAGGCAGGCAAACACTACCAAATGACTCCCAAGATTTGAGCCAAGCTTATTAGTGGTGGGTGAGCTTTGGTCTCTTTGTTGTTACTGCACACACAGAGTCAAAAAAATGGTGTCTATCAGCTTGTCATGGACTCGGAAACGAGGCAACACGTGAAAAAAGTTGTCATATCCCTTTAATTCATCTTAAAATCAGCTGCTCTGAAATGAATAAAACCAACCTCTGTCAAAATCCAAACTATGTGTCAAAACCTGCAGAACAGACACACATGCAGACTCAGACAGGCCCTGCCAGACACAGGGATTGAACTGACGACCTTCTTGCTGTGAGGTACGTGCACTTCCTGCTGCACCACCGTGACACTCGACTGATAATCTATCAGGTTTGATTTTTTTTACGGCCTCCTACAATCTGCACCTCCACATCAGTGACATTGACCAATGCGAGCACAGAGCGCTGCATGTGCATTAGACGTAGGGCTGATCAATTAATTGCTTCTTGCAATTTTCAAATCGCAAAAGGTTCAATTATTTTAGCCCAAAATATGTTGAACATTTTGGCATTGTGATGTAGTTTTTTGTAATTTTATGCCTATTTTTTAACCTCTATTCGTACAATTTTCTCCCACTTTTGGACCATTTTTACCATTTTTTTAACCCCGTTTTTTTTTCAACTTTATGCCTATTTTGCCCCCGTTCATCTTTTTTTGGCCACTGTCAGAACCATTTTTGGAATTTTTACACGGTTTTTGAAATTTAATTTCAAACTTAATTCCCAATTTTGCTGCCATAATCAATTTTCCTAAGCCACTTTTGGGTTTATTTGCCAATTTTTCCCCAATTTCTTTGCAATTTCATACCTATTTATTAACCTTTTTCTGCTTTCATACCATTTTTACCCAGTTTTTACAATTTCTTACCTATTTTGCTTCTGTTCTTCACTTCTCCACTTTTTCTCAAATCTTTTATCCTTTGATTAATTTACTGTCATATTGGTTTTACTATAAAAAGATCTACTGCTTATGTTTGTTTAACAATACATAAGATGAGGAACATTAAAACAATTGCAGAGTAAATCGCAAAATTGGGGGGAAAAAATCGCATTGTTTAGCCCTAATTAGACATGGATGAAAACAAACCAAAGTCTATACTTTGAGAGAATCTTGAGAGCTTCAAGACATATGAAAAGTTTGCAAAGCTCTAAAATAGAACATCCCTGCTCTTGTGATGTGCTAAAGAGGAGCTACCAAAAAATGTAAACAGAGAAATGTTGGAGAGAAACAGCAGAGCAACAGAGAGAGAGAGTGAGACTGCTTATATTAATCAGAAAACTAACGTTTTTCAACATGTCTGTAGATTCAAACTGAAGCGGTGTTAGTTTAAACTGCACTTTGTCATTTAGTTTTAGTCTTTGGCCTAAAATATGTTTAAGTTTTGGTCATAATTTGGTAATCTAAATTGTTTTCATTTTAATCTAGTTTTAGTTGCTGAAATTTCACAACATTTTTATATTTCCTTAAATTTCTGAAATCATGTTTTACACTTGGATCTCACCACCACCAAGCTGAGGCAGCTGTGATTGGATGTCCTTCTTGACTCATCCAACCTTTCCACACAACCAAAGTAGCTGTGATTGGATATATTATCAACTTGACTC
Source organism: Scarus forsteni (assembly GCA_036419115.1). Taxonomy (NCBI): domain Eukaryota; kingdom Metazoa; phylum Chordata; class Actinopteri; order Labriformes; family Labridae; genus Scarus; species Scarus forsteni. The sequence goes on along the minus strand of JAZDUH010000227.1, from coordinate 594,228 downwards.
TTTTTCGAAATGACCAAATCAGTTCTGATTGGATTAAGTCTCTGTCAAACATTTTCGTCTAGTTTTTATTTGTTGATGAAAATGTCAGTTAATATAGTTTTAGTTTTTGTCAGAGTACACTTTTTAAAATTATAGTCTAGTTTTTGTCAGGGGGAAAGAGACTTGCTGAAAACTGTTGAAAATCATTAGTCAACAAAATCAACACTGAACTTAAGTCCTGTTCTCTAAACACAGTGTGACTGTTTGCCGTTCCTGGTGTTGTTCCTCCTTCTTCCACCATCATCACATCAGTTGTTACATGCAGCCTGTTTCAGCGTGTAGTCTGTCATGCATCAGGTGAGTCACTGCGTAGTCGCCTAGTCTGACATACTGACCGTCTTTCCCAACAAACAACTTTTGAAGTCTGACAGCAGCATAAGGAACTTCATGCCTGTTGCTCTGTTGAACAGTTAAAGAATCTGATAACTGTTAACACAGAGACACACGTGACAGCACAGAGTAACACTTTTTGCAATGCTGCTCAATGCGATGTAGCATCAGAAGTAGGGATGGGTACCTTTCACATTTGAACCGATACCATACCGATGCCCGGTAACTGGGAATCGGTACTCAACGGTACCAATTTCCTGTACTTTTGCAAGTGTTTATGGGGTAATAAATATTAATTTGTTTAATATTAAGATCTCACATTTTTTCAATGTAAATTTATTTCTCAATATATAAAATTTGGCAGATATATATCAAAACAACATTCAACTGTTTGTATTTTAACATTGTTGTTGTTCCAAAAATTTCTTCAACATGAAAACCAGTAACTAAAATGAACCACAACTTAATAAATTAACTGCAGCCCTCACTTTAGCTTTAGGGCAGTTTAACAATGGGTCAGACAGAGCTGTAAATAAAAAAAGCATTTACATTAACGTTACAAAATACGAGGAACCGACCTGATAATGATAACTGACGCACATTAAAATGCCACGCGAATACCATCTCAAACACGAGGCTTATTTACCTGGACCAGGTATCCTCCTTGTCCCATTTGCTGCCATCACCAAATGTTAAAGCCATTTCTTTTCCTGTGTTTCTGGCTGCAGACGACTAGTCGCCATTGGACACAGGTGTGCTGACAGTGCCGAATGAATCCTTTGTGGTCGTAGATCTGAGGTTATCAAAAATTGTGCACTCTTCAGCTTTAAGGAAAGTTTTGTGCGTCACCAGGTGCTTCCTCAGATTTGAAGTATTTCTGCCACTGGCCTTACACTTGGTGTCACAAATATTGCAACGAGCATAATCTCCATCACCTTTATTCAATTCACCTTCTACCCAATAGTATGCCTGCTTCTTCCACTCCCTCACAGTCACAAGGATGCGTTTAAGTACCTAAACATAGCACCGTTTGATTTTAGGTGAATCGGTACTCGGTAGTACCTACAGAATTTGGTCGGTACCTCTTAAAGTACCGAATTCTGTACCCATCCCTAATCAGAAGTTCAGCTGACCCTGGATTGTTTCCTGCCCACAGCCTCTGCTCTGATTCTTTTTTCTTTACTCTGTTGTCCGTCTGTCCAACTACATCCACTCTGTCAGACTAAAGGGTTTGAACTGCAGTCACATCATGCCACAGTATTTTCTGATGTTTGCTTTTCTGGACTGATTCTGGTGCAGTCCTCCTGATCACTCTGGACCTCCATCTCTGCTTAAACCTGACTCTGATTCTCTGGTTTACATAGAAAGGGATGATGAAGATGATGGAAAAGGAAGTGAACATCAGCAGAAACGTAAAGAGAAGTTGCCATGCTGCCTTTATGTCAGTCTTTATGTTCTGTCTAATGCTTTACAAAGAACTTATGAATGAAAATGTTTCAATACTCTGAGCATTGATCAACTGATCAGTCAGTAATCAGCCAAGTGAGTATAAGGCTCACTGCATCAGAGGAGATCACCTACACAACCTACACAATCAACTTCAACTCTCTTTCTACAAAAACAAATTTTACAAGGATCAGGTATAAGATTATGACCACCTGAAATGTGTCTAATGCTGTGTTGATCCTTCTTGCTTCTACACAACAAACTGTAGCCTCTGAACCAGCATTAATTTCTTCTGTTTGAGCAACAGTAGCTGGTCTCTTGGATGGGACCACACAGGCCAGACCTCACTCCCCTCCTTGGCCACCCATGACCCTGTCCCTGGTTCCCCACTGTTCCCTCCTATATTGTGTCTTTTCAAGTCCACAGAGCAAAGCAGCAGCTCAGCAGAATCAGCAACCCAACCTCACAAACACCAAACTATCCCTTTAAGACCGCCTGATCAACAGGATTTAAGTGTAGATGCACCCATGCCAATCCTGTCCTTAATTCCTAAACCCAGAAATCCTCAATAAAATAAAAGCAGGAGTGTTCAGAATTCCTCTCCTAAAGTGGAAGAGCTGGTGTGTTAAATATTTAGACTGGAGATGTTTTTGTTGAAGATGCCTCCGTCTTAAAATCCGCAAATTGCTGCTCGATTATATCCTGACTGCTAGAAGAGATTTTTACTGAACTTCCCTCGAATGTCCAGTCATTTTCAAGGTCAGTTGTCAAAGGTCAAGGCCATGGATGACCATCTGAACGTCAGATTATGAAACCTGATGTGCAAACAAGAAAGAGTAGAGAAGCACCTCCAGATCAACCTTAGCCAATGATCCATCAAAAATTTAGTCTCTGGGATAAAAAAAATCCTTCTGAATTTCAAACGTTTAAAAAAAAAAAGTCAGGCCTCAGAGGAGACGCTGTCCAAACAGATGAATCTGAGCTCTAACACCCCTCCTCCTCTTGAGAGAGAGAGAGATCATAAAAATAATAATCTGGTTGTTTTTGTGTGTCAACTGTGCATGAACGGCGCCTGCTGGCAGTGAAGCAGCTCTGCGTCTCCATGGTAACAGCAGCTTCCTGCCGGTAGTGAAACAGAGTAGTCCCACAGAGTGCCTGTTTATTTATACCCTCAGTGTTTAACACCAAGACCACCAGAAGCTCCATCAGACTGATGATGATTCACTTGGGCATCTCGACACAGTCTGACAGCTTCTGCTTTAAAGACACTGAGACAGAGAGGACACCTGTCCATCAAACTGGACCTCTGCAGAGCAGCGTCTCCATCATCTGCAGTCATCTGAGTGTTTAACACTCAGCAGGAGCCTCCCGCACGTTGTCTAACTAGCAAGAAAATAATTTATTTGCAACGTTTCGGTCAGACTAACAGTTTGTTAAAAAGGGAAAGAAGTCATAACTAAGATGTGCCTGCACCCACATGTGGTCAGCCATCATCGTGACGTCACATCTGCATTAACAAATTAATGGTGCATTCCAGTTGTACTGGGAAGTCGGGATTATTGAGTTCCGAGTGAGAAATTTCAACTAGAACACCCTCCAAGGTCAAAATTTCCTACTGAGAAGGATCCCCACCACGCCCAAGTTGACAATCAAAGATGGCTGTCCCAGTGTAAACAGTTATTAAGCTCCTGTTAAATTCTGTTTATTAGCACTTTTGACTCATATTAATAGTGTTGTTTAATGCAAATATAAGGATATGCTGCTATAGTGTTATTTACATTCTTCATGTGGTATGTGCGAACTACAACGCAGGGCGTGCTAACAACAGCTAACACAACAGCTAACGTTAGCCTGGCAGATTGGCACATTTTATTCCAACTTTGTTCTGGAATAACTTGGATATAAAGTCATTCCTTCTGCATTCTTCCCAGTTCTGATGTAAATGAAACACAGCATCACAGAAAACTAGCATCAGCTCCCTGACTGGAAGAGTTAATATGGTGACAGTTACACTTTATGATAAAGGGGACACTAAAGAATCTTATGACAAATTGTATTATCAAGGAGTATTATAATAAACTTAAGTCTGTGCAAAACTTTAATATTTATTACATCCATTTAAATTCCCAAAAGAGGACAAAATACATCAGCCTCATATGCAATTATCTTGTTGACTAGGCCTGTAATGGTGCACAAAATTATTGGTTCAGTATGTTTTCGAACTTGAAAGCCAAGATTCATTTTTAAGGTAAACCCCCAACCCAAATGTTTTAGACAATAGAATAGAAAACTATAAACAATATAATCCTGCTGCTATAAATCAGAATTTTATTACATCAACTAAACGTATAAAAAACAAAGCCATAAGTCTGCTTAAAAACCAAAGGGCAAGTGTTTGCAAGGCAGATTGTACCCTTTTTGAACCACTGGTATCCACGTGTGTGTGATGCCGTTTTAAATGAGTAATCACATTTGTTGTGTTGCCAACATTGTATTTGAAAATAACCATACATCGGCAGCAAACAATGTCTTGTCAACGTCTCTTTCTCTGTTGTTGTCTTTCACAGGCCACCAGCAGTGATCCCAAACAGGAGACCATAGTGATAACGGATGGTCTTCAATCTCTCCCTTCCAGGTTGACATCTGTTTATGGCAAAACGGGCTGCGTAGCGTGAATCAATGAGCTGTTATGTGTACTCTTTGAATGCAATTGCAGCCTACTGTTGACTTAAAGACACACAAACAGACACATCTGATTGGTCCCTTGGTCATTATAAGTGGGTCTAAAAATAAATGTGTGCACTTTATATGAATCCCACAATGTTGTTCAAATTACAGAAAAGAGGGATGAAAAAAATCAGTAAAGCTGGGAAACTGGAACCCACAAATCACTTTTTCATTGGATCTTGTGATTGTGTTTAAATCTAAAGACATTGTTTATTCCAAAACACAGGAGATAATTTTTTGTGCAGAAAATAATACTCTTCCTGCTTGGACTAAGGCATTTTCATTTTAAACTGAGAGGAAAATTATAAATCATGAGGTGTGCTTATAACACGAAAAAATAGAATAAATATTAATAAAGATGTATTTCAGTTTTGGGGATAAAATTTCAGAATGAGTTCAGTGATGAATTAGAATTATGTAAAACTTTCTTAAAGCTCAGATAAACCTTAAAGTATTAGCCAATTAACGCCTATAAGGTTAAATAATTGCACAGTATCATGATTTATAGAAGGATATCTTATATGTTTTTTTCCTTACAAGCCAAATTAATCTTGGATTGTACAGAATAGGCTAAAATAACCCACAAGCTCCAGTCGACACCTTATTCAGTTATTAACAAGTTTGTGTTCAATGAATGTAATCTGTTGGCCCTTTTCCACTAGCACGCCTTGGTCCTACTCTACTTGGTCCTATTCAATTTGCAGCGTGTTTCCACTAGCCTGGTACCTCCTAAAAAAGCTAGTTTTAGTACCTCCGCTCTGGTGCTAAGCGAGCTGAGTCAATACTGAAAGATGACGTCACCAACTGCCGGCTACTGATTGGTCAGACAATGTCGTCATCGATGAGTTATGAGCGCGACGACCTAGCATGCTAGCGGTAGCTACCATTAGCTTACCCTCATACGTTTCTTTGCAGCTCAATTGCTCTCGTCCTCGGCCCCATTCTGTTGTATAGCTTCCAAAACTCTCCTGTGCTTCTCAAGGGGTATTTCTTCTTACCACCTGCAGCCTTCTTCTGCTTTCCTTTTTTACTCGGTTTGCAACAAAAAGCAACAGATTACTGTGTCGCGCTCAAAATGACGTCACCGCAGTGCCGTTCAGCTGCTTACAGCGACACTGCACCCCGTTGGACAGGCGACCGGAGCTAATGGAAAAGCAGCACAAGGTAAGTAGAGTAGAGCCGGGTAGAGTCGAGTAGAGTAGAGCCGGGCTAATGGAAAAGGGCCATATGTTTGTTCTTAACATTGATGTAACCATAGAAAATATTCATTCATTCATTCATGTTTCTTGATAAGTCATAGAAGAATCTTTAGTGGAAGATCATCATTAAGGCCTTTTGGAGTCACAGTTTGTGAGGTTTAAATCCTGTCTGCTTCTCTCTGCTGTTAAAGTCCATCATGATTGCCGCCCCTGGGTGGTAGTTTCACTGCTAAATGGCAAAGAAGCCCAGAGCAGAGATGTCACAATGTGCATCTTTGAAATGTACTGTGGCGGTTATTTCAGCATACTCAACTTAAGTGATCACTGATTCTTTGTTTTCTATTTTCTGCTTGTTTTCCCAATGTAGGCCGCAGGAACAGACAGTCATGTAGATTACATGAGATGATGCACAGGTAATGGTGACGAGAGTTCACTGTGTGATGATAAGATATGCCAATGTTTCTTAAGCACAGATCAGAAGTGCTGGAGTGTGTGGGGTGCTGCGTGATACATGTCACAGAGAACCTTTTTATTTTTATTACCTCCACCAAGGAGGTTATGTCATTGCTTGTTTGTTTTTGTTTGATTGTTTGTTTCTATGTAGCAACATAACTAAAAAAGTTATGGACGAATTTCATTAAATTATCAGGAAATGTCCGGATTGGGACGAGGAACAAATGATTAGATTTGGGGAGTGATCCAGATCACCATCTGGATCCAGCTAATATTTATGGTGAAAATCACAATGTGGGTGAGGACTGCGGCGCTGGCGGAGGTCTACGCTCTCCGAGTGCTTTTCTATTTTCTTTTGTAGTCAATGGATGTGATGATGAATGCATTACTTCTACTTTGAGGTTATTATGTAGCCTGTCTTACAGAACTTTAAGCAGAGTCCACACATAAGGGTTATCTAAATCTGAAGAGATTTTTTTATCTGTTAGAAACCCCACACAGGAAAATAAAAATCAGGCATGGAACACGATCATACTGATCATACTGTGTGTGGGGGGCTCTGATAATCTCAACACAGCCCACCAAGCACAGTACGGTTCTGTCCGAGCACTGATGGAAAACTCACATTATCAAATATGAACGAACAAAAACTAAGAAGAAGAAAACTTGCCAACTACTGGAAAACACAACAAGCAACATGGAAGAGGACATACGAGAAGAGGGAATGATGGTGATCTTGGGACTATTTCTGACAGAACAAAAAAACCTTAACTAATAAAAAGACAAGACTGTGGGAAAATCCTGGAGATGGCGCAAACAAGTGAGCTGGTCCACCTTCTGAGGTCTACTCAACTTCATGTATCAGGTCGGCCATGCTTGTTTATATTCACGTCTGTTTCCTTGTGCCTCAGTCAGGCTCGCTTCTTGATTAGCTACATTCTGTTCCACGTCACAACTCACAGTCATGACTCTGGAGTTGTCAGCTTTCCACGCACGTAAAGATTTTTGGTTGTAAAAATTGAACAAGTTGAATATTTAGGATTGTTGAACCTGACCCAGTTGTTGGGACAAATTCACTTTTAACACACCTCAGACCACAGGATAATCTCATACGATAATCTAATAAGACAAAAGAGAATCTGGTGGGAAAGTTGGGACAAAAAAAAAATCTTTATGTGTGTACCTGCTTTAATAAACTGTTTGCCTGATGTATGTCTGAGACTGAAACCATGCAAAAAAAAAAATCTTGCAAGTTAGACAGTCTGCAGGAGTCTATCTTAACATTTAAATTGACCTTTTTTTCTCCTACGCACCTGTCTCTTGAATTCGATGTGCAAAGTACCTCCACATTTTAACACCGAGCAGGAACCTTTAGTGTTAAAGACGGAGCCTCTGCAGCAGCAGGAGGATCAAACCTCACAGAGGTGCAGAGGAACAGTCAGATGATTCTGATCAATGTGGCTCATTTAAGTCTGACTGAGGGGTCCACACGTAAAATGAATCATCTCCGAGGAACTCAGTTTGATATGATTAAAGTCAGGAGGATGTGTCTACAATCTCAGATCATCCAGCTGGTGTGAGTGCTCAGGACACTTTACTGGCCTCAAATGGGAGAGGTGGGCCTCACCACTGGACCAAAGGTACGCTGCTGTGTCAAACTGCAGTGGCGTCAAACACTATGGAGGCAGGGTCCAGACCTAACACCAGCTGAGCTCAAATGACAGGCAGATTTTCTAGTTAATTTCAGAGGGTTTAGCACCACAGGGCCTGTAAATACGGGACTCTAAACAGTCATGACCAAACAAGTTCTACAGGTTTGATTAACCGAGTCTGGGCAGCTTGATGGGCCAGCCTGGGTGTCATGATTCTGCATGTTTGTTTGCTTAATTAATTTATACTAGACTCTTGTCTACTTTAATGTCTACATTTAATATTCTTGCTGCTATACTGTATAGGGCTGGGTATTTCCAGCAACCTTACAATACGATGTATATCCTTATACATGTAGATTGTGAACAATGACTACGTTTTGTTTTTTATTGCAAGAAGAAAAAGAACAAGGATGAGTTTTAGATAATTCTAACACTTAAGAAACTTAAATTCAGATCCTTATAGATGGTAGACCTAAGTTTAAATTTAGAACATGTGCTTTATCATGTGAACTGTGCTATTGTTAACATTACCCCAAGTGTATTGACAGTAACTGTCAAAACATTGAGGCAGTATCGATTCTTTAGAATCGGTATTGTTACACGTATCCTCAAGGAGTGCATGATGATATTTTGCTGTATCGATATTTTGACACAGGCCTAATACTGTGTAAGAGCACCTGAAATGGCTGGATTTCCCCTTAGGGGTTAATAAAGTATTTCTGATTTTCATATAGGACCCTTTAATAAACAAGTGAAAGCAAATAAATATTAATTTTCAATGTCTTATTTTCTGATCTGATAAAATGATCTGAGCGTTACAGCATAACTGTAAAGCTAAATGCACTGGAGCTTTTTAAGTGACAATGAACTATGATCTAATATCTTGGCCAGAAATAAATCTGCTTGGCAGGTGAGTCAAAAGTAAGGGTGAATCCCAATTCTCCCCCTTAGCCCTTGTCCTACCCCTTACCCCTGGTTTTGCACGTTCACGTGTAGTGTATGGTGTCCCAATTCTCTATAGGGCTAAGGGGAAGGTCTAAGACCAAGGGCTACACAGACCTTGAAACAAAGACAGACTGGGACCTCTCTTGAAACAAAGGAGTAAGAGAATTTCCCACAATACACCACACCTGCTGACAAGAAGGCAGAGAGGAGACCGAAGGAGGTGCGTAATTACAAGTAACTATTAAATCATCAAGAACATATTAATCATGTTTTGAACTGTGGGTCAAATTTTAAAATTTCTCTTTATAACAAGCTAGATTTCACAGATGTTATTATGGCTATGTCGCATCTGCCTACGGCACAGCCAGCGTCATCTGGTAGCTGACAAAGCAGGAATAGAGTGGTGTCTCGTTTCCCAGCAGTGTGTTTTCCCCCCTTCCCCTTGGCCATCAAAACAGAGGGCTGGAGCAGGGGGGATAAGACAAAGGGGAAGGGCTATGGGTAGAATTAGAGTTCACCCTCAATCTCAGAGCCTGAATGGAGGATGGAGAGGTGATGGTGCAGCTGGTTCTCAGTCTGTGTCCTCCTCACAGTAAGGAGACGAGTTTGCTCAAGAGATGGTTACCCGCAGAGAGACAGAATACTGTTGAAGAGGACAAAAGAGAGAGAGTTACACGGATACTCCTGACTTGAAGACGCAAAGTTTTTTCCTTTGCATTTTCAAATTCTTCTGCGTTCAGACGACGATGCTGGAGACGAATGAATCCGCTGTAGTGTGCATGCCGGTTCAGTAGATGGCAGTGTAGTTCTGCAGAGAGGCAGCACTGCTACAACACACGAACAAAGAAGAAAAACTTCTCACAAACAACAATGGTGAATAGACGCACAGAGACGCAGGAGTTTCTTTTCAGGACAACAAATCAGTTCGGACAACAAATCTGTCTCGATAGTTTTGTCTGGATAACAAACCGAGCACGGGAAGAGGCTCGCATGTTACACAGCAGACGGCCGAAGCTGTTGTTGTTCCTGGTATGTGCTTGCAGCCTTCATGTGAAAGAGTACTGCGCATGCGGTGACATCAGCATTTCACCCTAAAATGCTCTGATACGGGTTTACACGGAGCTGCGTGAAGAGCGTATTCAAAAGTTTCCACTCTGGATCCCGTTTTCAAAAGTTTCGTTTTCGGCGCTGTGTAAACACAACCTTAGTTTTTAGCTCTGATTTGATGGAATATTACAAAACAAGGACCACACAGTATTACGTACAGAAGCTTCACGCCAGAGTTATTTAAGTAGCATATCCTCATTTCAGCATGCATGTTATTGAGACAGAGTGTTCGTCCTTTCCCCAGAATAAACTTCTTGGGAAAGTGTTTGTATCTTGGTCATAGCAGACAGGAGAATGATAAATATGGAGCCATGTTTACCTGATGTCAGCAGGTGTGTGTCTACAGCTGAAGACAGAGACAGCTGAAGTCCAGACCGGTCAGGCTGATTCCATAGAGTGAAACCTCACCAACTGATGGCCGAACGCTTCCCTTACTCAGAGAGGAGGAACTGTTTTTCATTTTGATACTTGACCTTGCATTTCCTTCTCCCTTCATCAGAATTTAGTGAATTCTTCAGAAACCCCCGGCTGTCATGGCCGTCATCGTCCAACCAAATCCACAACAGGGTTAAGGCTCAGCTAACTATGGATCATTTTCAGTGCTGTTGTGGTACAAGTGTGCGCTCCCTGTTTGAACACACCAACCGATCCGTTTCAGAACAACCACCCTGAGCTTGGCCGAAGGATCAACCCCTCGAGCAGTTTGACTGATGTGAGGACACAAGCGCCTCAGGAACCGACATAAACACGGTGACGAGTTGACTTATCACACTGCTGTAGTAATACAAGCAGCAGCAGTGAAAATAAGGGCATTACAGCTACCAGGTAGCCGGGCTAATAACAAAGTAACTGTAGTTTCTTGATCATAACACGCCCTTGTTTGTTACACGCACCACATTTTTCCAGGGAAGATGCTGTATTAAAACACACCCAACTTTGCCCAATCATTACTCTTTCAGACAACTAAAAAAATAACCTTAATTCAAAGTTTTAATCAATGAATTTTCAGTATTTTCCCAACAAATACAAGATGCGATTTTCTATCTCAACCAGACGTGGAAACACCTTTTCACCTCATGAGAATTACACGGTCATTACACAAAGTTAAACTAATTAAGACAGAAAATATTTGATTAGAATAGTTCACAAGTCAGTTTAAGAAGAATAATGCAAGTTTGGCGGTAATGTTTTGCAGAGAATATTTTGGCTTTTAGTATCAGGTGTGTTGTAATCGCAATGTTGGGAGAGAAATATTTAATATATAAAGTACAGGCCAAAAGTTTGGACACACCTTCTCAGTGGATGTGTTTTCTTTATTTTCATTACTACTTGCATTGTAGATTCTCACTGAAGGTATCAAAACTATGAATGAACACATAGAATTATGTACTTAACAAAAAAGTGTGAAATAAATGAAAACATGTCTTATATTCTAGTTTCTTCGAAGTAGTCACCCTTTGCTCTGATTACTGCTTTGCACACTCTTGTCATTCTCTTTATGAGCTTCAAGAGGTCGTCACCTGAAATGGTTTTCTCTTCTTAGGTGTGCCTTTCCAGGGTTAATTAATGGAATTTGGTGCCTTTTTAATGGGGCTGGGACCATCATTTGTGTTGTTCAGAATTAGGCTGATGCACAGCCGACAGCCCTATTAGACACTTTTAAAATTGATATTATGGCAAGAACCAATCAGCTAAGTTAAGAGAAACAAGTGGCCATCATTACTTCAGAGAGAATCTACACCGTAAATAGAGATGAAAATAAAGAAAACACATTGAATGAGAAGGTGTGTCCAAAGTTTTGGCCTGTACTGTATTTTGCTTGTGCTTGTGAATAATACGCACCCAAAAATTAGACTTTATTTAACAGCAAAAAATGCTTGTTACAAACAAGAAATGATGGTAATAATAATGTTCTTATCCCAGAGAGTTGCCTTCTGTGTTCAGAAAATATCAATATGTGAGCATCACTCACCATCTCTGCAGCAGATAGAACTGGACTCAACAACATGGACTGATCCAAAAACTATTTTAGGTCACAGAGTTTAGTCCAAGCTGGAGGATTTACTTTTAAAGCTGCCCTCTACTTTTAACCTTGCACAGCTGCTGCACCTGCCTTGATTCACTGTCTGTAATCAGGCAGATCCACCTAGACAAACTTGACCGCAGAAAGGAGGGACTGCATTTTTAGAGATTATCATTGATGCTAACAGCTTCAAAAGCAGTTTCATCAGACTGTGACCAGATTTCTTTATTAAATAAAAAAAATAACAACACTACAATTTTCTCTGTAGGATAGATATTTTCACTCCACTCCTGACATGTTTGATAGAGTTTGTTTTACAAAGTGGCTCACATTCTGTAGCACAGAACCCACTTCATTATCTAATTGCCTCGTAATAAATGTTGATTGACGGAACAATCATCCAGTCACCTGCCAGATATGCTTCTGGAAAGTTTTAGCTCTTTCCCAGATTTACTAATGAAATTATTTGGACCAGTAACTCTACTTGAAGCATCACCAATACTTGCTCTGCTGCTACAGGTCGTACACTGTGATAAGTTACCATGCTATCTGGTGTCCCACATGGTCCACTGTAGACAAACGCAGAGCATTAAAAGCCCCTCTTCTTCATGCTTTTAGTTCATTAAATTTATATTATAAAGCCTAACCTACATTGATATACTAGCTTTTTTCCCATAATGCACAGCACGACTGGCTGTCACATGACGACATAAAGCCCGCTCTGACCTTTTGTGGGACTCAAACCGCTTCAAAATACTGCTGTGTGAACATGAAACAATACAAAGGAAGCATAAACTCTTGTAAAGTATTGTTTAGTAAGCTGTATGAGGAAAAACAACCTCAGACTTGTGACCAGAGAAAAAAAGCTTTAAGACATTTTATGACCTCAAATTTTATGACCCCTGTTGGTCAGGCCTTCCTATGCATGTGCACACACAATGTCTCCTGTATGTGTAATTTAGTGGCTTCCTCCCACACACCAAAAACATCACACTGCAAACAGTACTTGCATTTCTATGATACAAACAGACTAGTGCTGATAAACCAAAGCGAACGCAGACTCTGCAGTGACTAGGAGCGTAGAACAAGAAACAAGAACCCAAGAAATCCCACATTCTGCTGACCCCTCTTGTGTCTGTCCACGGCTGTTCTGTTCACAGCAGAATGTGGGATTTCTTGTTCTACGCTCCTAGTTATTGCAGAGTGCGCATTCCTTTGTTTGGTCAGCCGTGGCTCCGTGAGGGCACCGTAAGTGTATCATAGAAATGCTAAGTAGTACTGTTTAGGCTATAAACATGTGCTAAATGATGTCGCTTCGAGTAAATGGTGGACGTTACCGCTCAGGACACTTGGATTACAGCCGAGCAGTATGGAGGAATATTGCAATTTTTTTGTGGACTTTTAAGGACACTGTTTGTTCGGGCTCTGACCGAAGTCATGATATCAATATCAGTGGACAGCGAGGATTCCCCCAGATCTCCGGCTGCATCCTAGATGTTCCAAAACTACTCCACAGTGTTGTTCAGCATGAGGGTGAGTAGAAAATGAGGCCAAATCGTTGTTTGGGTGTAGTGTTCCTTTAAGTATGAGTGTGTGTGAATGGTTGTCTGTCTCTCTATGTGGCCCTGTGATTGGCTGAGGGCTGGTTCAGGATGAACCCCAGCTCCCACCCAATGTCAGCTCGAAAAGGCTCAACCCCACGACCATGAAAGGGGTAAAGAAAACGGACAGATAGATAAAAACTGTTTTTATTCATGTTCAACACAATGTCCCAACTTCATTGGAATTTGGTTTGTAGGAGTGAAACATCCTCCTAAGGTTTTGATCTTTATTTAAAAAATTGGGCTTATAAAATGTTTTAGGTGCTTTATTTTAATTTGTCATGAGTCTTTTTTTATCTAGAATCTTGATGGAGACTTTGGAGGCTGAAGATTTTTTTTTTTTGTAACTTAATTGCAATGTTCATACAGTTATAATTCAATTACAATTTATCCAAAAGTAAACATTGCATTTTTTTTCTTACTTCATTTTCAAAAGAATTAATGATTAAAAAATGACACATAAAGAATTCTTTATATATTTACATATATACTTAAACATGTTGTATAGTCTACCAAGTCTTTCTTTGGGGTACATCTTACTTAAGTTTTGTATGGTACCTCTAATTTCATATGTTAATTTTTCAGATTCTGAAGTCTCCTCTATCGTTGTTAACCAAAGATTGAGTTTTGGTGGGATTTTTTGTTTCCATGTTCTTGTCACCTGCTTCATGGCTGTCACTCTAAGAATATTAAAAAGATGTATATCAGCTATGTTTATTTTTTTTAGAAATATTTATTTCCAAAAAAGTTTCCCAGCTAAGAGGGGCTGAAGATTCGATGTTAACCCTTCAGTGGATTCAGTTTTTAAAGTGACGGTGTCAGCAGTTATGACAGCATGGACAGCGGCTGTTTCAGGAGAAATGCTGTTCAAACAGAGAAGGAAACGCAAAGTCCAGTAAATGTGGTTTCAAAATGAGAAATAAGGAAGTATTTGGTGACATGGTTTGTTGGCTCAAATACAGCACTACCACGTCTGCAAAAATTATGTTTTTTTCGTTGGATCTTAAAAATGCCTTAAAATTGACACTGAGAGGTGAGTACCTGCACGTTCATCATAGTATCAGCTTGACTGGTCTGGATTAATCTTTCAGTTATACTATCAGTGAAGGAACATTTTCAGCTTTAAACTTTTAAATCTTTTTTCCCTTAGGCCATGAGACTATGCAAATCATCACTTGGGGGGAGAGATTTACATTTTCATTTATATCTATCTGACTCAAACATCTTTATATCTGCCATATAAAGCTGCTGCTGGAATCTTAATTTACCTGAAGGAGTCTTCCCAAGGGATTAATGAAGTTATTTCTCATCTAATGTAATCTGATCTCATTTGTTTAAGTGCTTTTAGTCATATTGGAAAGTTGTAATATTCTTGATGATGTTCTTAACTTAGAAATGTGGATGAAAAGACAGTGTATGTTTAAGATGTATGGTCAAGATAACCATAAAGTTATGCTTATAAAGCAGCTTTAATTATCCTAAGACTCAAGCTCTGTATTCATAAGATTTTATGTTGAGAAGGAAATATCCTGACTCTTTCTGAGCAGACGGCTTTAACATCCATTGAATTTGCATTTCTTCAAATTGTAATGTAGTGAAAGAAAATTAGGGACAATAATGTTAATTAATAGCCAAATATAAGTCACATTTATTTCATTATTTCATACACTTAAAGCTGGGGTTGGCGATTTTGGAAAACTAGCATGAATTTGAAAGTAGCATCTCCTCGGGGCTCCGCCTAACCCCAATATTTCTCTGCCTCTCCAAACTGAACTCTGTCTCTAGCCTGAAGGGGGCGGTAATGCTCCAAAATGATGGATGCTAACCGCTGTAAAACCGAAGGAGAAGAAAAAGCCTCACGAGAACGTCCACCTGCAGTAGCCTGGGTGGCAGCTATCGCGAGATTAGAGCAGCAGAACAAACTTAGAAAAACAAAGAGTTTATTTTAGATTTCTGTACATCTGTCTTAAAATGTGAGGGATACTGGAGCTTGGTTGGGGTTGTGGGACGGCTCACGGCGGGCTTTCCTTATTTTCAAAGACAAAACTTGAAAGGTAAGCATTCTCCCGCGGACTCTGATACGTATGAGCCCAGCTACAACACGCACCGAGTCTGTGCACGCCGGGAAAATGCACGCGCAGCAGGCAGGCAGAATGGCGACGGGATTTGATTGGTTTAAAAACAGGTATCCTGGCATGATTATTGGTTGGGGTTTTCCCTGTTTTACTCCTGCTGTAGATAGCGGATATTTTTCGCTCTGTTTTAAGAATACATTATGAGTCGATTACCATCGGGTCATAAAGACCATTTTAACCAGTATTACAAAAAGCGTATCCAAATCAAATCACCAACCCCAGCTTTAAGTTGGATTATATGGTCTTAATTTGATCTGTTGTCCTCTGAGCCTCATCTGCTAAGATATTGATGTTTGGTTTTATGAACAATTTGCAAAAATGAAATGTCCTGATTTTTCTTTGTAGTAAACACTAGAGGACAGAGAAAGAAGTGAGTTAATATTCATCATTACCTGAATGTGTGCAAACTGAGTGATTTGTTTGTAAGATCACGTCCACATCTTGCCATAAACCTTACGTTCTATAGGATCACTCGAGGATCTCCACTGACCACTGGAGTTTGACTTACTAGCACTGGGCAGATCCTCTATTGAAAACCATCAAGAAGTAGAATCTGAAACCAGAACCAGAATCAATTAAACATGGTACCCAACATTACTCAAAAATCAGACCCCCCTAGTGGTCTTCGTCCTGCTCTATGTCTTTGTCTATGTGTTTCCACAGCCTCTACATGAACAACACCATGAGGCTTGCCAGCAGTGCAGCTCCGCACAGGTTCGCTGGAAATACGCAATGTCTATTTTCAACGGAGGTCACTTCTACTCAACATCAATCTCTGCCAAGCAAATCCATCTAACACAGGAAAACAAGAGCTCAGTTTCCAGGTCACTTCAAAATACAGCAGAGAAGCAGAAACGGTATCAAAAGGAGACAGCAAATCAGCGTTAGACAGGAAGTACAACCCTGCTATCTCATCACAATTACCTTTTGTGGGTCTCTCATGATCTCTTATTTCAAGCTTCCAGGCCTGCAAAACTTTAAAATGCTTCCTGTAGCTAGGGATATGCACCATTGCTCAGAGCAAAGCTGCGGCACAGACGTGATGCTCCGCAGGTGGACTATGTGGAAAAACTGGGTTACAGTGTCAGAGAGACTCAGACTGAGAACCACCATCGCCTCCATGTCCCCCACTGTTGATGTGATGGACCTCACTGCAGTTTGATACAGCCCAGTCACGCAGGCCCCGCCCACAAGAGGGAGGAGCAGTCAGAGTATGAACTGGAATACAGAATGAAGCCCCGGTACCAAAACAGAAGAGATCTGAGTCTTCTGATCCGGTGCCACATGTGGGAATGCACCAAACAGACTGGGCTGGGGTCAAACCTGCACCACAAACACACCTTCATCACTGAGCCCACCTGCTGTGTCTGATGCCACAGTCACTGCAGGAGGTGATGATGTGAGGGTGTGGGGGGTCCATGATGCGTTCAAGGCCCTGTAACTCATGTTCACGGCCCTGCGTCTCTCATTGACATGTTTTGGACGCAATGATCTACACGCTCACGCGCGTGCACGCCAGCAAGAGGACGACACACGTAAACACAGCAGCCGTGTCCGTGCGTGAGACTGTCACGGTGATTTCCCAGCGGAGCCCGTGGGCCTGCCGAGAGCTCCCGAGCCTCGCTTCTCCCTCTCCCCGCTCCCCTCTTACCTTCCCCGGGCAGAGCGTGTCGGTGAGCCGCCCCCTTCTGCTCCTGCTCCGGCTCCTCTGATGATGAAGATGATGGAGATGATGATGAAGCTCCAGATCACATCACAGTCTGCTCAGACCCGGCGGGGGGGCTGCTGCTGCCGCTGGTGATGAAGATGAAGATGATGATGATGGGGGGCTTATTCCTCTTTGAGCCGAACATGAAGCCAAGGTCGCTCCGTGTCCGACGCAGGGTCCGCGGACCTTCATGAGCCGCAGTCTCCCTTGCCGCACACGCTCACACATACACACACAGACACACGCACGTTCACACTCTCAATTTGTGACGTGAAAGGCGCTCGTGCTGAATAAAGAGAGAAAGTGGATAAAATCAGACAGCAGGAAGTGACAGGTAGCTTCTCTGAGCCTGATGCACAGGTAATCCCACCAACCAGAGGCTCCGAGTACGGCGTAGAGCCCGCCTACTCATATTCTCAGCCAATCAGAAAACAGCACTGGGACAGGGTTCTCAAGACGCAGGTGCATCGGTGGTGCGTTCACGGAACGGCTGCAGGGTCGGTATTTAGAGAACCCACACGGATCAAAACAAACCGGATTTTTTTTTTTCAGTTTCTCGAAGATTTGCATGTTTTCACGGTTTGAGAGGTTTTGTTTGAGAGCCAGTGCTTTCAGAATTAACAGTTATTCAGTGAAAAACATCAACTCATATCGTTTGACAGATGAGGGTTTTTTATTTCTCAAAAGAAAATGAAACTAAATCTGCGCTTTATTACACATTGAGTCCGTGTTTTGAGATAAGAAAACCTTTAGTGATTTCTCAGCTGAAGGAATCTTTGGTTTTTAACAGAAGTTCAAACCTAACAACAAAAAATAAAAGCACTTATTAAAGATTAAGTGAGCTAATAATGATAATAATCCTTAAAATATAAACAGAAATGTAATTTACAGCATACTATGTACAGCTTGCAAATGATAGATGAAACTGTTAAAGTGGCCTCTTTACCAGATACCTCTTTTCTAGTACTAGCCAATAAGCCAACCACAGGGCAACAATTCAGTTCAGCAAATATATGGTTTTGACCTGCTGAAGTTAAAACAGGATAGAGATGGAGGTATATGGGACACTAAATGAGGCATGGTTGCTGCTGTATTTCAAAACCTGCTGATCTACTGTGATTTTCATACCCAAACATCCCTAGAGTTTACAAAGAATGATCTGAATAAGAGAAATATCCAGTGAGCATGTGCTGTCTGGACCATAGCTTTGTTTATGTCAGAGGAGAATGGTCAGAGTGGTTAGAGATGATGGAAAGGAAGAAATGAGCTCCTGTTGCAACCAAGGTGTGTAGAAGAGCACCACAACACTTCAAGTGTTAAAGCAGGTGGGCTACAACAGCAGAAGACCACAATGGGTGCCATTTCTGTTATCTAAGAAAGGAAACGAGGGTCTAACTCTCCAGAACTGGGTAGATTGGCAAAATTGTCGCCTGTCTGATGAGTCTAGATTTCAGCTCCACATTTAGATGGCAGGCTCAGAATTTGGTGCGAACATCAGGCAAGCGTTGATCCATCCTGCCTTGGATCAGTGGGATATGGCTGCCGCTGGTGGTGCAATGGTGAGGGGGATATTTCCCTGGCACTCTGTGAGCCCCTTACCATGGTTTAAATCCCCCAGCCACCTGTGGCCCCCATAGTCACCAGATCTCAGTCCCATAGTTTAGGATACAGTGGAGCAGGCGATTCTCATCGTGGATGTTCAGACAACAAATCTGGCACAGCTGTGTGATGCTGTCATGGAGATATGGATCAACATCTGTGAGGGATGTTTCAGCACCTTGTTGAATCAAGAATTAAGGAGCTCTGACAGTGAAGGAGGCCCAACCCTGGACTAACAAGTGTACCTAATTAAGTGGCCAGTCTTGTGTGAGAAAAAAAATACATTCAAGGGACTAAAGATCATCAGAGAATAAATATATAGTTGGCAGAGCTGAAGTGAAAGAAGCTCCAGGCTGTTCTGGTCAAAGGTTAGTTTATGATTTATACCCATGACAGTGCATTTATGAACAGAAAGACAGTTTTCCTTTCAGTTTTCCCAATGATCAAACTCTCTCTCTGCTCTTCTGTTTCAGGTACAGGTTCTTCTCTCCGCGCGTGCGCCCTCCAGTGGCCTCTGGGTGAAGAGCAGCACGAGCAGAGAGGTGGTGGTGAATAAATGAGGACAGACTGAAGGTCGATGATTTTCTATATGAATCTGTTTCATATGTGCTTTTTATTCCACTTTTTAATTTTTCCTGACATCCACTTACATCATCTTTTATTTATATGCATAAAATAAAAAGACATTTATCAGACTAATCCCATCACCAACATCAGAAGGAGAAATTACTTTTATTCTCCCATAAAACTTTTAATAAACACTCACCCCAGAAAAAGGTCTAGCCTCTTTTTGAAACCTGATGTTGGTGCACCTTCCTAAAAAAATAATCAGTTGGAAATCTAGTTAAAAATATGCCCAAGATCTGTTTTTGTTTGTTAAACTTTAGCACTTTGTAATGATATTGCTCACTGAAATGAGATATTTAAAGCTGATGTCAGCAGGTTAAAATCTTGCTGTTTTGTCCTTATTATTAGTCCTTAAAGTATTCCAACTTTAAATCCAAACACATTTCATACTTCAAACAAAAACACTGGAAACATTTCTGTTCCAAATGTTGGACAAAAAAGGAGAGGTAAAAGTTTCGGCGATGTTAGAAAAAGTGGAGAAGTATTCCAACTCTCCTCAAATCCTTCTCGAACTATGCTGGAGATTGACTGAATATTTTCAGTAATAAATAAACTAAAGCCTGACAAAGTATCAAAAAAGAAAAACAAACAGTACAGTTTGATTTTTACTGAATATAAAGGCAGGTCATTTCGTAAACAGTACAAAACTCAAGCACCATGGGATTTTTCATAGTTTAAAGTCTTTAATCCGTTTGAAGAATCTCAATGAAGACAGAAACACATAAATTTATTTCTCTTTATTTAAGTTGTCAGCAGTCTGTACAGAAAATAAAAATCATCATTATTATTTGATTATCATGATCATCATTTAGCCCAAATCTTTACACCAACATTATCAAACATTAAATACCAAAGTCAGAAACGCTCATCTTTTCCTTAAAGGGTCACATTTACATTATTCCTGTTAAAACATGAGCCACACAGCATTTCATCAGTCCGCAGGAAACCTGGAGGAAGTTTGGTCACTTTATATGAAAAAGGATTTAATTAGTTTTGGCATGTTGTTATATAAATATTATAGACTTTGTTAATCAGCTTTTTAAAAATTGATTTTACCATTAAAAAACTTCAACATGACGAGCTCGCAGCGCTAAAACAGGCTCTTCACTCAGTCAGTGCTCACGTACAAAAAGTCCTTCATCATGCTGAGATTATTAAATTAATTTTTAATCAGACACAGTGATCAGCCTGTTGGATCATGAACAGCTGGAAGGGAAACTTGTTTGTCTTTGTGCAAAAGATGTGCTTCTTTACAGAGTAAAGCACTCTCTGATATGTCTCAGTTTTTGTGCAATTATTGTCAAAAAATAACATTATTAAGACTAACCAATGAAGTCATCCTCCACTGTCTTCAGTAGGGATGGGAATCGAAAATTATTCCATATAAGAGCAATATCATTTGTAATTTGGCTTAACAATTCCCTCCCCTTTTTTGAAGTCCTTGTAAATCAAACATGTCAGGCTCTCATCAGAAAGAAATGATAAAAAAAAAAAGTCAAAAATCATTGCAGACGGGAAGCAGTGGTGGTCAAGACTAATTAAGTTAATTATTTTAATTTTCAACAGCAAAAACTTTCAGTAGGTGGAAACGCCAGCAACTGTTTTAACACTTATCCGTGCAGCACAGCAGAAATATCAGGAGTGTCACGTGTTTGACAATGTAACTTCTGAAAACCACTGCAGAGCGAAATTTAGCAGGAAGTGATTCGGGAGTTGATACGCAGACTCATTAATGGCATCAGTATCTTATCAATTCCCATCCCTAGTCTTAAGATATTTATTCTTCAAGTTTGATTTTTCAAACAAAACATATGAGTTATTTTCTAAGCAAAACAGTTCTGATTTCGGGTTTGTGAGATTTTCATTTTTGTTTCAAGCCTCTTACTTTATTTTCTTGTTTAAAGAGTTGAATACTTTTTTCTTGCTTTGCCATATTACGCAATATTGCTCATAACAGACAGATAATAGAGTAGGGATGCACAATATTATTGACAGACAAAATCATCAACATTTGAAATTTAGATATAGAAGGTATAAAAAAAATCTGCTACTTGCAGCTAATAAATCAGCCTTTATAGTCGGCCATCGGGAAGGTCTGGGGACTGGTTATAATAATAATAATAATAATAATAAAAAGAAGAAGAAGAAGAAGAAGAAGAAGCAGAAGCAGAAGCAGAAGCAGAAGCAGAAGAAGAAGTAGAAGTCTTTTGTGTTGCACTTTTAAAAACAGGTTAACAGAAGAGGGGCGTCGGTGGCACAGTTGGATATTGTGCTTGGCCAGTGATCAGGAGGTTGCAGGTTCAAGCCCAGCTCCGGGCGACACATGGCGTTGTGTCCTTGGGCAAGACACTTAACCCCAATTTGCTCCCACTGCTGCGTCAGTGGTGTGTAAATGGGCATGAAAGGGCGTGAAAGTGTTAGAAATACTGATGGATAACTAAGCTAGAAACTCTGAACCATCAGTGAGTGAATGGGTGTGACCTGCGGTGTAAAAGCAGCTTTAAGTAGTCAAAGACTAGAAAGCTCAAGTCCATTTACCATTTAGAAGAGACTGCATGACATCACTGACATAATATTGGCACGGATCTCACTATCAGCATTGGCAGATTGGGTGCAGCCATCAAGTATCTGCAGTATGTCAACATATATTCTGGCTGTTATTCTACCATAATTCTTCATCTTGGGTAAAAAGATTGGAGGAATTGAGGAAGTATGGGGCCCACGTGAGGCCCCTGGGCCCCTAGGTGCCCAAAGTATAAAATATGTATTTTCCATGGCTACTAATGACACCATCCATTCTTCAGATATATACAGCTCATCTCTTGTGGGGTCATAAAGCTTATCCCAGCTGATTTTAGGCAAAGATGGGGTGCACCCGAGCCAGCAGCCAGCCAATTGCATGGCCACATAGAGAGACAGACAACCATTCACACTCATTCTCATGCCTAAGGGCAATTTAGAGTCACCAGTTAACCTAACAAGCATGTTTTTGGTCTGTGAGAGGAAGTTGGAGTGCCCAGAGAGAACCCAAGCATACACAGGAAGAACATGCAAACTCCACACAGAAAGGCCTTAATGGACCAGGGATTGAACTGGTAACCTTCCTCCTGTGAGGCACATGAACTACCTGCTGCACCACCGTGCCGCCCTACTAAATACACCAAGAAGCAAACTCAGCAAACACAACTGAGTCCCATTTCTTTGGTCTTGATCTTCTGCTTGTGGATCTTAGAATGAAAGGAACTGATTTTTCTAAACACTCACAATTCTTGTACATTTTTATCAGTGTTGTCAATAAAAAGGTAGGTAGTGTTGGCGGATCAGATATCTGCCAAATTGTAATATTATGCATCCCTAATAAGGAGGATCCAAACATTAAAGAGGTTATATTTTTTGGGAACATGACTTTTAGAGAAATGACTTTGTAAATAAAAATATATAAATGTGTCCATATTGGACATTTCTTCACTGAAAACGCTCAAAGTCAGACTAACATTAGTCACACAGTGTTCACCATGGTCTTTCTCCTCATTTAAACATCTGCTACATACTTCATTTAATGTTTTTCATTTGAAACCATTAATGTGCGTCTCCAGAATGTAACTCACATCGATGTGCTGAAGCTCTGTGTGCAAATATTTTTTTCAAAACATATAATCTGATAAATGTTTGACCTCATAAATAAATCAGTGAATGTTAATATGCATCAATAAAAACACTAATCATTACTGAACCAATCATATAGCAGTACTTTAGATAAATAAGAATATGCAGATTAGATCAGATAAATATTAAAATTAACAGTACTTTGTTCACAGTGCATTATTGTTCATAAATATTAAGTGTTGTATTTTTTAGAGCAGCAGTTTCATGTCAGTGCAAACACATCAATAAGATCCCTTTATGATTCAGAGCAAAAATCAGAAACATGTCACAAAACAACGAAATTATGCTTGATATTAAAAATATAAATATTAATCTAAAGGACCGTGCACTGCTACTGTGGCTTTGAGAGCTACAACATGATAAAGTGAAGGAATGCAGGCAGTTTTAGCATCAGTCAGTAAATACTCATAAATAAAAAGACCCTTAAACCATATTCACAAGATATCACCACATACATCACATTAAAATATTAATTTAAACATCTATCACACAAGATTAAAAAAAGTTATTGCTCATTACGGCTACAGGAAGAGCTGACTCTTCAGTCTTTCTGATGGAGATGTTCTCCGTGTTGCTTCAGTGTTTATAATGAATATTTCTAAAATAACTGGAATAAAAGTATGAAAATGTGAAGATTGTCAGGAGGAATCATCTCAATTTGTGCAAACTTCAGTGCATAAAGAGACTGTCTCATTACAGAGAACCAAGCAGATTATGTGCGATTAATAAACAAACATCGTTATTATTATTTTCAAAGCTTTGAGCCTATGATACAAACTGTGCATGTCAGAAATAAGCTACAGTTGGAAGGCCTGCTGTTTCTTAAGGTTACCTCTTTGGGGTGAAACCATAGACAATAAAAGATCAAAATGTTTCAGCTTCAGCTCTTAAACCTCATTGTGTGATCTGAACCACCTGCAGCAGTTTGTTTGCAGTTTCTTACAATAAAAAGTGAAAAATCACCCAGTGCAGGGGCTCCGGGACATTCTTTTCTGACGCTTTTGTATCAAATAATTTTATTTTACTTCTGGAACAGGCTGTTTGCACAGATTCTACTAATGCTCTATTCCAGGCAACCCATAACTCGTGTTTTCCCACCTGTAACTAGTGAAAGTGCACTGGGACGGCAGTGGAACCCGTGAACTCGTACCAGATCGATGTGCTCCGAGTTACGACTTGTGACGTCACATCACTGCCTAAACAATATGGCAGCCTCTCAATAATGACAAATACTGTTAAGTATAAACTTCTGCTACCTTATGTGCCTTTTCCCCTCCCATGTTTCACTCAAATGAGCAAATTGATAAAGCATAAATCTTGTAGCGGCTGCCATGTTGGTTTCCGAAGTTGTAATTTGCAGGAAGGAAGGACCTGCAATACCTCTTTGAAGTGTGTGACAGCTTCCTGCAGCTGTTAGCCTCTACAACAAAAACCTATCCAGCCTGCAATAATCTGGATTTTTTTACTTGAAATGCCCCAATTTCAGCCTTTTTTGTTCTAGTTTTCAAATCCTGTGCTTGTCCTCTCTGACATTTTTAGTGCAAATATTGTTAACTGTAACACTGTGTATATCTCCACCTCCATATAGATATACCCAAAAATTGTGGTGTAAATATTGTTAAATATTGTTAATAGTTAATACTGTGTATACCTCCATCTCAGTCAGTCTTATTTCCACTTAATTTTACTTCTTTTCTTTGATAAGGAAGTTGACATTGCTGAAAGGCTCATGTGCTTTTCATTTATTTTCATTTTAGTTGTATTTATGCTATTTTCTATTTTTATTCTAATTACTTATAGTTTCATTTGTAAATTGTTTTCTGATATTTCTCTTGTATCCTGCTGCTGCTGTAAATCTGGAATTTCCCCCTGTGGGACTAATAAAGGTTTATCTTATCTTATCTTATCTTATCTTAATTTGTCTGGAACGCTTTCAGGTGGGAACTCGGAGATTTCAACTGGGAAATTTCTGAGTTACGGGTTGCCTGGAACGCACCATAATGCACAGGCAGGTCAGGCGGGAGCAGGAAGTGAAGAACATCAGGCACTGGGCACCGACCTAAGACTGATTAGACAACACTGCTTACGATGAAATCACTTTCTGCCCCCATCCAGTTCTGAGCCCCTGATGTTGTTAAATAATCTCAATACTAACACTCTAATCAGCTTGGAAGCTGACCATCAAAACTAGGGATGTCCCGATACAGTGACAGTAAGAGTATCAAATCAGGGCCCATGTGTGTATTTTTTAATGATCTGGGATCAGAATGAATACTGATACTCCACCGATTGTTTATGTCACATGCATCAGGCTATGAATAAGTGAGTGATGTAGCAGTGGCAGAACAGCCCAGTGACTAACATGTCTCTAAAGAGAGTTTTTTTTCACTAGATTTACAATAATGCTAGCTGGAATGGAAATTTTAAATGCTGAATTAGGACTCAGTGTCAGCAGATTCTCTTGCTTGAAAAACTGGACTGGGAGTGGAAGCTAAAAAGGTGATCGGGACATCCCTAAAGCCGCGTTCACACCAAATGCAACTTGGCGACCGAGATCGAGTCACCCACCCAAATTGTATCACAGCTCATTTGGTCACTGTTGCCAGTGCGTCGCCAAGTGATGAAATGAATGAAAATGAAATGAAAAATGAAATGAAAAACACTTTAGTTATCCCAAAGGGAAATTCAGGATTGTAGTAGTTCAGATTGTGTTCAATAATAATAATAATAACGATAATAACAATAATTAATCCTGGACTTTGTTCATGAGGCTGATGGCTGCTGGCAGGAATGATCTTCTGTACCTCTCAGTCTTACATCGGACCTGAAGAAGCCTCTCACTGAACACACTTGGAAATTGGAACTTGGACCTTGTTGTCACGCCTGCTCAAGTTTCACTGTGATGAACATCATATGATATCACATAACAGGATGTATGAGCTGATGTTATTCCAACTGTATGCTTTTCACTTACCGACCAACCACTGAACACTACACCTGATGACCCTGCAACACCAGTTCCCTGTGGTCCTGTCAAGGTGGAACTAATCGTCTCACTAACTAATGTTTCCACACGGACATGGAGTGTCACTCTGTGAACTGGAATAAAAACTGTCAGTCACAGGTGTCATTACACACCCACACAATGCTGATTGGCTGCAGCGGCACAGCCACATGTAACGTCACCTGAAAAGTTCTACTTTTTCAACTTTAGTGAGCAGGCAAAGCGAGTTGGTAGCGCCCCATTGTGGCTGTACATTGACTTTGCATGGAGAGTGGTCGCCCAGGTCGACGAAGTCGCCCAAGTCTTGTTTGGTGTGAATACGGCTTCAAAAAAACTCTGAAGGTCAGAGCGAAGTTGCTGTTTATTGGCCTTATGTTTCATTTAGCCCAAAACATCTTTCATCGACCAAAATGGCTAAGACCCTCTTAAGAAAGGGGACAACATTTTCCAACAGGCTACAAAAACATATACAGCGTGTTTGTTGCTTCAATAGGCAATGGTGAGTATTAAGGTTAAAGTAATTATTGCTTGAATCTAGGATGGACCACATCCACATCATTTACCATTTCTCCCTCCTGATGAGCGGCTACACTCCATATCGACAGGACACTATTTTAAGACTTTCCACTCCTGTACTCTCTGCTTTTTAGTAATAATGTGCTTTTAAAACACAAGAGAGCTGAGCAGCACTCACACTGAGGAGCACAAAGGGAGGAGAACATCTGGACAAGGTCTGATGGTTGTGAGGAAACGAGGTAAGTCTGCAGCGAGGAGGTCAGGGATATGATGGAGGTGCAGGTCACACTTAGGCATGGGTCCAGGTCAATCAGGCATCAGGTGAAGGAGCTGAGGGTCTCGTTTGTGACGTGGACAGGACGTTCTCTGCCTCCTCATACAGCTGAAACACAAGAGCAGACAAACATGGATACCAGCCTCTGTCAGTCCCTACATCCTGTGTTACAGTAACAGAGAAGTCAGTGAGGTGGGATACATGGATCCTTTAATCTGCAGACAGATCATTCTCCATCTTACCGGTGTGAAGGGAACATCTTGGAAGAGTTCCTGGATGAAGCGGCGTGACGTCAGACGAAAGGAACAGCGAGCCAGCAGGGAGGACACCTCAGAGTACAGACAGACGTCATCGAACGCAGACGGAAACTTCTCCTTGATCCTGAGTATGAGACACGTTACACCAACAAGTTTTGTTAGAGTAATTTCATAGATGTGATCAGATTCCAACAGACACTTTCTTTTGTTCAAAACTTTAAAACACATTACAGTTGATTTTACAGAAACATTTCACTGGACTCGTTGCAGTTGTATCTCTCATTTGGTTCAGTTAGCTTTCTCAGGAGATAAACGAGAATGCAGGTCTTGGGTGGATGGACGCACTCTCCTGCAGCTACACATGCAGCATGAGGAGAAGAGCTGGAAAGGTGACCTCTGCCTAGACTTAAATACAGACGGCACCTTTTAATTGGTGACACAACAAAACACTTAGAAGATAAGCATCTGTTCAGAGGGCAAATACTTCAGGAAACCTTATTTCACTGGGAATCTTTCGCTCCATGCTGATGGTTTAACAGCGTGAGACCATTGAAGAGTGCCTGTGCTTTCAAGCTGATATTCATTTTAAAGCCTCTGCACTTAATTAAAAAGACACCTTTCATTCAAAAAAATGTGTTTTGACTTACTGTGTATAGTTAATTTTGATTGTTTTTTTCATGACATGTGCTGTGGACCTCTTGGTCAGGCCACTCTTGTGGAAGAGATCTTGTTCTCAATGGGTTTTGAACAGTGGTGATTGCTCTAAGACTGCTAGGGAAGCTCAGCTTCCCCTAAAATATCCCCAAAAAAGTGGTGATATGAACTGCTGTGTGTACATTTCATTGACTAAATATGAGCTAGAATACCTTCATCTTTTGTTCTGAATCAGCAACTTATCATCGGTAACTGGCATGACTTCCTTCTCATTCATCCCCACAGCGTCTCAGCGCTTAAACACAGTCGGATGCTGAGCGTCTTCTGGCTTAAACAGGGAACAGTAGAGTGGGTTGTTCCACTGTGGAAACTGGACGGTCATTGGATAAACGCTGGGCTTTGTCCTACCCATCAGACGCTCAGCGTCTCTGGGGGTCTATGAGGCAGTGGGCCGGCCTGGACGCTGAGCTTCTGCATGATGATTGGATGATCTGTCTGAGGCCAAAACCCTTTTTGATTGACAGTGAAATGAGCCAATCAGCGATCTTGAAGGCTCATCCTTTACTGCAGCATCTTCTAAGTTTTACATTCAGTTGTTGTGGACTGATCCGGAGGCTTTATCGATCTCCAGTGACTTTATCTTTCTTAAAAACGACTAGCGTTGTGTTTGAAGACTCTCTCCTGCCACTTTTCTCTTCACCAACGAGCAGATGCGGATCTTCTCTCCCTTTCACTCACACTCACAGCCAGTCAATAGTCTCACGTAGCTGCTCCAGCTGCTAGCAAGCTGCACATCATGGCAGATAGTATGAATGTTGTAGATCAGATTTTGGCGAAGTCATTTGATAGTCTTCCTAACAAAGAGAAAATTAGAGTAAAACAGCAGGGCAGATCAACTCCTAAGATTGATTTAGTGCAAAAGGTGGGGAAAAGAAACAGGTCTTTTCAGCATTCCTGGTATGACAAGGTGAGCTGGCTCACTGGAAGTGCTGTCACAAAATGTGTTGTCTGGTCAAAAGTGAGTTTTGGGGAATAAAATCCCTGGAAAAGACACCAATCAGGGTCACAGATCATTTACATAAATAAACAAAATTATGATGTAGGCCGGAAAAAAATGAGCTTCCCCTCCTTGACTGATCAGCAGCCGCCACTGGTTTTGAATAAAGGTAAATAAAAAAAAAACACTAGAGCAATTTACCCAAAGAGGTCAAAAGCTGTCTACAAATAGATATCAGATAGCTTGTCACTGTTTATCCCACTAGCACTAAATAAAACTTTTCAAAAAAAAAAAATCTCACAACCCAGAACAAGTGGCAGCTGCCATTTGGCTTGACGTTGCACTGGAAACAACATCATAATGGGAAACAGCTTCTTGCAGCACTTCAATATTTTCAGCAAGATTATGTTGTAGGTGCACATAAAAATATACATCCATATATCTGTGAGGGGCCAAACATATCAAACTGTTGATCCAATAGGCTCTCAGTGTTATAAGGTATCTTTGATGCAATTTGCAAAAAAAATTGTCAACAGACAAGTGGACATTAATCTGCAAGATGAGTCAAACATTAGCCACACCCAGTAAATGGAGCAATGCACCATTAGTCTGAGCCTAGCATAGTCTAAGATTCTTATCTTAACAAAACTTCCATCAGACATCCTTCTCATTCAAGCTGTGGTGAGTTTGTACTTTACAGTTTCAAGTTCAATAATGAAAATGTTCCAGAAATGATTTTTTTTATTTTTGACCTGGTGTTGCCCACTGAAATTGCTGGTAAATGAATCTATGTAATGAGAAATAATTTGCTTTAAGAGATTTTATTTGTATTTTATGCATGTTAAATGTGGGAGGTGGGGGTTGCGGCAGGCTAACAGACACATTTCTGTTTCTAGCTGCTAGAGAGTGTGTGAGAGTAGGGGGTACATGGCTGGAGGTCAAGTGTCTGAAGGGGTACAGGCTGTGAAAAGTTTGGGATCCACTGATCTACACACCGCATCACTTAACCTAAGAAACATGTTTTTGGTCTGTGGGTGGAAGTTGGAGCACCTGTAGAGAACCCAGTTATGATGAAGAACATGCAAATTTCACCCAGAAAGGCCCTGCCTGGCCTGGAGATGTTAGCTGGGGATCAAATTGGCCACCGTCTTGCTGTGAGGCATGTGCACAACCTGCTGCAGTTCCCATGATCTGTTTGGGCTGCGCTCTTACCCAAAGCAAGCTGAGCTTTGGTGCATCATAGAACAAGGCTTTGTCTCTTTATTATTAAAGGTCTGAGGTGTTCCCAGGCTCCTGTCAGTAGACTTGGAGGATGTAAAAATACTGTTTAATTCTGTTTGATTTGAGGTTAATGATGATGTAGAGGCTCACGTCAGCAGGCTGGTCTCATGGTTTTTTGTCCCCACAGACGAGCTGAGGTTGATGATCAGACGGAGAACTTCTTTCCTCAGAAGAACCCGACCTGCAGGAGCATCCTCTGAAATGGACTTCACTCCTGAAACAGAAAACAAAGATGTTAGACTGGAGATATGGAGGCTCCAGAAGAGCTGGGACACTCTGAACCTGAAACTCAAACCTTTCACTCAACTCAAGGATGCTTCAAGGGGCTAAAGACTAAAGGCCACTCGAAACAAAACAAAGACAAACTAATAAAAAAAGAAGTGAAGAGCATATGGTGATGGTGGATGGATGAGGCTGTAGGCTGTGTTGACCAGGTGGTGTTGGTGGAGTTTTTCCAAAGAAGGAGCATCATGGACATGGGAGCTGTAGAGATTAATGACTTGTCTCCATGGGTATGGTGTGTTACCTGCCATTCTACTCATCTGTCCATTTAACCATACACCCATCCACCCATTCCTCCTAGAAAACCATCTGTCCTTCGATTAACCTGTCCATCCAACTATCCATCTATCATCAACTTCGCCCATCCTACAACATATCAATCAATCTGTTCATCCAACCATTTGCACTTCTGTCCGTCCATCTACCTACCTTGCGTCTAACCATCTATCTGCCATTCCACCAGTCCATCCATTTAACCATCTACTCATCCATCCATTCCTCCTTCAATTCATCTGTCCATCAGTCCATCTGCCCTTCTATTAGTCTGTCCATCCATCTCTTCATCCATCAATCAGTTTATCCATCCTACAGCCCATCCATCAATATCTCAATCCATCCATCCGTACTTCTATCAGTCTGTCCATCCATCTATCCAGCTGTCCTTTAGTCTATCCATTCATAAGCTCATCTATCAGTCCAATCATCCATCCACTTTTTCATCAGTTTGTCTATACATCCATCCATCTGCCCTTCTATCGGTCCTCCATCTGACCACTTATCCACCCATCTACTTGATCTTCTAGTCATCTGTCCATCCAACCATCTGTTCATCTATCAATTCATTTATCTCCTCTTCTATCAGTCTCTCTATCCAACTATCTATCAATTAGTTCATCCATCCTGCAGCCCATCAGTCTATCTGTCCATCCACCCATCTGCCCTGTTACTAGTCTGTCCATCTCCCATACATGCACCAGTCTGTCCATCCAACAACCCATCTGTCAATCAGTCTTTCCATCAATCCATCTTACAGCCCATCCATCCATCCAGCCATCCATCTTTTCCTCCATCCATCTGTCCATCCATCAGGCCATATTTTCATCTGTCTTTCCATCCAACTACCCATCCATCAATCAGTTCATCTGTCTATCCATCCAACAGTCCATCAATTCATTTGCCCAACCATATATCCATCCATCATCCTCTCATCTAGGGTGAGGTCTCAGAGGCAGCAGGCTGAGAAAATCAACAGGAAGAAGACCCTGGATGTGACCCAGATCTTGTTGGTGGGGTTGTGTGAACCACTTGGTTTGAAAACTTCAAACCCTCCAGAAGAAGCCGGACATTGTCTCTGAGGGGAGGAAAGTCTGTGTTGACCTGCCCAGTCTGCTGCACCTGGGACCTGATCCCATGTGAAGAAATGTCCCATATGATTTCATCTGTACTGGTCATAACTCACCTAAAACCAGGTCTGTGCTGTGTCCACTCCCAGCTGATCCCTGAGACACAACATCACTGCACCCCGATCCCCCCGACTGCTCTGACTGGACGAGAGCCTCGAGCTGTGATGGTGCCAGATTGATCCTCTCTGGAGACACAGGGGCGTCAGTGGGCTCTGAGGGGACAGAGGATACATAAGTGTGAAAAAGGCCTCACGAAGCTGTTCAGCAAATGATCCATATGAACCTTGATCATCCAAAATCTTACCCGTGACCCTGTCTTCACATCTGGCCCCGCCCACATTGAGTCCAGAACAGTACAGGCATGTGTTCTGGTCATGATCCTGCAGTCCGCTTTCCCCAGAGTCCACCGTCTGCTTCTGATTGGCCCTGCTCCCTGTCAGCAGCTCTGTGACACTGAGCTGTGGGCGGAGCCTGAGGGGGGGCCCTCCATCACTAAGACCTGAGACACAGGACAGCTAACAACATCTACAGCTACAGCATGGCTAACTGAAATGTAAATCATGGCTAACAGGATGCTAACGCTAACTGAAACACAAACTGACTGGATGCTAATGCTACCTGGAGCACAAAACAGAGCTAACAGGGCAATAAATAAGGTCAAAAGAGTGTGACACTGTAAATTATAACATGATTTAGGGTCTCAAAAACCAAAGTTCTTGTTGCACATTATTGGAAAAGGAAGACTTAAAGGTTCTTCTCACCATCAGATTGTGCAGAGAAGAAACCGGCAGAGTGCTCCTCTGATGGAGGACTCATGGTCTTCTGGAAATATGGTGTGTCTTTAATCTGGATCAAGAGAAAGTCCATTTGAGGTCAAAGAACATCAGTAGGAGCAGACAAGTGAGTTGATCCTTCCTCCTCATTGAGCAGGCCTTACATGGAGCATGTTGTTGATGTTGACCGGCAGAGCGAGGCCCATGAACTCCTCAGAGGAGCTGTAGGATCCAGAAGAGACCATCGAGCGCAGAGATGAGGACTTTTGCAGGAAGTTCTGGTTGATCGGACTCAGCAGGTCTTCTTTGTCCAGAGATGCAAAACTCAGAGCTTTCAGGAACCTGAAGACACAGAAGAAAATCAGGATTTTAGACATCATGGGTCCATGCCTACCTGGTGCTCTACAGTTAGCTCTAAGTGTTGTTGGAGTTCTTAATGGGGTCACCAAGTGAAATGTGGTCCCAGGAAGGGTTTAGACTTGGGGCCTTTGAACAACAGGCAAATTTCTTTGCAGGAATTATTTTGCAGGTAGTTAGTTTTTTGAACATTTTGAATTTATTTTATACACATAAGGGCAGTTTGTAAAGAAGAAAAAATCCATCTGGAGCTCTTGTGCAGCTTTGATGGTGTCATTAGCATACCAGCGTGTTTTTGCTTTGACGTCTTCAACCAAGTTAGAGCAAACAATATACTGTTTTTTCATTGCAATTGCAGTGTGCCCATGTGAAACAGTCTCATTGTAGGATGCAATGTGGATGGATACTTCAACAGAAATGCAGATAAAATGGTGCATCACTTCCCTGGACAGATCCCTCAGTACACATATTGCAGGAAAAAATAGAAATGCTTGTTTCTTCTAATGTTCAACCCTAAACCCAGATCATTAATAATAACAGGAAATAACAGAGGTTTGAAAAAAGAACCTTGGGGAACCTTCTCAGATCTCTGAGTCAGATTTGAGACCTGTAAACGCACCAAGAACAGCATCTCTCAGTTTTACAGTATTTCATGGTTCACTGGGCCAATTGCCATGATGAAGTCCATAAATAGGGTGACAGCAGGTAGTGCACATGCCGCACAGTAAGAAAGTTGCTAATTCCATCTCTGGATTTCTGTGTGGAGGCTCAGAGCCCCCCGCTACCCCAAAAGGGGTAAGAGGAATAGATAATGGATGGATATAGGGTCTAGTGCTGTAACCAGATCTAAAACCAGACTGACAATCTTTCCCTCTACTCAGGAGGTCATGTTTTTGTCCAGCACTTGTTTTTGTGTTTGTTTGTCTGTTAGCAGGATAACTCTTATTGGCCGTGATCTGAATACAGCTACAGATCCAGGGATGGTAAAGTTACTTAGTAACAATGTAAGATATGGCAGTTTTCCACATTTTCAATAATAACTTAACTTACAATGTCAGGAAGTGGAGGTTTGTGCTCTTGAAAAACTTCTATGATTCACCAGGCTTTCAAAATTTCTTTGATAGGACTAAGAGTTTGAAAATGGTGCAGAGAGTTCTGGCAAAACAAGGAACCAGGAGTAAAAATCAGGGATTGGCTCAGGTTGATCTCAGAAGAAAGAAAGACGTGATGACCATGACTGCAGATCAGTTTGGTGACAGGAAGAACACTTTGAGGAAGTTAAGATCAAAAAAGTCAAAAGATCCAAAGGAAGTTTGAACAATCTCCTTATCAGAGGCAGCTGAGGTATATGCAACCATTACCAGACCCCAGGAAGCAAAAGAAAATAAACGGATGGATGGATAGATTGATGGGTGGGTGGATGGATAGGTGACTGATGAACTGACAACCTTCTTCACATAATTTCTTTAGAGATTTCCCAAGAGATTTTATAGAATAAATGTGGCTCTACCTCAGATGAAATAATGTGATCTGAACAAAAAAAAAACAAGTAAAATATGAAGTCAAGCCTGACACTCCTGAGTCCTGAGTTGGTCTATCATAAAATCCTTTAACCAAGATCGTCATCCAAAACCTCCACCCTTTAAACACTGCTGAGCATCATGTTTTTGTTTTTACAACCACTGTTAAAGTAAAGGATTATAAAAGAAGAGTCCTAACCTCTGAGTTGTGCGTCTGGAGTCCAGACTTCCAGACTTCATGGTGATCGCGTCAGTGAACAGGATCTCCTTAGCGGGGGAGGCCCGGGACTCGCTGTGGGAGACAGATGGTTGGATGCGTTGGTGCTGCAGTCTCCTCAGGGTGGTGTAACCTAAGGCATCTCGAGGGCTGGTGCAGCAGCTGGAGGAGCTGCAGAACAGGCTGCAGTCAGCCAGGCTGCTCAGGGCGTTAACCGAGGGGGACCTGAAGGACGGGGCCCGCCGTGGCAGAGTGTGGGCGGAGCCAGGCGGGACCAGGAAGACAGAGCAGGACTTGGGAATGGAGAGAGGTGTGGAGCTAGGAGGGGGGGTCTTCTTGGTCTCTAGAGGAGGGTGCAGAGCCTCCCTGGTGGGGCTGGAGCTCATTGAGCTGATCCCACTGGTGGTGGTGTCGGTGTTAAAGCTCTGGCTGCGGCTCTTTAATGGGACTCCACCCCCTCCTGAGGGTCCGTCAGCAGCCAAACGCTCGTAGCTGCGAGACCCCCTCTGATGGTTTTCGCCTAAACCATTCATTTCTCCCGACCCGTTCACCTCCACATCCCCGATGCTGGGGCTGCTCCCCTGGTTCTCCTCTCCACCTGGGGATAGGTGGTTTTTGTTGTAGAAGAAGTCCTCCTCGTTGTCAGTCAGTCCCTGACCCCCCTCCGTCTCTCTTCTGGGGTCCTGGCTGCTGTCCTCGGGGTGGTCAGGGATGCAGAGCTTCTTCCTTGGCAGGGACAGTGAGTGAAGGAGGCGGGAACGAAGGCTGCCAGAGGCCAGCATGGTGAGGGGGGTCTGCTCCTTCATCAGTTTGGGAGAGGTGAACAGTGAGGGGTCCTCTGATTGGTCAGAGCTCTGTAGCCTATCAGCATCCAGCACACAAACACCTGCACACACACACACACACACAGCCAGCATTTTAGAATAAGGCTTTAAAAAATCTCTAAACCAGGACTAAACTGGTTGGTCTGGACTTACTGGGCTGTACAGGGTCTTTTCCAGACTCTGAAGGGGTCCTGCTCTGAGGCTCCAGCTCCTCTCGGACCACCGGCCACCGAGTCTTCCTGCCGTGTCTCACCGAGTCCCAGTTCTGCTGCTTTAACAAGTCACAGCCCTGACGAGTCCGACTGAGGAGGCCGAGCACGTACAGACACGTCCTGCACAGAAACACAGAAGAAGAAGAAGAAGTCCCTCTGAGGGTCCAGGTATGGGCCTGTTTGTACATCAGGAGCATATCACAGAGAACTTAGAGGACCACTTCGGCAGGAGGCGTACCCTCTGATGGACAGAACCTCACAGCTGTGAGCCAGATCTACAATGTCAGGGATCACCCCCTCCTCCTGCAGCAGGTTCAGACCCCAGGTGGAGGAGCCAATGTGTCCCTGCAGGAGCAGACAACAGGTGAGCTTCAGGTGTGGCTCTACTTTGAGTTTAATAATAAAGAAAGTTATCACTCTGCTGACCAGAGCCCAGAGAGCAGCCTTCAGCTGTTTGATTCCCTCCCATCTGTCCAGGACTGGAGAGCGAATGGTGAAGCTCAAATCAGGGACCACGTTCTGCAGGAGAAAGAAGAACTTAGTTTTTGTTTTAATTAACTAAATCCAAAATGGGTAGTTGAGTCTTAAACACGTCTTTCGATGCACAGTTTGCAAATCAAATACATCTGTAAAACGTTACTTGCAGAAACATCTCTAAAATCTGTTGTTGTAAAAATCTGTCACCATGAAGTTACCCTAAAGATCAAACCAGATGAGCACTGACCTGAGACTGAAGAAGCTGACAGCCGGTCTTATCCTGAACCAGCTGACCATACAGGTGAACAGGCAGGTAAACATGAGGCCGCTGTAACCTACTGAAACAAACATATGTAACACCTTTACTTATTTTGCTATATTATTATTCTACTAGGACTGTTCAAGATTTTATTGATTCAAAGCGTTTATTGTCATTTGCACATTGAGAAACATGTTCCCCTGCACAATGAAATTCCTGCTCTGCTGTCCACAACGAATGCCAGGTGAGGGGTATAAAAATAATAATAGATATAAATAGTTCCCACACAGAGATAAAGATTTCTTTTGCAGAAGAGTCAGGACAGAAGAACAACAGTTTCACACAAATAACAAACAACAGACAAAAAAAAATTTAACACACAAAGATTTAAAACAAGTGCTGGTCAGATGGATTGTTATTGTGTTTTAAAACCCTCTTAACCAAAGCAAAGGTCGAGTTTAAGGTGACTCTGCAAGTCAGGCCATCCATCTGCTATCGATACCACTTATCCCTTTCCCAGCTGGCATTGGGAAGATCAAGGGCAAACCCTGAACCAGTCGCCAGCCAATCACAGGGCCTCATAGAGGGACAGACAACCATTCACACTCACACCTAAGAGCTATTGCTTTTTGGAGTCACCAAGCAACCCAATAAATATATTTGCGATCTGTTGGAGGAAGCCAGAATGCCTGGAAAGAACCCCTGCATGCATGAGGAGAACATGCAATCTCCACACAGAAAGGCTCCGACCGATCGGATTGGAACCAGCAACTTCCTAGCTGTGAGGCACGTGCTCAACCTGCTGGGCCATTGTGCTGCCAAGACTGACCAAGATGATGGAGTAAAAGCACTAGAAGCACTGAAAGCCCTTTTTCCAAAGACAGAGTGACTAGCATGTACGATACATCCATCTTTTTATGAAGACTTTATAATACTGCGGCAGGGTAAACTCATCTTGAGCTAGCTCTATTTTCTGACCTTCAGTGAAGGTTAAAAGGGTCATCACAGTCCTTCAGATTCTTGCAGTGTTATTTTTAAACTGAAGCTGAAGTTGAAGATATTCTTAGCTAAATTAAACCTTTTGGTAAATCTCTCGACTTAAGCTGCAGACACTTGACTTCGGCACCCAGGTTTAGATCCTGGTACTAAAGAGACCTCATGTCTGACCTCTGGTTGCTGCGGCGGACATATTCCTCTCCGTTAACTGGTTTTCTGTAGGTGGTGAGAGCTTCATTGAGCTGCTCCTCGATCAGGTCCACGTACTTCAGGTTAAACCCCTGCACACACACACACACACACAGAGGTATCTAGAACAGAGTCTCTTAATGCAATAAAAATGATAAAAACAGGCAGTAACTGCACCTTCTGCCACCTCTCCATCTCTGCAGAGATGTATCCTCTCTCACTGAGGTAGGAGAAGCCTTTAGGGATGGACAGAAACCTAAGACAAACAGAAGGGTAGTTTAGTAATGATAAATTAAAAGATGTGCATCAGTTTTAATGCTTAAATATGGTTTGGTAATGGTTTGGTAAACATGGTTTATAGCAGAGGACAACAAGGTGCCCCTGGTATCCCGCAGGGAGTCAATGAGGTGCTTTCAGGGGCATTTAAAAAACAACACAAGCCACCATCACAGAACCTGAAACACATTAGCTGTGTCCGAAATCACTCACTATTCACTATATAGTGCACTATATAGTGTATACGCCATTTTGTAGTGGTGTCCGAATTCTCAGCAGTTAATTTCATCCACTATATAGTGCACTACAAAATACCCACAATGCACAGTAAATTTGAGTGTACATGCGATGTACACTATACCGTACTCCCGTATACCACAATGCAATGCGGTCGTGTTTTTCCATAGAAGAAGAAGAGAACGGAGGCTGTTAGGCGCTGCTTTCATTCATAAATGTAAATAAATGTTGGAGTATCTTTAAAACGTTCATAGTGTAGCTTTTTAACGTCTTTCAGCGGCTGTAAACAGCTTCGAAATCTGCTACTTATCCTCCCAAATGCCCGGTTTGTTTACGTGAATCTCGGCGCGTCCACTTACGTCACAGGAATATCCGGCTGATCAGCTGACGCTACGATGTTTAGAAAATTTCAGTGTAGTGTCCGAAATGTCGTTTGGTCATTCCCTATATAGTCCACTATATCATTTACACTACATAGGGAATAGTGAGTGAGTGAATGAGTGGATGATTTCGAACACAACTATTGACAGTTTTTATTACCAATGGCATGTTTTGCTTTAATTCTCACATAAAAAAATAAAAAATAACAAATGTAACGTGCATTGCATTTTAAAACTGCCTTTCTCTGAACTTTTGACTTCAACTTCAACTTTATTATAATCCTGTGGGGATTTTTTTCAGCAGCAGGCATTAACACACCAGTACATGATAACACAAAAACATACAGGCATTCAGAAAATCAGGAAAAATCCAGAAAAATCCTGGACTGAAAAAGAATGGCACTTAAACCACAAAATTCCAAAGACTAAGAATCAGGCAAAACCCATAAAGTGCATTCAGTCATCAAAGTGCTGTGACTCTTAAATAATAAATAATAATAACTGTAGTGCATGTAAGTTTATTGTCCCAATACATTGTAATAATCTGTGGTAAAAATATTGTTAGGAATAATTTAAAGTAAAAAGCAAACATGCAGGGCCACATGTAGTAATCAAATGCATGAAACTAATTTTTTTTTTAAATTCTAATGTTTTTATTACTTAAGGACCTTAAATTAAGCAAGTAGACTTCCATACTTCCACTCCTCATCTTCAGGTTTGCTCTCATGCTCAAAAATGTTGCCCCCCCCCTCCACCTCACCCAGGGTGTCTCCATTCTCAGTAACGTCTAGGTATGTCCAGTTTTGAACTCTGCACTATTTATCAGAGCTGAAATTATCTGTTTATAGTTTATTGAGGCATTAAAGGATAAGTTCGGTTTCTAAAGCTTTCACATTGTTTATAGAATGAAGTAGAACAATATACTCACCCAGCACAGTCACAAAAACATGTCTGGAGTGACACAGACTGTCGTGGAGGAGTAGCGCGAGCAGACCATGATGAAATATTGGTGAAACTAATGAGTTTTTGGACGATTAATGCAGTTTTGGGAGCGGCGCTATACATGCCCCATGTGCTACCATTATACGGATGTCCGCCACTCGATTTTGGATTTAAATATCGCTCGAAGCACTGTTTGGTTCAGGAAAGCCTTCTGGGTGAGTATATTGTTCTACTTCATTCTATAAACAATGTGAAAGCTGTAGAAACCGAACTTAACCTTTAAGTGGAAAAATTAAAACTTGTTAAATGTCTTTTAAATATCTAGGATCAGAAAATACCTGATTAATCTCATTTCATGCCTAAAATTAGCTTTACTTGCCCTGTTAGAGGATCATTTTTATCTGTATTTGGGACTTTTGTGTGAGTCTGTATGTTTACCTGATGAGCAGCAGCACACCTTTATCCCCCAGGTGAGACAGGGCTGGTCTCATCTCGATCAGCGCGTGGAGGTTGGTCTGCAGAAGGAAAACACTGTCATTGATATGAATGGTTGAGCTTTGTTCATGTGTTCAGTGTGTTTTTTTAGCGCTTACCTTGTCCTCACAGGCTTCGTCCAGGATGTCCAGCGCCTCCATGGAGACGGTTTTGTTCCTGTCGTAGAGCTGGGTGACCAGCAGCTCGATGCCCCAGTTACTGAAGAACTCCACACCGGCCCGCAGAAGGACACGCAGGTGCTTGGTGGCATAAAGTCTGCAGGTCTGTCACAAATTCATGACAGTAAGAGAAAAGATAGAAGAATTATATAACTCATTATGATCCTCACGTCTCCTTAATTTACTGATGTTATGTTGCAGTTAATGCAACAACTGAATATCCTTTATGGCTTTTATTCTCTTTTTATTATTTAATCCCAACACTTCAGGTCCAAATCCAGCAAGAATAAGGGGCCTTTACCTTTTCTTGATGATGAACCGTTGCAGGCTAAATGCTGACTTTTAAAATGACAAAAAAGAACAAATATCTCCAAAAAAGAAGAAAATGGTAGTAATGGTATAGTTACAAACCTGAATTAGGATATGTTTCTGCCTGTGTTTGTTTGTTTGTCTGTTTGTTCGCAAGATCACACAAAAACTACTCGACAGATTTTGCTAAAACAGGAGATGTTGGTAATGCCCAAACATAGAAATGATTCGATTTTGGCTATGATCCAGATAACTGCCATTAGCTAACAATAGCTTTTGCTAAAACTGTTGAACTAATAATGAAATCAACATAATTCTGAGTGCTGGGTGTTGGTTTTCAGGGTCAAGAATCATATAATGATGGTAACTTCATGATAGAACTATTGCTCATAGATGCAACAGCAATATGTGAGCTACCTTGATGGAGGTTTGGCTCTCTTCTAGTTTATTATCTATAGTGCTGAAAACACATCTCAAAATGCAAACCTCCAAAAACAAAGGCATAAAGAAACACAAAAAACTTTAATATGTTTAGAAATACAGATCGATTCTGAAATAAAATTAATTTCGCAAACATCTCATTGTTGGCAGCACTAAGGACTTTGGATCAAACCACTTAAAATCTGATTTTTGAAGCTACAGAGCCAACAGAACTGTTAAACCGTGTGTCTTACATCATTGGCAGCAGTGAGGACTTTAGACAGGATGACTCGGGACAATCCGTCTCTGCTGTAGTCCAGCGTAGAGACGGTCAGCTTCAACAGATGCTCCTGATTCTTCACACTGCACACGCCCAACAAGCTGATGGACGAGACGATGGGGAAACAAACTGTTAAAGACTGAAGTTTTAATTCCTGCATGTCCTCCCTCTGCCTCTCTAAGGTTTCCATCTACTGTCCTCTCAGTGAAGGTAAAAAGGATCATAATGAATCTCTGAGTAGTTAAATACAACGAGGTTAACATGACCCCCTGACCTCTGGAAGATGCTGCACTTCTCCAGCATCCTGACTCCATGAGTGTGAGCCGACAGTGAGCCCAGGAACAGGAAATAGTGCTGACTGAGTGTGGAGAGCAGCCTGCTGCCTGACAGACCGCGCTCAGGGTTAAACTGAGCCGAGAACATGCGCTGGGCGATGTCCCTCACCAGGTCCTCCAGGTACACCTGACCGTCCTGAAGGAAACAGACGGAGAGAGACGTCAGAGGAAATATTCATGTAGACGTCTTTGCTGCTGAAATACTAGAACATGTTGAAGTTCATGCATATAAAACACCATGGCGAGATCAGGGGGGAACAACTGGTGGCCTGCAGACCACATGGAGCCTCCCTACTCCCACATTGTGGCCCACATGGGAAAAACATGAAAGAACTAAATTTCTAAGAACAAAGTGAAGCCATTTCCTTTAATTACCTCCACCAGGGAGGTTATGCTTTTTATGGCATTTGCTTTTTAGTTTATTAGATTGTTAATTAAATACTTAAAAAGCTAAGAGCAGACCTAAATGTTGGTCATGGTATGAGGAAGAAATGATTAGAATTTGGTAATGATGCAATGACGATGGAATTTTTTCTGAATTTGATGAAATTACGAGATTGGAAAATTTTTCATATTTTCA
The DNA here is from genome assembly GCA_036419115.1 of Scarus forsteni. Classification (NCBI taxonomy): domain Eukaryota; kingdom Metazoa; phylum Chordata; class Actinopteri; order Labriformes; family Labridae; genus Scarus; species Scarus forsteni. Next base: position 552,067 of record JAZDUH010000227.1, on the reverse strand, counting down.
CTGATAATTTAAAAACTTCTCTGAGGATTTTGGTGACATTTCTGGGGAATGTTGGTCACGGCACAAGGAGGAAATCATCATATTTTGGTGGTGATCCTAGCCCAGGTGTGGATCCAGGATAAAGATTCAAGGTGCAAGGCTTCCACATTTTGATTAAGTTCTGTTAAGTGCTATAAAATGCATTTGTAAGGGACAATTTAGCCAAAGAACCAGTGAAAACGATCAAACCCAAATCAAAAACTTGCAGAATCTGGCATGAATTCTGTATTTATTTGAAGTATTGCTATTAGCTATTGAGTCAAAAGCTATTAGTCCTCATCTAATACCTCCTTATGGTTTTCCTGTCTCCCTTGATAAATTTTTAACAAAGTAATTTGGAATAAAAGCATCTTTGAACTGCCATAATTCAACCCTCATGAAACAGGAACAAGGCTAATGTGGCCCACATTAAAGTTACTGATCGCAATGATGCATTAGAGGTCTTATTTATCTATTAAAAAAGTCTCTGGGATGGAGTCATACTTTCTGAAAGTACAACATCTGTTGAGATCACGCTTATGAGGCAGATATCTGTGACTGGGAGGGATTTTAATAAGCTGCAGAAGCATGTTGATTGGTTTTTGACTTGTTTGAATGTTAGTCTGCATGTCCAAAAATGTGGATAAATAATTGAAAATGAACATCAGGACAGCCAAAGCCTTCTCACTGCTTTGGTCTGTTAATGTTCTTTCCCTGCAACACATCATCTTTTTTAACAAGGTCTCATTGTTTTTCTCTCATGTGCAAAAATGTCTGATGTCAGCATGTGCCTATCAATAATAATACCATTAATTCATTAAATCATTGTTTGTTCTTCAACCTAAGGGCAAGGACTTAGTGCGTCATTGCGACAGGACAAGGGAATGAGCTTGCGCAGAACAACCAGAAATAATTTCAGGCAGAACGGACGTATACATGATCGAGGAATTATTCAATTCAGATTAAAATCAGTAAAACCAGACACCTATTTAGTAAATAAGTTTAATTTAGAATGATCATTTTCATGCGGAATTAGATGTTCGTAAGGTAATATTTAATCTTTTAAAAGAGGATTTCAGTTTTATTCTAAATTAAAGGGGAATTAAAGCTCTCCTGAAAACATAGCCCCTGGTGAGGATACTGTCCTTAAAAGTCTTTGCACAGGAATCTGTTTAAAAGACTTTTTTTTATTATTTTCATCCATGAAAACCATTAAAACTGGTGTTAATTTTGCACATGAGGGGGGCTGGACTCTACTAAGGTACAACTAGGGGGTCTCAGAGGCAGAAAGCTCAGGAACCACCACTCATATACAGTAAAAGAACACGAAGGACCTCTTATTAAGTTGTTGTTACCTCCTCAGAGGAGAGCAGGAAGTCGACAAACTGACACCCCACCACGGTCAGCTGACGGGCCTTGGGGTGCTCGACCTCCAGGCTGCCATACTGCTGACTGCTGGGTTTATAGAAGAGGAGGAGACGGTGCACAAACCTGCAGGAAATACACGTTAGAAAATAGGCTGTGTGAATGACTGGGAGAGAGAAGCATGAGCAGACGGAGCAGGAGAGAACAGGCGCTCACTTGTGCATTTGTTCGTCCTTGTGGCTCCTCAGGCTGATGTTCGGCCACTGGAGGGCAGCAACAGAAACACAGTTTACAGATTTACAGGAAAAGTCAGCAAGAGGAACACGAATAGATGAATTCAAACAATCCTGCACGAAAGAGAAAGTAACAAAAAATCACGTTCACCTTTAAAATGGTTCCTATCAGACACCAGTTCCAGTCGTGGTGGTCTTTGTGGGTCAGGATGTGACTGTCCCTGAGGTGGGACATCAGAGCGTCCTCAGAGTCCTGCCGCACAAACAGTCAAGAGAGCTACCTTAATAATAAATATATCTGTGTGTGATTTAACATGTTAAGAAATATTTTTAATTATATGTTAACATGGCACTTGGTTCAGTTGTGATAATGTGATTTGATGTGTTAATCTTTGATGTAGAAATGCTTTAAATCCTATTTTTACCTTCATAGCAAAAATGTCTGTGAGATTGAAGTCATGATAATCTAAGCAGCAGAATCATTTCAATCATATTTTACCTTTATAATAAAAATATCTCTGTGTGGTTTGACGTGTGTCTCCTTGCAGCAGTGCGTTGCTCCAGTTGTCCGGAGGATGTGGTCGAGGTACAAGCTCTCTGGTTTGACTCCTCTTTTCTTCGTCTCATGGAGACGCTTCAGATGGTTCACTGCTGCACTCGCTCGACTGGAGAAAACAATAAAAACATCCATTACAGGCCCAAAACTGGGTACTATCAGTTTTATCATTTATACACTTATTTTAATTGATTTCTTCAATGAGGCATCATATAAATATGAATGGAGTTGACAAAGCCTGCAGGTCTGCAGAATGAAGCCACGTCAGTCTTCATGGGTCGTGATAATAGCTACCTCCACCAGGAGGTTATGTTATTGCCGACGTCTGTTTGTGTTTTTGTTTGTTTGCTAGTTAGTTAGTTAGTTTGTGTGTTTGTTAGTTTGTTTGTTTGTTTCTCTGTTCGCAAGACAACTCAAAAACTTAAGGATGGATTTCGATTAAATTTTCAGGAAATGTCCGGATTGGGACAACAAACAAATGTTTAGATATTGGGACTGATCCAGATCACCGTCTGGAGCCATGACGAAAAATGTGACTTTCGTGAATGACTACTGAACAAAAAAAAATACATATAATTATGAATCCAATTGCTAATGGCATGTTTTCATGGTCAATGAATCTAAATATTAAGATGAAATAAACGTAGGACTAATATTTATGGTGAAAATCACAATATGGGGGAGGACTGTGGCGCTGGCAGAGGTCTGCGCTCTCCGAGTGCTTTTTAAGTTTAATATGAAACAAATTAGAAAAAACGAATTAACATATTCAACATATCGATTAACATATAAATGAATAATCATTACAGCTGCTTTATCGGGATAAGTAATTTCTTTATGTATACTTTTTTAAATTCATATCTATCTATCTGATGTATATGTCTTTATATCTGCTATATAACACTGCTGCTGGAATCTTAATTGTACTGAGGGAGTCTTCCCCTAGGGATTAATTTATTTTTATCTAATCTAATCTGATCATTCTCATTACAGCTAAGGGCAACTCAGTGTCACCAGTTAACCTAACAAGCATGTTTTTGGACTATGAAAGGACTAGGGTACCAGGATAAACCCACACATGCAAGAGGAGAACTGTTCACCTCTGTCTAAATGAAGGACCTGTGACCTTCTGAGTCTGAAGTTTTAGTTTTCATCACTTTAGAAACCAACCCTCACTTTGGTGCACCCTGCACCATCACACCAGAGCGTTCTGTAAACATGTAACCTAAAGTGGTTCCTGTACTCACTGTCTCTTCTCGGCTGTGATGTCAAAGGAGGCAGCCATGTTGATGAGGGACGGTAAACAGTGAAGGTGATGGCTGTGGCTGTGAGGGAGGATGGTGTTTGCCTACAAGAAGAAAGTAATCATTTAAATCCCCCCTAATTATTCAATCAGGTAAATGTCATGCTCTAAGGCAGAGATGGGCGCCTAGGCTACAAACAGGACCACAATAATAACATTTGTAATATTCAAATATTTCTAAACTTTAGAAAAATGTTCAAAAAAGAACTTAAATTGTACACAATTTTTTAAAAATAAAAAGAGGACTATAATCTCTCTTTAGGATATGATATATCAACAAATGTGGTCATGCAATGGTGTTCAATTGAATACGCTAAACACAAAAAAAGTGTAAAAAATACAAAAGTACAAATAACCAATGTCTGTCATCAGGCAGATCCATCCTGCTAAGCTTCAATCTACATCTACAGTGGACCAAAGTGGCACAGCCCAATCAGGGTCCTTCAGAGAAGGAAGAAAAACAAGTGAGACAAAAGAAGGGAGTGACTTCAAATACAGAGATTAGCCTGGATGCTAACAGCTTTTGCAGCAGTTATGTCAGACCTGGAGCGCATATCTTCATAAAATGAACAAATGTCAACAGCACAAACTCCTCTGCAGTAAGGATATTTTCACTCCACTTCTGACATGTTTTGACGAGTGTGTTTTACAAAGTGGCTCACAATCTGTAGCACAGTAGCGCCTGCAGATGACATAATCTGATCGGCTCATAATAAATGTTGGTTAACAGAATAACCGTCCAGTCACCTGCTGGATATGCTTCTGTCTTCCCTAAATACTTTCTATGGGCTCTTTCCCAGAAAGACTAGTGAAATATTTTGACGGTCCATCTGGTGTGCCAGGTTAACTTACAAATTATCTACAAGTAAAAATTTTAATCCCGAAATTAAGATTTTTTATTTGTTATGTTTAATGAATTTGATCTTTCAAGTGTTGTGTTAAAACATCATTTAAATCCCTCACTGTGGATGTCCACATCTTCTGTGCATATTTGCTTCTCTAAAATATAACTGAAACTGACATGGGGGCCATACTGACAGAGGAAGAGGGCCTCTTGTGGCCCCAGGGCCACTAGTTGCACATCCCTGCTCTAAGGAGAGGAGGATGTACCATGTGCAGAAGTTCTCCGAGCAGGACGGTGGCACAGACAGATAAGACTTCATCGCTGCTGGTGATCACCTCGATTAAACCCTGAAGAGGGAAAAACAGGGTGGAACAAACATGAAGACTGATCACAGAAGAACAGCACAGCTGATGTTTCCTTTAAACCTGCTAATGATTCAAAAACACACACAAAGGGCTAAATGTTCCTCTAACTGTCCTGCAGGGTGAACAGCAGCTCCATGATCTTCTGCTGGTCGAACCCTTGCTCCATTTTTTTTTAGTGTATATTTTGGGCATGTTGTGCCTTTATTGATAGAGCCAGTAGATAGGCTTGAGAAAGGGGGTGAGAGAGTAGGGGAAGACACTCTGCAAACTGGCCACAGGCTGGATTCGAACCCGGGCCGGCAGAAGTAGATATATGGGATGTGTCTGGTTGCTCACCACTCTGCCAAACCAGCACCCCCCTTGCTCCATCTAATTCGTTAACTGATCTATTTATGCTCTTCAGACATTGTCAGGAGCACTGCTTGAGAACGGTGGGTGTTTTTCAATTCATGGAAATGGGTACACCCATAGGATAATAATATGGCTAAACAACATCTCCTTAAGTTTTAATTACATTTGTAAATATAATGTTGATTTGATGAATATGTGCGTAGCTATTGTTTGTCATTTTCTACCAGGCATTTGTAGATAATGGTCAATATATACTGCCACATGCTTTAAAGTAGTGAGGCTCAACTGGTGGGTTGCAGACCCTTTTTCAGTAGGTCGCAAAACTTTGTCTGGAAAAGTGTAGGTTGGTGCTTATTCAATGCTAATTAACACATGTTAGAGAAATAGAAAGGTGTTTGTTAGATGTCCCATAAGCAAGTACTCAGCTACAGCTACATGTTATTAGGAGTTTTAAAAATGACTTCTCAGTAACAGGACTTTTTTATTTCATGTTTGAGCATGATTGCTCTGTATTTTTTAAAAAGGCTGAAGTTAGTGAATTGTGTTGTGCTGTGGCAGCCTCAGCTTATTTAGTGCTACTAATTTAATATTCTAAACACAGGGCTGTTCATTATGTATCCACTAGTGCAGTGTTACCACAGCTACAGTTATATTTTTGCATTTGAGTGTTGGCTCACTCAGATACACTTTTTGGTGCAGCTAATTGAGAGTCAAAGGGAATATTTCCTTCTCTAGCATGGCCACATGCAGGTCATTTTGGTTCCTAATTACATTTTTTGTTACAGTGATACTCTGTTCTATTTCAAATTTCAAGTGCAACATTTTTTTCATTAAGTTGGTGAAAAGTTGAAATTTTCTTGATTTGGGTCACAGCTTGACATGAAGGGTTAATGGTGGACCCCAAAGCCAGACCTGCAGAGAACCCCTGCTTTAAAGTTTTTTTGTTGATGGTTTACCTCCAAGAGCCCGCTTTGGATGAACGCAGAGAGAACCAGAGCAAAGTAGTTATCCATCAAATCCACCCTGAAAAAGGAGATCAAATAATATTTCAGCATTAATAATGAGAGAATATATTGATCGGGGCTGGAGAGTGGACCAAGTTTAAAAGTAAAAAGTAGCCTCACAGTGTTTGGAAAAATTGATCTAAAAGAAGTGAAAGAAATTGGTGATCCTTTTTGAGATTTAGTCTGTGCTCTCTCTATCCCACTGGTAAGAATGAACTGAGGATCATTTAGTTTCAAGACTCTGTCAAAACCACTGACCATTAGATAAATGAAAATCGGATCATTTTGGAACACCTGGTATTTAACAGTATTGAACACAGTCAATCTTATCATATAGAAATTATGCCATTTTTTTTCCCCAATGTCTGGGAGTTTATCTTCACTGTTTGATATTCTCCTTTTTGATTAACATGCTCTAAAAAAGGGATCAGTATCACTGTCCTGATTTGATTAAAGGGATATGTCAATTTTTTTTTCTGTTCTCATGTCTTGTCTCACTCTCAAGACAATGACAAGCAGATAGACACCATACTTTAGACTGTGAGTGCAGTAACAAGAAGGAGACGGGCAGAGCTCACCCACTGCTAATTACCTTACCTTAAACGCTGGGAGTCAGTGGGTAGCGTTAGCCTGCCTCTGCCTACAGTCATCAGATCAACAACTCTGAACGGTCCTGTGTACTTGTTGTGACTTGTTTTTTGACCTATTTATGTTGCATTATCTATTTCGAGACTAAGATAAGCACTTAATGTAATTTTCATAAGAAATACATAGAAAACTATCATGCAGGGTGCATGTGCAAACCGCTGCAGAAGTGCTTTGCTTTGTAATCAGTCATCAGATAACTCTTCAGCAACTCTAAACAGCCCTGTGTGTTTGTTGTGTATAATATCATCTACTCTTATCTTATTGTTTTCTTCTAATTGGAGACAGAGGCTTTGTTTTGTTGACCTACCTATAAGCACATCTGCAGTGGTGTTCCCAGTGGATTAATTTCATATGTATTTCTTTTGAAAATTGCATGAAGTGCCCATCTTAGTCTAAAATTATATAACATCGTAGCATAATGTGGAAAAAATGTCAAAACGAGCACACAGGATCATTTTGAGTTGTTGAAGAGTTTGTCTGATGACTGTAGGAAGAGGCAGGCTAACACTTCCTATTGACTCCAAGTGTTTGAGCTAAGCTAATTAGTGGTAGGCAAGCTCTGCCAGTCTCTTACTTGTTACTGCACTGAGGCAAGACACACAAAAAAAATGCTAGTGTATCTCTTTATATTTATGGTTTTGCACTAATCTTGGCCGTGTATCACCACTCAGTTAAAACACATAGATTTTTTAATACTGGTCCATTCTTCCCAGCCCTAACACTGATTATATCAATAACACAAATAAGTGTGTTTTATCACCTGGATCTGGATCGATGAGGTAAAATGGTTTTTGCCTCTGAAGCCACAAATCCATCAGAGAGTCTCCAGCTGTCCTGAAACCTGCTCGGGTCTGAAAATTGAGTTTATTTAATTAATAATCATCATATTACATTAAAGACGACCTTCTAAGGACATGATCATGTGATTGTACTCACCTACACTCCTTAAAGCTTCATTAAAATCTGCCGTCACTGCAGGTTTGACCAGATGAAAGATCTCATAAAAAACCTCTAGTAGAGCTTTCTGAGGACCAGACAGAGGAGCAACATCAGAGGGAACAGAGTGTGGGTTAAAGTCACTGAGGGAGATCAATACATTTTCAGACAAGATATGATTCAAATTTTATATTCTTAATATTCAGATGGTTAATCGATCCACCACTGTCTCAACTCTTTTAGGGTCACGGGGGCTGGAGCCTGTCCCAGCTGACCCTGGGCAAGAGGACGAGTTACATGCTGGACTGGTCAACAGCCAATCACAGGGCTGACAAATGTTTCATGTGAGCATGAAAAAGAGCCAAATCATTCCTAAAGCTTAGAAATTTGGACTGCTATTATGTCTAAATAAAAAGTTCTCATGAAGTTCCATTTTACTGGAGACATATTTGGATCATTGTTAAGAACAGGTGCCTGTTTATTTGAACTACAATAGAAATATAAGCCTAAACATGCATATTACTAGTGATTTATGGATTTTGAATGAACACAAATTGCACAGGGCGGCACGGTGGCGCAGCTGGTAGAGCGCGTGCCTCACAGCAAGAAGATTCCTGGTTCGATTCTGGTTCGGGAGGGTCTTTCTGTGTGAAGTTTGCATGTTCTTCCCGTGTATGCGTGGGTTCTCTCCGGGCACTCCGGCTTCCTCCCACAGACCAAAAACATGCTCATTAGGTTAACTGGTGACTCTAAATTGCCCTTAGGTACGAATGTGAGTGTGAATGGTTGTCTGTCTCTCTATGTGGCCCTGCAATCGACTGGCGACCGGTTCAGGGTGTACCCCGCCTCTCGCCTGATGATAGCTGGGATAGGCTCCAGCCCCCTGCAACCCCGAAAGGGATAGCCGGGTATAGAAAATGAATGAATGAATGAAAATTGCACAATAACTCCTTCATACAATTAACATTAAACAAATTTGTAGCAAGTTTGAAAAAATTCAGAAGAACTGGTGATAAGAGAGTTTGAAATGTAAAATTCAGGTCTTTAGACATAATTTGTTCAGTTTTTTTACTGAAGGCACATCTGTAACATGCATACCAATTCAGTGAATAAATGTATAGTAAAAACACAAATAAGATTGAATTAACTGAAAGTTACAAATTTAGTATTTTAAAGACATCAGAATACAATACACGTTAAGAAGATGGTGCAAATGCTTCCATGAAAACATTGAAAATGGAAATATCATCAAGAAAACAGAGCAAAAACTGATCAATAACTGTTTATGTAACTTATTTTAAATACATTACTTAATGCTGTTATGTTCTGTTAATGAATGCATTTGCAAGGAGTGAAGCAAACTTTAATAACTGGTTTATTCTCAGCTCTGTGTGTTGACAGTTACTTAAATTGGCTCAAATTCAGGGTTAAGCTCATCAAATTAACTTTTACTTCTTACTATTAACTTTAATTGTGTAAAAGTTTTAATACAATCACTTTTGAAAAGTTTTTTAGTTTCTTATGGTGAATTATTACTAATTATAACAATAGGGATCATTGTTTCCTTCAGTTTGCTTCAATCTGCCTCCCCGACAATGAAGACTGAATCTCTAAGAACATCATGGTTACCCAATCTGCCTGTTTCTGCTTAAAATGATGCTGAGTCTCAAACAAAAATGTACATAAATTTAGATTTATAATCACAATCATGGAGCCCTCACAGCCTGTGCTCACTGTGTGAAGGTGTTGTGCCCGTAAACAGACCACAGTGACCCCACAGGAGACCTACCCGCACCTCCATGTTTGGTATACAGAGCAAACCAATCAGAGACTGCAGACCAGAGCTGCCTGATTTACACAGGCTGATGATTCCTGCAGGGGGGAGAACGACGACATGAAAACATGAACAAGGATGAGTTTATGGCAAAACAACATGTTTAAGAATGAGACAGATCATTAACAGTTAATGGGGCTCTTAGAGCTAAACACAGGTCACAGGAAGATCAGGGACTTTCAAGAGGAACACGTTTGATACCGCAAACTTTGTGTTGCTAGTATTTTCCTAAAAACATGTGTCAGTGTCATGAATTAAACCCACATGTTGTCAAGATAACCAATATTATCAATATGATACCATATCAGACAGCATTGAAATGTTTGCAGACATTTAGAGTCAATATAAAATGAAGAGGATTCATGCTTAAAAGAGTTAAATGTCAAATTCTTGTTTTTCACCTGTGCCTCACAAAAAAAGAATTACATTTAAAGGAACACAGCAACATTTGTTTGTTTGCATACATTAACAAGACATAGGCTGTGTTTGAAATGGCATACTGCCTACTATCTACTTACCTACTTAATCAGTACATACTGCATACTGAATACTCAAAGATGATCTGAGTATGCCGCAGCTGCCCGAGCGTTTACACACAGATGCATACTTACTACCCCGGAATGCGTTACGTGCCGGCCGAGAAGCAATGCCAGCAAAATTAAAATAGTCCGACCACAAGCAACAGCAAACGACTGTATTCCGGAAAAGCTACAAATTCATTCAGTAATAATATATTTTCTAGCGAGAAAGTAAGTATTTACGTCACGATTATGAGCCCAGTTGTTTGAAATAGCGACTGTTTTTAATTTGTCTCGCCGTTTTCGAAGACTGAAGCGTCCGCTTGGTGGGTGTTTCCATCTACGTACCATAAACACAGGGCAGCAGCAGCCCCCCCTTCACGTTTCCAAGTTATTGCGAAGTGTTTTCATTATCAACAGCTGCATGACACAAACCAAGCGGCAGTGGATGAAAAAAATTAACACAAACACCTGTGCATCCATGGTGATCGGTCTCCATTTTGTATTTCATCTTCCCATGTCAGAAGTGTGCAATGCATTGTGGGGCAGAAGCAGTACGTGAAGCAAGCTCCGCTCCATACTCAGAAATCGAAGCCGATTGAGTATACATTTCTCGCATACACAAATTCGCATACTGCACAGTGTGAACGCACTGCATACTCAATATAGGGGCGGGGTTAGTATGAGTAGTATGAGTAGTACGCCATTTTGAACGCAGCCCTAGACTGGCACCACTAACTATTTTACCTCAAACACTGAGAGTCAATGGGTAGCTTTAGCCTGCCAGTGCCTACAGTTATCAGGTAAACTCTTCAGCAACTCAAAATGGTCCTGTGTGCTTGATGTGACACAATTTTTATCAGGTTGTACTACATTGTTTATTTTTAGACTATGATTAGCACATTATGTAATTTTTGAAAGAAATGCATATGAAACTACACTGCAGGGCGCTTGCATAAACCACCCCGGACATGCTTTTTTTGGTTGACCTTCTTTCAAGCACTTCCGTGGTGATTTGTACATGCACCCTGCAGAGTAGTTTCCAATGTATTACTTTCAAAAATTACATAAAGTGGTACTCTTAGTGTGAATTTAGATAGCCAAAAAATGGTGTCTATTTGCTTGTCATGGACTCAGCAGTGAGATAAGACATGAAACCAAAAAATGCGTGTGTGTCCCTTTAAAGCAAGAAGTCTTTTTAAAGTTGAGACTTTGTGCTCTTCAAGAAAAATATCAGTTTCATGGTGATGAGATCAGAAATATCAGCATCTTGCAAAAATCAAATATCAATACATTGTGAATATGTAAGTTAAAAGAGAAACTCCTTGAATCTTATCATGTTTTTTATTTCTGCAAGATCCACTGCAGGGGTCAACTGAGTCAAGCAGAGACCACCTCTTTCAGGTGAGCTCAGCACAGTTGTTTGTACTGAAACAGGGATCAATGAGTTTGTATGTATTCAAACAAACCAGGACAAACAGGGATGCCCAGTTTAGTTAAAACACCTCTCCCAAACATTCTAGGCGTAAATATGACCATAACACCTTGGGCCACTGCTCTGACACAGACGGGAATGCACTTAAAAAGTTTAGGTGGGTCATGTCTCCATAACATGGAACAAGCAGAGACATTTTAAACACAGAGAGCATAAATCTAAAACAAAATAATTACAGTTTAAATGTGTTTACCTGACCAGGAGCGAAATGAAGCGACGATGGACATCTTACTGGCTGTGAACTGAGCCTGTCTGTCCTCCCTGATGATCACACAAATGTTTAAATTTTAAAAACACAAAGATAATTTAAAAAATGACTTATTTAGAGATGAACAGATGGTTTTACTTACTTTATCTGCCCTGTGTCTGGACTGTGTCTGTAGTGGAAGTCTGTGTAAGGAGCCAAGATTTGCTAAAAAGAAAAAAAACAGAGAAATCAGTTTTATTGAATATTTCCTTCTTCTGCTTTTTCACAGACAGAAACAACTATAAATGCTGTGTGATGTGTTTATATCTTCCTCCTGGTTTATTCTATTTTGTTTATGTGTCAAAATGCCTAATGTGAACATTCAAGAGCCACTATATTAGGTACACCTCTCTCCTCCCAGGTTGGACCCCCTTCATCCTTAGATCTCCTTAATTGTTGGTGTCACAGATTCAACAATGTGCTGAAACGTCCTTCAGAAAAGTTGGTCCATATCTAAATGATAACATCCACAAAGATGCTCTACTGGATTGCGATCTGGTGACTCTTGAAAAAAAGACAAGCTTTGAGACATGGAGCTGAAGATCAGAAGATGGTTCACTGTGGTCATAAAGGGATGGACATGGTCAGCAACAAGACTCAGGTAGGCTGTGGGGTTTAAACCATGTTCAGGTGGTATTTAGGGGCCAAAGTGTGCCAAGAAAATGTCCCCCATACCATCACACTAGCAGCAGCAGCCTGAGCTGCTCCTGAACATCTGAGGCAGAATGGATCCATGCTTTATGATGTTCACACTAAACTCGGAGCCTACAACCTGAGTGTGGAGCAGAAATCCAGACTCATCTGAGCAGAAGACATTTTTACGATTTTCTTTCTCAAGTTTTGTGAGCGAGACCCTCAGTTTCCTGTTCTCAGCTGACAGGAGTGGCAGCTGGTGTGGTCTTCTGCTGCTGTAGCCCATCTGCTACAAGATTGGACGTGTTGCATGTTCAGAAAATGGTCTGATGCTCGGTTTGAACATCAGCAGGTTGTGTCAACAATGCTTAAATGCACTGAGTGTCTGCTGTGTGATTGCCTGATTAGCAGTTTGTGTTACCAAGCAGCTGAAAAGTATATCTGATAGTATGACTTTTGAGTGTAAACAGTGAGTGTGTGTGTGTTTTCCCATAGTTCCCCCCTCATACCTCTGAGAATTTTTTTTTTTTAATGAAGTTACATTCAGAAATCAGGAGGGCAGGTATTTCATAAATTATATCTGAGATGAAAACATCACGACTGATGTGCTTTTTGAATCCTGTCCCTGTCACCTCGAGCTCGACATCGGCGCGGACGTAACGGCGTGTGTGTGGGTGGTTGAGGAGGTGCAGCACGGTGGTGATCAGAGCCTCGTTGATTCGGATCAGCTGACATGCCGTCACGCTCCTCAGGATGGTGCTGAGGCCCCCCTGCTGGGCCACCACAACGGGGTTCTTTAAGGCTGCAGAATAAAGAGGCCACACACACTGTGAGGGCGCTGACGTCAGACTGGGAGGGTGTGCGTGTATGCATGTTTGTGCGCGTACTCACACAGCTCACAGATGATGGCAATGCAGGCTCGCACCATCCTGTCCCGCTCGTGCAGACCGTCGTTGCCCACGGCGATGAGGGAGTTGGTGAGAGAGGGGGGGAAGAGACGAGCGTTCACACTGATCATCTGAACACACAGATACACACAGGGGGTAAAGGTTGTTGTTTTGTTTGCTTGTTTGTGTGTCATCCCTCCCTTTCTACCTTTAATCATGTTGATGGACTATCTTACATCTCCATGGGACATGTTTCATGTCCATCTGGACAACATCCCCATGTAGGGATGGGCGATTAGACTAAACATAAAACTCCAGTTCTTTGCCCACAACACTCGATTTACAATTTATTCAATTTTTTCCTTCTCAAAATAAAACAAGCAAACAAACTCATAGTGACACACAAGTGACATTAATCAAGCTTTGCTTTTATGTTGTCAAAATACATTCACAAAACAAACAGAATTTCTCTCTTTAAGTGTGTGTCATTAAATGTTGATTGTGTAGTCGAAACGTAGGCAGTTATGTCTACATAAATACTGAGAGCTGAGATGTTTTTACTGTATTTTCACACTGTATTTTCTGTATTTATTTCACACTCTGATCAGTATTTAATCTCATTTAAAAACAAATACAAGCCTTTAAAGTGGTTGTTCAAAACCTGACAGGGTCTACCATCATTAAAACTGTACAGAATATTATATTCTCAAGCATTGCAACAACTTACAATCATCATGGTAAATCAGCAAAACATCTTGATTTTCAATTTTAAATCTCCTGCAGAAAATAATTCTAACTCATGACGGCGCGCAGCAGTGTAGTGGCTTCTCATGCGCCCGGGGACAAGCCCCCTTTTAGTACCCTTCTGGTTGGTCCTGAGGCCAACTTTAACCGTTTTGCTTGTGTAAACGAGCGTATAAGGTATAGCCGAACCAAACTTATTAAAATAAGGGATGGTTCGGCCGAGAGCACATTAACGACAATGCTCTTTTTTAATTCTTATATTTGTATATATTTGTTTATTCTTATTTCTTGCATTTGGGCTTGCTCTGGGACCAGGGTAACCAATTTCGTTCCATCCATGTTTAACATGTGTTGAATGACAATAAAACTCCTTGAATCCTTGAATTTTCCAGCCCTTTCCTGGAGTAGGACCTGTTAGAAAACGGTGAAATGATTAAACAAAAGTTCTTGTGTTCACATTATTTCAGACCAATCAGAGGGTTGTGGTCATTTCTCACAGCACAGCTAACCTACACTCGTGTCTTCAGCTTCTTTGGTTACCCTTATCCTGCCATCCCTCCGACTGTGATCAGTCTGCCCCACCCGACATTGAGTCATTTTTGTTTTTCAGTTCCCAAAAACTGCAGACACATCTGCACACTGTCTGCTCTGCACAATGACATCGAGAAATTCACACACATCAGTGAGTTGATTTGTGTTTTAAGCTGTTGACTTGACACCCAGACATCTATGGCTATAGGAGCAGATCAGGGTTTTGCAGACCAGCCAGCATGTTGTTGGTCAGTAGACTCAAATATAAATCATATCAGGTCGTATCTGCATCAGAGCTGGGCAGTTTATAGAGTTTCAATTTTAATTACTACCTGATCTGGCTGCCTTTTTCTGTACCGAACTCTGCCTGATTAAACATATTACCTATTTGACCTCCATGTCGATGTGTTGCATTTGTGTCCTCATCTTCGTGACAGCTGAAATATTTTGTATTGGTGATAAGACAGGTTTATTTCTAATTATAAAGTACAAAAAGAAGAAACAGCTCTTTCAAAATTAAATAAAATCTGTATCCAGTACAGAAAAACAAAAGCTTCATGAAAATCACCTACCTTGGAAAATACAAACATGCAGGTTTTGATTTAATCTAAATATAATAATTGATTAGACACTCTTCTAAGTTAAAGCTTCATCATAAATTATTCTTAATCTTTCGGCCCGATTAAAATCATTAACTATAATGAGGAGATCTCACCTTACGTGCCAGTCTGACAGCCTGAGTTCTCTCAACTTCATTACTCTGCTGAATATCAATACACCTGAAAAACAATCAAAAGGACAGAATAATCAATAATCAGTTGTTAATAATCTCCAGGAGTGTTACTATTCAGGAAATGAAAAAAAAACAAACGATGAATGAGTAAATACAGAACTGTCCAATTCAGAAACAAATTTAAATTTACATTTAAATTAAATTAAAGGGGTCTGGGTTTGTACTTAACTTTAGGCCCATTCCCAGTGTGTCTTCCCCATCTCTCTTTTATCTTCTCCAAGGTCAAAAATCCCCCGAAATTAAGGAAAATAACATAAAATTGACCAATAACAGGCTTTTTTGTTTGTTTTTCTTTAATTAAAATAGTTGAAATTGGAGGCTTATAGCTGCTCTAAATTCTTATGATCATCATGGGAAGGTCAAAGGGAAACACAATGACCCTCCCTCTGTGCCAGTTTCAGAGCAAGTTATGTTCAGAAAGGAATAGGTAAAGCAGCAGAGAGTCAGACTATGCAGTCCCTATAGGATATATTTTAAAGGGATATGCCAACAGTTGTTTTTGTTGTCATGTCTTTCCTCACTCTCAATTCCATTAAAAACAGATAGACTCCATTCGTTTGACTGTGTGTGCAATAACAAGGAAGAGAGAGGCAGAGCTCACCCATCACTAATTAGCTTGGCTCAAATACTGGGAGTTAATGGTTAGTGTTAGCCTGCTTCTGCCTGCAGTCATGAGAAAAACTCTTCAGCAGCTCTAAACGGTCCAACCACTGTGAACATGCTTTGTTTTGTTGACCTATTTACAAGCATGTCCGCCTTGGTTTGTGCATGCACCCTGTGGTTTAGTTTCATATGTCTTCCTGTCAAAAATAACAAAGTGCTAATCTCAGTCAACAAAGTACCTATCAACACATAACCAGGTAAAAGAAAAAAAGAGTCACAACAAGCACACACAGAGTATATCTGATGACTGTAGACAGAGGCAGGCTAACACTACCCATTGACTCCCAGTGTTTGAGCTAAGCTAATTAGCGGTGGGCTCTTGCCTGTTACTTCACACATCCCACAGTCTCAGCGCGCACTCTCTCACCTGGCGATGAGGTAGTCGACCTGCAGCCTCAGCACCTTCTCCATCACGTTGCTGTCTCTGACCAGGTAACGCAGAGCTCGTAATCCTGCCGCTCTGACCTCTTTGACCTCATTCAGCAGCGCCAAACGAAGACTTGGGAGAGAGAGACTTATTCAACCACTGTAGAAATATAATTGATAAATGCGAATGTTACGAAGGTGTCCAGACCCTCACCAGATGATGATCTCCTCATGTGTGAAGCCCAGTTTGTCCTCAGAGTGACCCACGCTGCACAGGAGCTGAAAACAGACAGAGGGAGTAATCATGACTAAAGCACAGACATCTGTTTGACTAAAATCTACGACTGACAACAACCCATAACAAGAAAAAAAATCATGTGTTGGCATTTTATGATTAATCTTTATTTATTTTTTCTTGTTTTTTTGGTTGTTTGGATTACTATTGAGACACAACACTGAAATAAGTCCTTCATTTTAGGGTCCTGGAGTCAAGAAAAAGAAATCCGTTTTCCTAATCTTACATATATAATCAAAAGTTTTTGGCTTTGCGGTTGTACTCTGTACAACTTTTAACAAATCTCTTTCTTATTTAAGGCCTGCTTTCTTTCACAAGCCCACTGGTGTAGCTGCAAATTTAGACACACAAAGTCAGGTCTCAGTGAGACCCCCAAGGATTAAGAGTGAAAATGGTTTCAGGCTCCAAAAAACTCATAATCTACAGAATCATAAATGTCAATCCTGAAAGAACACATTTGGAAACAAAAATGGCACAGATGCATATGGTGTCAAGATCCAAATCTTATCAGTTCAGTTACCTGTTTTGTTCTTGTTTTATGTCTTGTCTCGGTGTTTCCTGTTTTATTTTGAAAGTTCTCCTGTCTTTCCTTGTTTCTACAGGTCTGGCATTGTCACACTCGATCCCTGATTGTGTTTCCCCAGCTGTGTCTCATCACTCACAATCACCTCGTGTATTTAACCCTTGTGTCTTCCCCTGTCTTGTTGCCAGATTGTTTGTCTTGACCATCTTTGCGTAGGTGGGCTTTACACGAGTACGAATTTGTAAGACTACGGTAAAATAAACTATCGATCTGGTGATACTGACACAAGGAGACGCGTATTTGTCCATGACTCAACATCTTTTTTGAAAACGGGCCTGCAAGTGGATATCTGCGTATTCGTCTTCTTGCCATAGTTGGTATAAACAGATAAGTCCGAGAAAGACGGTGACCTCATAGCACCCCTCCTCCTCACCCATGCTGTCACACACACCAACAACAACAATGGCGGCAGCCGGGCTGATTCTGATTTTGTTCCAGCACCTATAAATATTGCTACAACTTTTAAACCAACATTTGCTCACAGAACACCAACAACACCAGCTACAGCAACAACAGCAACAAGTGCTCATGCAGAGACGCAGCATGTTACGCGTGCATGAGCACTTGTTGACGTGGAATCTACCTCGGAGCAGAACCAGACGGGAAACCTAGCAGGATTTTGCATGGATTTTGCATTGTCATGTAAATGCACAAGCCTATGTACAATACGATGTGTAAACAGCGATACATGTTTTGATGCAGACGCCAAGACAATACGGTGCCGTCCTCGTGTGAGGAGGGCCTTAGACCACATCTTTTTGCCTGTCACCTGTCTGTACCTTTGCCAGGAGCATTTTGCTTGACTGTGTATTGAACCTGGATTGTAAATAAACCCTGGTTTTTGGATCACGGACTGTTGTCTGCAGTAGAATTCTTATGTGCGACAAGGTTCTGAAACCATGACATATGGATACATATAGACCTTATTTAAATGTAATTTCATAAATTTTTATTTTACTTGGCTTAGTTTCAAAGTGTGTCACCAAACATGGCTTTATCACATATCCCAAAACAATATTAATGAACATTTAAAAAAAAAAAAAAAGATGCCATTTGTTTTGGATGAGAATACACACACATATTTACACATATTCATGCTTTCAGCCTATAGCTTTTCTATACAGTCTAAATTGGACAAAAACTTGAACTACAAGTCTCTCTCCCTCTATAACTTCTTAAAGCCCATTTGCCAAGTCACATTCTGCTACAAGCACCTAAACCAGAGCATCTGGGATATGTGAATCATTTAATGTTACAGCACCAGTAAAAATATGCAGCCACTGTTAATAAATGAATAAATAAAAACAAATAACTCTTTCCATTGATAGTACATTCACACAGAGGTGACTCAGTAAAGTTCTGTTATGGTTGCACCCTGACATCTTCACGTTAACTCTCAGAGGATGTGATTTTATTGTCAG
Organism: Scarus forsteni; assembly: GCA_036419115.1. Taxonomy (NCBI): domain Eukaryota; kingdom Metazoa; phylum Chordata; class Actinopteri; order Labriformes; family Labridae; genus Scarus; species Scarus forsteni. The sequence goes on along the minus strand of JAZDUH010000227.1, from coordinate 533,434 downwards.
TGGACGATGATTTTGGAGGAACACAAAGCATAATCCACCTCCTCACACACTCACCCAGCACTGTGCTCCCCCGCTGGCTTTAACCTGTCTTTAATAGAAGACATCACATTACTCCTGACCTCACTTCCCTTCACCAACTTCCTGTCTGTATAAGGGTTGATTTTAAGATATGACCAGTCACTTTCAAAGCTTGTACAGGTCTTGCCCTAAATTACATACCTGAATTGTTAACCCATTAATGACCAGCTATTAGCCTCAGATCTTTTGGGCGGCAGCCTCCAGGATGTTTCAAAGTCGAGGACCAAAAGTAGATCAAGATTTTTCCATCAGGGCTCCTCGTCTTTTGAACAATATACACATGGGCCGTTGGTGCTGCAGCTGGATAGAGCACTTGGTCAGTGATCGGGAGGTTGCAGGTTCGAGCCCAGCTTTGGGCGACACATAGTGATGGGTCCACAGGCAAGACACTTAACCCCAAGCTGCTCCCACTGCTGTGTCAGTGGAGTGTAAATCCAGTCCATGTGCTTGTAAAGTCCATTTACCATTTACAAGGACATAAGAGGTGCTAAGTCAGTGACATCTTTGAAAGCACTCAAGTTCTGTGTTCTCGTCTTAAAGCTTTTGCACGATTTGATTCCATCATTAAAACAGTTTGGAGCAGCTGCAGTTAAAAAAAATCACTTTATTTAGTTTGTTGCTGATTTTTCTCTTCTTTTATGACCTGCAGATCACAGGAGATCTCTGACATTAACTGATTGTTTCGTCTTGTTTCTGTACTCTTCCTTTTTGCACAAACCTTCACAAAGTTGTTGAGGTGTCCGAGCTTCCTCATGTTGGACACTTCCTTCTGTTTGACCACGTTCTGGAGGATTTCATGAAGATTCTCTGCAGGATCTGAAACAGAGCCAAACATCAGACATCAGTCCATAAATCAGAGGAAACAGGGTGTTCATATAAACAGTAAATACTGAGTTTAACAGAGATGACACAGAGAGTGTCAGAGAGAAACCTGAACAGCAAACACAGACAGAGGAGTAAATACAGGCACCAGCACTGTGTTCACATCAGTCTGATACTCTGTGGTTTAATGCTGCTGATGACAAAAACAAAACAGGCTTTAGAAACAAGTCAGGAAAAGCTCAGCTTCAACAAAAATATTGAAAATAAATCCAATACTAGAAAGCACTAGAAGAGTGCAAACCTCCACCAAGGGAGCTCACATATTGCTGTTACATCTATAAGCAACAGTGTCATGATAAAGTTACCATCATAATGTGATTCCTGACTCTAAAAATCCACACCGAGCACTTAGAATCAAGTTATCATTACCTCCACCAAGGAGGTTATGTTTTCGGGAGAGTTGTTTTGTTTGTCTGTCTGTCTGTCTGTGAACAAAATAACTCAAAAAGTTATGGATCGATTTTGATAAAAATTTTCAGGAAATGTTCAGCATGGGAAAAGGAAGAAGTGATTCAATTTTGGTGTTGATCCGGATCACCGTCTGGGAACTGTGCTGCTTGGCGGAGGTCTGCGCTCTCCTAGTGCTTTTCTAGTTATCAGTTGGACAGTTATTGAGCAAAAACATTTGTTCATTCATGGCAGTTATATGGATCGCCACCAAAATCGAATCATTTTAAAGGTGCTATGAGGAGAATCTATTTCCAGCGACATAAAGATTCCGCTACCCATGAGCACGTGTAGCAACTGTCGTGAAGACGTGACCCAAGCCAAAGCGTGCATTTGTTGGGATGCTTATGAATGCAGCTTGGACCTTCCTCAGAACTCTGCATTGCTTTACAACTTCTTTTTTCAACAACTTACAGGATGCAAAGCGACAAGATAATGTATCTCTTTCTAGCTACGTAGCGGTAGTTTTTGATGTGAGACAACAAGCAATTTTTGGAAAACTTAGTATTGTAGTTTTGTAGCTGGCTATATATCGCTACTTACAGCCCCGTGCTCTAAGACGTGCTCGAATAATATAAATGTGCTCTAGTTTTATTGTCTTGTTCCCGAAATTGAGTATCAAGGCCAGTCCAGCCTTGTCCGACCCGACTGGAAGGCTAAGGAATAGCATTAATAGATAACCTATTTAGATGCTATAAAACTCATCTTAAAGTGGGTATTTCGGTCTGGCATATATCTAAAAGTGAGACTTTTTTGTAATTACTTAGAAACTCCTCATAGCATCTTTAAGTTGGGCCGTTACCAACATGTCTGAAAAATTTTTACAAAATTCGTCCTAGAGTTTTTGCAACATTGCAAACAAACAAACAAATGGCAAAAACATAACCTCCTTAGCAAAGGTTAAAAGCTGCTCTTGACCTGTTTTGTAAGTCTTGGTATCAAAGAAGAATTATTTAATTTGAGCTGAAATAAATCAGAGTTCATGACCTCACTGTGTCAAACATTTATTTGTTTACCATAAATAACAGCCAGATAAACAGGCTAGAGGCTTAGTAATAACTCAGCTAAATGTGATTTTTGGTCCCTGACACACAGCCCTATCTGACAGACACAGGGATGACAGTGATGAAGATGATGAAGATGATGAAGATGGTGATGCTCCTCAGACTCACCCCTGTTCAGGTCCAGAGGAACTGCCTCCTCTCCGCTCTCATTACGACCTGCCACACACACACACACACACACGCACACACACCAAGTCAAAAAGTACGCGCACACGCACACACGATCAGCTGTCGGTCAGATCAATGGCTCCCAAGATAGTGCGTGTATGTGTGTGCGTGTGCGCGTGAGTCACCTCTGAACCGTCCGCTCCTGCTCGGTCTGATCCTGATGCTGCTCACCGCCATCTTTACGGACTGACACACATTGAGAGGAAGTATCGCGAGAATCTGCCTCCTGTCATCATCCCCCTGCCTCCTCTTCATCACCATGAGGAGGGAGCGGAGCTGAGGGGGCATCAGGAGGTGACGGAGAGGAGGTGAAGATCAGGAGCAGACGGACTGTTTTATGATCAGAGGGACGGGAAAGTAAATTAGTTTATTTAACATGTTAGAATCATTTTACTGCAAATGGTTTGATTTAATAGAAATACAATAATTCATGGTAGTACCCAAATAATGAAAAAAATATATATTTAATGATAACTAGTGCAAACTAAAATAAGATATAATTAAGAACCATGGTCCATTTTTATACAGTCTTTAGATATTTTTTCACATTTTTAGACCAATAGAGACTGATTAATTAACCTAATGACTGATTGAAAATAGCACTTATGATGAAGATGAGGGAGAGAAAATAAACGAAAAAAAGGAAAGAGAAAAAGGAGAAATCAGACTAAAGAAGATATAATATAATCAGTTTAATGAATTGATGATATCAAATGATGATGACATTTTAGAGTAAATTTTAGAAGAGTGAGAGAATAAAAGAAGAAATATTATATAACATCACAATTAAAATAACAGTCTTACTGAGTGTTGGTGTTAAGTGTAATTCTGCAGTAAAGAAAATAATACAATACACATTGAATTATGAAATAATGATAAAACATTTTTAAAAAATATATTGATCATATTAATAATAAAAGGAGGAACTTCATCTACAAGAATGTCCTGCCCAGGGCTTTATTCTTTATTCTTAAATGTGTTTTACTTTACAGTCCTTTTTTAACTTATTTGAAATAATCCAGGGTTCAGAGGAGAATTGTTACATGTACTTTCTTATTGTTCATATTTTCTTTTTCTGTGTTCTGTTTTTTTCATTTTCAAAATGAAGCCATCAGCGAATCTTCATCATAATCCATAATCGTAGGTCTGTTTAATCAATATCAAGGGCTGAATATATTTGTTTGAAACTGAATCTAATAATCATCATTACAGGCAAGAATTAAGAAACATATAATTTAAGATATTTCTTGAAGATGATCATTATTGTCAAAATGTTCCTGTGCATAAAATAAAATAGGAAAACGTAACGAAAAGTTTGCAGATTTTCAAAGTGATTCTATATTTACTGCTTCTACTCATTTTGTGGACCCTAAAAGAAGAAGAATGTTTGTTTTGGTGGTAAATGTGGATCCAAAGAAATGTGCTTCTTTTTATTTTATTTTTCCCTAAATGACAGTTGTACCAAGTATATATGCTGATTTAAAAGGTTTAATTATCTTATTTAACATGAATTATCCTGATGAGGATGTTATTGGAAGCGTCCGTATAATATCTTATCTAATTGTTTTGATCGGTGCTCCTTTATTTCTGTCCGTCTGATCTGTTCTTAATTAGCAGCTTTTATAATTGGCAGTAATCTTTGTGATATAACCGCAGATTTACCTGGATTAACAGATCACTGCTGAGAGTTAAATGAAAGGATCTCTAAGTCATTACTTCCTTTACTACTAGAAGGACCAGGTCCAGGACCAGACGAGGACAAGACCCTCCACTATCAAAGAAAAACGCTAAATACGGTATGTACAGTAAATACCGTAATAACTGTAACTACCGTAATTACTGTAGCGCTGTTTAGTGTAAGATCAGAGCGGAAGTGCGGGAGCCCCCTGCCGGTGGACGACGGGAGCTGCAGAGATCTCGACAGAGTGGCTGAACGGCAGATTCTCCGCACACAAACAGGTATATCTTTATTTTGACTTTATTTTAGCTCAGTTCATTCAACCAGGAACACAAGTAAAAGATTAATAATCGATTATGAATATGAATCGTTGATTGAATCATTCGTTTACCGATCCTAACAGCGGGGTTGCATGAAACAGACGTGTTACAAATAACGTATGTGTCGTTTTAAACTGTGAAAATGTCAATTTAACAAGCATTAATGTTTTTTAATGATGTGAAATGAGCTGTCCGTGTTTCCTTCACTAACACCCAGCAGGATGCTCAGGATGAACCCGGCCCTTGTCTCCATCAGCCATCTTTACTCCGAGGATGAACACATTCATTCAGCCCCATTATTCAGCTTTTTTTAATGAAGAATATCAGCTGAACCCTGACATGTGACCGTGTTATAAAGGTGTTAGTGTAACAGTAAGGGTGTTTTCTCCTTTATGACTCGGTATAGGTCAGTTTTTCTCGGTTTTTCTTGGTCCATCCCTCCATGTCGTCCTTACTCCTCGTAGTGAAGCTCCAACCTGTCTGAGAGACTCATCATAGGGGTGGGCAACACGGACCACAAATCACATCACCAATGGTTACTAATGGGGAATCATTGTATACTTAGATTTTTGTCCTACGAGTAAAGTACCGAAATAACAAACATTAATGTGTTTCAAGCTGGGCCACCACTTAGGGAAATATTTCACTACATGGGAGACTCTAATAAAAAGGAATGTGCGGTAACATGAGTTTGACACCATTATAAATTTTATTTGTTTTTCTCCCCAAAGCATACAGGACTTTTCATCATTTTCAGAACACTGTTTTTTTTGTAATTCAGAACAACAGGAGGGTCAACTAGTGTTCAAACATTTTTTACAGCTTTTTTTATCGATAGGAGTGGATGAAGGATTTGTCACTCTCCATTTCCATGAATAACATCGTAACCACCTACTCTAAAGTTATTTGTAAAAGCCACCTAAACATAAATATTGTTTTTAACTTTCTGTTTAGAAAAGAGCCTTGAAATTCATTTCTTACTGAAAAACAGGTCTGGCATAACAAACCTTTTTTTGTCTGCCATTTATTAAGAAAAAATGATCCACTACATCCTGACATAGAGTTATCATTTAGAATTTAGCATTTTGATCACTAAAATACCAGACTAAGAGCTTTGTAATTTATCTTTTATTTCTTGTCATTAAAAAATAAAGGTAAAAGGGACAAATGTTATAATTTTTTTAGGGAGGCCAAGATAGAAATTTAGGGGGTGCTTCAGTCCCCTAAAAGGGTTTAAAATGGCCTATGGATTCAAGTGAATGCCTGTTCATATTGTATGAATGAATGACCTAGTTATTGGTTTTACAGTTTTTTTTCGCTTCTTTGGTCTTGACCCTTAAGTGAGGAGTCAGAAAAGTCGAGTCTTGAAGTCCTCAGCCATAAAATTTAGAGTCAGATTGAATCATCTGTACCGTCCCCCCAATGAAATATATATTTATATATATAAATATATATAAATAAATAAATATGTTTATATATATATATATGTGTGTGTATATATATGTATATATATATGTATATATATATATATATATATATATATATATATATATATATATATATATTATATATATATATATATATACATATATATATGTATGTTATTTTTTTTTTTTTTTAACATGTCAACAGTTTGCCTGAACTTACTCACACTGAACTACATTTGTACCAGGGAACTTTTTTTTTCCCGTTACGCAAACCATGAGGACATCTTATAACTAAAACAGTATCAATATTTTGGTCTAATAAATGCAGATACAGCTTCTTCACTTTTCCCCTTCCAGCCGAATGCCTGCCGAGTTCAGGCAAGTCCCAGCCAACACCCAGCCAATGAGAGTGCCCAATTTCACAATTAACTCGCCCTTGCAGTGGTATTTCCCCCACAAGAACATTTCCAATGGCCTTTTCCATTTGGAGTTTAGCATTAACCAGTCACTACCTGGAGCAGTCAAGATTGAGTCGTTAAAAGTAGGAAAAATATAAATGGCTCCAATCTTATATTATTAATCTAGATTTTTTATATTTTTATTTATTGTTATTATTTTTTAGCCTTAAAGACTAAGATCAGTCCCTGTCACCCACACTGCTAATAGACAGCAGTGTGGGAAATAGGGCCTGATGTGATATCACAGCTTAGATATGCTTGTTTTCCTGGTTAAGGGTTTCCTTATGAGCTGTAGGGAATCAGTGACAAATATAAACCTTAAAACCATAGCTTACTTTCCCCCCTCGTAGTTTTTAATGATGTTCTGGGGTCCAGATGGGGAGCTGTAGAGGGCCGGATGAGGCTCAGGGTTCCAGTTGATGATCATTCCTCTGAGTCTTCACATCTTGAGTCTTATTCTTTGGTCTGGACTAAAGAGCAAGGTGTTGCATTTTGCATAATTATCTCAGATTTGGTCCTTGTTCGTATTGAAGCATTTACAAACAGACCAAAATGAAAGAAGTGGAGGAGAAACACTCTCTTATTGGTCAGTCAACGTGGACTGAGACCCACCCTTTTTTGGAGGTTTCTGAACTGTTCCTCTGAGTGTAGGGTTTGATTGACAGCTTTCACACCAGCACAAATGAAATACACCAACATGGAAATCAAACTTGAGTTTGCTTGGTGCACATCAACCCTGTCAGAAGTGAAAGCACCTTAAACATGTCCATGTGGTTGTTTACAGGATACGCCAACATTTTTTTTGTTTTCCTCTCTTACCTCACTCCTGAGTCCATAACGAGCAGATGGACACCATTCTGTCTTGTAAGTAGGTCAACAAAACAAAGCACTGGTTTGTGCATGAGCCCTGCGGTTTGGTTTCATTTGTATTTCTTGTGAAAATTACAGAAATTGAAAATCTTAGTCCAAAATTAGAGAATCTGTCATAACATGGTAAATAAAGGTATGACACAACAAGCACACAGGACTGCTTAGAGTGACTGAAGAGTTTATCTGATGACTGTAGGCAGAGACAAGCTAATGCTACCCATTGACTTCCAGTGTTTAAAACTATAGTGCGTAACTTCTACATGTCTGTGAATGTCTGTTTCAGCCAAGCCACTACTAGAGGAGATGACACAACGCAGATTAAGCCGATCGGCTCCTCTAACATCTCGCGGTATTTTTCAATATATACAATTTTTGCTTTGCTTGTTGACCGGCGACATTCCTGAGCTGGCGCAGGAAATTACGCGTTTTACATCACAACAAGAAGGGAGGGGGAGGTTGAGCGGAGAGTCTCATAGCAACCATGGTAGCAACAAGCAGAGCGCAGGCAGAACGAGGAAGCGACATGGCGGAGAAGCCAAAGAAACGCCTGAGACACAGTCCAGAAGTGGATCCTACCACAAAAAAGGCTGGACATTTGACTGAAGCATTGCTAACGAAGAAGGAAAAGGACCGACGGAGAAAGCTAGGGTCTACGATTTGAAACCGCAGCCTGCCCCCCCTTCCCTCACCTCTCCCCTCCGTGTTCCAAGATCCCGCCCCCAGCTCGTGTCGCCTCATAACAACACGCCCCCTCGGACAGAGCTACGAGCGACTAGCATAATATATCAGCAGCAAACTCAATCAAAAACAGCTCAGCTCAACTGAAAGTATCAAACACGACAGACATCCCCCTTGTAACACACAGCAGTAGCCATTTCAATTGGACCGGCGGCAATGCGGGTCTGGCACCGCCAGAGCGGAGCCGAGTGTGGGGGAGGATTTATCTTTCTCAGCCTGTCCTCCCCAGCTCAGCTTACAGTGCTAACGATTAGCGGCTAACAGGCTAACCCACTCCCCTACAAGTTATTAGCCCGTGCAGGCACAAACTAACCAGAGTTATTCAGCAGACATCTCCCACTGTAGTAAACAAAGCCATTACCTGATCAACCAGGGGCGAAACGGCCGATGCTGAAGGTCTGACGGCCAGCTGAGGCTATTCGTTAGCCGTTAGCCCGCTAACAGGCCTCAACCCGCGGGCAGAGCTCCGTTGGGCCCCGCGGGAGAGGGAGGCGGCTTCGGTCTCGGCGCTAGGCTTTTCCGGCTCCATGATAGTTCAGTAGCTAACGCTGCTAGCTGCTCACCGGAGGTAGAGGGGAGGAGGCGGGACCATGGGCATGACGCTGCGTAGCGAGGGAGACGAGGATTGGATGGACTCACAGACCAACTCACGGACCAATTAATAGTCGCAGGTTCTTAGGCTTGATTGGTCAGCTAGTATGCAGCTTTTCAGTGGATATACTGAATGGATTTTTTTTCGTTCTTTTTGGTCTTTATACTGTGTAGATAGGACCATAGGACCATAACAGCCTTATAAACGGTGTTATTAATATGTACAAAGCTTCCAAATCGTAGACCATAGCTTTAAGGCAAACGCGGATTTGCATTGACGTGGCTTTTCCTCGGTGGAGAGCCTTGAAGGCAGAAATTGGGCTGAGGGCAGACTCAGATGTTGCCTTGCTGCTGTTGGATAAGTAAGTGACTTGGTTTATAATTATATAAGTACTTTATTATTTTCTTGTAAATGGCGCTATGAACGTAATGTTGTAATGTTAGCAGCCTGGACGTACGTCATATGGAAGCGCCGGCTTTATTGTTGTAAGAACGCAGAATTCCACTGGAGAGCGACCGAAGTTACGCACCATAGCTTTAAGCTAAGCTAAATAGTGGTAGGTGAGATCTGTCCGTCTCTTCCTTGTGACGTGTGAGTTGAAGGAATGGTGCCTATCTGCTTGCCATGGACTCAGAAGTGAGACAAGACATGAAAACAATAAATGTTGGCGTATTCCTTTAACGCAGAAGAAATCTTCTGAAGCTGAAACTGTCCCTCAGCTGCTTCAGGACCAACATGCTAGAATATATACACACCGTGGTCATCCTGCAGCTCCAACTCTGTCTCCATCCATACAGATCTTTACCTTCCTATCACCTGGACTTAGGGCCGCGGTAATGCCGCCATGTTGAATATTTTGACAGACCGTGATGCACATGCCAACAAGTGATCTCATTGGTTGGATGTTGGCTTGGATGCAAAACTTCTAAAGAACTGACTGCAATCCAAAAAATAAAAGCCGCTATTTTCTCAGCAAGAGAACTGACACATTGAATGTTTGTGTAAGACCTTAAAGGAAAAGTTCGGTTCCTGCAGCTTTTACATTGTTTATAGAATGAAGAACAACAATATACTCACCCAGAAGGCTTTCCTGATGCAAACGGTGCTTCGGGAGATATTTAGATCCAAAATCGAGCAGCGGACACCGATATAATGGTAGCCTGTAGGGCATAGATCGCCGCTCCTAAAAACTGCATTAATCGTCCAAAAACTCATGTTTTTCACCAATATTCCATCATGATTCGCGCCGAATGGACGGCCATTGCTGTCTGTGTCTCTCCACACAGCGCTGTATGGCTGAACCAACGAGTTTGTTTACATGCTCTTCGCGCATGCGCAGTGCGGCTCATTGCTTCAGGGGAAGACCGGCAGCTACAAATCGACTTTCTTCTTCCAGTTTTGTGCAAAATGGGCGAATATCTATGGGATGAAGATGTTGTGGAGGAGGACTTTGAATATGATGGACGTCCTTACAGTTTGGAGCCAGATTATACAGATAAGGAGCTGATAGAAATGAGGAAGCGATCTCAACGCTCCAGAGAGTACTGCGCATGCGCGAAGGGCATGCAAACAGACTCATCTGTTCAGAGGTTAGTTCAGCCACACAGCGCTGTGTGGAGAGACACAGACAGCAATGGCCGTCCATTCGGCGCGAATCATGATGGAATATTGGTGAAAAACATGAGTTTTTGGACGATTAATGCAGTTTTTAGGAGCGGCGATCTATGCCCTACGGGCTACCATTATATCGGTGTCCGCTGCTCGATTTTGGATCTAAATATCTCCCGAAGCACCGTTTGCATCAGGAAAGCCTTCTGGGTGAGTATATTGTTGTTCTTCATTCTATAAACAATGTAAAAGCTGCAGGAACCGAAGTTATCCTTTAAAATCGTGATTTTGTAAATTTACTTTAATTTGAAAGTATAAACTCCCCAAAAAAGTTGATTTCCTGTCCCATTTTGGGATTTACTTGTTTATTTCTGTCTTGTACCTTAATCTGAAAATACTAAATTACAGATTTAATTTTAAATACCCTTTCGTCAAATATTTTAATTTTCATTCTTTCAGTCTTCCTCCTCACCCCCTCAGGACACAGGACATGATTTATACACAGTATACTATAATTAAAAGTATTTGTTTATCAAAGTGAACTTGCCTCATACCCAACAACCTTTTTATATTAAAATTAGGGATGGGAGTTGATAAGGTTTTATTGATATCAGTGCTATTAACAATCCTGCTAACCAGTCTAATTCTTCAATGATTCCTTTATTAATTCCTGCAGATTTTTTGTGTGAGCAAATGTTGGCCTGTAGATTTTCAGTGGCAATAATATCAAACACGCACCACAGCATAGATAACTGCTTCTGCAAGTTGCTGGTGTTTCCACTCGCTTAAGCAATACTTCTGAACCGTGTCAGTGGGGGGAATTGATTAGCAGAAAGACTCGTGATGTCGATTCTTTGATTGAGCTGTGACTGATTCTCAACTGGAATTGGTTTTGGATTCCCATCCCTAATTAAAATAATGTGTTTTAAGTAGCTGCTGCGTTGGTGCAGCAGCTTGTGCATGTGCCTCACAGTATGTAGGTTGCTGGTTCGATCCCTAGGTTGCTCTGGGCTTGTCTGTGTGGGTCTGCATGTTCTCCCTGTGCTTCTCTCGGGACTCTGGCTTCCTCCTACAGACCAAAAGCATGTTTATTCGGTTGATTGGTGATTCCAAATTAGGGGTGGGAATCGAAAACCAATCGATTAGCACCATCGTTAAAAGCATTGGTATTGATAAAATCTTACCAATTCCCATCCCTATTCCAAATTGCCCTTAGGTATGAGTGTGAATGGTTGTCTTTTCTCTGTATGTGGCTCTGTGATTGGCTGGCAGATGTACCCTGTCTCTCATCCAATGTCAGGTGGGGTAGGCTCCAGCCTTTCTGTGACCTTAAAGGTCACAGTGTATATGACTGATGGATGTTATTAGCATGTCCGCCTCTTAACATGACTGATGCTGTGTCTCCTCTCTCAGTGGGAGATGTCTGTCAGGATGGAGATGGATGTCAGTGGGGGGGCTCGGGCTCATGTCTCTGTCCTTCCTGCTGCTGAGATCAAATCGACCCTGAAACCCGAACCGGAGCGACCCCGCTGTGCCAGCACGCCGTGCTCGCCCATCAGAGGCACCGTGTCCGGGTACCACATCCTCCACATGGACTCCAACTACCTGGTGGGCTTCACCACAGGGGAGGAGCTGCTCAAACTGGCCCACAGGTGGTCGGAGGGCGGGCCAGAGAAGAGCCCCGCCCCCGAGCCTGTCACTGCGCCGGTGCAGAGCCCCCTCCCCAAGTCAGTGGACCTGGGAGTCCACAGGTCGTCCCGGTTCTTTAAAGCAAAGACTCGATATTACCAACCGTATGACATCCCGGCCTCCGGGGGGCGCCGCAGGAGGCGCATGCCCAGCTCCTGCGAGACCTTCCTCAAACCTCCCCCCCATGGTCTCCATGCCCCTCTTCCTCTCTGCCTGCTTAAAGGGAAGCGGTCCCAGTCCAAGTCTCTGGACTACCTGAACCTGGACAGGCTGAGTGTGACAGACTCGACGGACACGGAGGTGTTACAGGTCCAACTGCAGCACCTCACGCTGAGGGGGGGAGGCGGGGGCCGGGGGGAGCGAGTGTTTACCAGGAACAAGACATGAAGCTGCTGGACGCCTGATTTAGACCTGCCCCCTCCCTCATGCGGGGATTTAGGTGCTATCTTCAGCTCGCTCGCCCTCTCCCTCTTTCTCTTTCCTCAGATTACAGCAGGTCTGTTTAAAGACGCTCTAATAATCCCCTTAGATTATTTCAGGAGGGGGAGGGTCCACGATAATGTGAATTATAGAAACTTAGCAATAACGAGTGAACATGCTATCGGCAGCAAGTGTGTGTGAGAGTGTGTTTTAGGGCTGAGCAATATGAACCAAAAATCACACACGGTATTCTTTATTAAACAGGGCGGGACATGTCTGGATTATTTTATGATCACCAAACAAACAAACCAGAGACGAGTCACGTTTTAGGCCCAAATCACAGGGTCCTGTTCACAGAAGACACCCTTCCAGAGTCTGTAAGAGATTATCAAAGAGGTTATGTGTTTGCCGAGGTATGTTTTTTTGTTAGTTACCAAACTACTGCTGAAATTTTCAGGAGATGTTGGTAACGGCCCAACTCAAAAATTCTGAGTGCTAGGTGTGGGTTTTCAGGGCCGAGGAATCATATTATGATGGTAACTTTATCATGGAACTATTTTTTTTAGATGCAACAACAATATGTGAGCTGCCTTGGTGGAGGGTTGCACTGTCAGAGTGCTTTCTGGTGTTAAACATGCTTTCAGGGACATACATGTTTCCTTGTGCACAACAGAAAAAGCTTAGTTTTTCAAAAATGTCTTGTTTACATGTAATCTCAGCCTCAAAGCGGAACTGCTGCTGCTTTACAGTGACATTTGTGCAGCTAATTACAAGGGCCCCTTGTTGTTTTCTGGGCACACCCAACTGGGTGGAGACCCCAGGGCAGACCCACAGAGTGCTGTAGGGACTGTACGTCCCATCTGGACTGGGAATGCCTCATAGTCTGCCAGTGAGAGCTGGGAAATGAAGCTGTGGAGAGGGATGTCTGGGTTGACCTGCCTGGTCTGCTGCCCTCACAGGTATTGAAGATGGACAAATCAAGGATGTTTTAGCAAGAGCAGCTACAAGGCTGTAGTAAGCCCTAAAGTCTTGGTCCCTAATAAGTAACACACAACTAGAAAAGTACTCAGAGAGTGTAGGCCTCCACCAGACAGCTCAGTTAAGGCAGTGGTTTTTCCACAACCCCGGTAAAAGTACTATTCTGGATCACGACGAGCTCCGATTGTTAGTCTTCAAATAAACTACAGTTCCCAAAATGAAAAAAGACGGTAAAACTCTCACAGCAACCGAGGAGAAGAGAATGGGATTTCCCATCGTAAAGTTCAGTGTTTTTATGAAGTCAATCTGGATCGATCCAGATGAAATTTACTTTGATGATAGAGACATATTGTATAGTATCCTGTAAATTTTGAAGCAAACCCAGTAAGTGATCACGGAGATATGATTTTTTTTAAAAATATGGTCCAGTGTTAACTTTTGGTAATTTTAGAAAATATTTGGATTTTTTTTTGCATCCCAAAGATATATATGTACCACCAACAAAATGAATGGCTTCTTTCTTGGACCAAACCACACATTTCATTAAACTGTCATGTAAATCCATCCAGTAGTTTTTGCGTAATCTTGCTAACAGACAAACAAACTAACAAACAAACATCATAACCTCCTAGGTCACTTACTCAGGGCATACTTTGCTGAAATGTCCGGCAGTAGGGTTCAAATGGAGGGAGTTTTAAAGAATATGAAACTCCTTAACAAAAGAGTTTGGAAATATTATTTTAGTCAATTTTAAAACCAATACCTACTGGTATTGTATTTCATAACATTACAATACCTGATTAGTCATCTTTACAATGAGCTGTAACTTGTAATGTTTGTGCTTTTATGGAATTAGCAGCATGACAACACATGGGGGTTTTACCCAAAAAGCTGTTGTCCTCTGCCGTTGAAGCTGGTGCTCTAGTAGGCAGAGTGTCAGGATTATTTGGTGTCAGCCCTGTTATCATTTCCAAACTCAGGACCAAGACACTGCTGTTGTCAAAGACAGACATTCTGGCTATGTTTACATGAGGGAGTGAAGTGGGCGTCTCAGAAGGACAACACCCCAAAAACACTGATTCCTCAGCCTTATTTCAATGAGGACCTGTAGGCTTTCTTCAGGGGCGGGGATTCTGTCATCCTTATTCAGATCGCCACCAAAATCAAATCACGGCTTGCTCATGCCATGACCAACTTTCCTTGAAAGTTTCATCCAAATGTATGTTAAACTTTTTGAGTTATGTTACTCACAGACAGATGGTCAAACATACCATCTCAGCAAAATTAGAAGGCACTCAGACCTCCACCAGGGCAGCTCACATATTGCTGTTACATCTAAAAGCAATATCTCCATGATGGAGTGAACATCATAATATGATTCATGACCCTGAAAGCCCACACCTCGCACTCAGAATCGTGATGATGTCATTATTAGTTAGACAGATTTTGAGCAGAAATATTGTTCACTAATCGTGGTTATCTGGCTCACCACCAAAATCATATCATTTTCAAGTTGGGCCAATACCAACAAGTCCTGAAAATTTCAGAAAAATCTGTCCAGTAGTTTTTGGTTATTCTTGCATCTTGAACAAACATAAGCCTTCAAAAAAATAACCTTGGCAGAGGTGACAAACCTCCTCTGGAAGGTCATAAATCATGATGGCTCCAATACACATCTTAAAATTCATTTTAGCCTTTTGAAAGCAGTGGTCTCTTCACCATCCACTTAATGGTTTTTATTTAATTTAAAAAAGTATCAGTAAATCTTAAAATCCTATCATATTACCCAGCCCTAGTGTGTGAATGAGTGTTTTAAGAAGCACATATCACAGACTGAACCTGCTCTCATTTTAGCTGGATTATAAATTAACTGTTAATCTGTGCGTGTGGATTTTGATTCTAATTAAATCACATCAAGCTGTCTGATCACTAACTGAATATCTTATTATATCACCTATTATTGATTATTGTTGTCAGTCAGCATCAGTGTGCTTTTTAAACCAGGATCATCTTCATCATCACTGCTCTGTTTAAACTGGTTTACTAAATCTTCTGATCCAGACCATAATAATCACAGGGTGCTTTCACACTGGAAGAACTTTACCACTGCTCTGTTTCAAATGTTCTTTTGTTGTTTTTAACTGTAAGAAGCTGAAGCTCTCTGTGGGTGCTTTTCCGTCTGTGGTACCAGCTCAGCTCCTCTGTTCTGGTCCCAGTTTCTTGGATCCTCATCAATAGCAGGATCATCATGGTGCAGCTGTGTCACACTGATCTAGGTGTGGGAGGGATTCAAGAGATGATCCTCTGACCATCAGAGGTTAGCAGGGCCTCTATGTCACATTGTAAGGGCCTGTTTATACAACAACGTAAATGGCCAAGATGTTGTGTTTGCGCCTTCTGTTTACACAAAAACTGCCTGGAGTGCCTGAATACACAAACTTTTGGGGTCCAGAGGGAAAAGCTTGGAAAATGTTTTTGTTGCCGTCGCCATGTAAAAAGGAATTGCTGTTTTCAGGGAAATAGGGATACGTGATGCATGTGAAGTACTCTTTCAGATAAAGGTAACACACCTAGGAACAAAAACAACAGCTTTAGCTGACTACCGAGCAACACTGCTCGGTTTGTTATCGCTTCTCCTACAAAATGTGTATTTGCTGCATCAATACTCTCAGCAGTGGAGATGCATTTGTTATATCTGCCAAGGACGCTACAGACTTACAGCGCCGACTACTGGTCTGGCATGCATGCTGCTGCCTTTCAGTCGTTCTTGCAGATTGACTGAACACTTCTTCCGTGTAAACGCAGATCGAGAGAAAACCCAAAGGAAAAACCTTTCCGCCTCAGATGACAGTGTTGTTGTTGAAACAGGCCCTCAGTGTTAGCTCGCTTGTACCCCTTTCAGACTGGCCAAAAAACAGTTTTAACCTGGTAACAATCGTCTCCTGTTGGTAGTTTGAAAGGGTTTAATCGGCATTTCAACTGGGTCGACTGACCCTGCAAGTGACACAGGTTTTTATTAGCTCGCCTCTTATCGGCTTCAGTGAGAACATCACAACCGGGTCAACCCGCTAATTTACATCAAAATTAGACCGGGGTCTGCTGGCAGTGGGGAAAGAGTCACTTGCTGATTGTTAGAAGGTTAACCCGCATTGGAAAAACCTGCATTAACCCACTAATTTTAGTGTGAAAGCGGTATTGGAGCTTCAATAGAGGAGTTACCAAACTAGAAACCAGGTACCATCAATACTGGACCACCAAGATGAGTCCAGGAGCGAGTTGAGCTGTCACCACAGGGGATAAGAACATCTGTCATGCTCTGCATAGCCTACTGTCACCTGGGATAAGCTGAGGAATGGATGGATGCTTGATTAATTGCTGGATGATGGTTGGATGGATGGGCAGCCAGGCTTGCACTAATACCAGATCTTTTCCATGTAGGTGTCACTTCTTGTGTTGATCTCTGTTGTCCATGTTTGCTGGATGCTCTGGCTCCGGGTGTGGCTCAGTGTGTAGCCTGTGTGTGTTTTATAGTGTGTGTTAACCTCACAATCAGTGGTGTGTGTTCCTGCAGAATAACACTATAACCCTCTGCAGCTGACAGAGTGACGATAAAGACGTGCTGCAGGCTGAGACACTGTAACGATCAGTCAGGTGTAGATAATCAAAGCCATGTGCAGGTCTGTACACCCTCTGAGCCTGTCAGCGGTATGATCGTCTGATTAATGAGGAAATATTTAAAAAATGTATGTTTACGATGGTTTATATGGAGCAGTGTCAGGATCAGGCATCAAAAGAGGAATAAGAGGTGGAAGGTTATTGATTATGAACGTTTAGTGCTGCTGTGCTTCATAATGTGTGGGTTGCTGCCCCCTGCTGGGCTCCAGAGGTACTACAGGAGCACTCTAATAATACATTTAACTCCAAACCTGGTGTTTACAGCAGAAGTCATGTTTTAAATGATTATTTATTACATAATGTTCATATAAATTAGCTTACTTTCTTGCTGGGGTACTTAAATTTAGCAGCTCTACTTTCTTTACAGCCTTTTGACCCAATTTCAGCCTTCTTTCTTTAAAAAACTAGACTCCTCTCATCATTTCAGCTTAATTTTTTAAATGAATAATACTCTCAGTTTTGAATCCTCATTAATGCTTGAATTTGTCAGTGTGTGTGCACATGAAATGTTCATTTTTTGTGTGTAGTAAAAAACAGTCTTTGTAAAATGTTATGTCTTGATTTTGTTGCTCCAATAATTGCACACCCAAACTGAGGTTCCTTTTTGTTAATCGTTTGCATCTTTAATCTTACTGGTTAAACTTTTTAATGTATGCATAATGATTAAAAGCTTAATTATAAAACAGTATTCTATCAACACTTTAATTATTGCTAGTGTAACCTGCTGATGGAAATATCATTATTTAATTGAGCCCAATAAACAGTTTGCAGGGTTAATATACGGGCCTTTATTATGAAGAACAAAAGTTAAATGACTACAAAACTTGAACTAACGGACACCACGATGTCACTGTTAAAATCATTGTTTTTCATATGCATAAAAGGTATTTGTGAATTTAGACATGATTCAGGCTTGACTAAATATTTTATCATTGATAATGATAAATAGTCCAATCTTGAATGTCTAAGGATTACATTTTTGCTGTTAAAACTGTCTCTTTGTGCAATTAAGACAATATCAGGATAATCCCTTAAATTTTGGGGGGAATCATATAGCAAGGAAATAAATTGTTTACATGTAAAACTCTCAATTGGTTGTAAGTAAGTCTTTTATTACCATTTAACACAAATTTAAAAGTAGTGGGAATTGACTGAATGTGTGACTTAAGTCAAGGTAACTTAATGTGGTGACTTTTTACTAATTTTACACTAAAATTATGAAACCGTACTAACAAGTTTATGAAATTAAGTCAACCTGTAGGACAAATAATTAAAATAACAAAAGAGAGATGGCTGCTTCTGAATTGCATGTCAGATCTTTTTATGCATTAATTTATGCAAATAATTAAGAGAAAAGCAAAAGCCATGTTGGCAAATATAGTTACATAAAAAGGGTAAGCAATTCTCCTGATGCTGTCAAGAGTGCACCAATTTGTCAGTATTTTTTAGACAAACAAGGTATTCAATCATTCCTCGCTTATGGCAGACACTTGTTCCGAAGGTAATTTTAAATGCATTAGTCATATTAAGTAGATATAAATGTACATTACATGTTGAAAACCTTCTGTAATTACTTGAATTTGAGACACTTGTTTTTTTCCAAATGGTAAATCAGCATATTAAAGTGTTCCTGATCATCTCTATGATGGCTGCAGACCCTATTTTCACTTCAGTGTCCTTCACTCTTTGCTTCTTTTATCTTGTCTTAATGCTGACAAGTTTAAGGTTTTTAGTGAAAGCTCATGTTATCAATTTTTTCATGATGTGATGCTCTCAGAAGAACTTAAACTTGTTTTGTTTCCTGCTGAGTGATAGACTGCTGTCATAACAGACTCTGCTTTAAGCTTTGTATATCTGCCTTCCACATAGATATTATTTTAGGAGAAGAAAGTATAATTTAAAACCATCACTTTTAGTTGTCAGACATTATGTTCACTTTAAATTGGAGCTCTGGGGGTGTACAGTCTGTTTCACTTCACTCTGTTTGTGAATCACTCTTATGCACTCTTATCGATAAAGCCAAACAGAAATGTACACTTGATGTAACCAATGACTGTTCAGCGAATAAAGATTATTTAAACACATTTACCACAGGCTCCATATCTCTGGGTAATTACTCTGAACATTGTTTTGTTGTTGAAAGGGATTTTGGTCTGTTTGTTTTATTCTCTGAAAGCTGCAGTTCCCCAGGTGTCCACTAGAGGCTGTATCCAGCAGTGACCCAGTCCCATAGAAGCCCATAGTCTAGTGGTT
This sequence comes from Scarus forsteni, assembly GCA_036419115.1. Taxonomy (NCBI): domain Eukaryota; kingdom Metazoa; phylum Chordata; class Actinopteri; order Labriformes; family Labridae; genus Scarus; species Scarus forsteni. Next base: position 514,089 of record JAZDUH010000227.1, on the reverse strand, counting down.
TTCAAAAGTGGGGAGGGGATGACTTCAAGAGAGAAAAAGAAAACAAAACAGCAGATAATTATCTGTTCAGAAAAATTCTGTGATCCATGGAACATACTGAATATATCTTTGAAGAAGTTAATGTAGAAAAGAGGGAAGAGGCCTACAACCAGTTTTATTTTAAGGTTTTATTTTGGTGAATTGGTGTTAAAAACAAATCCATGACCATGATCTGTAATCTACTGAGAATTAATGGCTTTATTTGAAAGTACTTAATTTTCAAATGAATGAAAGACATTTAATGTTTGTTTGATTTATGAGGCTCATTTTAGAGGCTGATTTGCTTTGATGTTTTAATTTTAATGATGCACAAAATTGTGCAGAGATGTGATTTAGTTGGAATCTTTAAAATAATATTTTTACCCTTTGAAGACAGATGTGGAAAGAAATGCTTGAAGGTGGGACAAATGTATTTTAACAAGGTTGCTTCAGAGTTTAACACTTTATCATTTAACATTGTTTAGAATATATTAATTTGCTATAAATAACATATTTATTTCTGAAAGCCCATTTTATGTGAGACTGTGTGTGTGTGTATTTGTGTGTGTGTGGGGGGGCTGGACGTTTAAATAGCTTCATTCTAATTTGAAGCTGTCATGAATTTTATGTTAAAGAAACAAAAATAATTGTTTATTCAAAGGCGCTCCAGTAAAATATTTGGTTTCCAAAACCAACCCTCTTTTCCTCAAAATGCTATGGGCCTTTGCAATGAAATCAGTGTTTTATGAAGTCAGTTAAACCAAATTGTAAGGATGGCATTCAGCTTGATAGGAGTTAACTCTCACACAAAAGCCAAAGTCAGATGCTGTGAGGTCAGTTTTTTTTCTGGGTAGATTACCTGGGTATTTTCTAGGAATATCAGGGGTGTATGTGTGAAAGGGCTCTGGTCAAAGGTCAAACTTGTGGCCCTTGGTGAATGTTACGAAGGGAGCATCTTTAACAAGCAATCAATGTTGTTCTTATATAAAAATTTGGACATCAACAAAAAAATGATCAAAATTATTCTTTTCTGATAAATAGCTCCTCTTTGGGAATCTCTGATGCTATTTCAACATGAGATGTTCTAAAACACAAACCAGCTTCAAATATTTCTTTAAAACTCGTGTTTTTTATTACAGTGAAGTTTTTCTCTCTCATTTAAAACCAACACTTCTCATGGAAGAAGCTCAGAAAGACAGGAGGGAAACACAAGAGGACACATTTTCTTGATGGTGCTTCAAGAGAAATATGAAAAGTTGACGATAATGTTGAAATTCAGTGTTTATCCGGGTTCTTATTTTGACTTACCCACAACATTTCACCCTTTTTCTTATAGTAAAATATAGAGGCATTACTCTTTGTGTTTCTTTTTTACTCCTGCCTGGCCATAATACTCATGCATCATTTTTTAGATATTCTTATTACTTCAAAACATTGGCAATCACTAATAATTAACAATCAAACTAAAAACAGAATTTATATGCAGGATTCGTGTGGCCAGCATTTATACATATTCTGTGTTACACAGTGAAAGTATGAGTATCAAAATCATGAAAACACAGTCATATTCTGACATCAATATACAAAAAAACATGAAATAAAAAGGTGCCTGAGGTTTAGTTAAGCTTAATTCAAAAAACAGTATTAGACTTTCAAAACAGTGAGGAACATTGGGTTTAACTTAGGGAATATAAACTAGAGAACCAGTTGACTCAATAGCTGATGTATTTAGTAATTTATATCACAAAAACATTGTCACCACTGCAGAAGTTTTAGCCGCTGTACCACACTGGGCAGAGCTGCAAGTGGACAAGGGCAACTCAGAGCTGCTTTCAGCCCTGATTTAACTTTTTTCTTGGAGGAACAAATTTATTATCATAAAGTCCTATGAGACTCTTATTTTGAAAGGCTTATGGCACAGTCTACAAAGAGTTTCATTTCAGATAGAAATAAAACAGACGGCTCGAGTAAGGTGCTGAAAGGAGGAGACGTCAAGGAAGGACAGAAAGGCTAACAAGTACAGATTCAAGAACAAGAAAGAAAACAGAAATACCAGAAGGAGTCTGGAAAAGTGCAAAATATGGTGGTATGGTGGGTCTGTTTTGGACCCTGGGGTTTGTGTTATGTCACATCCTAGTCTCCTCTGGTAGTCTGCTCATGTAGTCCTGCAGCGCCTGATGGAGAGGAAGCCACTTCTTTATGGACCCTTTGAGGGCAACGATCCATCTGAGGGAGAGCACAAGCATGCATCAGGAATAAATCAATAAGTGGAGCAAATTAAAATTCAAACACTGTTTTTAACCATTAAAGTAATCTTAGGATATTGTTGTTAAAGCACAAAACCAGCAGGCATATGTAAATATATTAAACAGGTTTGAGTAGCTAAGATATTTGTGGGTCTAGAGTCAGGCATGCCTTCAAATTAACCTGTCAATTTCACATTCAATTTTTTGTGTAAACACATCATTAATAATTTTATACACTTGACAATAACTTTGTTTGTAGTGTTACCAGTCATAGCCACTATCCTGTAAGTTGTATACGAAAGACCTCACACGGGGCACCAACAATTGAATGGTGTCCCTAAACACTGGCCCTAACTTATGCATGTCCGGGTACCAAGTGAGCCAGTGGCCTGTTTGCAGAGTGTCTTCCCCACTATCTCTCACAACCTTTCACAAGCCTATCCACTGTCTCTCTCTCTCTCTACTGTCAAGAAATGCCTATAAATGCCAATAAAAATAATAATCTTGAGACATTTCTAGGTGAACATGTTTGTGAGTTTATGTTAAATATTTGACTATCAAAATTATGGTATACAACTTTTGACCTCCAAAATATATTTTAAAATCATCTTTCATCATGAGAAAAATCTTCAACATCTGACTGTAAACCATAAAGCACTTTCAGTTACTGCATTTATGAGCAGACAACGATCAGGAAGCTGTGTGACCTCGACCGAGGGTTCTCTGGGTCAGGTGTACTCACTGTTCCAGGGCTAGGAGTTAAAATGGTGAGGCAGCTTGTGAGAACAGACTACCAGACAACCTGAGACATCTACATCTGTGAGCTCTTTTAAAACAGGTCGTAACCCTTTAATGCCTTTTGTATCGTATTTGGTATACTTCTAGAATACCTCTGTTTAATCACTATCATCAACATGGATTACCAGTTGCCTAAAACACCTAATGTATCAAATGAGATAATCAAATGAGTGTTAAATGTATGAAAAATTAGATTTATTAGGATTTCAGTAGAAAGTGAAATTAACATTTCTGGCTAAAATTTGTATTTTCATGCATCAAAGGGTTAAAACATTTTAATTCACTACAGCCCCCTTCTTCTTCTTCTTCTTCTTCCTCTTCTTTGTATGAGTCTTTATCTCCTCAGCTCTTAATTTCCTTCACCTAGGTGGAAATGATTTTACCTGCATTTGTTTATTAGTTTGTTTATAACCACATAACTAAAGTTTAAGACTGGACTCCATTAAATTTTCAGGATAGGTCAGAAAAGGGCAAAAGACCACGGATTGGATGGGGGGAGATCAGAATATGGATGTAGACCCAGGAATTGTTTTTCAAGGGTTTGTTACCTCTAGTTAGTTATCTATATCTATTTTATCTTCAGTTTCTCCTTGAAGCATTGTAATTATCCAATATTTTGTATTTGATTGTCTTAATTTAGGTACTTTTATGTATTTAAAGTTCTAATGTTACAATATTTTAGTTTTTAACTCTGTAATTAACCTGCTCTGCTGTCTAACTTCCAAAATAAGGTTGCTTTGTACTTATGTCCTGTTGGATCTTTTAGAAGATCCATTTTTCCTTTGTTCTCTATGACAACTTATTTCAGTCTAATAATAATAATAATATTAATAATAAAGATAATAATAATAAAAATACTGATAATTGTGTTAAAGACTAGTTCATAAGGTACTGATTATTAAAAAGGTACATGAATGCAAAGAAAACAAATACTTTTGCTCCTTTAAAGCTTCTGTTTGGGAGTTTTCTCCTCACCGTTTGTTCTCGGTTGGATCTTCAGCACAAAGATAAAACGTCTTAAACTCATCAGAAGGAGGTTTCAACTCTATCGTTGATTTTTTTGATCCAAATGGCTGCTCTCTGACCTGGTAGCCCTGAAGGTAGATCCCACCTGAGAAGACAGTTCATAATGTTAGGTCAGTGATAATGTAATGTTTATTAAGACTCTGTACACCTGACAAAAGATAAGAGGTAAGGCGAGAAACTGTAAGGGTGAGCAAAGATCATTGAGAGATGGTTATTTACTGAAACAACAGATATCCATGTTTGTACCTCGTGCATGTGTAGCCCTTATCCCACTGTACAGGAACAGACATCCATCTTTTAGGATGCAGTAATGCTGCACCCACAAGTCTCTGCTCCTGTCCATCTTATGGAGAAATCCCAAACACTCAGGGTTCTTCACAGCCAGTGGGGGCAACATGGAGTTATGTCGGGTCACATCCACCCAAACATGCTTCTATAGTAGGGGATTAGAGCGAGGATGATTAATATGATGGCTGATTAACAAGAGTGACGCAGATGAGCTGATAAACATCTCTGGGTGGCACGACAGAAACTACGCTAAGAAACAAACCTTAGTTAGACTCACCTGCGTGATGGGATGGACAGCTCGCTCCATGGCTTCGAGCCACCTGGAATCACAACAATGATCCTTCAAAATAATGTTCAGATAGTCTGCTGCACTTAATCAACCTTTATGCTTAAAACTCAACATGTTAACATTCGCTCATTCAGTGGCAAAACAATGAGCATTTTTTTTTTAATAGCTCAGCCTAAGAATATCTGGATTGGCCTCAGTTTTGATTCTTTTTCTTTTCTTCTAAAATTAAATCAGCACATTTTAATTATGTTGTTCTTTATACATGCCTTAACTATCTTACTAATTGGTAATAAGACATTTTAACCACACCGTGAATGATCTATTGCAGTAAAATAACGTTTGGAACATTGAGCTTATTCACATCTGTAGTAACTCAAGAAGTGTTAAACAAGCTGTTTCACAAGCTTCACATTACTTTTTTTAACGAAATAAAATCAATATTTTAATGACTGAATACCTCTTTGAACATTAGAGAGTAGGTTCAGAATATTCATTTTAAGCATTTTAAGCAAAATCTGTTTTTATAAAAAAAAATCAACCTAAAGAAATCACATTTTTTAAAATAGTTTTTGTTTATTTATCTCTATATTATTATTTTAATGACTTTGCTTGGATGTGCTTCCTGTCTATATGAGTGGGCCTGTGCACATTGGGTCCCACATAGATCTGCCCCTGCTCTTATTCAAAACAGGAAACATTAGGACCAGCATCAGCATCAGATATACCTTCTGTGAGTGAACCAAAAAAGTAACAACAAGAGAAAAACAGCCTATAACAGATATAAAGTGCAGAAATAAGGATTAAAGGTTCTCTTAATTCATATCATTCTTGATACTTTCAGTAAATATTAATCACTCTGTCTGAATGAGATTTTAACATATTTCTTAATATCTCTATTTGTGAATTTTTTTAAGGTATTCTTATCAAGAAAATGGGTAAAAAAGCATTTCACTTTTTGTCATATTTTGCATTAGATCCCATTTATAACTATTTAATTACCAATTATAATGCTTACATGCGTACAATTATAACTTAATTCACCTATCTGGGAAATGTAGTCATGCAGGGCTAACGTATGTTTGTAGTCCAGCCCTGAATTTCTCATGGTACTGGTCCTTCTCTTAAAACCTCTGCGATTATTATTTGTGTTCTTGGATCATTACTCATAATAAACTCTGTGGAGAACAACAGTAAATGAAACCTGCTTTTTGTTTATCATGACAATCTCCAGGAACAAACATAACTTTTATGTTTTTTGGCTAAAACCTTATTCAGCGAGAGTGAAAAACATATTGTCAAACCATTTTGAAATTACAGCATCGGCATTTCCAGTGCAGAACGTCACACTGTGACCTCTTGTTTGAGAACTTCCATCTCCTCCAGTTACCTGATCAAGTTGATCCATTTAGCTGTGGCTTGACTGAATTATTTTCTCATTCATAAAACTATCACAGATGATTTCTGTTGGGTCCACAGCCATTTTTGTAGTCCTTGTTAGCAGTTTGTTAGCAAATATCCTTTTTTAAAAACATATTGATAAATATAAATTCAAAATCTGGGTGACATCAGCTGACTTTTATGTTCCAAAACAAGCTGTTAAAAATCTCATAAGCCTATGTTCACAGACCTTATGTCAGGTGATTATCTGAAAACTCATTCTCCAAATCAACAGACGTTTGACCTTGTGAACAGGAAGTGCTAAATTCAAACTCACTTTTGAGTTTTAGGACTCCCTCCTGCACATCTCTTTCTAAACCATTGTCATACCTCTTCATCTCCTGAGTGGACGTCGCACAGAAAAAGAAAACTCGGTTCCCGCTCTGAGGCTGACACTTGAATACGAACGGCTTCCCCAGAGAAACATCTGGTCCAACCTCGGCGCCCTCCAACTTCACCGCCGCCAGAGCCTGCCTCTTCCCTTCATCCTGGAACGGACAGGAAGTGATGTCACTAACAGAGTTACTATCAGTCTGAGGAGATCCCTGGGACTCAAAATGAAGATACAGTAGGAAAAGGTTGTGGCTGACCCGTTTGTGTCTGTAGTAGTAGAGACGGCAGTCGTGGGTGAGGACGAACCACCTCTTCCTCCAGCCTTTGATCAAACCGGACTGTGTGCGTTTGTGGAGGTAACCTCGACAGGCCGGGCGGGGGGTGTTAGGGCAGCGAGCGATGTCTGAGCCGACAGTCAGTGTGAGAATATCTGGACCTTCAACATCAATGATATCACAGAATAATTTACATCCAATCAAGCATGTCAATTCTTTATCAAACATTCAGACTTGGAGAGAGGGTTTGTCCAAAGTAATCACCACACAGCAGAGAAAATGAGCTTCTGTTTGAGGTTTTTCCCTTCACATCGGGGTGTCATCATTTGGATGTCAGATGGCAAGGTGTTCTTGAGTAAGACAACTAACCTTAAATTAGCATGCAAATAGGTACGATAGAGTGTTGGTGTGTTATTTGATAATGATGGAAAACTGACATAGAAACTCCAACCATCAGTAAGTGAATGTAAGAGTGAATGATTATGTTGTAGGAAAAGTGCTATAGAAATAAACTTTGATTGATTGAATGAGTAAATATGACCTGCAGTATTATGTTGTTTTTTTTCCATTTAAGAACATTTTTCACAGTCATCATCATCCATTTAATCAGCACACCTTGTCTGGCAAGGTCAGCAGCCTCAGAGTGTGGGATGCTTGTCACATCGGTCCCGTTGACAGCGAGGACATAATCTCCTACCATCAGGCTGGCTTCTTCAGCAGCTCCATCTAGAGAGATAAACATATGAATGTTGTTTCAGCAGCAAACTGGTAGTGAACATTTATAAAGTGTAAAGAGTCTCTGCTGAAACAGGATGTAGAAATATGCTATGAATAAGCAGACACTGCTCTATGAGATTCGACTGATTTCTTCAAGGTCCAAGTTGATCAATAAAATGATGCAGTTTTTAAGATCTTTCCTAAGGAGCTTGATTGGTTGATTGGTAAGTGTATTGAATATCCGCAGAGAAAACTAGAAGACACTTGAAGAGTGCAAGCCTCTGCCTGAAAACCCACACCTAGCACTCAGTATGATATCATAATTAGTTAGGCAGCTATTGAGCAAAAATAACTGCTCACTAATGGCAGTTATCTGGATCACCACCAAAATCCAATCACTTCTAAGTTGGGCCATTACCAACATCTCTTTAAAATTTTAGTAAAATTCTTCCAATACTTTTTTGCATAATATTGCTAACAAACAGACAAACAAACATACATACGTTGGGAAAACATAACCTCCTTGATGGAGTTAATAAAGACCTCCTGAACCCCACATACAAAGTCCTAACCCATTAAATGATGGTCATTATGGCTGCCATATCTAACAACTCAAAAATCTCAATAACATGTAAAGCAGAGGAGCTTTTGAGTTTGAATAATCAGATCACTGTTGAGTGATGAGTTTACTTACTCGTGTCGACCTCAGTCACCACGATGGGCTTAGAGAACTGGATCCTAAACCCCCATGGATACTCTCCAATCCCCTTACTGATCCTCACCGTCCTCTCACGGACTGAAAAGAAGGAGAAGAATAGTTGATTCAATCAGACACACCCAGTGGACATTGCTGTCCAGGACAGAAACATCGCTTCAGGTTTATGTTTCTTACTGGACACGGCTCTGGTTCTTGTGGTCAGACTGGGAGGGATGGTTCCTGAGCTGACATCATCTCCCTGAAAGATCCACGCTGAAGAATGAAATGTCTCTGTGTAAAACCCTTTGTCCTCACTGTCTCCGATTGAGCCATCAAGAGCGTCCTCTGAGACTGGAAACGAAACAAGAGAGGACACTGAGACCATGTGGGGTGGTCAGACTGATCCAGTAAACAAAACATTTTATGTTTGGGGAAAAATGAGTAATGACATCAGATCATACTAGCTAAAAACACATTGTTCTTCTCAATGGGGCCACAGATATATTTACATAGACAGTCCCCTAACCTCTCCATTCCTGAACTGATTCTTCTGTGATGTCACTGGTGATGGAGCTGCCAGCGGCTGAGCTCCACTGTTTACTCTCTCTGAACAGCTTTCTTCTCTTGGCCCAATGATCTGATCCACTGTCCTCCTTATGGACCACCAGCTTTAGGTGCTCTTTGGCTTCAAGAGGAGCTGGAGATGAAAATAAACAGTCAGATAGTTCAACAGAAAAATTCACCACATGTTCAGCTTTCTCTAAAATTAATCATAATCATAGCCTGAACACTGCATGGTGCCACCACTCTGTTATGAATGAAGAAATCCTCTTTATATGCAGCATAGTCATTATCTTAGGGATAGTTATGAACCCCCAAACCCTGAATCTTTGTGTGGATTAGAAGAAGTTTAAAAACAAATTAATGTTAAATGTGGGCACAGCAAAATGGCCAAACAGCACCTTTTTGAAAGTCTAAAGAGGGTTCCACCAAGGGGATTCTTTTGCCTTTGTGTATGACTTTGGTAGATTTCTTTAATGGCATCTACAAACAAACCTGCTGGACCTCAAGCCTAAGTCTAACATGGAAGCTGCCATTTTGTTTAAATTGGCAAAAATGATGGTATTCATGGCTGTTCACAGGGGTCTGTCTTGGATGAACACTTCCTGGGATGTTCAACCAATCCATCCCCAACTTGGTGGAAAGTAGAAGAGATCTGCCCCATTAAAATGTTACCAAACTGATGTACGAAACTCAAAGGGTGTAACTGTGATGTCAAATCAAACTTCTCCTCAGCATAGTTATGAAATTTGGTAGGCATATGTGTCAGATAGATCTACAAAGAAGGCCTTCTGGCACCATGTTGCCAACCAAACAGGAAGTCATTATAATATAAAGGTCTACATAAGATTATTTTGGCAGTTTTAAGGGGCTGAATATACCCCAACTCCTCCCTGGGGTTTTATCTGACCTAAGTCGAATTTGGTCAGATTATAAAAAAGGCCATAGCAAGGAAAAATTATTGATTTCAAGCACAAATTTAAACAGCGTGGCCATGGTGGGCTGCCAAATTGTTTTCAGAAAAAAGGAAGGAGTGTTTACTCAAAGCCACGGGATACTGATGAAGTCAATTCAATCATTAAGGATGGAAGTCACCCTGGACTTTTATACAGGGTAAAATCATAATTTTGCCAAATTGCCAATGAATTGACAGATTGTAAGATGTGATCCATGAGTTGGCTCATTTTCTGAACAAAACAAAAAAATGACAGTTTGACGTTTAACTTCGTCAAACTGTAGTGAAACACCTTGATCTTATCGTCAAAAGAACATGCACTGAAAGTTAAGCTAAGGTAAGATAAGCAAACGTAAGCTAAGCTGAGACAGGACATGTAAAAGGAAGCTATATCAGGAGAAGACAAAGCGAGTAAGGCAAGAAGAGGACAGAGGAAGTCCACTTGTACATTATAGTAACAAGGCAGTTCAGGGCTCTTCGGAAGTGTAAGGGCCCATTCAGTGGTGGCTGCAGTTTTAATTATGACTTACATTTGGATGCCATGAGTTTGTCCACACTGCAGGTCTGACTGAGCTGCTCTTTGGATTCTGGAGATCCTGCAATCAGACTGGAGGCAGATCCTGAAGGCTGGTTTTCAGTCTCCTCTGCCACTGCAGACTCAGGAGGACAGATGTTGCCTGGCTTTTCCGGCTTGGTGTGTTCTGTCTCCTGATGTGTGCTCAATGAATCCATGCTGGAGTCTCCTGAAGATGTTCTGTAGTATGTGTCCAAACAGGTGCTCGGGGACAGCCTGGAGTCAACCTGCAGGAGTCTCTGTTGGAGAACACCTGCAGAGACCCCCTTATCTGATGACCTCCTGGGTCCAGGAGAAGATGTGTCTGAGTCCAGTTGGTTTGGATCCTCGACCTGGCAGTGGAAGAAGTCGGTGGGACTGCCCTCCAGGATGTGCTCCTCTGAGCCACTGCAGGATGGAGGGATCACCTGAATCATGAGCGATCTCCTGCTCTGCTCCTCCTCTTCTTCTGTGGGGGGATCCACACTGTGATCCTCCACGTCCCCCATCTGAAAATCCATCTCGCCCATCTCTTGATCGAAGCCACTGTCTGCTACATCACTGTGGTCCACTTTGTGTCCACAGTCTTGATTGTCCACTCTGCCTGCAGCCTGACAGACTCTACACATGAGGTCCCTCTGATGGGGACTGTAGCATGCACTGCATTGTCCAACATCTTCCTCCTTGACAGTGAATGCATCATCTGGAGCATCCTCAGAGGACATCTGGTAGATAGGACCAATCAGAGACGGCCTCAGACCCTGACCATTTAAGATATCCCAGACTTCTTTGGGGGTCATTCTGGTTTGTAAAGAATTCAAACTTCCAGAAATCCCATCTTCAGCCAGATGAGACTTCTGTGGACTTCCAGAGTTCATCATCAATGAGGAGAATGATTCAGAACATGGCACCAGGAGGTCCTGATCCTGGATCAAACCCTCTGATGTCCCTGGATAAGTCTGACGTCTCTTCTTTGGTATGGAACACACTCGGTGTTGAACGGCAGCAATGCTGTTGTTTCTGATCCAAAACTTCCCCTGCTGACTGCTGATGAAGTCTTTGGTGAAGCTGGACCGGTTGGTGGACAGGGACGGTCTGATGAGGTAGGGGTCATAGCTCTCCAGTTCTGATTCCTGGTCAAATGATGGAGATTGATCTGCTCGTTCATCAGAGGACAGCTGAGTGAAATAGTCCTGAGGGGGGCGGAGCTCCATGTGTGGTTCATCTGAGATCCTGCAGGAGGACAGATCCTGGGTCAACTCCTCCAGAAGGTTCTGTCTGATGTCTGCAAACTCCCGAGGTGGGGGGATGTCCCAGAATTCATCAGCAGTGTAGCTTCTCTGGAACTGTTTCCTCTTCCACAGGGGTTGGGTCCCGAACACAGGGGGCGGAGTCACACATGGTGGGTTCTCCAACATGAACTCTGATGACTGTGGCCTGTGAGAGACATCTGGTCTGAACCATGTTTGGCTTGGACTGAGAGATTCTTGCTGCACCGCAGGTTGATCACCAAAGACAAATGTGTAGTTGGAGCTCTGGTTTGTTAGATGGTGCGACTCGTTGTTTGGCGTCCGTGTCCTCTGATGGTCGTTGTTCATACCCTGGTTCATGAAGACAAATGTGGTCCTTATCCCTGGTGTGTTGGTCTGGAGGAACTCCTGGATCTCCAGTTTGATGTTTGAGCCTGAACAGTTGATGCTCATGATGTTAGTGATTGGCGGGCTCGGGTTGGTCTGGTTCTCGGTCAGAGGTTGTTGTGACTGCTGGAAGGTGATCTTTGGGTTTGAATCGTCGTCCACAGACACAGATGTTGTGATCTTCACTCCTCTCTTGGTGTCCTCCATCGTCTTCACATAAATGCTTCTCTGGTTTGAGACTGAGGTCACGTCATAATCCTGTTTGAATCTTTTCTCCTTTGGTGGAGCGTTGTTGTTCTTCTCCTCATCCTCAGATCCTGATGGAGGGTTCTCCTTTCGAAAAGAGTCAGCCTCGCCTTTTTCAACCACATGGTCTTTGTAGCTGATGTTGTTGTTCTGGTTCTGTTTGTGGAAGATGTACGGAGAGACGCTCTCTGGAAGGACAGAACAAAATCAGAGCTAATTAAACTTAAACACTCCTTCCATCTGTGAGCTATGCTGTGCATCCCATTTGGGGTCAGAAGCCTGGACCCTGTCCCAGGTAAAATCAGGAAGAGGCAGGGTCAAACCTGGGGCTGGCTACCAAAAATCCTCTGGGCTGGAATTTGGAGAAACACTTACAGCAGACAAAACAGGCACTAATTAACCTAATGAACATGCTTTATGTCTGTGGGAGAATAACGCTGAAGATATTTTTTTAGAAAAATATCAATAACAACATTGGCCCTGATTTTCCTTTTATTTTGCAGATTAATTCAGATACAGAATGAACAGTCTTGAAGAAGAAAACCAAAATGCTGTGTGGATTAGTCACTTTAATTGGAGAAGGGGCAGAGCTCCGGCCCCTTCTCCAAATAAAGTGACTTCCGCCTCCATTAAAACATCAAATCTGCCTTGTCAGTATGGAAGCAAATATGGGCCATAATCCAACTTAAAATGGATAAACAGAAATGCTTCATTTTCAGGATAAAGCTTCATTTTTTATTCATAAAAATTAATGATAAATATTCCAGACTGCATTTTCATTTTCTTCTTCAAGACTGCTCATTCTGTATCTTAATTAATCTGCAAAATAAAAGGACATTTCAGATTAAATTCTCAAGAGGTGCCCAGCAAAAAGTTACCAATTTGAAATGTCAATTTGGAAATTTTGTAACTGTAACTTGGTTAAAATGTCCTTTAATTTTTCATTTTAACACATGTCACAGAACGAGCAGTCTTGAAGAGGAAAATAAAAATGCAGTTTGGATGATTTATTATTCATTTTAATTATTAGCCAAAAATTGATCTTTACTTTGAAAATGTAAAAAGCATTTCTGTTAATCCATTTTAATATGGATTATGGTCCATATTTGCTTCAATATGTTTGTTCATTTGTAAATTATAATTAATTTATATCTCATTAACTGTCATCTGAAGCTGGAGCTCAAGGACCCAGAATAGACCTGCTCCTTCAGTCTCTGTGGGCGTGAGGGAATCCTCTCCCTCTGTTTACCTGCCTGCAGGTGTGTAAAAAATGTGACTCAGCTAAGCAGCAGATTAACCACCCTGCACGCTCCCTCCACCTCCTTCGCCCAAATCCCCCACTCACGTTTACTGCTGCTGGAGCTCTTCCTCCGCCTGCTGCTCCTCCTCCTCCCACGTTTACTCATCGTGACGTCTGTGACAGGCACGAAGTCGACCTGCAGGGTTAAAGGAGACCAGATTTTAACTTCGATAAACTTTGAAACATGTACTTAGATTTACTGTTGGTTTTTTTCTGTTAGTGTCCAATTAAAACCGATTTGTAAGAAATTATCTACATTTTAAATATAAATTCGACCAGGGCTATACAGCAGCCCAGGTCTTAAACAGATATTGATTTTTATATGTAGTATATTATACTACATACATCATCCTTCATTTCTTCAATAATTATGCTCAGGTTTTGGTATGAACCTTTTTTGTTCACCAACTAATGTGGGAAGTGATTTTCTAATGTTCCTGACCACTCAGCATTCCCACCAATCACAGTTATTTTTAATGTTAATGTTCAAAACTGTATGATGTATTAAATTACCACTGAAGCACAGACCTGTCACTGACACTGAGGTGCTTTAAAACAGCGTTGTCCTTCAGAGGTCACAGCTTTTCTACAGCAACCTTTCAATATGATAAGCATCCTAATATGCCTTACTGTGAAATCACGCCTTTTACAGAATTTTCCACAACTTTAATTCTTATTTGTAAAAGCATACACAGTAAGGAAAAAGCTTTAATTGATGCAACATTTTTAGTTTTTGTGACTTGCCTCACTCCAGAGTCCATGACAAGCAGATAGACACCAGTCTTTTGTGTAGTAACAACGAAGAGAAGGGCAGAGTTTGCCCACAGCTAGTTAGCTTAGCTCAAAAACAGGGTTGGGTTAGATACTGTTAGCCTGCCTCTGTTTACAGTCATCAGATAAATAGTTTTGCAACTCTAAACAGTCCTGTATGGTTGCTGTGACTTGTTTTTTTTACTGTGTCATGTTACATTAACTATTTTTTGACCAAATACGCACTTATCTAATTTTCAAAGAAAAACACATGAAACTAAACCTCAGGACGCATATGCACTACTGCCAACATGACTGTACGCAGGTTAACAAAACAACGCACGTCTGCGGCACATGAATGTATCATATGTTTAGACTGGAGCCCTTTACAGATGTTTATGTAGGAAAGAAAACATTTTTCCCGGCACATCAGCAAAGTGTCAGGTTTCTGCTGCTAGCTTAAAGTGGACACTCAGGTCAGATTTGGCACTCCTGCACGGGCCCCAAAATCAGTTGGAGACCCAGTGTTCAGGAAGATTTAAGACCACTTTAAAGATGACAGGTACAACCAGAGCATAAAGCAACTTTGGCCACAATATCAGAAAGTAAAGGACGCGCCCTGAAAGTCAGGCTCCATGGCTGATTAAACAGACTGATTGTCATTGTTTAAAGCCATGGATCAAATAGTCAGCAGAAACATCTCAGACACTTAAATTTCAGGTCTTCAGAGATCTTAGACGGACTTTAACATTATAGGCCTGTGCTGCTGTGTGTAAAATCATGTTGTGATCTCTTGCCTGAGAATTTCCTCTTTATTCCATGGCCTGATCAGGCCAGTCTATGGTGAATGACAATCACTAAATATTTGACCATTCCTTTGGATCATTACTGTTCATGACATTAACTTCAGAGAGATCAACAGAATTACATACAAAATAGTTCCTGCAAACAGCACATATATATTAGCATGACCTTAACAAACAATCATGGATGACCTGCTGCTGTGGACTTGCTTGACTCCATGTGCTCTATCCTGCATCAATCATCTACAGAAATGACATCCTTTAACATAAATTCATACTTTTAGACCAGTTTTAATGTCAGTTAAGCTAGATGCTGTTATGTTAAATCAACATCAGTCCTCTCCAGATTATAATCATTATAGACATTAAAGTTACTATTTGATTTATTTTTCTATCCATGGTTATTATTGATTATACATCCATAGTAACTTTATAGACATGAGGACCCTCTTGAACAATAGATGCCACATCTTGAGGGACTAAGCTTGAATAAATCCGTATTAAGCAGAGACAAATGTGCTGAGGATAGATTGTGATCTGGGCACCCACGGCTTTGTTGCTATCATAATTCTTGTTTTTAATCCATTCGCCTCTGCCTGGATGGAAATATCTCTGGATGTATATATATATGGAGAGAGTATGGCTTCAGCCTGCTCTATTTTAGATCATTCATTAATCACTGAAACAATGTCTGTCAACATCTGGATTCTGATCAACACCAACATTTAATCATTTATTCCTTGTGCCTCGATAAAAACAACCCTGAAATTTTAATCAAAATCTGTTATAACCGGTTAACAAGCTAACAAACAAATAACAGAAAATAATATAACTCTGGTATTTTGGCAACCATCTGCTATTTCTCTGATAAAGTAAAGTATTCTGTGTGACTACAAGGACAAAGCAATGAAATATTAGTTACAACAATCAAAAAGAGGCAACAAAAATATGTAATATAATTTTTAACCTCCAACAAGGATGTCCCATTTTTGCTGGTGTTTATTTGTTATTTTTTAAAACGGAATAGATCAAAAAGTTCTGACTGGATTTTGATTTGACACGTTAGTGAATGTTGGTCATGGCATAAAGAGGAAGTGAACAGATTTATGGTGGTGATCACAGGGATTTGTTAAAAGTGTGAGAGGACAGTGTTTCACATTTTGACAATAATTCCCTTGACAGTGTCAGGAATGGACATCTAATTACCAAGGAGGTTATGTTTACGGGAGAGTTTGTCTGTCTGTCTGTGAACAAAATAACTCAAAAAGTTACGGATGGATTTTGATGAAATTTTCAGGAAATGCTCAGCATGGGAAAAGGAAGAAGTGATTCAAATTTGGTGTTGATCTGGATCACCGTCTGGATCCACCATGGCGAAAAGTGTGATTTTTGTGAATAACTACTGAACTAGAATAGATATCATTATGAAACCAGTTGCTAATGGTATGTTTTCATGGTCAAGGAATCTAAATATTTACATGAAATAAAGCTAGGACTAATATTTATGGTAATAATCACAATATGGGAGAGGACTGTGGTGCTGGCGGAGGTCTGCGCTCTCCGAGTGCTTTTCTAGTTTGATCTTTTTTTCTGGAACATAAACTAATGGTAAAAACATGTTCAGATTTCTTTGCATCATGTCGTTCTTCATCATAAAGAAACATCACTAATGCCTGACTGAATTTTCCATCCCAGAACTGATTCAGCTGTTAAAATAAACTCATTTTGATCTTTAATTGTTAAACCTTGATGCACACGTGGTCCTTGGAGCTGAATGTGGTTCAGACACGAGTGTTGGCAGGTCAGCATGACAGCTGCTGCCAGCAGATCCCATTAATCACTTTAGTTTAAGGATCCATTCAGACTGAATGAAGCTTGAGTTATTCATAGACAATTAACCTTTAGACAAATTAGAACAAGTTACATGCTGGAGCAGATTCAGAGGAAACCTTTAAACTGAAGTAGACGTGCAGGAACCATCCACCTGCTGAATAATTGTTTATTAGGACTATTTTGATAAAGTTTAATCCACAATTTAAGTTCCTTAACAAAACAGATTTATCCATTCATTAAAATGTGTGTCCTGCAGGTAAGAGGGAATAATATCTGACATCCAAATCCTTAAGTCTAGCTGAAAAACTTTACTTTGATTGAAATAATCTATTTTGCACAAAAAATATTCATCTCCAAATTCAGACACAAAACAAACTGCTCAAAACTGAGTGAAGGTGCTTTATGATGACCTCCAAAACATCTAAACTGGACCTCAGGGGGAGCAATCATCCAAACAAATGAGCGTAATCCATAATCATTTAGTCTTTATCATCCAAACACAAGTTTCATGTTTGAATGCATCCATGACTCATTTTTATGCAGGCCAATTAAAAATTATCCATGGGCCAAAGTTGGTCCACAGACCATGGTTTGTACACCCTGCTGTAATGTGTGAAACATTTGAAACCAAAATTGCTGCTTCTTGAAAATTTGAGACTTTTTGAGGAGCTCCTGAATAACATGCTGCGATGTCCCAGCACTACCCACTGCTCCACCACCTAGACCACTGTTTAACCTCCACCAATGAGGTTGTTTTTGCTGGTGTTTGTTTGTTTGTTGGTTTGTTAGCAAGCTTACACAAAAACTCCTGGATGGATTCTGCAGAAATTTTCAGGAGATGTTAGTATTGGGCTCAACTTCAAAATGATTGACTTTGGTGGTGATCCAGATAACCACCATTAGTGAACAATCATTTTTGCTCAGTAACTGTCAACCTTAGAATGATATCAACATGATTTTGAGTGCCAGGTGTGGGTTTTTAGTGTCAATGAAACATATGATGGTATTCTTAATCAAGGAACTATTGCTTATAGATGTAACAGCATTATGTGAGCGCTCTCCGAGGGCTTGCCAGTTTTACTCATGTTATGAATCAAAAGAGAAGTGGTGCTGCCTGAACTGGACAAATATGTTCATCATTTTGTTCATCTCTCACGGGCTGACACATGCTGGCTGAAGCAGACGAAATGTCTGAGAGGGCTTTCACACTGGCAGGGCTCCATGTTGGTTCCGGTTCCTGAGCCTAATTTTGAGCCTGTCGTGTTAGGACTAAAAATAAGTTGAACCTGAAAAGATTGGTTCCAGCTCACGAACCATGACTTAATTTGGTGGCGTGTCATCGTCTGTGTTGATAAAACGAGCAGGAAGTCCAGGAAAAAGAGGAAATGGAGAAGAGCGTGCAGTGGTCGTGCGAGGAGATGAAATGTTTGATGGCAATTTGATCTTCACTAGATTTCAGTTGAGGCTCGAGAGCAGTATAAGAATGACCAAGTTGTTCTCTGAATACCGATACGCTTTTAGAATATCATACAATCCGCCATTTTAGTTGTTTTGGCCAGCTGAGTTACACAGAATAACGCCCTTCCACTTTGGTTCTGCTTCAACTGGTATGAATGCAGACTGGTTTGCATGATAGCACGCAGGTTCTGAGAATCCAGAACAGAACGGGTTCCAGACAAGAACTGTGGCAGTCTGAAAGCCCTCAGAGATGTTCCAGTGGAGGCTCCCTGAGCAGCTGCCTTGTCCAAGGGCATGTTGGAAGAAGTACGCAGGAAGTGACACAGTATGTCTCCAGAAACCAGAGACCTCCTGATATCGTCTATGGAAGGGTCAAACCCACAGCCTTCCAGCACCTGAGGTCTAACTGGTTGAACCACAGCACCACCGAGTGCCTCCATAAGCCAGGGGAACAAGGGACAAACTGAAGTCTTCTGAATACAGGACATGTCCACTGTTTTTAAATGTCCCAAATTATCTGTCTTTGGCAGCGTGCCCCAGGTTGTCTGTGATGTTTCTGATGGAAAGATCATCCTCTGTGCCACACTAAGGCCTACAGCTTCATACCCATCAGAAAGTTTTTACTCATATCTCAACAAAAATCTTGAAACTGGAGGAACTCTCCTCAAAGTGTCAAAATTTCACAACTTTTTTAGTGATGTTTGGACAAGTGGGAGTTTCCTTCACTCTTCCCAGGTTCACCCACATGCCCAAACTTCAACAAAAATATCAATGAACAAGTCTTACAGTTCTGGTGGAACATTTAAAACATTTAAGTCACAGTAGTTAGCTTTTGATATGAATCCCAGTGCCAGGAATGACTCGAGGTCGCTTGGAGAGCAAGGCCTCAGGTGATTATGTGATTGTACAATCACCAGTGAGGAAACTTGACAAAGGAAACAACCATCTCATCTCACCTTGTTGTTTTGATCTTCTTCTCGTCTTTGGTCCACGGTTCTTCCTTTCCTTGGTCCACAGTCTTTAGCTCCTCGTCCTCCACGTCCCAGCCTCCTCGTCTGTCTGCTCGTGTAAGTCTGCTCCACTTCTTACTGCTTCTATTCTCACCGTAAAGCAGATTAATGCCGTTAATCTCATGAAGCTCGGCTGATGTCAGTGTGAGGAGTTTATTCACAGCCGAAGGAGCCTCCAGCATGCTCAGTCCCTGCCATTAAGAAGAAATCACTCACAATGGAACTTCATGCAGCCATGCAACATGTGGTAAAGATGTAAACCAAGTTTCATTATGATGGCTTACTTGTGACATTTATATATTATATCTGGTGCTAATACCATCAGGTACAGGTAAGGGGCTGAAGGTACAGTTAGCATTAAACATGAGGTATATGTCTGGGATGTTTTAAAGGGGACATATTATGCAAAAATCATATTTTTAAGGGTTTTGAACACAATTTTGGGTATTTGGCCGTCCTCTCAGCCAACAAATGTGATACTAGACAACAAAATCTGTAGTTAGCAGGCTGCATAAATGTGAACTTGTCTTTTTTACATATACTGTTTTACAAATTTGCAGACAACTTGAAATTACAGAAATGCTAGTAAGCAGGTCAACAGCTCAAAGCCTGTTTGGAAGTAGAACGTGGAGTATCCCTTACATAATGATAACAGGTTATCATCAATACTAGATGATGAATAATGTGCTATGTGTTTTGATCATTGATTTCCTTACTATTGTCTGTACTGTCAACATATTGAGTACTGCACTGAAGCTTTATTTGAAGAAAATCCTGAATCAAACTGAAATCTCAATAGTTGCCAGAAAAATCACAATAAGATCTTTTTCTAAAATCAATAAACCCAAATGCAGGTTTTGGAGCAACATGTGCTACCATCCATGAAACGTCTTTTTTGGGGATTCAACAGTCAGTGTCCTCACTTCATTTTTGGGATATGTTACAAGCATCAAATCAAACATAAACAAACATTTGCATTAAAAAAATTCAATAAAGTTTAACATTAAATATCTTGTGTTTGCAGTGCATTCAACTGAACACAGGTGGGAAAGGATTTAAATAATTGTATTCTGTTTTTTATTTGTTTCACTTAACATCCCAACTTTAAGATTAAAGGTTGTTCGTGCTCAGAAATGTTTTTTCTTCATACCTTGGTTGTAACGAGTTGCTATTTGAGCTCCATCCTCCTCTGACATTAACACTTGGAGAACTGCTGCTTTCTGGATATTGTCTCTTCTCTGTACCATTCTCTTTAAATACTAGAGATGACTGTGTGTGGAAACACCAGTAGATCAGCTATTTCTGAAAGACAAACAGTCATGTCCAGAGCTGGCTGACCTATCAGGTAATATAGGCAAATGCTAAAGGTGCCATGGTCTCCATGGGATGCGACAAAATCTGAAAAATAAATCAGCTTTTATATAGTTATAACTAGTTATTACCATTAACTAATAAAATGTAAAGCTCTCATTGATTCAAATGAAAGGCAATGAACATTTCTACAAATGATGATAGTAAGTAATTAGAAATAGTTATTTTATTTATCTTTTGTATATAGTCAATGCACAGTGTAAAATGAGCTTACGGGTGGAGTTACTGCGTGCAGACTGTGTGGCTATTTAAACTGCTTGATGTTAATTTTGCATTTGTAATTTATAATAATTTTTCTTTATTCACTTCTTTACATGACTTTTATTTTGTGGTAAGGGTATTTATATTGTATTTAAGATTTTCTTGGATTCATTTGTAATTTGTTAAGAATGTGAATTGGATGACATGTTATCT
Organism: Scarus forsteni; assembly: GCA_036419115.1. Lineage (NCBI taxonomy): Eukaryota > Metazoa > Chordata > Actinopteri > Labriformes > Labridae > Scarus > Scarus forsteni. Next base: position 493,074 of record JAZDUH010000227.1, on the reverse strand, counting down.
TAGACAATCGTACGAACAATGTTATTGGATTTCTTGTGTAAGCGTACTGGATCACAGATGAAGGGGGTGCCTTATAAAATCTCCCCTAGGGTGTCACATTGAGTAAAGTCTGCTCTGGTCATGTGACTGAGGGCTTCTGATGCTCCACCTTTTAATTCATTGGTTTTAAAACAACAGAAGTTCCTTTACTGTTGCTGAAAAACAAATAAGAGGTGATGGTGGTGTCTTGTGTGCATCAGCTGAAACAGTCTTTTGCACTATCCAACTGCGCAGTTGGATAGTGCGCTTGGTCAGTGATCGGGAGGTTGCAGGTTCAAGCCCAGCTCCGGGCGACACATGGCGATGTGTCCTTGGGCAAGACACTTAACCCCAAGTTGCTCCCACTGCTGCGTCAGTGGCGTGTAAATGGGCATGAAAGGGCGTGAATGTGTTAGAGATACTGATGGATAACTAACATAGATACTCTGAACCATCAGTGAGTGAATGTGAGAGCCAATGGGTGTGAATGGGTAGGGGTGACCTGCGGTGTAAAGCAGCTTTGAGTAGTCCAAGACTAGAAAAGCGCTATATAAGCTCAAGTCCATTTACCATTTAGTCCATTTACCATTTACCATTTATAATAACTGAATATGACATGTTCTGTTCGAGTCTTGACTCTTTAATCGATCTTAGAACAAATATAGTGTCATCTGTACACAAACACACAACAAGAACTACATCTGTACAGCATTAAAGCCACAAAGACTTTTTGGCATCCGACATGAGAAAGCCCCGAGAGCGCTGAACGAGGCGGGACTCAGTCTGTGTTCTTAAAGAGGAAGGAAGCAGCCTGGGAGCCATCGACCAATCACACGGCGTTTAGTAAGGCAAAACAAAAACATGGAGGAATAATAGTGCAGATATGAGCAGCAGAAAATGGCAAAAATCAAAAATCAAGGTCGTCAAAGTGCCCAAAAACTCATCAGTCATGTTTGAAACAGTTCAGGGACAGTCTCATAAAAACGGTTCATTTTTATAAAAACAACAAAAGGAGGTAAAATGTGATCAACGATCAGACAGAAACAGGATAACATCACAAAGGCAGAAGAAAAACATAAAAAAGATTAAATTACTGCATGATAGAGCCGCACCAGTCTGCAGCTCCTGTTAGGGTCGTCATGATAACAGAAATTAAACTGTGATATAAGAAATACACATAATTAATATGAGTTTGATATGTTCTCATCACCTGTGAGTGGGTCGTTTCTTATCTTAAAACATCATGGAGGTCAAACTCTGGTCTAAACTGAACAAAACCAACCAAAAAAACAAAAGAAACAGAGAAGTGGCTGATTTAACAAATATGTTTAAGACATGCTGTGCAGCAGAGTTAATTATGGCAGCCACATTTAATAAGGTGTTCATCTGCAGATCAAAGTGCTTTAAGCTTCAGGTCACATCGGAGCCATTTGGACTCTAAAGTCTCATTTTTATCCGTGAAATCAAAAATACTTTACAGTAGGGATGCACATTCACATCAGTTCAACAACGCCTAACAGTAAATTCATGTTTTTGTAAACAGATATCAGTTTTCAGAGGTTTATCTGTTGTGTTCCACAAGTTTACTGCCGACATGTGGATACCTAACTGCTGACTTCAAAAAGAGTCTTTATTCAGGCAAAAAATTAGCTGCAGGAAAACGTGTGTTTTTGGAGAATAATTCTCAAACTGGTTTTAAGGGAAACATTGGTACTGTATGTTCATCAGCCCTGAGTTTTATACGTTGCTTTTTGTCAAAATGGCTTCTCTCTTAAATTTGGAAATTAAATCAACATGTATTTTGCTAACATCAAAGCATTTAAGTGCTTACAATTTAAAAGAAATAATAATATACAGAAATAGTCAAATGACTGACTGAGGGCTACTTCACTCTAGATCTGTTTTAACCTTTACCCAGCCTGTATGTGTCCACAGCGGGAGAATGTGTCACAAAGAAGACATAAACCATGTAGTTACTTTTCCTGTCTGTGCCTCTCAGAGTTAAAGCTTCAGTTTCCCGCTCTGTAGAGAAGCTCTCATCTTGGCCAGAAAGTTTCAGTTGAGTCTGGTTACTGTGGGAGCCTTACTGTGGTTCCTCCTAAACTGTTTGCAGGAGCTCATTATTGGGGGGACAAACAGAGATAGAGCTGTGACAGCAGGGACATGCAGCCACAGCATAGCCTGCAATATAAAAACATAAAAGCAGCAACTTCAGCATCACACAGTGCTTTACTTGAGAACACTGTAATTATTGAAACACCCTTTTTGATAGTCCTTACTACAATTTTTACAATGTTGAACTTCTGGTGTAAAAATGTGAATATTGGGCTTTAATGCACCGGACTGTGGGACGACACAAGCCTGCTGCAGCACATTTCTTTACTAAATTATTAAATAAAGAACAAACACTTGAGGCATTCCTCCATAGTTAGGATATTTATGCTCCAGTCCTGACACATTTTAGTTTCTTCTATGTAGGGGCTGACATTTTGAGTTTTCCACCACAGCATAGCTGCTTGTTATGAATGTGACTGACAGAGTGATCGTCCAATCACTGAACGTGTGCCAGATGTGCTTCAAAAGGTTCCTTCCACACTTTCTATGGGCTGTTATTAAACACCAGATGTGATTTTTTTTTCATGAAAGTAATCTGCATATTATTACGTCTTTAATCCTTAGCCAATCAATGCAACTTTACAAACCTGCACCATAACTGTGCTGTGTGAAATTGCAGTTGTAGTTTTTTGCATGGTTGATTTTCCTCATTTTAAGTCTTGTAAGAGTAAATTACATGGACTTATTTAGTTTCTGTTTGACCATACAGAGCACCAAGACAGAAACACGAGAGGTCAAGTCGGTTTTTACATCTATGCCACAATTTTTTTTTTACAATTTACTTTATACACAAGCATGTGCTGCTTTATTGTGAATAGAAAGGTGCTTCAAAAAATGAATCCAAATGGAGATGATTCACTTTCACAAATCTAAAACTCAAAACAGATTCCTTGACATATGGGGCCCATTCATTGATGATCTGAAGAACAAGTCACTGTTTTTTTTATTTTTTTTTTACTTTACTGGCATTAACATGACACCTTATCATGTGATCATTAATACTGCATTCATAGAGGTTGTACCTGTAACTTTATCTGGCAACTCTTTTGTGTGTTAGTTTGTTTTGGGGGGGTATTTATTTCCTTTTTTGTATACGTTTTGTACTATTTATACTCTCAATACAATTGAAAATAAAATATAAATAAAAAGAAAATTGCTCCTGAAATATCTACAATTCAGTGCCTGTATTGGCACCACTCTGGGTGAGTAAAGACCTTTAGTCTGAAAATATTCATGAAAACTATAAAAGGTTTCCTCAAACTCCACTTTCTCGTGGAGCAAAGCCATTTAGGAATATTTCTTGTCAAAATTAAAACTGCTGCACATCATCTGCTCCCAGAGAAACAAAGAAGGCTATGATTATATTAGCAGATGTGTTGTGAATTTATTTGTTCAGTTTAGACAGTGTTTAGGAGTTTAGCTCTCATAAAAAAATCCTCAAACCAAACTGAAGTTTTTCAAACATTTTGGTTTTGTTGAGAACATAAACCATCAGAGCAACAACGACTTTATTATTTTATAACATGATAATGAAAATATTAAAGTAGTGATAATCTGGACACCCTTAGCTACAGTAGCATATCACTAAAATGATGCACATCAGCTAAAGCTACCACAGGTCCTGTCAGAGCCACAGTTACCCTTTTTAAGAAATACTGCAGATATTCACGGTCAAAGATGGAGCACGATGCTACGCTAACGTGGTGACGCTAAAGACAGAGGCTGCTGTGCAAAGTTTTCTCAGACATGTTGGCATCAGGACGTCTTAAAGGCTGCTCCATGAGGGGATAACACAAACATGATCCAAACGTGATCCTGTGAGGGCTTCAGGTGAGTCCAGGAGCCGATGATGACGATACACTTCCTGTTTGTTGTTGTTGTTGGGAGCTGAGATTAAAGGGAGGGGGTATGTGAGTGTGAGAGTGAGTAAGGAGACCATCAGGACCTTCTGCTGCAGGAGCATGTTCACTAATTCAAGTACATCTGAGAAAAAACAAGGACACAGCTTCATCTCAGTCTGAAAGTGCTTTTACTTTAATTACATCAAACTTTCATTGTCTGTGTCTGCGCCTAGGGCCGGGAAATAAATTGATTAATTGATAAATTTGAATTATTTTTGCAGATTTCAAAACGAAAGTTAAGATTTTTTTTTCCCTTGACTAACACTTCCTCTTAATTTAAGCTGTTTCAATGTTTGAGGTTGGTCTTGTCCGGTTCTGCACAGGCAGATGTTTAGGCTTGTATTTGATCTTTAAATGCAATTAAATACTAAACAGAAAGCTCCGTGTTAATAAACTGTGAAAACAGCTCAGTCTTTGGTTTCATTAAGATAAACCTGCCTACGTTCAGACGGCATGATCACCATCTTTATATGAAAAATACCAGCGTGCAATTTACCCATCAGAGGAAAATTCTGTTTCAGAGATATTTTTCTAACATAAAAGCAAAACTTGATTCTCGTATTTTTTTCTTTGAGAGGGAAGCAATCGATTTGAATTTAAATCAAATTTTATGAATTGAAAAAGGGGGGGATTTTATTTTTAGGCCACATCTCTCCTCCCTATTTGCGACTCAACTTTTTTGAGACACCGTGTTGTATGCTGTGCATCGGCAGCACCATGTCTCTCTTGACTTGCTGAAGACCATCACTGTGTCTCTTTTTTATCTGAGCTGCTCTCATATCCAAGCAAACAGCCTTCTGATCAGCCGCTTCAATTTTTCCCTTCCAGCTGAATGCCTGCTGAGTTTCAGCCAATTACCAGCCAACATTCAGCTAATGGGAGCGCCCAAACTCCACCATAAAGATGCCCATTTGATGGTGCTTCCCTCACAAGAACACATCCAAGTAGTGTTAGCATTGACCAGTTTGGTTGGGGGGGTCATGACAGCGGACAGGCCCCAGCATGTTACAGTCATGGACCAGTCAAGAATCAGTCGTGGGGAGTGGGAAAAATTAAGTGGCACTATCTGTATATCAGGCACACCACAAGCATTCTGTTGTCTACATTTAATTTCTTTTCATAAAAAAAAAAAACACTTTTTATTATTTATTTTCTTCTTTTAAACTCGTCTCACTGGCTTGTATTTCAAATCTAATTCTTAAGTTCCCTCCCAGAGTTTAAAGGTTAACTGCAGTAAATTGTTGTAATATGTAAGTTTGAAATTTAATAAAGTTGAACCTTTTCAGTTGATTGAAGTAAGCAAGATCAGATTAAGGAGCAGATTTAATCAAATCTCTGGTCTGGATGCCTGGTGAGGTTTTCAGGGCTTGACCTACTGGTAGGAGACCTCAGGGAAGACCCAGGTATGCTTGAGCTACTAGGTCTCCCAGCTGTCCCGGGAACATATCAGGATCCCCCAAAAGAGGTGAACAAAGTGGCCGGGGAGAGGGAAGTCTGGGCTTCCCTGCTCAGGCTGCTGCCCCCCCCGAGCAGACCAAGGATAAGCAGAAGAGGGTGGTATGGTGCGGAATTTAGTCAAATTCATCTTAACTTAAACGCCTTTTTCTTCGGTTAAGCACAGAAAGATTTTTTAATGAAACTGTCTTTAATATTTTAGTTAAGTCTGTTTTCACTGCAGCAGAGGGTCCTAACACTGCCGTGAGAACTAGTGTATAAAGTGGCGTTATGGGGCGGGGCTAAGAAGAGGGCGGAGTCACTACATATTCACAAGTTTTAGTCAAACGTCTCCCACCTCCTCCTTAGGTCCTCCACCTTCTTCTTCTGTGGTGTTGCTGGCTTTGCTAACGTCAGCAGATCCCCGAACAGATCCTCTGTCTCCCCCTCAGGGCGGGGGGGCTTTGCAGAGGGCGCGGGGGCGGAGTCAGCCAGGCTGGAGAGGGCGTGGTTACTGGAGGAGGAGGGGAAAGCTGACGGGATGAGTCCAAAGGCGGGGGGCAGCGTGGACCCCCCTGGTGAAGGCTGTCTGTAGAGTCCTGTTAGTGTGGGGAAGGCCTGAGGGGGCGTGGCTGCGCGTAGGTATGAAGTGGGCGGGGTGTAGATGGAGCTGAAGGGGTTCCCGCCCGTCGAGGGGGCGTAGTGTAGCTGTGGGGAGGGGGCGAAGGGGTTTAATGATATGTGATGGTGCATGGGGAATGGGGGCAGACCTTGAGGGTGCGGTCGGGGTGGTAGAGGGGGTCTGCAGGACGATGAAGCCCTGCCCACACCTGTACTGTCACTGAGGGGGGCGGAGCCTGCTGGTGCTGAGTTTTTCAGGGGGTCCAGTAGGCTGATAAGGTCCATGCTGTCCTCCTCAGGTGGGCGGGGCTTCAGCAGGTCACCCTCTGAGCTCAGCGTCAGCGCCTGTCTGAACTCCTGCCCGCCCCACGTTGACCCCCCCTCAGGTTTAGAGCGGCTCTGAGACGCAGGAGGAGCCAGGACGGCGCCAAGCTCCGGTGTTTTCCGCCCGTGAGGCCGGGGGATGGTGATGTTCCCAGAAGAAGAAGAGAGGTCTAAGGTGTCAGGGGCTGGACTGGAGGTGTCCCGGCTCGGGGAGGGGGCGTCAGTCCGAGCAGGGAGTTGAACAGAGGGCGGGATGGAGGCAGGAAGGGCGGACTCCTCTGGTCCAACACTCCACAGCTTGTTATAAGACGGCGTGGACAGTTTAAGACCGGGGAGGGTCCGAGAGTGTTCGGACACGGCCAGATCCATTCGCTGAAAAACACAAACAACAGAGCTTAAAGGAACACAGAGGAGAAAAGTGCAGCAGCCGCAGGACTGTAGATTCTTCTGGAAAACTCTTTCGTAGTTTTCATCAACAACCCTTTTTCCCCTGGCGAAAACGAGACAGTAACTAATAAAAACAAGCGCACGTGGACATCTATTTGATTTTTTTTTCATGCAAGTTTGATGATAACCAATAATATCACTAAAAGTATGAAAATGAAGGAAATCTACCAGCATTAATCCTCAGTAATCAAAACATTAATCATATTTAAACCCTGACCCTTAACCTTGTGTTCGTCTGACCTGGTAGGTGAACTTGGGCTGCAGGTCGTCTGAGTCTTTGGGCGTCCTCAGGTCCTCCAGGCTCTTGGCGAGGCTCATGTGCTGACTGTCGGGCTCGTCCTGACAGCCGAAGATGTCTCCCAGCAGGTTGATGTTGGAGAACTTCTCAGTGACTGGGCTGGGGGGAGCCGTATGACTTTCTGCTCCAAAACCAGGATCATCTCCTTCTATCAGCTCCACCTCCTTCAGGGAGCGGTACGGCTGAGGCCTGCAGGATGCCGACAATCATCTGGTTATTTCAGTTTTTTTAATACTTGACCTGCTACACTGTTACTGAGGATTTACAAAACTACAAAAGAGGACAAGAGGCGTAAAAGAGGGGGGTTTGGACATTTATAACAGGCCCTACAATACTGAACATCAGTATTTTTTCTACATTTGGCAGATTATTTTGTATTATAATATTGGAAACTTCTATTTAAATGCCTATCAGCTATCCTTGCTTTAAAGTGATATTCCGGGATAAAACAACTTGGGTCCTATCACAAGGTTTAGGTCAGAAATTACCCCTACAGCAGTGTTTCTGTGTCACAGAAACCCAGGGCGCTAGGACCAAGAGTGCTGTTTCTCATCCAGCCCTACTCGACTGCTGATTTGGCTGTACTCACACGGGGCCATATTTTACTTGACCAAAAACACAAATAAGACAAAAAGAACAATATCTGATATCTGATGTCGGTCTGCATTCACGCTTTTATTTTTCAGTGTGTTCTTGATAACCTGACAGTTCAACAAAAGAAATACAAAGTCATTTTGACGCACACACTAAAGCCTTGGTCATTGAGTATATGACAAAATTATTATAAAACTAAATACTTCTTTGAATGCAACGGACATTTAGTCATTTAAGCAGCTTTTTTCTGCTACATTTCCTCCATCTTTATAAATGCTTTACAGGAAAACTTTTTAATCAGAGTTTTGCATTTGACTAGGGTCAGAGTCAATACTGATAGCAGGAGGCGATACCTGGACCCTTCCCTGGTTGAGCAGGCAGTCCATCTCCTCCAAGATAGCATATCAGAATGGGAAATACTTTATTAATCTCTAAGGGTTAATTTCAATTCAATTCAACAACTTTATTTGACCCCAAGAGCGCACTTCAAATTTGGTTGTTTCAGTTGCTCTTCTACAGTTAAACAGTGGGAAATACCAAATAAAGACATTGAATAAGATAAGAGCATACAATTTAAATAAAATAAAATGAAAAATTAAGTAGGGATGCTGCAACATGCAGAATCTAGCAATATCTACTTTCTTATGAAGGAAAAATAACTAAATTAGGTAGAAGTGAGACTACAAATAAGGCCAAGGAATTCACACTATTAACGAACAGTATCTACATTATGAACAGTACGCTCCAAAGCCAGAAGGTTTGCTGTGTCTCCCAGGACAGTCTCGAGAGCATGGAGGACATTTCAGGGGGCAGGAAGCTTCTCTAGGACAGCTGGAAGGTCCTAAATCAGCAGGAAAATTACCTGCTCCTCTGTGCGAGGAGAAACAGGACGAGCACCACCCGAGTCCCTCTGCTGTAAAAGTCTCCGACTGAACAATCAGCAGCAGACCTCAGGAGGGTGGCCTGAGGGCCCGTCATCCTCTCAGGGGCCCTGTGCTCACTGTCCAGCAACAGGTAGGTCTGTCACTTGGGCCTTCATGTTAAACCTTGGACCCATTGTCAGACCCTACACTGGTGCACTCATTCCTAATGTTTCGGTCCATCCGATGCACCCAGATTGCGCCTGAGACTGTCAGGGATCTGAGTGATGAACTGGACTCCAGGGGACCATCCAAGGACTCATCAGGAGCAAAGTCCTACATTCAGGCATCCATACAAGCACGGGGAGCCATGCTGAGCAACCATTTTGAGTTTCTCTGGTGTAATTTTACCAAATGGAGGAGCCTGCTGCACTTTGATTTTTGGGATGTCTTGAAGGGAAATGTCAAAATTTTTTTGTTTTCATGTCTTGCCTCACTCCATGAGAAGCAGCTAGACACCATTTTTTTGTCTGTGCATGCAGTAACACGGAGGAGACGGCCAAACTTGCCCACCGCTAAGTATCTTAGCTCAAACACTGGAACTCAATGGGAAGTGTTAGCCTGACTCGGCAAACAGTCATGAGATAAACTCTTCAAGAACTCTAAATGGTCCTGTGCTTGTTGTGAGTCATTTTTACCGTGTTATGCTGCGTTATCTTCAACGATAATCTTGTACTCCTAAACAGAGGCTTTGTTTTGTTGAGTTACTTACAGGCATGGCAACAGTGGTTTGCACTAGATATGATATTGGTGAATGAGTCAATTCTTTTGAACAGCTCTTTTAAGTGAATGATGAGAACCGATTTGTAGTTGTGAGTGAGCTGTTCTTAACTGCAAAGTGCTTGCAAATTAAATAATGGCTCACAAACAAACAGCTCACTCACAACTGAGACTTGGTTCCCATTTTGTAAAAAAAGCTGTTAAAATAACTCAACTCATTTGCGAACATCACATATCTGGAGCAACCACAGCGGACGTAGGTCAACAGAAAAAGAAAGAAAAGTTGGCACATCCCCTTAAATACAGCCTTTTGGTTTGTAACTCATCACTCAGTCCATGTCAGTAAAAATATCCAGCATGATTTCATTCCCACTGAGATCTGATGTATTTTCAAAGTTCTCCTGTAATTTTTCAGCAGTGTATTTGTTATTTCTTACTAAGATTTAAAAATACAAATAGAAGTACATTATCATGGAGATAAGTCAATCTTTGACATTTTCTTCTCATGTTCTTGTTTTCATGTTAACCTATAGATATTAGTAATCTACTCAGGGGCCACATAATGCAAGGCAAAGGTCCACATGAAGCCCCTTGGCTGCCAGTTGCCCACCCCTGCTCTAAAGCATGCAGTGTAAAGACGTGTGACATTAAAAGACAAAAGCAGAGGAACAGTAAAGAAGTGAGGGCTGCAGAGTGAAGAGAGAGATCTGCGTACAGAGGCGACCACTCGAAAGGGACGGAGAAGACAAAGCTGTCGGGGAAAGCAGAGATGGATTCATCGTCGTACTGGAGCTCGTCTCCGGACGAATCCTCAGATAGAAAGACGGTGTAGTGACGGGTGGGACGCAGAGGGCTACACACAGGAGAAATATACAGATGTTTTAATTCAGAACAATTTAATGATCAGGAGGGGGCAGAAAATAAGAAAAGACAGAAATAGAACAGTCAAGAAGATAAACTGATTCTGAATCAGGTTTAATTACTACTGTTGTTAGATTAGAAGGAGATGTGTTCATTAAAGAATGATTAACAGTCAATAAAAAGAAAATTAGAACAAAGTTGCTTGGAAATAAGAAATAAAATTAGTTTTTCTTGCTGAAGACAAAGGAGAGGGACTTTCAGAGGAGCTAACCTACACATAAAACACAAAAGACAACTAGATTATATCAGTAATATAAATCAATTTTTCTCTATCCATGGTTGTATAGATTATACATCCATTATAACTGTCTTAACAACCACATAGACATGAGGACTCTCTTAAAAATGAGATGGCACATCTCGAGAGGCTTCATTTAATTTGTGTTCAAGATTGGTTGATTGAACCTACATTCAGCAGAGACAAATGTGATGAGGACAGATTTATAATCTGGGTGTCAATAATACATTTTATTTCATTTCTGGTCCCTTTGTCTCTGCCTGGATGAATACATGTCTGGATGAATGTATGTGTATATATACAAACATGTATGATGTGTATTTGCATGTATGTATATGTGCATATTTAAAATGAGGAGTCTGTCTTCAGTCTGCTCTGTTGTAAAGTTTCTTTAGAGAACACGTGTTATGAACTGGGCTATACAAATAAAGATAGCTTGATTGAGGATTTAAGATGTTTGAGAAGTTTTTTAAGATCTGTGCTGCTGCCTTTTTATTGTCAAATTTAAACCAGTAGATCCTAACATCTAACATCATAATTTTTCGGTGTAAAGGGTTACAGTGATGTTCATTTTGGTCTTACTGGTCAACGCTGCTCTCCAGACTGATGTTACTGCTCGGTCTCTTCAGCAACATCGGAGGACGAGCCTGAGGACACGAGACAAGGTCATGAAAAAAGGACATCTTAAGGTTCTTTAAAGGGATACGCCAACATTTTTTTTGTGTGTCTTGCCTTGATCCCGAGTCTATAACAAACAGATAGACGCCTTTCCTTTTTTTTAAATTTAATTATTATTTTTCTTCACCTTGGACATGTTTGTAGGTAGGTCTGCTGTGGTTCGCAGATGTGCCCTGCAATTTAGTTTAAAAATGTGATTTTTGTGATTCAAAAATTACTGTAGGCAGAAGCAGGCTAACACTACCCATTCACTTGCAGTGTTTGAGCTTTGTTAATTAACTGTGGGCGAGCTCTACACGTCTCTTTCTTACTGTACATACCGGTAAAGGAATGGCATCTGCCTGCTTGTCATGGACTCAGGAGTAAGGCAAGACATGAAAAGAAAAAAATGGTGGCGTATCCCTTCAAAGAGAAATAATGGATTGTCAGTAGTAGTGCTAGATCACAGAATTACATCTCCCTTCCTGCCTACCTGTCCAAAGTGCACAGTGATTGGCCGGTGGTCCTCAAACGTTCGGAGTGGCCCCTCCCTCCTGACGGCGCCCGTGGAGGAGGTGAACCCCGCCACGCCTTCGTCATCGATGACGGCTGACCCCGTGGTGGAGAAGCCGTTCTCCGCCTGTTCCTGCAGAGGGGGGACATAGGGGGGAGGAGGTTGACCCAGGCGAGAGGAGAGATAGTGCTGCAGGGAGAGGGGGAGGGGGTGAGGGAGGGGGAGGGAGGCTGCACGCCGAGGCTACGGGGGTGTTCAAGGTGGTGTCAGGTCGTTAAGGTAAGTCCGAGGGGAGTTTGAGGAGTTTTTGTGAGGGAGAGACCGAGATTTGTCATCGAGGATGAAGCTGTGACTTCATCATTCATTCATCAGAACTCACAAACCATCATCATCATCATCAGAGTGAAGCTCCATACCTTCTGCTTCAGCCGACTCTTCACCTCCTTGATGCGCATCTTGGCGTGGTCCTTAGCCTGTCAATACATGAACAGATCAAGATCAGTACCATGTCTTTCTTACTTTTCTCACTGGAAGCATTTGTTTATGTATTTTTTGGGCATTTTGTGCCTTTATTGATAGGAGAGAGACAGTTGATAGGCTAGTGAAAAGGTGGTTGAGGCTGACACTCTGCAAACTGGCCACAGGCTGGATTCAAACCCAGGCCGACAGAAGTCTGTATATGGGACGTGCTTGGTCGCGAACCACTCCGCCAAACCCGCACGCTGGAAGAATTTTATTCACATTCATTTGCCTCACGTTTGTCAACAACTTTCACACCAGGCGCCAAACAAGAAGGAACCTGATTCATGAATAACGGACATGGTGGTGTGCTGATTTGGCAGAGAGGCCTGGCTAGACATGTCCCATATAGGCATCTGCCCGCCCAGGTTTGAATCCAGCCTGAGGCCCATTTACAGACTGTCCTCCACTTTTCTCCTTTCTGCCCTCTCCTCTCTCAACCTAACCTGACACAGCAGATGGACAGCTCCATATTGGAAGTATTTCATTAATCCATCTGGGGAGGAGCCCTGCAAAAATGTTTTCAGGGGCAGAACCTTCAAAAACAACAGCAGCTTGTGATTGGATGACCGTTTGGCTCATCGCACTCATCACAGACCAATCCATATCAAGCAGCGCTGCTATGATGTAGCATATGTAGCGGCTAAGCGTAGTGGCTAATGGCTAACCGTTAGCTGCTACAGCTAATGGCATACCAGGGTAAACAACAGTTAATAGCTGTTAGCCGATAGCTTAACTACCTTAAGACTATTGTTTCACATTCAATTATACCACACAGATATATCATTTAACACTTATATGTGACATGAACCTTGTCAAAGATAATCTCTATGAAGTAAACTCAAGAGGAGAGAGCATATTTTGCCAAGTATAACTGAGTAACCATGATAACCATTATTTGCACAACAGGAGTGACTTCATTTCCTGCCAAGTCACCTCCTGTTGTCGTCACACCTGCAGCTCCCACTGCTCCTATCTCTCTTCCCTGATTGGGCCGTTAAGCATGTAGCTGAGTGAAATCGTTGGAATATGGAGGCTGGCAAGACGGAGATGCATGATTTCAGAATCAGGCAGGTAAGTCTGCTCTGCAAGGCTACTCTCAACCCCCTTCACAAGCCTCTCCACTGTCTCTTTCCTGTCAATAAAGGCCATAAACACTCAGAAATTATACTTAAAAAGCCTAACCTGGTCACCTGCAGAATGAGAGTACGCTTTTGCTGTTAGCTGGATAAGCTCTGTACTTCATCCTACTCTTTTTGTGATTAATTTTTATGCCTTTGTTGATAGTAGAGAAACAGTGGGTAGGCTTCTGAAAGGGGATGTGAGAGAGAAGGGGAGGACACTGTGTTAACTGGCTGGATTCAAACCCCGGCCTACAGAGGCATGTGTGCAGGCTACTGTCTGGTTGCTCCACCAAACCAGCAGCACCATCCTACTCCTTCTTGTGCAGACATAAATAAATAAATAAATAAATAAATAAATAAATACATAAATAAATAAAAAAGAAGACTCATTGTGGCAATCCTGTATGGATCTTAACTTGCAGTAGCTTCTGCTTTGTCTCCCAATTCATATTTTTCATTTTTAAGATGTTCAAAATAAGCTGATGAAAAAAAAAGACTTTCTCCACAGAGGAGACAAACTGAGCTTTTTATTTGAAAGGCAAAGACAGGAGGAGTTCCTTTACAAATTCTCTTTTCCGTGACATGTATTTTTCAATCCGTATTAGCAGAAAAACATGCGTGAAAAGCCTCCTGTTGTTTGAGATTTTCTGTGCAGACGTCTCCTTTAGTCTGGAAGTTCTGACTTGACAACGTGCTTACCAAAATGAAAACACACATCCACTGTTGCTGTCATGCCAGTAAAATGTTTCCTGTGAAAATGGCCTTAATATTCAGTTTCTTGAATCTAAGTTTTTGTGAGCGGTGTCCAGAACAGTGCTGCAGACATAGAACAAACATGAGGCAGTACTTACAAACTTGTACGCGTTCTTCATGGCTGGATTAGCCTTGGTCTTCACCGTGTTGAAAATGGCCCCGCCCCCTTTCTGTAGAAACAGTAAAAAATACACAACAGTAAAACATTTCTGTTAAAAAAAGACAAATCAGACTGATTGGGATGTGTTCAGATTCTCCAGAGAGCTGAATAAGTACATTCTTCTTCCAACCAAGGTTACAATAGTAAACTAAAACGGAACTAAAAACGAAAACTAAAATTTAAAATACATAGCAGTTAACTCAAACTAATAAAAACTAGAAAAGAAAACAAAAACAATAAGGAAACTAAAACTGTATCTTGTGTTCACAAAACTAACTGAAACTAACCAAAATTATAAACAAAATGTCCTTCGTTATCATTTTTGACAATATTTATTAGCCTTTAGGATTTAAATTAATCCGACACATTTTCCCAACCAATTTTACGACAGTTTTCGGCAGTGGTCAGCGCCGTACAGCACTATCATAGCGATGTACTGGGACGTGCTTGTTTACTGCACTGAATGGCTGTGCTCTGTGCCGCCACGAAACGTGTTGTTGGAACAACTTGTAAGAAATGGCTAAAGTTGGGAGGAGGCGGCAGTGTCCCATTTGGGATTTTTTTGAGTACGACAGTGAGACAAACAAATGCAAGTGCCTGGCGTAAAATTTTTATTTTTTTTTTTAAGTTATTTTTCTGGCCTTTTTATGGCCTTTATTTGATAGGGCAGCTGAGAAAGACAGGAAAGCGGGTGAAGAGAAGGGGGACGACATGCAGCAAAGGGCTGTGGCCGGGATTCAAACCAGCAGCCGCTGCTGGGGGTTGGCAGCCCCCATACGTGGGACGGACGCTCTACCAACTGAGCTGCCTGGCGTAAATTAAAACTGGTGAGATAAGTGGAGCACTTCTTAGGGGGAAAAATCCCTCAAACTTATAAGCCCATTTGAGGAGCACCCATAAGGAGGCTTATACAGCCTTTGAAAACAAGGAAGCTGAGAGTTTATATTGGTGTTTATATTTTTTATATTAAGTTTATATTATTTTCTTGTGTTTAAGGCAGCAGCCAACAGTACAGTATCAGCACTGACTGAGCAGTGAACACTATGTTGGACTGGAAAATAAGCAGTATTACAAAATACTTACTCTGACCTTTTTGAATCCTGCACCTGGCAAATAAGGTATGAAAAACCAAAACTAAACTGAAACTAAACTAAAACTAAGCCTTGTTGCAAAAATCAAAACTAAATAAAAACTAGAATGCCCGCTCTAAAACTAATTAGAACTAAACTGTAATGGAAAAACAAATGTCAAAACTAACTAAAACTAAACTATAATGACTATTTCTAAACTATTATAACCTTGCTTCCAACTCCTTTTTGGCTGTGTAAACTACTAAAAGGTTGCAGTCTTGTTAATGAGTCATGGTTTCAGTTCTGCATATTAGCATGTCATTCATATATCTTGTAAATTTTTTCTTCTCTTATTAATTTTCTTGCATGGTCGAAATAAAAGATCTGAACTAAAACATAACAAGACCACTTTTTCATACAGTAAAGACTGGCCAAATCAAGATCTCATCAGATGAAAACGTGACTAATGGGGGACACTGAAATATTTGATCAGATTTGTCTGTATGTAAAATTTGGGCTTGGAGCAAGATGAGAGTGTAAAGACTGAACATTCTTCATGTCTGTGATTATTGTGCAGGTCACATTAAAAATGTTTTAAACCAGTTAAAAATGAATAAAACCTTGAATAAATAATTAAAACACTAATATATTTTAGCTCTCACAAAGCTCCTAATCTGTTTTAACCTGTTAAGATACACCAACAAGGCACCACATTTCAATACTGATTTGTTTAAATATCAGTCAGTGTTTTTGCAAATGCTTTTAATGTTTCAGGTCAAAATTAAACCCTGATTTGTCTGGTCAGGTCAACTTCAGTGATGCAAACAACAATCATAGTGAAAGAACAAACGTATGTATTCATAACAATTAAATCTTAGCTTGTGTTTAAAAGTGTTCAAACATTCCTGAAATGGAATTATCATTGATTTTGAAAAAATATTTTTTATCACTCAGAGGCGCTTTCACACAACACTGAATGTGCTCTGATGACAAAAATGTACATCCTGGTTTGAATCATCTCAATGTGTCTGATTAATAACTTACTCACCTTAACAGTGAACAGCCACTGATGGTATGTCTTATCACTGCCTGCAGGGGGAGACACAACAGGAAAAAGGTTAATAATAACAGCCCTCATTTACCAATATGAGATAAAAAATTTGCACAGATTTGGACAGAGATGCTCACACCAGCTCCCAAGTGTGATTCATGTGTGTTATATCCTAGTGTAAGAACAGCAGTAACAATGATATTTGATTTATCCAGCACGTTTCAAGACAAAGCACCAAATGCTTTACAAAAGCAAAAAGACTATGATGAATATAAAACACAGCAGAGAAATACAGAAATACACTAAGTATGAGTTAAAGCCCTAAAACACATTGAAATAATTTCTCTCTGATTTTAAAATTAAATGTCTGTTGTAAAAGCCTGTAAAAACAAGTTTGAGACTGGATCTGAAAGCAGAAACAGATTCTGCAGGTCAAATATGAAGTGAATCCTAATCCAGTGCTGAGGTCAGTTACAGCAAAAGCTCTGTGACCCTCTGACCTCAGCCTTCACTCAGGGACTGTTAGCAGGACTAGTGCAGCTGATCTAAGAGGCCGCCTTAAGCACTATGGTGTCAATAACTTACTTAAAGGGATATGCAAACTTTTTTTCCCTTTGAGCTAAGCTAATTAGCAGTGGGTGAGCTTTGCCCATCTCTTCCTTGTTACCTCACGCACAGTCTAAAGAATGGTGCGTTTATGCTGTCATGGACTCAGGAGTGAGGAAAGACAAAAACAAAACATACAATATGTTGGTGCATCCCTTTAAGGATTCAGCTGTGAGACCACACATGACTTTTTAAGTAAAAAGTCAACTTTGAATTGAATTCTGAGGGAAATTGGTGGCCAGTGGAGTAAACAGAGCTTAGTACAGTAAAGTTGACTCAAGAGAATTTTCATAAATAATTGACCTTTCTCTCTTTTATCACAACAGAGTATGACACAGACTATCAGAAAGCAGGAGCTCTCTGTCCCAATGCCATCAGGCTGACCTGCGTATTCTCCCATGTTGATCTCATCTTCAAAGATGTCACTGAAACCTTCACCAGAGTTCAGCAGATCCAATCGACCATCTATGAACTGTAGGGAGACAAAAACACGGTTTACAGGGGGGGAGGAATTAAAGTCTGCGTACTGGACTGTTAATTCAGGAGTGTGTTACCTGTTTGAAGAGCTGCAGCTGGATGGCGTTCAGCAGGAACTGTCTCATGGCACTGGATCGATGATTCACAAACGTGTCCTCATTGAATGTTATCGGCTCTCCCTGAGGACAAGAGAAAACTGTCAGCGCCACAGCCATCTATTAATACTCATGGTCCAGTAAAAGTGCTTTTCATGCCCGGAGTAAAGGCTCTAAATTAACTATAATCTGCTTCTCTATAAACCACAGACTCTTTTTCATGCTTACCTGCAGAATTGATTATTATAACATCCTTTTTTCTGGTCTTCCTAAAAAATCATTTTACAGGTTCAGCTGCGATAAAACTGCCAAATAATAAAGACCAGAAAGAGAGTCCACTTCACTCAGAGTTTCTGCACTGGCCTCCAGGTTTTTTAGAACAGAATTATTTAGTTTTTGGATATTTTAATGATGCTGTTCCAGGTTATTTATCTGATTTGCTTTAATCATATGAGCCTGTAAGAGGCCTCAGGGCTTCATTTGGTGTTTTTTTTAGTTGTGCCAAAAGTCCAAACAACGACTCTTGGTGAGGTTCTTAGTTATCATGGCTCTTTTATGTGGAGCAGCGTGTCTGCAGACCTCAGGGCAGCACAGAGTGTCCGTGTTTTTGAGATCAAACTCAAGACCTTCCTTTCTGATCTCGTTTTTGAATAATTTTTTCCACATTTTTACAAGTTTTATTGAATCATATTTCAAGCATCGCTTATTTTATCATTCTCATTAAACAATCTTTATTATTTATTCAAATCTATGTATCCATTTCTTTAAATTATAATTATATTCATTCTGAACTCTTAAGAAAACTCACAGCTCCTTACACACACACACAGTTCTGTTAAATCAAGGTCTTTGATCATATATTTATTATTATTATCATTATTTTTGCTGTATTTGGGTTTGTTTGTTCCTTTTCTTCTCTGTGTATGTAAAGCAGTCTGTCCAACATATACTGTACGAAAAGTGCTTTACAAATAAAGTTTGACTGATTGATTAATTGAAACCAGATGTACATTACTTCCTTTCACCACTTGTCCATGTGCAGACTGAACTCACCGGCTCAATCTGCAGAGCGTTCCTGTAGCTGCCGAAAAGAGCCGCCTGACTTTTTAAAAACGCTCGGGCTACACCATCTCCTGTGGTCGTGGAAACTTTCTTCAAACGACCTTTTAAAGATGAGACCTTAACAGTAAAAAGCACGAGTGTTAGAGCCTAAAGGAGATTTAAACACAGACTCCTGCAGCACAGTCTGTCTGACTGTCTCACCACATCATTTGGCAGACTCTGGAGGTCATCATACGGTGTTTCTAAGGTGTTTGTGTCCACGTTCAGGACCACCACGTCATCCAGAGCCATCCCCCGAACTTTCTACGACAAGACAAGAGACAAATATTATAATATCAAACTTAAAATGATAAGAAGTTGCTGCAGACTCTTTTTGAAGACCCTCATCTTAGTTACAAACCCCTACCTCCATCAGGCTGGAATGTACTCCGATGAGGTAGGGCATGGGGGCACTGAAACGTGAGACAAAATCAACATTTAAATGTTTCTAAAGGTAAAAAAAAATGTTTTGTTTTTTTCACACAGACACAGCAGAAGGTGAACTTGGCCAGAGTTAACTGTGCAAATATTATGGTACAGGTGTGATTTTTTAAAAATGTTAAGTCAAAATTTAACACTGCAAGTCTTTCATTTAAAGACAAAGATGTTTTATTTAGCTTTATAACGTTGGCAAGG
This sequence comes from Scarus forsteni, assembly GCA_036419115.1. Taxonomy (NCBI): domain Eukaryota; kingdom Metazoa; phylum Chordata; class Actinopteri; order Labriformes; family Labridae; genus Scarus; species Scarus forsteni. The sequence continues at coordinate 473,760 of JAZDUH010000227.1, read as the reverse complement.
GTTTAATGTTCAATAATAACAAAGAAATTCAGAGTAGAAAAATGTTATTGAGATATTTTGTTTCCAGCTAGAATAATATTTGAGCCACCACCACCAGTAAATTATTTGCAAACTCAAGCCAGCATTTTTCCAGCCTATGTCACATCATTACCCATCTTCCCTTGCAATGTGCCCCATTTAATTCAAAAGCATCCCCTCTGGGTTCACAAAGTGACCCGTCCCTGGTCTATAGGGTAATTAAATACAGTATATGATCAGTTAAATAAATACTAAAAGTCTTGTACTCACCAGCAGTAGTCTAGGAGGTGTTGAGGCAGGACAGGAATGTAAACGTGCTGCCAGTGCATCGGGTACATCATGGCTGCAGAGCCGTGGACACACGCTGTTAACTGATGAGAGGATATATGAAAAATAAAATATATGGAATAATAAATGTTGCGTTTTCACTTATACTTCCAACTATATTTACAGTCACTGAGTACATTTTCTGACTGTTTTTAAAATGTATTTTTATTAACACTTTAGCACCATCTGCATGCAGACGGAGAGACCGGCAGAGAGGACTTTCCTTTCATAAAATCATGTTCAAAATAAAGCTTAATATGTCTTTGTTTTAACATCTTGTGGTTGCACTTGAAGGGTGGAAATCATTCCTATGTTTTCTTTTGTTTTTATATAATTACTGTATATAGTAGTATCTTCTTCCTGCCTGTGGCCATCAGAGGTTACCGTCATCACTCTAAATGATATTTACCCCATCACACCCTGATTTTTTTATTTTATTTTAATTCATAATCTTTATTTGTACAGTGTCAATTCATAACAGGTGCTATCACAAGGCTTTTTAAAATTAAGGAGACTAAAGCCATACTCTTTATTTTATACATACACATGTGTGCATATAAACATGTATAAATATGCACACACACACATACACACACACACACACACACACACACACACACACACACATATATACACGTACATTATATTTGTCTGAATGTAGATTTATTAAAGGTAAGTCCCTTGAGATGTGGCATCTCCTTTTGAAAAGGCTCCTCATGTCTATATGGTTGTAAAGGTATTTATTATGAAGGTAAGACCAATGACATTTTATCAGTATAATCATTGCTTTTTCTTAAAATATTCCGCGTGAGAAATTCTTTTTTTTAATATAAAACTTTTATAAATCAACGTTTGTTATACTCAGTATGTATATTAATGAAGAGCAGAGTCAAAGAGGATCCATAAACCTGAGGGTGCTTGTACTTACAGTGCTTAGTTTGCTACAGCAGATGAGGATTCGGCGTTCATAAAGCATACTGGCATACAGGTGGAGCATGTTATTGACGTCTACTGCTACAAAGTACTCCGTTAGATTTCTCTGTAGAAAAAGAAGAGAATGAAGAAGGAGAAACAGAGTCAGCGAGAGAGTGAAGACCAAGTTATGATCATTTATGGTTCAAACCTCCGAAAGTGATGCTGCAGTAAAAGTTACCTGGAGCTTCAAGCTTGAGAGACCATTTAAAAATAAAATGATATAATACACACAGTTTCTTGTTTCTCTAACAAGATTTAGTGATGCTGATCATGACAAGAGTCTGTCTTTATTTAAAGGAATGCAGATATTTTAAATTAATAAATACTGTATAATTCTCCTGGAAAGAAACCAGATCAGACAGACCGGTTGCCTTTTTATTTCTGTCTCTACAATCTCTCAGGGTCAAATTGTCTGTATCAGGAGTGTTTTTCTCTCCTCGGTTAGATGTGGGGGAATTTAGGGCAGGGGTGTGCGATATGATGATATCAGATCATGAATGACAGCTGGGATAGGCTCCAGCCCCCCCTGCGGCCCCAAAAGGGAGAAGCGGTACCGAAATGGATGAAAGTTTAGCCTCTGTGCAAAGTTACAGGTGCATAAATTCTGTGTGGTTATATTAATGCAGAAACATCCACAGGCCTATTTGTCACACCCTTCAACTCCCAGCTCATCTGTTTGGGATAAGTCAACAAATTCAGGAATATTTAATGTTTTAATGTTTTGTTTTCTGTCAATGTTTTATGATACAGAAAAAAATAACAAAATTAAAAAATAACAGATATTTTCTTTGCCTAGGATTTAAAAAGCTAAAATATATTATTATAACCATGATAACTTTAAATACTTTGCCATTCCCTATATAATATCTTACCAAAAATGTTTTTGTATGTTTGTTAAATTCAATATAATCTATTTGAAGTTATTTTTTGCTATTTAGACTTCTACCTTTTGTAATTGATTTTGTCCCAAATATTTGTGCATTTTTATGTCATCATGTAATCAACTGTTAGCTTTTAAAATCTTTAAATGTCATACCAAGAAAATATCTGGTCCTTGGTTTGTTTGCATTCGCACTGTTCCCTGAAATGTTAACAGTATCAAACAATGATTTGATATTTTCTGGGCTTTAAAACAAACAAACAAACAAAACATTAACTATCACTGAATTTAATGATGACCTCTGCCAACGGTTGAGCTGGTAGTCAAAGGGTTAATAACAATAATTATAAGTATTATTATTATGTTTTTGTTTTTGTAATGGATCTGAGTTGTAATGAAGGGGGAGGACTAGATGAGTTCTTCGCTTCACTCTGTTTTTTCTCAAACAGGGTACTGTGTTGACATACAGTCATGGAAAAAATTATTAGACCACCCTTGTTTTCTTCAATTTCTTGTTAATTTTAATGCCTGGCTCAACTAAAGGTACATTTGTTTGGACAATTATAATGATAACAACAAAAATAGCTCATGAGAGTTTAATTTAAGAACTAAGAACTATTCATTTTCCATGGTTTTCTTGATAATAACCAAAATTACTTAAATTCTTACATCAATAGCTATGGTATTGTACCGCCAAAAACACTACTTTTAAGCATTCCATGTTTTCTTTTCTGTTTGCTTTAAACACATGATACACACAAGAGTTAATACTTGATTGCATAACCATTGTTTTTGATGACTGCAGCCATGCGTCTTGGCATGCTCTCCACCAGCTTCTGACATTGTTCTGCTGTCACAGCAGCCCATTCCTGTTGGACAAATTCAAACAAATTTTCTTTGTTTTTGGGCTTGTGGTTCTCCATTTTGAGTTTGATGATTTTCCACAGGTTTTCAATTGGATTAAGATCTGGTGATTGAGCAGGCCAAGGCATGGTGCGAATGTTGTGGATCTCCATCCAGGCTTTAACTGACCTTGCCGTGTGGCAAGGGGCATTGTCTTGTTGGAAAATCCAGTCATTGGAGGCAGGAAAGAGTTTTCCAGCTGATGGAAGAAGACTGTTTTCAAGGGTAGTCCTGTACATGACCTGGTTCATTCGGCCTTCACACAATTGCATTTGCCCTGTTCCACTCAGACTGAAACAACCCCAGATCATGACTGATCCACCCCCATGTTTTACTGCAGGGGCAAGACAGTCTGGGTTGTAAGCTTCTCCAGGCTTCCTCCTAACCAGTAAGTTGGCTGGAGTGGGCATCAATTCAAAATTGGATTCATCACTGAAGAGAACCTTAGCCCAATCATCAACAGTCCAATCCTTGTGGTCTCGAGCAAAGAGTAACCGGGTCTTCCTCTGCCTTTCATTGATGAAGGGCTTCTTGCGTGCTCTGTGTGACTTCAAACCAGCTTCAACAAGTCGGTTTCGAACTGTCCTTGCTGAACAAGTCACATTTCTCGACAGTGCCCACTCATTTTTAAGGTCCCTGGAGGTCTGGCGATTCCTGACACAGGAACGGATGAGTGCACGGTCATCTCGTGGGGTAGAAAGACGTTTCCTGCCACGGTCAGGTAGCAATTTGGTAGTGCCATGTTCAGCTTGTTTTTTTTTGTTGTAATGAACGGCTGTCTTAGAGATCTTCAGTTTTTTCGCTACCTGTCTCTCACTCATGCCAATTTCCAGCAGTGCCAAGATGGCTGCCTTTGTGGCTTCACATAATTCTTTTGTTTTAGGCATTATGTGAGAGCTGACAACTTCTGAGTTGTGCTACGGCTTGAATGTAAGCAGGAAACCACTCTAGGCCTTTGCATGTGCAGTGCTGCTTGTGACATGAAATGGCCTCTTATATACCCTGGGAATCAATTAAGCTTAAGAATGTCAAATAGGACATAAAGTATTATGTGACCAGCTGCATTTTTTGTTGTGTTCATTGTATTATACGTTTAGTGGTACCAGATATTAGAATGAACAAGAAATTGAAGAAAACAAGGGTGGTCTAATAATTTTTTCCATGACTGTATATGTGTGAATGTATTCACATGTATAAGTTTAGTCGTACCGTTGTCCAATATACAAATGTAATATGTTGCCTTGACAAAATTGACTGTTTTTTTTATTTTTAGGTTTGAGATGAATAAAAAATAAACAAATAAAATTTAAAAAATCACAGAAGTTCATTTAAAAACACAAAAGAAGAAAAACAATTAATTTTGCAGAATTTGCTCAAATTTGTTCAATAACATTTTTCATAAACACAATTCATACTTTATTATAGGGGACAATTAAACTCAAACTATACAAAAGTTCCTATAGTAAAATGGCTGATAAAATATATTAAATATTCCATGGATTGACTAACATGTTACTGCTGAAGACAAGTTAAAGATTCAAAGGTTCTATGAGGAGAATCTATTACCGGCGACATTAGGACTCTGCTACCCATGAGCACGCGCGGCGACTGGCGTAATGCTGCGTTCCAGTAACCTCAGAAATGGGAGTGACATCGTCTCCGACTTATCGGCGTTCCAGTTGAAGTGGAAAAAAAACATGCCGATCTACCAGGCTATTGTTAGCTGTTGTTAGCACGCCCTGCGTTGTTGTTCACAAATATCACATGAAGAATGTGATTATCACTATGGCAGCATTTTTGTAAATATAAGTCTAACAGTACTATGTATACAGCTGATCTAGAGCGACACACCCCAGTCAGAAGTGCAAATAAATTGATTATTACAGGAGCTAAATAACTGTTCACACTGGGGGCATCCATCTTTGATTGTCAACTCGGGGGTGGTGAGGTTTCACCGAGTTCCCAGTAGGAAATTCAGACTTTGGGGGACGTTCCAGTTGCAGTTTCCTACTCGGAACCCGGAAATTCCTACTTCTGACTACAACTGGAACGCACCAAAAGACGTGACCCAAGCCAAAGCGTGTGTTTGTTGTGATGCTAATGAATGCAGCTCAGACCTTCCTCAGAACTCTGCATTGCTTTACAACTTCTTTTTTCAACAACTTACAGGATGCAAAGCGACGAGGTAATGTATCTCTTTCTAGTTACGTAGCGGTAGTTTTTGATGTGTGACAACAAGAAATTTTGGAAAACTTAGTATCGTAGTTTTGTAGCTGGCTATATATCGCTACTTACAGCCCCGTGCTCTAAGACGTGCCCGAATAATATAAATGTGCTCTAGTTTTAATTGTCTTGTTCCCGAAGTTGAGTATCCAGGCCAGTCCAGCCCTGTCCGACCCAACTGGAAGGCTAAGGAATAGCATTTATAGATAACCTATTTTGATGCTATAAAACTCACCTTAAAGTGTGTATTTCGATCAGGTATATATCTAAAAGTGAGACTTTTTTGTTATTACTTCGAAACTCCTCACAGTCTCTTTAAGTAAATACCCTTTACCTGATATTTTTGTTAAGTCTGTGTGCATTTAGACATACATACATGGATTTGTGTTTGGTTTGTTTTTTTTCAATATTAGTACGGAAAGAATCATGATAAAAGTGAGACTCAGATGCTGCCAATCGCCCACCCCTAATCCAGGCTGTTTATCAGTAAAATCATTTGGCAGGAATTCAGCTGTTTGTTTGTCATTTCATTCAGCATTAATGAAACGGCTGCACTCACATTTTCAGGTATGCTGGGGAGTTCCCCTGTGTCAGGCACAGTGAAGAAGGAATGCTGCACAAACACAAAAACAGAGACAGGATCAGTGTTCAGGAGCTCCACGGGACAAAAGACAAAGAAGACGGAGACATTTCGCCTCACAGCCATCAGGCAGATTCTGTGGATTCTGACAGGAGTAAAGATTACACTGATGTTGTGGTTAAGCTAAAAATATACAGTTACAATCTGCTGCATAAAAACAGGATTAAATCAGAATGAAGGCGCAGGATGCATCATGTTGTCTGTGCCCACCCTGTAAAATGACTGAAGAGCTTGGTGCTGAGGGATTAACACCATGTTAGGGTCAAATATGAGGCTGTTATGTCTTATTTCTACTACACAAGCATTTAAATACTGTCTGTGTAAACCAAAGTGTGGACAACTGGCAACCTGGGTCACAAGCTACACCCCTTTCACTGAATCCAGCACAGCAAGTCAGTTTTTTAAAATATTTATTTAGTTCATATCACAAAAAATAAAAGCTCACATGCTATGCAATTTTAGATTCTGCCACGTTCTATTCCATGATCGAAAAGGGGAAGGTAGAAAAAAGTCTTATGATTAACAGCCCCTTTCTCGAAATAATAAAGCAAGAAATAATTAGATGGTCTGTTCGTCAGCTATTGAACAACCACTTAAAGCAACAGAAGATCTTTTACGTATCAATTCCATTTTTTTTTTATCATTTTGTCTTAATACATTCTCTTGAACTGATAAATTATGGTACTGGCCTTTAAATTAAATGTTAGATAGTAAGAGGAAATATTAAAATATGATTAAACAAACAAAATTTTGCTATGGAACATTAAATGTGTAGAAAAATTCCTTTTATGATCTTTGATTCCTTGTATATTTTCATTTCTTTGAATAAAATGTTAAATATAATAATCTGTAACTCTTCTGTAGATTCAAATGCATTTGAAAGCACAATAATCCCCAACCACTGGTAAATATTCTGTTTACTGCAGTGAAAAAGTTGCTCACTGCTGATTTAACTCTGAGTTTAGTCTTTCCTCTCAGCTTTTTGACGGTCTCTTTAACAGTGACGATGAGGCCCTATGAGCAGCCAAAGCTCACTGTTAAAGAGACAAACAGTCGAGCTGAGAGTAATGCCTGACCTCAGACGCTCAAGCCTTCAGTGGAGTTGGAGATGAAATCACATTTATGTTGTCTGTACTGAGTTGTAGCTTCAGACTCACCACCCCGAGATGAACGGGGACTCCGGGCTCGGGGATCGGGAGGGTGTGCAGAGACACCAGCAGCTCCTGCCAATTACTCTCCTGAAACATTGACAAACAAACAAACATCGATACAGTCAGTGTTTGATAACAGAAAATAACGTTTCTAAAAAGACCCGTCTCTGAGCAATATTCTACTTACTGATCTAAAAATAATCTCAAGGGATGATGGAAACAGCAAAAAACAAAAACACAAAATGGAATAGACATCTTTCTCTCTGAAATTTAAAGGAGCAACTTTTATACAAAAATGTGAGAAATGGAAATATTTGTTGCAAAGGGGAGGACACCGCCTCGATGCTACTATGTAAACATGCATGGACTTAAAAATGTCTGTAACAATTTTGTTTTTTTTCTCTTTAATGCGCGATACCCCCTACCAAATGTTTGAGTTATTTGAAGAATTACTTTCTTATGTGAGTATAAATAATATTCCTCACTTTTCTTTGTTTCTCTTTTTAGTGATCAAACGTTTGTTTACATTTTGACAATTAACAAGAGAGTTAAAGAAGAAATTATTACAGAGCTTGGTTAGCATAAACTTCTGCATACCAATGTACAGATGAATAAATCCTCAGCTGAATCTTTTTGGGTACCAAACATAAATATATCAGGCAAGCACTAGTTATCTGTAGCCCCTTACCTATTTGTTAATTCATTCATTTTCTAAGGGCAATTTAGAGTCACCAGTTAACCTAATCAGCATGTTTATGGTCTGTGGGAGGAAACTAGGCCACCCAGAGAGAATCCACACATGCGTGGAAAGAACATGTTAACTTCAGACAGAGAGGTCCTGCCCGGGATCGAACCAGCAACCTTCCTGCTGTGAGGCACATGCACTTATCTGCTGGATCACTGAGCTGCCCCCTTCCCCATTGGTGAACATGCTAAATTACACATGCATATGAAAACAAATTAACAAAAAAAAAAAAAAACAGTAACAATTCAGTAATAAAGTTAACAAAACAAAAATCCCAACCCTGGCCCTGAGCCAAATAAAAAACCTTTTAGAATACCTATTTATCCAAGCACTTTCGGAGGTCGTTTATTACCTTACACCTCAATGACAGAGTTTTTCACTCCATGAATGCAGACAATGGAAATCTCTAAATAATCCATATCTAAACACATAAGGATCCAAGTTTGAACAGATAGACAGTGAAGGGGGTTTCCAGCAAGTTGCCACCAACATTTTGCCGCCGTCAGTCCAGCCAGTAATGCTCTCGTTTTGCAAGCTGTGATACCAGCCAATGGGAGATCATTTAATACCTGAGCTGCAGGTGAACAAGGCAGCACCAAGCCAAATACTGTGGAGAGGTTAGATGCAACTGACATCCAGAACGCTCCCACAGGGTGATGTTCCAAAACATAATTATATACCAGAAAACTGCTGTTAGAGCAGAAGGAACACATGTGGTCAGTATTTATTTTCATTGTATGTGATTTTCAGGGTGTTAATACAGCCCATGTTTCTCTGTTTCTCTTGATTTTTAAGTAAGTGTAATTCCTCAGAAGAAGACAGCAGAAGTAAACGGCGCTGTGAGAGAAAAACAGGAACTTTAAAGGGAGAAGTTTTTAAATTTAGCTCCTGATGAGTGGACAGAAAGATTTACTAAGGACAAAGTGACCCACAGATTTATGAATGAACCGTTTCTCAGACAAACTCACCTGGCCTTTAATGGTGTAGTCAGCCAGGATATTCAGCAGCTTGTAGAAGACTTCAAACCACGGCAGGTAGCTGAAAAGAGCAAAATCACAGCTATTTTAATATGCAGACTTTGAGTCTGAAAGTTCAACCACAGCAGAAGAGTCTCTGTGCTCTTTCATATAACCTGTAGGGGGCGACTCCACTGCTTGCTTGTAGGGAAAGGTTTAATTGTTCCTTATCATCTAATTCATTCCATTATTCAGGTCTCAGTCTTAAACTCTAGTTTCAAAAGTTCTTCAATATGAAAACGCGCTCATTCAGTGAATAATTGTCCCAGTTAGAATCAAAGAGAGCAGGAAGAAGACAGAGAAAACTCAACAGGACAAAAGTAAGCATCAGTGACAACATCAGGCAAGTCACTGGATCACACTGACACGTCTAAAGAGCATGTGATGTCCCGTCTCCATTTTCGTCTCTGTCACTCATCCGGCTGTGAGGAAAGTGAGATTGACACGGCAGGTCATATTTATTGGCAGGACACAGCGTTGGTAAACATGCTAGGATGTACTAAGAAGCTCTGGCAGGTCATGCTTTCAGTATTCTGCCTATGGAAATGACCACATGTGGACACAAGGGTGGAGCTGAAGGGGGCGAGGCAAACCTTTTCTCCTTTCAAGCTCCACCCTCTTGTCCAAATATGGCAATTTCAGGTTATTGAAATAGAGAAGATGATAAGATACATATATTTATTTAGGTGTGTTATAAGGGGATGCAAAATATTATAAATATTGCTTCAAAAGCTAATTTCAGTATCAGAGGTTATGAACATTTCTACGTATATTTCCTGCCAGTGTTTTAGCCTTATATACTGTTACCTCCTGTTTATAGCACCGACTATTTTCCCTTTTTCTTGCCCTAATTTTTTTGGGAGTGTATTATACATCTTGTCAATGTAACACATCTGATGCAAAAAGCTGAAATATTCTGTTTCTCTGCATAAACACATGCAAACACAGGGTGCTACCATCTTGTGAGCAAGGGGATGCAAAATAGCTTTGCTGTGATAGGTCGAAGACCTGTATGTTGATACCTGCTCTCTGACTGATAGGTAGACTATGACTGAGCTAGCCTGACAAGCCAGATGGACAGCTCAATATATCTGCCACAGAAATATTTCACTAGTCCATCTGGGTAGGAGCTCTTTATTGTTTTCAGGGGCAGAACGTTAAAAAAAAACACAAGCTTGTGATTGGACAATCATTTGGCTCGTCAAATTCATCACAGACCAATCCACATCAAGCAGGGTTGCCTCCTATAATGTAGCATACATAGCGGCTAATGTAGCAGCTAATGGCTAACAACAGTTAACAACAGTTCATGGATGTTAGCCATAGAGGCTAACTTGGCAGCTAGCACCTAACAACAGTTAATGACCGTTAGCCGTTAGACGCTAACTTTGCTGCTAACAGCTAATGGCATTTTACTATCGTCTTACACCAAATTGTACCACACAGATGATTCATTTAACACTTACATGTGACATGAACCTCGTCAAAGACAATCCCTACAAGTAAACTTCTGAGGAGGGCAGATTTTGCCAAGTTTCACTGAGTAGCCATGAGGACAATAGGCTAATCGGCATGTCCGTTCTCAACTTCCGGTTGTTGTCACGTCCGCATTCTGCTGCTCCCGCCTCTCTTCCCTGATTGGGCCTTTAAGAATTCAGCCGAGTGAATTCGTTGGACAGCAGAGGCTGGCAAGACGGACCTGCAGGATTTCAGAATCAGGCAGCTCTGCAAGGCTATGACTGAGCATGCTCAGGCAGAAAGCAAGTAATTACGCATGCGTGAAGTATTTCTATTTGACATCTCTTTGATCAAAACTCTGAAGAAAGGTAATTTTTGAGTTGTCTGAGAGAGTAAGGTTTGTGCAAAATTTGGGTGCATGTTATATTCGAGTACAGTGTTTTTCCAGGCAAAGGTCGTGAAAATATGGGGTGCGTGTTATAATTGAGTGGGTTAACTGTAAGGACAATGACAGACAGAAAAAAAAGGCAGTGGTGCACATGAGAAACTATCCTAAATATGAGCCTTCCGCCCATTTTAAACTACTGACAGCTGTAGCTCCTCAGTAGTTCTTGTTTGGTCTTGCTAACAAACAAACAATTTCTATGTTGGAGGCAAATATTGTAGAAACAGAGTTCTGAGGATGCTGATATTGAAATCTGGTCGCTGGTCATCAGCTGCTCACTTTTTCTCACCACTTTACTTCTGATTTAGCTGATAATCAAATCCAGCCTGAGGTCTTTTGTGCCCTCTGGTGGTGTCCTCTAGTAATACGCGTCACATACAGGCAGGTTTATAAACAAAAACACTCATGACATCAATATGAACACAGGGACAAATTGGAGCCTTGTTTACAGCTTTATTGTGTCAACATCTTTTAAATTTCTGGGAAGTTCACGGCCTGGAGAAAATCCACCACACAGGACCAATATCTCACTTATAAGGGATACACCAACTTTTCTTTCTTTCTTTAATTTTTCAGGCAATTTGCATCTAAAAATTGCTCACAAACGAACAGCTCACTAACAACTGTCATCATTTTTCATTGTTTACTCAAGGAGCTGTTCAAAAGACTTGTTCACAAATGTCACATCTCCAGTGCAAACCGCCGTGGAAGTAGGTCAACAAAACAAAGACTCTGTTTACAAGTAGAAGAAGATTATATGATCTAAGTGGAAGGTAACATAACATGGCATGATTAAAAAAGGAGTCAAAACAAGCACAGAGGACTGTTTAGAGCTGCTATTAGATGAATGTAGACAGAAACAGGCTAACACTACCCACTGACCCCCAGTGTTTGAGCTAAGCTAACTTGTGTTAGACAAGCTCTGCCCATCTCTTCCTTGTTACTGCACACAGTAGAAAGAATGGTGTCTATCTGCTTGTCATGGACTCAGGAGAAAGGCAAGACATGAACACAATAAGAAATGTTGATGAAATCTTTAAACTGGCCATGCAAACACTCATGTTGACATAAAAGAGGCTTCAGATTCATTCAGTGACTGTCCACAAAGAAACACGTGGACTGACCTGAGGATGCAGTAGCAGGTGTGAGCCCCCGAGGAGAGTCGGCAGAAACCGAACCTCTGTTTGCTCTCAATGTCGGTCAGAACGAACGTGAAGTTCTGCCCGACCTGGTTCACTGTCAGGCTGCAGAGAGGAAGAAAGACAGGATGAGGAGACAGAAATAGAAGAGACGAAGGATGAAGATCATTCATCACATCCTGCAGTGAGCTCTGCTCTCAGTGTGAAGGACAGCTTTAGCTGCTGAAGGACGTAAAGCCATCACTGCTGTCTGTAATTAATACATTAATATAAAGCGCTCTAATGAGCTTAATGTGAGCGGAGACCCTGAGGCTGCAGAGGTCGACCTCATGACAATCTGAGACTCTCAAAGTTTCCATATTTCATCTACAACTAAACACAAACATGGCACCATGGCAGAGCAAACTTTTGGTGCTCTTCCATCTGTGGTATCAGCTCATCTCTGCTTTGGTCCTCATCTATGAAGTCGTTTTCACACAAGGATTGTTTGGGGGGAAACGTTCTGATAAAAGCGTTCTATGTGCAGCTTGGTTTGTTTTCATACAGTATATATGAACACAGCGGATGATTCCTGTATCTGCACAAATAACCACGCCCATACAGTGCCCCTACAGTCCAGCGAGCGTGAAATGCTTCTCATCTTCTTACATAGAGTTTTACACATACATTGTGGGCTGTCCCACATGGATAAATATGATTATCTGTGTAATCTTACAATAGGATGTTTCCTACCCATTTATGTGTAGGTTTAACCTGCTGGCTCCCTCCCTGTGAAACACAGCCCAACTCAAACTTGTAGGGCAGTTGTGCATAAACTGCTTTGAGGACAGGAATCAATCAAAGGAAAAAAGGCAAATTTCCAGCATTTTTCAACATAATTCAAACAAAAAACAGGCTGGAGGTTTGACAATGACCTTAGTTTTCCATGACAATATAAGCTCTGATAATTTTTTCCCATCAGAGGTGGAGTTATGATGGCTTGGCTGTGCTCAACTGCTGTGACGCCAAACTCAACAGTTAAGCAATGGAGGATGTTTGGCTGACGGTGGTTCACTGAATAGAAGGAATGGGAATTGCTGGGGCTGCACAATTATGGCCAAAATGATAATCACAATTGTTTTGATCAATATTGCAATCACAATTATCAATCAAGATTATTGATCATGTTAGAGAGAGCATCTGTATTTTATTGCACTTATTAAAAATAAACTATTTGTGAAAAGAGCAAAATAAACTTTAAATAAGAAAAAAATGATAAACAACAATGATATCAATAAAAAAATCACTCAAGAATATAAAATTTACTAAGGGATAACTAAAATTAGATTCAAACATGCTAATACAGAGTGCAATCAAGATGTGCAACTCAATGGAAACAATTACAGCTTAGTATATTTATTAATGTTTTATTATTTTAAACTGTAACATTATTATTATACCTTATTGGTATTATACCTTATTATTGTGACCTTAGTGTGTTTACTTTGAAAACAGGGCTCGCTAACAAAAAAAGAACAAAAAACAGTTAAATAATAACAGCCTGTTATTTCTGTTTCTTTTTGGTCTCTGTTGTTACTCAGTGTTTTTCCACAGGATCAGGTTTTTCTTTCAGTGGGGGAATCCGAAATATCTATTTGACATCATCAGGTGGGATGAAGGGTCAGAGGGCCTTCCCCTTATATTTTAAACTTAAATCATGCCTTTCCTGCATTCTGATCACTTTCTATACACAGCTTTATAATAATCATGAGGCAGTCTTGAGGTGCTTTTTGAAATCTCTCTTCAGTGTTTCTGAAGCTTGTCTGATGCAATTAATAAATCAGTTTTCAGTTTCACGTCAACTGTGAAATCTTTTCAAATGCATGTCAGATAAACACAGAATGGAATAACTCCCACACTCCTGAGTTTATAGTTACTGAATCAGAGATAGTGAGGGGGAGAGAGACTGGCAGCTATCACCTTACAGCAGACATGGTAAAAAAAACAAAAAAAAACCCTTGACTTCTGAATTCTTGTTTTCAAAATTAACATGCTTCTTCAAACTCTGCATCTCCAGCTCCCTCTGCTCAAACTTCATCTACTGCTGCAGGATGTCATTTTGAAAGCTTTTTTCTTTTAAACTGCCCCCTTGAGGATAAATAAAGTTTTTGAATTGAATTGAAAGCTATTTTATATAACATTTAACCAGCAGAAACACAATGAAATGTATTTTTTGAATTGCTCATCTTGCAAACTCTTGTCACTGCTACTGAAACAGCAGTGGGGGGGGACTGGCAGCTATCACATCATCACAGTAGACATGGTAATAACATAACCATCCACCTGACATCTTGGTGCATACATCCCTCCACTGCAAAAATGAGGTTATAATTCTGCTGAGTTTATCGTCTCCCCTCTCATCTTTGACAAAGCTTTATCACTGACATGCTTCTGCTTTAAAAAGTTAGACTCTTAATCCCTTCAGAGCAGCAGTTGATGTTTTAAAAGAGAGTTCATCAAAACATCGTCTGGATAAGCTGCATGAAATAGCATTTATGTTGGTGGTGGTGCACAATAAGGATTTTGGCCAAGTGCTTACATAAGACACCTATGTTTGCTTTCTTAGTGCCAAATCTACTCCCACATCTGCAAGTGCAACCCTGTGCTGAGGGTATCGTGCAATATTATCAATCTGGCACTTTTCTGGTTACCAAAATTTCCTATTCCTGTTGTTCATGTCCCCTTCACAATTAAAACTCAACCATGTCTGCATTTGTTGCCATGTTTGTTGGCTGTAAAAGTATGAAGCATCCTGTCGGTGATGCTCTCTAGTCAGCTCGCTGTCGTTGCCTTTGAGGGTTTTCCACTGTGGGCAGTCTGATGTGCAGTAACCTTCACTGATGGAAAATTAAAAAAACCAGAAGAGCTGAGCTGATGCCACAGAGTGGAAATGCAGCAGTAATGTAGGTGCGCGTGTACCTGTCCATGCTGAAGGGGAAGCAGAACTTGGGCACCGTGTTCAAAGTTTCCTGTCAGACACAAAAGTAAAGGGTTAAAGATGCAGAAGCAAACCAGGACATTATGCTGATTACAGCAAACAACATCTAATGTTGAGCTGAGGGAAAATGCATTTCTCTAAAGTCAAACTGCTCAGTCATAAAATCTCTGCTGCTTCACTTTAGTTTCAGCCTCAAAAAAGGCTTTTAAGGGTTAAAGAGATGAACTACCCTAAAAATGAACCCTCTAAATCATTATTACAAGGCATAAAGCCTGTAATAATTTAATGAAGCAGAAAAATGAGACAGATGATATTTCCAAAAGATAATTACATGTCAGGACAGATAATGACACCAACAGATAATTCAATAATTTATACCTGATCAGTGTAATCCACAGGATACTGTCGTCTCACCTCCGGCCCTGTTGAAGAAAAACACAAATATATCAATAAATGTCAGAAAATTAGCCATGTGAAGAAAAAAAGAGGACTAGAAGAAAAATCATTCATAGAGTAATGGTTTGTGTTAATTTATTTTCTCTGTTGTTTATGATGCTGCATTTACCACTCTATTTCACTATAATAATACCGCCCAACATTGTCAAATCGTCTTATAAACTGTCTACACCTAACAGGAGAACATGTCAAAAAAGCTCCTGTTCTTCTTAAACACAATATGAGCACAATAATACCTTCTCTTCACAGAATATATATGTTTAAAATCAACAGTAGCATTTATTAAGGCTGGGACTTAGATAAAGGTTTTGAAAATTACTGATATGTTTTCAATCAAGCAAAAACTTCAGACAGTATTTTTAAATTGAAATGGTCTTACTTCAGCTAAATTGGCATCACATTAGGAATGCCTGAACTTGAGAACCACAAAGTGCAGTATGATGATTGTAAAATGATGAGCTGCAGCCACAAACCTTATGCTTTTGCAGCCCTCTACATCAAAAAATCCCTACTTTAAGCTTCACTGCCACAGTTTTTAAATCTTTTATCAGGAATAAAATACTGAATTGCCAAAAATCTGAGAAAAAAATATAACAAACATCAATGATAGCAATAAAACACACAATGTTTTAAAAGACAAGCAACAATATAGATGACTTACAGTCCAAAATTAAAGAGGGCTGAGAGTTGGGGGACCATGAGAATCATACACACTGAATTATAAAGTGCTGGGGTGCTCATTAAATTGCTAACGTGCATATTGCTAGCTGCCTGGGAGCTTAGGCCCCCATTATATTGCACATTGTCCATTACTGCACAGAGATATAAAGTGCCTGTTGCACTGCACATTACCCTACTGCCTAAGATTAAAAAAGTGCACTTTATAATCTAATATAATACTGCACGATGCCCAAAGCACACGGCTGCATGTGCAGATGTGTGAGTAGACTTTGCACTAACAAAGCAAACATAGATATGTTCTGTTAGCACTCAGCAAAAAATCAACATAACACAGCAATCTGTCTGAAAAATATTAAGTGTGGCCACAAATATAAAGGTTTCTTCATGATAAGTTTAGGCTGTAACGGCAGTAGAATTTGTCTTTCTAAGCGTGTTCAGCATGCGTGAGTCATGTGTTCACCTTTACCTCCCATATTTACTCAGCCTTTAATGACACACAGCGCTCTGAGTGAGAGAAGCTCTTTCTGTTTTTACTGCAGCAGCAGCAGACCTGATCACCCCCCTGAGACAAATAAAGTCGAATTTCTCTTCGCCGATGTTTCACAATCACCCCATAAACCCACACGTTTGGTTGGCCTCACTGTTATATACAGGATCTGTGTCTCAGTGCGAAGCTTCAGTCTGAGCTGCTGTTTGAAGCAGAGGTCGGCTAATGGTGGGCCTCCTCTGAACCCAATGCAGCCAGCCTGTTAATGCCTATCTCCATATACTGTATCCATAAAGTAGGGCTGAGATTAAATCAAAAAACTCAAATCATTTTCTGCAGAAGATTTCTAAAAAATTAGATCGCAATTTTTATTCTAAACTTACTTCAATCATATGTTGATACTGAAACTGTACAGTCTCATGATTGTAGACCTCGTCAGGTTTGGCACAAGCACATTTAGGTTTGCATTTATTTTTTTAAATGAGATTAAATAGAGAGCTTCATGTTAAAATACAGAGAAAATAGCTCAGTTATGATGTCTGTTTAGACAGACCTACGTATATTAGATCAACATAATCAACATTTTATGTCAAAATAACAGCGTTTTGCCTATAAGAGTCTTTTTCTTAGTCTGGGAATGTTTTTTGATAACATTAAGGTAAAAATTGATTCATGTAACTTTTGTGTCACTTGGGATTTTTTTCTTTATTTCTGAGAGGGAAAAAACTGATTGACATCACAAATTAAGTTTTGCAGAAAAAATTGGGTATTTCATCTTTAGGTCTGATCTTACAACCTGACCATACAGTAAAATAATCTGATGTGCCTTTAGAACTTTTGTCTGATTTGACACCATGTCACCAAAAAAAATCATGTTAACACAAATATTCAAACTGTATGCATAGGGGTGTGCAATTTGACGATATTAAATCGTTAAGTATTATCCCGTGAGGATGATCTCATAAAGCAGAAAGATCGTCAGATCGTCTGTGTGGGGGCAGAGACTTTTACGCGCACCGGACTAGCCAATCGTAGCACATTACGCACAGTGCATGGTGGGATCTCCTGTTTGGTTATGTTGCATAAAAGCTTGAAGATGTCTGAACAAAAATCTGTTCTAAAGCAGCTGTATTATTCACTCAGGTTATAGACATTGCAGTTAGATAACATTTGTTTTAAATTGTTGCACTTTAAGAGATAATGATGATATTGTTGTTCATTACCTTTTATGTTTACATTTATTGCACATTTTTATGAAAACTGCACTATTTAAATTAAAACCTGTTCAGAAAGTTTCTTTGGCTTTAATTGTCATTTTTTTCCCTTTTAGGGTTTTACATGTTTTATATGTCAAACTTAGGGAAAAAATGGTCAAACATGCAAATTAGTCTAGAAAAATCAACGTAAAAAAGAATTGTGACAAAATCATGACCGTGATTTTATTTTTAAAAAATTGTGATATGATATTTTTGCCATATCGCCCACCCCATGCACATCAGTCATTAACAGTTTGTTTTATTTTACCTTTTAATGAAATTATTGTATACATTTTTGTAGAGTGTCAATAAAGGACTATTGTGAAGTATTAATGATAATGATAAAGATTAATGACTTGGGGAGAAAAAAAGGAAAGAGCTGAAATCAGCATCAGAAACTAAATTTTTTTATAACTACAGCGTTGTTTGGGTTTCTTTTGCAATGGGTTTTAATTTTTGGTTGGACTAAGTGGTTAAATTAGGATAAGATAAATGAGCTTCTCAAGAAAAAACAGTATACACTAGTTTATTGAATTGGAAAGCATCTTTATTTTACTCTTATTTTGTGTTTGGCTCACAAAATTTAGCTTTTTAGTGTTTGATTTTGAGCTTGAAAATGTCAGTATAAATACGTTTGAAAGCCATGCAATAGTTTTTATAGGTAATTCCCTTTTACCTACCTTATCAATGGTTTGCTATTTTCACAACCGCTGAGCAATGATGGGGCCCTTGTGGTAACCAGAGTTGCGCATCTTTTGTTTAAAGAGTTTACAAAAGACTTGAAATAAGAACTGTTTTTTTGCCAACTCTTTTAAGGTTAATTAAACAAAACAGGACTTTGTGATCACAATGATAATATCTCACATCAACTAACCACAGCTCTTATTCATTTCTTATGAATAAGAGCTTTTCTTATAAAGAACTGTGTTTAAATGAGGAGTCTTTCTCTCTTGAAGGTCACATAATAAATCACTAAATTAAAGATGATGCTCTAGTAACAGTTCTTTAAGCTTTTCTGTGTCTGACACAAACAGTTTTCAAAGGAAGAATCAGGGAGGATCACGTTTTCACGTGTTCATGACTCGTGCCCTCTGATCGGCCATGTCTGAACAGGAAGTGATGCAAGGAACAAAACTCCAAATGGGAGGAAATTCTTAGAAACATGCCGCCTGCTCAGTACCCAGGAAGTCTGATTACTCACAAACTGCAGATAAAAAAACACCGAAAACAAACTAGGTCAAGATTAATTCCAATCAGCCCATCTTCCTTTATCAGAGAGAGCTTTTGCGCAATCAGCTTTTCCTTTAATTTTGCATCACTACAGTACTGATTAATCCAACGAAAATCTGAATTTCTGCAGAAAGGTCCACATTTTCAGGAACCGGCATTTTCAGCGTCAGTTCCACATTTTGGCAATGATCTCATGCAGACAGAAACTGGCTAGTTAGCTAAAACTGGTAGAGAGCATACTGTTTTCTTTTAGACAGTGATGCTATTTAAATAACTTTATTTAAGCCCAACCAGCAGTGACAGTCAGTAGTGAAAGTTTTGTCTTTGCATGGTGTATAATTAACTGAAACTCCAGTTTTCTGATTTTGAATCTTAAATTTGAGAATTTAAATGTGTTTGTTTAATTCTCAGTAATCCAGGTTGCTTATTTGCAATTTGTTGTCTGGGATTTAGAAAAAGAGCATATTCAAGATGAATGGTTTTATAAAGCTGTCTATTACTTATGTTTCATGGTGTAAATATCTGCCTGTAAATCTGCTCAAAGCTTGATCTACATTTACTTGTAATCCAGGATCATGTTCAGACACTTACCAGAGGTGTGTATTCCTGGTTGTGAAACCTCCAGATAAACTTCAAATGTGGACTCAGGACTCTCCCTGAAAGACAAACAGAGAAACACATGATCTGATAATCGCCCCAATCTGTGCGTGTCAAAGACAAAGAGCAGGAAGCCTCTCTGTGCCTGTTTGCACTCTGTCATTCTTATCAGAGCATTAAGACGCTGATATTCACACCATGAGAGGTGATAAGAAAACAGGCAGATGCATGTTGAACTTGGCCTTTAATAACCCCGTACAGATGATCCTTCTTTCTAAAACAGTAAACAATTAAAACTCTCAGTGGGGAGAGGCTCCTTTCCGTAACTTTATCTTCATTTTTTTTGAAGTAACATAAAATAAAATCCAATAGATAAAAATGATCTCTATCTGCTTGTCATGAACTTGGAAGTGATACAAGACACAAAAACAATAAAGTAAACATGGTGAGGGTTTGAGACCTTATGGTGCTTATTTAAATGTACTAAGTTAACAATAAAAAAAACAATGATCCCTCAACATTCCCCGGCTGTTTGGACTCTTTACAGGATGTTATAGGATTGTTCAAATCTCTGAATTTATAGAAACAACACCAAGATGAGAGCTCCAGCATGTCCTTGGTGACTTTAGGACGTCCCAGGTTAATATGATAATTTAAATGTTGATCTTTATAAAAAAAAATCATTGTTTAAACAAAAACAAAAGAGAATACAGCCCACCCAGTTTTCTTTTGTACTGTTGGCGATACAAGAGCAACCATTCATACACAAGCCGTCATCAGTGACACCAAAACTGCAGAAATCACAGTTTACAAAGACAGCTGAGGTTTAAACCTTCAGCAGAAGCAGAAAACATAATTATATGTTTTCTGGAGATGCAAAACCAAATAAAGGCCGACAGTCAGGATCCATGCAGAGTGACACAAGCTGAATGTAAATGAGAGGGGAATGAAACAAGAGGCTGTTTGAGAACAGCAACAGAGAAAGTTAACCAGTCTAAGTATGAATGAAAATTAGTGGTGAAAATAGGCACAGGTAATCTGAGATCATCAACTACATTTGGACAAGGGGCAGGATTCAAGAACACAGTTATGATAATAAAAGTAATAACTAAAATTATGCTGATAATAATAAACAATAGTTTATTCATATTCTATATCGGCTATCCCTTTTGGGGTTGTGAGGGTCCTGGAGCCTATCCTATTGTTTAGACTACTGTAACTCACTTTTCACCTGTCTCAGTAAAACATCCAGAAACCGTCTACAATTAGTACAAAATGCTGCAGCCAGACTACTTACCAGGTCTCCAAAAAGGTCACACATCACACTGATTCTGTTTTCACTCCACTGGCTTCCCATACATTTCAGAATACATTTTAAGATACTTTTGCTCACTTTCAAAGCCCTCCATGGCCAGGCTCCAGCATACATCTCAGAACTTTTAAAACACTACATTCCTGGTAGGCCTCTTCGGTCCACTGAGCAAAACCTGTTGGTTGTTCCACACTCCAGATTAAAAACTAAAGGTGACTGTGCTTTTAGTGTCATGGCTCCAACTCTGTGGAACTCGCTCCCCTTGGGTTTAAGATCGGCTGAAACAGTTGATTCTTTTAAAAAACAACTAAAGACCTATTTGTTTGGTCTGGCCTTTGCTTAATATGTCTTGTGTGCTGTGTTTTCTTTTATTGTACCTTTAAAAATTGCTTGTATTGTTTTTATTTGTTTTGTGAAGCACTTTGTGACTTTGCTGTTCTTGAAAGGTGCTATATAAATAAACTTATTATTATTATTATTATTATTATTATTATTATTATTATTATCCGAGCTGTCGTGGGCTAGAGGCAGGGTAAACTCTGAACCGGTCACCAGCCGATCACATAGAGAGACAGACAACCATCCACGCTCACACTCACACCTAAGGGCAATTCAGAGTCACCAATCAACCCATTGAGCATGTTTTTGGTCTGTGGGAGGAAGCCGGGGTGCCCGGAGAGAACCCAAGCATGCACGGCAAACTTCACACAGGAAGGCTCTGCCCTAGCCTTACAGAGCAGACAGACCTGCCTGATTCTGAAATCCTGCAGGTCCGTCTTTCCAGCCTCTGCTGTCCAACGAATTCACTCGGCTGAATTCTAAACGGCCCAATCAGGGAAGAGAGGCGGGAGCTGTAGAATGCGGTTGTAACGACAACCGGAAGTTGGGAACCGGAAGTTGAGGACGGACATGCCGATCAGCCTATTGTCACATAGATACTTAGTAAAACTTGGCGAAATCTGCCCTCCTCAGAAGTTTACTTGTTGGGATTGTCTTTGACGAGGTTCATGTCACATGTAAGTGTTAAATGAATCATCTGTGTGGTACAATTAAGGCCCTCCTCACACGAGGACGGCACCGTATTGTCTTGGTGTCGGCATCAAAACATGGATCGCTGTTTACACATCGTATTGCACATAGGCTTGTGTATTTACTTGAGAACGAATTCATGCCGGGACATACCTATGGGTTTCCACACATGCTCCCAACCCATATTGCATGCTGGGTAATGTAGTTCTTGGGTTACTACACTAATTAAACTAAATACACTAATTACACTAGTTACTAATAATTTGCTGATCACATTGATTAGAGGTATCATAAAAGTGTGTATCAAATATGATATTAAAGGCATTAAATGGTTAAGTTTGATTTGTAAATGAATTAAGATTTCATTAACTTGCTTCTGTTATCACTTAGATGGTGAGAGGTGCACAATTAATTGAATTTCAATGGTAACTAGAAAAGCACTCGGAGACCCCAGACCTCCGCTAGCACCCAGTTCTCAGTCATATTGTAATTTTGACCATAAATATTAGTCCTACCTTTATTTCATCTAAATATTTAGATTCCTTGACCATGAAAACATACCATTAGCAATTGGATTCATAATGATATCTATTTTAGTTATTCATGAAAATGGCATTTTTCGTCATGGTGGATCCAGACAGTGGTCCGGATCACTCCTGAAATCCAACCATTTGTTCCTTGTCCAAATTCGGGAATTTCCTGAAAATTTCACCAAAATCCATTCATAACTTTTTGAGTTATGTTGCTAACAGAGAAACAAACAAACTAACTAACAAAAAAACAGACACCAGCAATTACATAACCTCCTGGCGGGGGTAATAATGATTAATCATTTTGGCCATAATTGTGCAGCCCTAGTATCACTCCAGTATCATGATTCCCATTGGATTGCTCTCCACAGTTTTACAAAAAACTGACTCACATTAAAACTAACTTAAAGTCTAAAGCTGTTGTTTGTCACTTGATGCCATGATTACCTCCTTGCCTACGTTTCTGCCAACATGTTGACTGCCTCTCCATCACATAATTGCTGTGTGAGGCATGTTGAAATTCTCAGAGGGCATTAAGAAAGGACAAGAACAATAATGCGGATGCTGCAAACCAGCTGGACCTGGTTCTTGATTCTTATCCCTTCTCTTTGCAAAGCTGACAACCATGACAAAGACACAGAGCTCGATTTAGAGCGCTCTTAATCCAGATTGGGTAATCTTAAATAGTCTGTGTCTGGATCAGGCTAATCCAATCAAACGTCACCTTGCAAAAAATAACACAGGAGTGACGTGAGCCAGCTGATACCAGAGAGTAAAATATTAAAAATCATTCTGAACATGTCCAGAAACTGGGCAGCGTACCAGCTCCAGGGACAGATGCTGCAGAAACATCATCGTCAAACTGACACTGATATGAACACGGTGAGGAGAACAGGGTCCCAACAAAATCAGATTACAGAACTGTAACTTTATTATCTATTTTAGCAGATTTCCATTCATCCATTATCTGTACTGCTTATCTCTTCAAGGGTCGCAGGCACCTGGAGCCTGTCCCAGCTGACACTGGGCAAGAGCTGTGGTACACCCTGAACCAGTCACCAGCCAATCACAGCCACATATAGAGACAAGCAACCATAACTCACAGTCATACCTGGAGGCAAATTTAGAGTCACGCAACTCAACCTAGCCAGTATGTTTAAGGTCTGTGGTAGGAAGCTGGAGTGCCTGGAGAGAGCCCATGCATGCACAAGGAGAACATGCAAATTCCACACAGAAAGGCTCTGTCCAACACGGAGATCAAACCAAGCAACCTTCTGCTGTGAGTCATGTGCTTTACCTGCTGGGCCACCGTCTAATTTAACATCTCAGATCAGTTCCATCATCTGGGTCGTTGACTTTCTTTTTATATATCTGGTGCAATAATTCATGAGTAAATTTGTGGAAACGGTGGTGCATTGTTATGGGGTAGGTTAATATGAGTCAGACTGTGTCTCTTTTATCATTGTGGCCATGCAGACTGTTCATATGTCAAGGCACTCTTTAAAAAGGACTGATAAATTATGACAAAAACCATAATCACAATCATTAAGATGGATAATGAGATATACAAATCCTACACTCGAGGCTCTGGAGGAAAGGAACACCGACCTTTTCAGCTGTGATACCAAATGTTGTGACCAGCGGTGGTGCAGGAAGTCAGCTTCTATCTCTTCTGCTATCAAACAAACTTCCAGACAAGTTTTAATCAGGACTTCAACTGGCCACCCTCCGGTCTCCAGCTCAAGTCCTTACAGACTGAGCAACACTGCCGCACAAAAAAATTAATAAAATAATGGCAGATGGGGAAAAAGACAAAACAAGTGTGACTTATTGATGTAAGCCAAATTAGTTGCCAACTCCAACACTGATGATGTGATTTCAGGAACATGTATGTTTAAGATCATTTCTTCATGATCTGTATTTTCATGTACATTCTTGATTGGATACTTAAACATTTTTGAAGGCCCCCCTGACAAAGCCAGAAGGCCCCTCAGAAGGCTACAGCACCCCTGTTCAGCGAGGCTGCTCTGCCATAACAAATGAATGAAAACAGTGATTGTAGTTGCAGGTCTTCAATGTGACTGTTGTCCATAAAAAAACTGGACCCTAGGGACAATGCCGTTTATTCTTACCTTATTCATCAGTTAAAATAATTATTCCTTTTAGAATATTTTGATAAATTTTGAGATCATGATTATCAAGCACAATCAATCTGTAATTATTGTACTACATCAAAACCCTATGAATTATTTGGATCTAAACACACTCAAAAACAGGATATAAAAGACAAGGATAGAGCGAAAAACACAGGGAAGTAAAAGAATATTTTAGTAGTTATAAATAAATACAAACAAAATGTATGTGCTTTTTGTATTGGCAGTGCCATCTTATGCAAGAAAGTAAGCACAAAACACCTGTGTGCACTTAAAAATAAATTAATCAACTTTCTAATTCAAGATAAGCACTGTTGGCATAAATTGAAAAAGGCAACTATAAATTTGAATAATCTTTACATAAATATGGGCGACTAACAGGCACAAATGCATTCATTTCTTGTAGTCTATTTCAGGCTAGGTTAACACGCTGAGCTGATCTCTGTCAAGCTTTGGGGAAGAGAAAAAAAAGAAGTATTTAGGGCCAGGAAGTCCAAACAGTGGCCTGCAGTCCACTTATAGTCATCCTGCAGCACGTCCCAAAAAATTATGAAAACCTGGCCCACTGTCGAGCTTGAAGTTTGTGCTTTCCTGCTGAATGAAGACAAACTTGATAACAGCTTTAAGAAGCAGCACAAGCCGCCCTCATGTGCCTCACTATCTCCTCTGTTTGAAGGTCTGGTTTACAAGAACGTTGTGCTGATCAGCATCAAACACTAAACTCCTGGAACTTTGTGAGGCTGAAGGTGGAAATGAGCCATCAGGGTCCACAAGGGGCCAATCCAGTACTCACCAGGGCTGATCAGGCCCCCCAACCCCCCAAAAAATGAATTTACAATGACCGACTTCCTTATCAAGTCTTGGATGGACAGCTGCAAATGAGCTCTTTTTTCTTATAGCATTTCTCATAATTTAGCACATCTCACGCCACACTGAATTGATTTAACTATCTCTAAAAGTATAGGTGGACTAAAACGGTCCAGTTTGCTTACTTATCTATATTAAGCCTTCTGTAAAAATAAAAAATAATCTGAACCCCGACATTAAGTGGATCAAGCAACAAAACTTTGAAAAATGATGAGAACATGCAATCTCCATATACACACACATACACATATGTACTGTATGCACAACTTTGTATATGTGGGTGAGTACGTGTATATGTATGAATGAAAGTGTGTGTATATGTGCATATATAAGGGCATTTTGATTCAAGCAATAGCACATGTGCTGACTTTATTCCCTGTTTACTAGGGCTGTCACTTTAGTGCATTAATTAGATTAATTAATTTCAATGCAAATTAGTGCATTATAAAAAATTAATCACAAGATTAATTATAGCACACAAACGTTTTAATATTGTCTAGTTGAAGGACCCGTACATGGCAGTGTCTCTTGACACATGCATCACTCGTCAAATCAAACAAAGCCAAGGTGACAACAGGAACGGCCTATTTGAGACCGAAGAAGACAGTGACATTTGAGTCTTTCTGCGAGTCTTCGTGTTTCAGCGGCAGTGCAACTGTGTGGGCATTTGGGTACAACTGATGTTCTTTACTCCTCGCTATTTTATTTCTGAATTTATTTATCTATATTTGTACTGCATTCTTAAAGCTGGGGTCGGCGATTTCGGAAAACTAGCATAAATTTGAAAGTAGCATCTCCTCAGGGCTCCGCCTAGCACCCTAGCAGAACAAACTTAGAAAAACAAAGAGTTTATTTTAGATTTCTTGTAAATCTGTCTTAAAATGTGAGGGATACTGGAGCTTGGTTGGGGTTGTGGGACGGCTCACAGCGGACTTCCCTTGTTTTCAAAGACAAAACTTGAAAGGTAAGCATTCTCCCGCGGACTCTGATACGTATGAGCTCGGCTACGCGCACCGAGTCTGTGCACGCCGGGAAAATGCACATGCAGCAGGCGGGCAGAATGGCGACGGGATTTGATTGGTTTAAAAACAGGTGTCCCGACATGATTATTGGTTGGGGTTTTCCCTGTTTTACTCCTGCTGTAGATAGCGGATGTTTTTCCCTCTGTTTTAAGAACACATTATGAGTTGATTACCATCGGGTCATAAAGACCATTTTAACCAGTATTACAAAAAGTGTATCCAAATCAAATCGCAGACCCTAGCTTTAATAATGCATCAGCCCTAACTGGTTCTCTGGATGTCTTCAACCTTTTTCTTGTTTTGAATTATATTTATGAAACACATTGAAAGTGTAATTTGAGTTGCCTGATTGAACTGGACAAGACACCCTGACTTAGGTTTTATTCAATCACCAATAAAAATGTGGATTTACAAATCTTCTCTCCTAAGTGTATTGATTCGTGTAGTCATGCACTACAATTTTGTGATGTCCTAGAATTCAAATTCTTTATTTGGGGACTTTAAGCAGATATGAAATTATAATGCGATTAATTAGATTAATTAATTAAAAGTCATGTAATTAATTAGATTGATTTTTTAATCGCCTGACAGCACTACTATTTACACTTCAGTAAAATTCAGACTGCCATTTAAATTATGTACAGCTATACTTTTGCCTTTGTGCTCTTGACAAAAAGTATCAGTATTGATATTGGCAATAATGAGTTTGGAAATATCTACATATCAGATATCTGCTAAAGTCCAGTATCATGCAGCTCTACTAAAAAGGCTCATAATACTGTCTTCAGTGAACATCCAAGCAAGTAGGCTTTCGTCAGGACACTGTTGCACACACAGAGAGCCTTCTTCTGAAATTTTTAAAAACAAGTCGCAATATACGTACTGTGTATCAGAGGGCAAAAACATTGTGTCATCATTTTCTCCCAGTATTGTCGAGCCCTGTTCTGGAGCATCGCCTCAGTGTCATTACCTCTCTCCCTTAAACCAGTCAATATTTAAGAGGGGATGGAACTTGTGGTTTCATCTTTGTAAACAAGACCAGCGGAGGAGAAACTGATCTGACTTGTCTTTTTGGGGTCATGTTTCTTAAGCTGCCATTAGCCACACAGGGCCTTAAGTTGCTCACAGCGGCTTCACATGTGAGGATGAACAGCTCCTCTGCAGCTGCATGAAGAACCTTTCCTGTCATTTTCCTTCACCTGAAATAGCTCATTCTCTGACAGTAAAGCAAATATAAGCATGAGCCAAATATATCTTACAGTATCAAACCCTCATGACAGATGAGTCACATCCTTAATACAATATTTACATTATATCAGAGCACAGACAGCAGCGCTGAGGTGCATCAGCAGCATGTGAGATCAAACACAGTCTAGTCTGAACACAATTACAGGCATCATTAATGGTGGAGGTTACTTTCTAATGACGTGTAAGGTGTTTCACCAGCTAAGGGACTTCGAAAACAGGGGAACGTTCCACCTTAAGTCCTCTACCTGGCTCATAGTGGGTGTAACATCCTGGATATAACAACTGTCATTTAAAGAAAACACAATCTCAGATCACATTCTGACAATTTTAGGAAGGTTTTAGTGTGGCTTTAATAACACAGCGCTGATGCTACAGGATCAGCATTACTCCATGCAGCAGAGAGGGGAGACACTAACAGCTCTGATCCACATTCAGACACAAAAGAAGAGCAAATTGCACAAAGCTGACACATTTTATAGGAGTACTGGTTCTTAAAGAAGAAGGGAATAAAACAGAAAGCAAACTGCAATAACCCTTATGAGGAAATTCAGCCTAATTTGAGTCACACTTGAATCATATAGAAGCTGCTGCCCTCAAACAAACACTGCTGGAAAATTGATGAGGTCCAATGCCTTGGTCAAAGGCATGCTGGATGGCAGTTGACAGCTTTAAACCAACAGAATTATATTTCAGCTCCCTGTTATTGATTGGCTGTCTTCATAGGGACTCTAGAGCAAAAAGGTCAGGAACCACTGAGATAGGTCACAGAGTTATATTTATTGTCCAAGTTATCTCATAGTTGCAGTTTTGGACAAGGTTATTACAAATCACTTGTCTTTGTCTTTTCCTGATGGTCTAGTGCAGGAGTTAACTTGCAATTGTAAGAATACAACGTTATACTGTAGGACTTGTACTTTTGTTTGGTATTGACACTGGTAACAGCAGAGTTTGAGTTTAAGGAACAGTATGAAAATGCCCTATCATGGTTATTGTAACCCAAACTATCAGTTATTGTTGTTATCACTGCAATGTGTTAGAAAACCAAATTTAACAAAGTTTCATTTAGTAAAAAAAATAATAGAAATTTAGGAAGGATCAGCATCATTGTAAAATCTAAAATACAACCAGACTTCACACTGTCTGTTCCAAAGCAAAAAATCACCAGTACAGTGTCACCTACTTTCACTTTCAGAGGCCAAACATGGCAAACTGCCCATGCACGCCTGAGTCTGAGGGATTGCTGCTGCTTTGCCGAGGAGAAGACACTTAGTTCAGGCTTTTAAAAGCAATGGGCAGCATCAGCATGGTTTATTTACAAAGTGAGGTAATCAAAAACATTTTTAACTGTAATCAGTTAAAAAAAAACAGTAACAGTACTACTGTGGTAACAATCACTGAGACTGGGGAAGAATAATCAAAGGCTGGTCAAAAGCACCACTAAATTTCCTTTTTCACAGCCTTTTAAACTATTTCAATGTTAAATTAAAATCATTGCTTCACATGAGTTTTTTGAGGTTTACCTATACTATCTAATCATCTAATTTTTAAATCACTAAAGTCTGGGTTCTGTTCAGTTTGTTGCCATGGTACTGACGCTGTTGATAACTCTGAATAAGCACCAGAATCGTATTGAGGTATCGTGTTATCGTGTCGTATCGTCCTTGGTGTGTTGACAGCCCCTCAGGCTGAAGGAGGGCAGACCCTCATCACTGCTCTGCTCTCATGGCCTCTGAGATCATCCTGTCTCAGTCTGTCTCCATGTTTACATCCGCTCCAACGTTTACATCAGCTCTCACTGAAGCCCGTTAGCCTCATGCTAACGGGACTTATCCGCTTGTTATTGACGAATAACGATATTTAATCGATATGTCTCGGTCTATAGCGGGTCATTAACACCACCGCCGTGTTTTTATTATCTCTGTCGCAACAAGTCGGGCCGCACACTGAGCTCCATCTTCCTATAACGATAACACAGCAGCTAGCTTAGCCAGCGCGGGCTAACAGGTGAGAGTGGCCGGAGGGGGCTCTTACCTGATCCGGGACCCCATCCTGCTGCAGCCGTCGCGGCCGGCTCTCTGTCTGCGGACGGTCTCAGTGCGCAGCCGCGTCCGTCCGCAGCTCTGCTCCAACACTCGCTGCTGTCACACGGAGCTACACACACACAGCGCCATGGTCCGGACTGTACACACGCGTAGATCACGTTCTGTCTCGCGAGGACAGCGGGGACTTGTAGTTTATACGTAGGTCAATATCAGTACATTGCTTGGACGGTCTCAGGGCGGCACAATACAACTCCCATGATGCAAATCGAGGATGACGATAGAGTCGCGTGATAAGCGAGCGATAAAGAAACCGTTATTTCCTTTTTTTGTGACAGTTAATCACATATGTGTTTGATTGTTTTTTTTAGTGTCTAATGTGTATCGGATGGTTAACATTATCAGCAATAAAATGTTGATAATTATTAATCAAAATATTAGGCTGCTGGTACATAAGGTTCTTTCTTTCTTGTTCTTCTCTACAATCAATAATTAATTGAATTTGGCTCTAATTATTGAAATAATATTGCACTGAATGAAAAATAACAATGTTATTATTATATATATAATTATTATTATTATTATTATTACAATATTGACAATAGTAACAATAAATAAACACCTGCGATAGACTGTTGACCGGTTCAGGGTGTGTACCTCGCCTCTTGCACAATGACAGCTGGGGAAGGCTCAAGCTCCCCCACAACCCCAAGAGGGATAAGCAAAGTAGAAAATGAATGAAAGAATGAAAAAAACCAACAACATAGTAATATCATTCATAATAATGTGATTAAAATGACTATTATATAACTATAATAACAATTACATTATAACAATGATTATTATTTATAATCAAAATCAATGTAAATATCAATATTATCATCAATTTAATCTTTCTTGTTAAAATGTTATAATCATCATAATCACTATCAGTGTAATTATGATAACAATTATGATAATCATAATAGTGTGATTTATAAGTAATCCGATTATGATGATGACTTAAACTATTATAACCATCAATATAATATCAGTAGTAATAATTAAAGCAATAATGATAATAATAATAATAATAATAATAATAATAATAATAATAATAATAATAATAATAATAATAATAATAATAATATTACTGATAATAATGAGAGAGATGGCCGAGACATGGCTGCAAATGACTGCACTTATAGAGGTTAGCATTGATGCTAACAGCCTCAGTAGAAGTTTTATCAGATCTGGACCACATTTCTTTATTAAATGAAAAACAGACAACAACACTACTAACTTTTCTAAAGTAATGATATTTCACTCCTCTTTCTACATGTTTGAATGAGATTGATGGCTCATGTTCTGCAACGCAGTATCCATCAATGGCATTATCTGATTGGATGCTAATTATTTTGATTGACTGTCTATGTGCTGTCTCCCAAATGGATTCCTAAAATTTTTGAGTGGTCCATCTGGTGTGCAAGCTTACTGATTATCTTTGATTTAATCCCCGAAGTATTGCTTTAAATTTGTTATTTATAAACCTTATCTTTTCTTTAATTGAAACACATTCTAACCATTGTGCAGACATTGGGGCATTGGGAATGAATGTGTCAGAAACACCATGGCAGCCCTGAAGGTCAACAACAAAAAAAGTTTCACTTAAGTCAAAATTAAATTAAACGATTAAAAACATAGCCCACAAAAACAATGAAGGTCAACGTCCTGTTGTTTTGGAGCATTACATGATTTTGGGTGTCCATTAATCAAGTATCTGATTTGAGTTCAATTATAAAAGAAAAATGTTGTCTCTGTAGAGGATCAAATGCACCTCTTTTTGTCTTCCCTTTGGAAGTACTCAGACGCACCTGTGCAGACACATATGCAGGTGAAGGCTGTTTAACTAAGACATCATTAACCACAGGAAGTGAAAAAAGAGTATTTTAAGGTCCATTTCTTTGAAGAAGGATGGAGCATTTCTCTGTGAATTTAGAGTTAAGTCCACTGTCATGTTCTGCTCCACAAGACCCTTCAGCAACATTAAAGAGAAGAACATTGATTTGCAGGACATGGGATCCTGCAAATCCAGCTGTTACCTGCAAATAAATGAATCCAGATCAGGTTTGGGAGTACATGCCAGGTAGGCACTTTCATCATTCCTGATAACTGGTCCACACCACCAGCAACAGTAAACATCCTTAATTCATCAAGGTTTATGTGCAATGAAGTTAAAGGGTTCAAGTCTGACACCCTGAGGCTCCAGAGGCAACAGATGTCAAACCCCTTTAAGCTGTGATACAAACTGCTGTTAATGATGTACTAGACTGATACAATTGACATGTTGCTGAACACCAAATATTATTCATTCATTCATTCTCTATACCCAGCTATCCCTTTTGAGGTTGGAGGGGGCTGGAGCCTATATCCCAGCTATCATCAGGCGAGAGTCAGGTACACCCAGAACCGGTCGCCAGTCAATCGCAGGGCCACATAGAGAGACAGACAACCATTCAAGCTCACACTCATACCTAAGGGCAATTTAGAGTCACCAATTAACCTAATGAGCATGTTTTTGGTCTGTGGGAGGAAGCCAGAGTGCCCAGAGAGAACCCACATATGCACAGGAAGAACATGCAAATGTCACACAGAAAGGCCCTACTGACCCGGGAAACGAACCAGGAACCTTCTTGCTGTGAGGCACATGCTCTACCAGCTGCGCCACCTTGCCACCCACCAAATATTATGTAATATATAAAATACAAGACACGTACAAAGTAAAAACATGGGGATTTAATAAATTTGAAATGGAAAAAAACAGCAGCAGAGACTACACCAGGTGCCACTCCTGTCAGGTAAGAACAGTAGACTGAGGCTACAATTCACATGGACACATCAAAACTGGACAATAGAAGATTGTAAAAGTGTCCTGGCCTGATGAGTCTGGATATCTGCTCCGCATTTAGATGGTAGCCTCAGAATTTGGTGTGAATATCTTGCAAGCATGGATCCATCCTGCTTTAAATCAACGATTTAGGCTGCTGCTGGAGGTGTGATGATGTGGAGGATATTTTCTTTGGGCCCCTGAGCATGGTTTACAGCCCACAGCCTACATGAGTATTGCTGCTGACCATGACCAACCCTTTATGAACACAGTGGACCATCTTCTGATGGAGACTTCCAGCAGGTCCATGTCTCAAAGCTCAGATCATCTCAAACTGGTTTCTTCGGCATGACAGTGAGTTCACTATACTCCAGAGGCCCCCACAGCCACCAGATCTCAATTGGATAGAGCACCTTTGAGATGTGGTGGAGCAGGAGGTTCTCGCCATTGCTTCCAAAAATCTACAGCAGCTGTGCGATGCTATCATGGAAATAAGGGATTCAGCACCTTGTTGAAACTGTGGCACCAAGAAATTGAAGCCCTGAAGGTGAAAGGGGTGCGTTTTAGGTGTACCTAATAAAGTGGCCAGATAGGGTAAATGTTGAGTCTCATTTGCAATTTTAAACATGCCATAAAACTCCATGTATACCCAGCCCTACCCTCATATCATATTTCATTGGACAATAGACCCCTCCCACATGTTAGAGAGAGAGAGAGAGAGAGGGAGTGACGTTTGACCTACTTTCCTCACAAACACTGAATCAGCCTCACCACAACCTCGTACTCTGCGGAGTTTCTTCATTCTTTGAAGTGTCCCTCCTCTCATTCAGCTCAGCCTGCGTGGCAACAAACCGCACAGAGAGAGAGAGAGAGCGCGCGAGAGACAGGGGGAGAGAAAGTTGCTGCGTGGGGGAGTTGCTCAACAACAAGACCCTGGATGTAGGCAGTGGATCTGAAAGTTGCAGGTCGTTGTTGTCTTCTCTGCAGGTAAGAAGCTCTGAGAGCTGCGTTCGTGTTTCTGCAGGGTTTGTGCACAGTCCTGTGGTTGTTGTTGACATGTTGGAGCTGCTGCAGGGCTGGGAGCACAGAGAGAGAGAGAGAGAGAGAGAGAGAGAGAGAGAGAGAGAGAGAGAGAGACATATGGAAATGATATTTACTGCAGCCCAGGTGGGAAAGGGAGCTGCATTATTCCTGCTGCAAACATGTTTTCATTCTCAGTTTGGAGCAGAGAGCAGCAAGTCAGAGGTGAACTATGGAGCCAGAACAGAAGTGACAAGTTTATGAAGAGTCCAAAGCAGCACTGAGTCTCAAATGTATGTCGGGTTGTTGACTGAGTCTCAGTTTCATTTACATTTGGCCTTAGCCAAACACCAATGCTCTGCTGTTTACATGGAGGTATATGCTGCTCCTATCCCAGCATGGAGAGAACAGGGCTAGATATTAACTTAGTTATTTTATGGTTGTAAAAAAGTACTACACCAGGACTACCAAGCAAGAATAGATGAAAATGAAAATACAATAATAAAAACTATAAATATACCAAATAGTAGAGTACTATAAAAGCATACAAAACTACTTAAAACATTAAACACAAGAAACTTAAAAAAAAAAAAATAGAATAAATGCTAAACTCTTGAAACATGTTTCATATAAAAACAATATTATATGATACAATGAATTTTGTGCTACAGATAAACAGATCTAGAATCAGATCAGTAGCAAGTTTTTTTGGTATTTTATTTTTCTCCATTATTTTGACACAACAAGATAGCTGTATCAACTGTCCTGGCGTATTATTTCTAGGGCCGCACTGTATTGGATTTTTGCTGATATCTGGTATTTTGATAATGATATTTTTCATCAAGAGCAGAAAGTATTTACTCTACAAATATTGACTTGCTGCTTTTGGTGCAGACTATTTATGTTGTTAACAGATGTAAAAGAAGAAAGATAACATTTAACTCTTAACAACATTTTACTCTTAAAAAAATGAAACTCTTGATTGTTAAATGCAGCCATGCAGGGATGATCAGGTGAAGCATTATGGCGTATTTGTCTTAGAAACAAGAGAACCACAGAACTTACTGTGAATGTGCTGCCATATGCTACACATACTTTACCTGGACCTGCATTTTTGCATTGCAGGTTGTCAATGAAACATAGAGAATGTGTCTTTATTTCAAAAACTATTAATAATATTATTTGTTTTTTTGTCATAACATCAAAACAGGTATCAAATATTGAGCTTCTTTATTGGAATTGTATCAAAGCTACAGTTGTGGTATTGTGACAACATTCATTTCTATATCACCTGTTATGGATAAAATCATAAAGCTTCACAACAAGACATAAAATAGTCATTATTATTGACAGGGGATAGGTGTTTAGGGGGGATAGGTGATATCAAATTGGGCCCTACCCCAAACCAGCTCTGCTTAGATCCTCTAACCAATTATCTGTAAAACAAACTGAATAATATAACAATATAGAAACAGTTTTGATGGACCTGTAACTACTACATCCGGGCTATTCTATTAAAAGACACTAATAAGCTTCAAACAGCAGAGAAAACACTCTTCTGCTGAAATTGAAGAACTAATGGTGAATTCAGCTACAAGCTATACAGCTTTCTGGAGCATCACTTGGAGCATTTTGAGCATGCAATTGCTTTTATTTGTCATATTATTAGTTTTAATGAGTCTGTTATCTTTGACCACTGTAAAATAATCCCAAACTTCTATGTATTAAAGATTTGGCTAATCTTTAAATTTTCTTCAAAGACTCAGATATTTAGGGTCCTCGCCCAAAGGGGAAAGACCTCTTCTAGCTAGAGCAAGAAGAGGTCCTTGCCCGAAGAAAAAGTATAAACATGATTAACTTGCTTTTCATATGGTTGCTATTAATTGGGAATTATTCATGGAAAGAGGTCTGAATCTTATTTTAGTGAGTTTGGTATATTTCTGTGTTTGAAGACGAAAGAAGGATATGGTAAAAGTTGATAAATTGATATGTAAAAATAATGAATTTAT
Source organism: Scarus forsteni (assembly GCA_036419115.1). Taxonomy (NCBI): domain Eukaryota; kingdom Metazoa; phylum Chordata; class Actinopteri; order Labriformes; family Labridae; genus Scarus; species Scarus forsteni. Next base: position 438,061 of record JAZDUH010000227.1, on the reverse strand, counting down.
AATGTTTTTTAGGAGTCTGTCAGTCATAAACCCTTAGAATCTTTTAACCCTTCTCCCCTTACAGCCTCCTGATCATTGAGGACATCTTTGGTTTAAGAAAAATGTTTAAAAGTTATTCATTTTGGGTTGATTTTCATCCTTTTTAATTTACCCAAAGTGCTTAAGGTGTTAAAAGGAAGACAGATTTGTTGAACAGATATGGCAAGAAGGACACATTACTCAAAAGACTTTAATCTATCATATAATAAAGTAAATAAATATCAACTGAGGCAGTGCTTTGGAGCATTATGAAGGCTTTATCCGCTTGTGCTAACAATGTCACAATCAGAGCTGCTCTATTATGGAAGAAATAATAATTGTGACTTATTTGGAAGATATGAAGATCGTGCTGATGGATTAGTCTGGTTTTATGCTCTACCAGCAATTGGAAAGTTGTGGGTTCAAACACAGCTCTGGCTATCACATGTCAGTGTGTCCTTGGGCAAGACACAACATTTACAGTAATATAACTGCCATGATCAGATATTTACATTTTTTAATATCTGTGTGACACAGGAGGCAATACCAGTTACTCCTGTGGACATATGAAGCAAATATACTAAATAAGGCATTTTACTGAAGGACTATAAACTTAGACATGAATGTAAAACTTTCAGAATATTACATTGATAAGGTTTAGAAACACTTAAACTGTATTATTATGATTATTAAAGCCAGTCAGAGTGATCAGCTGATCAGGAAGTAGACACCTCCATGTCTGCTGTGTTGTGGTTTAATAAACTAAAGGTGATGTAACAGTATGAAAACAACACGCACACATCTTCAGCGTAATAGCAGAAGTGTGTGTTTGTGTAGGTGTGTGTTTGTGTGTATAACATGACATACATGTGCAGCTCCAGCAGTATGAGTGTGAGAGGAGAGGGCTTGGTTGGGGGTCGGCGTGTTAAGAGGATGGTTGCCGCGTGTTACGAGGATGCCTGCCCACACAAGGTCACATATTTGTCTAAAATTAGTCACGTGTCAGCTGCGACAGGGAGCGGGGGGTGGACTGGGGGGCTGATGGTGCATTTAGGAGTGATAGAGCTCAGGTTGTTTTGGTGGGAGATGCAGGGGTTTACTTTTGGGCTGCCATAAACTGAGAGAGGAACTTAGGTAGCCCACCCATACTGTCCCACTGTTTTGGTTTCTAACTGACCCTGAAGGCCTTTGCACTCCAGACGGGGTTTATTTGTGTGAATAAATTGCACGTAATTACACCAAGGAGGTTATGTTTTGCTGCCATCTGGTAATGCAGTTTGTTTAAAGAGAAAACTTAAAGTTATAAACTGATTTGGTCGGAAATTTCAGGGAATGTTTTTCATGACACAAGTAAGACCTGATTAGGTGGTTATCTGAATCTGTGTGTGAATCCAGGATCTTTTGAGGGTTTCCAAACAGCATAAGATCAAGCAGTTTTTTAACATTTTGGACAGTAACTTGCCTGAAAATGTTGGAAATTCCTTGGCAGAGGAATTTTTTTTCCCAACACTTCTAGTTAACTGCGCCAAGGGGGTCATATTTATGCCGGCGTATGTTTCTTTGTTTGTTTGTTTGCAAGACTACGCAAAAACGACTGGATGGATTTTGATGAAATTTTTAGGCGATGTTGGTAATGGCCCAACTAAAAAAATGTTTAGATTTTGGTGGTGATCTGGATAGCCACCATTAACGAATAATTGTTTTTTTCTAAATAACTGTCTATCTAATAATGATATCAACATGATTCTGAGTGCTAGGTTTGGGTCTTCAGGATCATGAAACATATTGTGATGGTAACTTTATCATTGAACTATTGTTTACAGATATGACAGCAATATGTGAGCTGCCTTGGCGGAAGTTTGCCTTCTTTACATTGTTGCACCTCTGACCCTCACCCTGAAGGGAAGCTGGCAGAGAAAACTGTGCTGATGGAGCTTTAAACATTTTTCACACTTAAGTTTTTTGCAAGTTTTCCCAACATAAGTGGTCGCTCTATGTTTGCTTCATTATGGTTTGTTTTAACATTTATGGACACATAAACCAATCCTTGTTTCAATATTAACAACCCAAAAGAAGTGGTCTCTGCCTGGGGCAGTTAATTTGCAGTGAGGACACAATCAACTCAGGAACCTTTCGACACATGCAGGGTGACGAGTTAACTCATCACATCGCTGTAGTGATACAAGCAGCAGTGATAATAACTACATTACAGCTACCAGGTAACCAGGCTGATAACAAACTTAATAATGTTTTGATCCCACAGGTTCACCTTCTGTGCTCAAAAAATATCAACAAGTGAACATCACTCACTGTCTCTACAGCAGTAAGAGCAGGACTCAACAATGTGGACTAAAATATAAAAAACTGTTTAGTCCAAGCAGGAGGATTTATCGTTTTAAGGCTGATCTCTACTTTAAAAATGATGTACATAAAAAATGTTTGTAATATTTTTTATGTATTAATTATAATCATTCTTTATTTATAAATTTATTTTAAACACTTTTGCATAAATAAGTGGTCCAAATAGCTGTGCAGGATTGGCTTTGGTAGTGGGGCCCTCATACTTTTTAGCAGTGACTCTGTTTAGGTATGAAAACCACTCTATAGTGTCAGTTTTGGGTATCACATCCCTCCCTCGACCTCTTTGGTTCTCCATAATTCACAAAATGAACTTCAAGCTTCATTGATGAGAACTTAAGTTCCGAGATTTAGACCATGACCTGCTGCAAAGTTCACAACCCTGCAGAAACTAACTCTTCATTTTGTGCCACAAACAAACCTGACTTTTTTCCAGTATGAAATCATCTATTTTTTAGATGAATATTCTTTTGGCATTATCCTTCGTCTCCTATTAGTGTCATGAATCCCAGACCATAGATCATTCTTCATTCACAAGGAGCCGGCAGCAGACATTAAGCTGTGACAGGATGACTAATGACCCTGAATAAAGCATTTATAGTGAGGCCTCTGCAGTGATGGTGAACGATTAAACTGATGTGAGATCTCCTAAAAGGAAGTGGAGGCAGAGAGATGACTAACCAGAGAGATATTTCTGAGCAGAGAACAAGGAACTCACTGTTTGAATGTGATGGAGTTAAAGAGACGTTAACTGTTTTTAAAGGAAATGTCTGGAAGCTTCAGCGGTAAGGAGACTGTTTGATTTTGATTTATGTGCAAATCCCTTCCATATTAAGATCACAGGGACTTTATTTTGTTGTTTAGCTCCTAGATTAACTAACAGCAGGCTGTAAATGAGCTGAAGGGAAGAGATACTTCATAAACTCTGTTTAGTTCATTTTTTTAAAACAAATTGATTTAAAATGTGATTTGTGGAGATGGAGGATGCCTTGTTGTGGTAGCCCATCACTGCACTACAATTATTTTGATTACTTAAAGTAGAATATCAAGGTTGTTGTTCTTTTCTCGTCTTCATGACTCATATTTCTGTATAAGTTATCATCAGTATCAACGAGCACAACCTCGCTCTTTCAGAATGTACCCCACCTTTGACCGTTGTCATCTGGGATAGACTCCAGCCCCCCACAGCCCTGAAAGGGGCAAGTTGTGTAGATAATGCATGGATGTGCCACCTTGTTGTTGGAGGCAGTAATTGTAATTAAATTTAAAACTTGATTTAAAGCTCAGCTCTACGCTGCAGTTAATCTCACATTGTTTTTACCTTTATATGGAGCTGTAAGTGTTCAGAAAGCAAGGAACTCAAAGCATTTTTTGGATTTATTATTGAAAATGTGGAAAATTGTTCTATGTACAATGTTGATAATTACAGAGTAACAATGACTTTATTAAAAGTGATTTGCAACAAATTAGGTCAGACAAACAGATGCAGAGAGCACAGTAATTCAAGCCCGAAGGACACTAAAAACTCAAACTACAACCTGGAGAACCCAAACTATGACACCCAAGAATCGGGGAGAGCTAAAAAATGTTTTTGGAAGATGTTTTTTGTGCTGCAGGGATGCACTATATTATTGTTACAGTATCAGTATCAGCAGAAATTGGCCTTAAAAGTAAAATATTGGTTTCGGTTAATATAGATTTTTTGTTGATATTTATAGCCCATGTATCACTAATATATCTGCAGTAATATCAGCAAAATATCCAAGCCAGTGGCGATTGCTCTAAGACTGCAAGGGAAGCTCAGCTTCCCCTAAAATGTCCCCAAAAAAGTGGTGATATGTACTGCTGTGTGAACATTTCATTGACTAAATATGCGCTTGAATACCTTCATCTTTTGTTCAGAATCAGCTACTTATCACAGGTAACTGGCGCAACTTCCTTCTCATTCATCCCGCAGCGTCTCAGCGCTTTAACAAAGTCAGATGCTGAGCGTCTTCTGACTTTGATGGGGAAGCGTTGAGTGGGTTGTTCCCTTTTTGATTGACAGTGAAATGAGGCAATCAGTGATCTTGAAGTATAACCCTCCACCGGAGCATCTTCTAAGTTTTACATTCAGTTGTTCTGGAGAGGAGCTTCTCCTGTTTAAAGTGGCTCAAGTCCTACACCCATAACACAATGGGCCAAGGCCGTATAAGCAGTCTAGCTCTGCTGGCCATTGAGAGAACACTGGTAAAATCCCTGGAAAAGACACCTAGTTGGTACGACAGGGTCACAGATCATTTTCTTGAAAAGGAACGGAGGGTAGAATTTACATTTAAATAATAAACAAATTTATGATGTAGGCCGGAAAAAAAATGAGCTTCCCCTCCTTGACTGACCAGCAGTCGCCACTGATCCAAGCGTACCATGACGCCTCAACTCATCATCACTACATGGATACATCTGAAAATCATGTTTCATTTATTCAAGACGTTAATGTTGTTTTTCTTCTTTTACATCTGTTTCTCACTCAAAAAAAACTTTCATGTCAAAAGCAACAACTCAGTTTTCAGGAAGACTGTGGTGTTGACAAAAACTTGCTTAATTAGATTTTAGCAAAAATCCAACATCATCCCACTCATCAAACTCTGAGGAGAATGTTTGGAGTTATGTTACTCATAGACAAACAGACAGACACATGGCAGCAGAACCTCCTCGATGGAGGAAACTAAGGCTATGTTTACACGGAGACTCTGTGACTCAAAACGAAAGGATTTTTCCTTTGCGTATTAAAAGTCAATCTGTGTTCAGATGGAGATGTTGGAAAAGAATTTAACAGCTGTAGTATGCATTAGGGCTGGGTATTGATTCAGATTTTCTGGATCGATACAGGTCTCGAATCGATTCGATTCACGATTCAATTTGATATTTATTCAGTCTGGGATATCTTAGTTAAAATAGTGCTGTAAATTTAAAAAGTGACCTTTTGACCTGGTCCCTCATTAAAATTGCTTTAACGTGAAGAACTAAACCCAAAGCAGTTACATTAATCATATTTTAATGATATGCATTAATGCATATTCTGCATATTACTTGTTTTTTGTCCAACTCATATTTTCCTTTGTACTTGTTAAATCTAAAATACTGTACATCCAAACATCAGCTTTTAAACTTGCCAGTGGTGCCCATATAGTGCTTCCACCATGTTTGTTTGCAGTAACATCTCATGAGATCTTGTTCAGTAGAAAGCAACGCTAAACGCAGATCACACCAGACTAGCAGGGTTGATACCACAGGCTGCTTCTCTGCACATCCAAAGAAGAAAAAACTACCCAAGTTAAAAGATCAATCTTTGGATTTTATGGATCGATTATGAACCAGTTAAAGGAAAATCGATTCAAATCAATTAAATCGATTTTTTTAACCCAGCCCTAGTATGCATGCTGGTTCAGTAGATGGTGATGTAGGTTTGCAGAGAGGCAGCGCTGCTGGAATACATGTACGAAGAAAAAAAACTTTTCACAAAAAACTATGGTGTGTGGACGCACAGGCCAAAAACGCAAGGCCAAAATGCAATGAAAACGTATCGGTATTGACCATCTCGGCATCACTAACATCTTGGTGATGTTTTAGTATTTAGGGTACTTGTTGTTTAATAAGTCGAGCAAAAGAATAGAGGTGCGTGGCATAAATCAGATATTAAATGTGATAATTAGAGAGGATGTTTGTTAATAGTAAAGTCTTTGAGAGATTGGAGAAGTGGTGAGTCATAGGACATTTTTTTAGTGAGTACTTCCTTCAGTCTGTCCCTGTTTGACCTCTTCAGCACATGGACCACGTGCTCACTCAGGAGATCTTAGTTTCCTGCCTGCAGAATATAAATATCAACTCTCGGTGAACATGTTCTGCAACAAAGTTTGACGACTTTACTAAAAGATCTTTGATTCTTCTGGAGCCAAGCTCTTGACAGATCAGTGAAGGTGGTGACTGGGACATTGTAGAGGGTCAGCACAGACGGAGGACTTTAGGAGATGATGAGGACTTGAGGCTGTGGCAGCTTGTGTCTGCAGGATAGTGGCGGTGTTAGTGTGTGGACATCATGAGGGAGGCAGATAACAAAGAGCAGATTGAGGAGGTCGGGCAGCTCCATGACTCCCCACATCTATCTCCACACTCTGATACTCTGTCTCAGTGCGACAGAAAGACAGCGCTGAAATCATGAGATAAGGAAATGTCAAATATTTGCTGAATGATCGAGATGACCATCAGGCTGCTGATGGAGCTGTGGGAGAATCAGCAAACTTTGTGCAGTGCATAAGGTTTAACCAAAGTTTGATGTGTCTGATTAAGAGCATTTTGTCAGGAGAAAATGAGTTAACTTCATTTAGATATAATTAACGAGCTTCCATCGACGTCTCATTTTTTTCATCAAACACGTCAAACTGAAACTTAAATAAAGATAACGATAAGATAATATAAATGTGTGATTTTTTTTTTTCAGAGAAACTGGTCTCCAAACTCAGCTTCATCTTTTTCCTCAAACAGAACCACAAACTCACAAAGAACTTCTTGAATTATTTTATGTTTTTTACCTTCTGTGACCATTTTCTGGTCAATAAAGGGAGAAGATTACATCAACTCCGTGCCTTTATTTTTGTTTTATTTCTTTAATTTGTTAACTTTAACCTGAATATCAAAGCCTAGTAAACAGGAAACACGTGTATTAATTGTCATATTTGGAAAGACTGGTATTATTATTATAATATATATATATATATATATATATATATATATATATATATATATATATATATATATATATATATATATATATATATGTATATATATATATATATATATATATATATATATATATATATATATATGTGTGTGTATATATATATATACATATATACACATATATATATATATATACATTTATATATACATATATATATATATATGTTGCTGAAAGTACATGATACTGTTCTGTTGATGTAAAAACAACATTTTTTCATGTGTTTAACCCTTTACAGCCTGAAAACACAAATTAATTCAAATTTTTTGCAGCTGAAATGTTTATTTTGCCTTCTACTGGAATCCCCCCAAAAATCAAAATTTCTGAAAAATGTAACACATTTTTTTAAATCTAATTTAATGCATTAGGTGTTTCTGGCAACTGGTAATCCACTTGAGGACATTTTTTAATCATTTATCTGATTTTAGTCATTTGCTTTTTTATTTATTTTCTGATCATATTGATTAGATTGAGGTATCATATAGATATGTATCGAATTTGATACAACAGGCTTTAAGGGGTTAATAAACTGGGATTTATGAAGGTGCTGACAGTCCATCATTTTTCAAAATTAGAAAAAGAATCTTATATATATATAAATATTTACTGCCAAGTACATACAAGAAAGTTGACCTGATAAATTGGTGCAAAAACAATTAACATTAATTAATATCATAAGATGAAGTAGAAAAGTTGAAAGAATATAGTTTAACATTGACTTAAGTGTGCATCAAAAATATACAAAATAAACAAAATATATAGACTCGAAAAAGAACAAAAACACAACCCAACAATATGTACAAAGTTGTCGTGAAGGAGTTGTTCAGATGAGCATTTAACTTTTTAACAGTATAAATATGATATACCTCTTCAGGTTGTCTGTGATCCATTTAGCCACACAAAGGTTTAGATACTTTCTTTGTTCTCATAAACTTTATGTGATTTCATGGACAAGGACATCAGAACAATGTGAGTACAGGATGTACCGTACTCAGGCACGATTAGTTGTAACCAGAGTGTAACCCATGGGAGACGAGATGGCTGCCATGCTTCAGTACTTCAGGCCTTTAACAGAGGGAGAGACTTTAAGATGGTCCTCCTCTTCTCTTTTCACGACCTGTTGTACCCTCACAGTGTGGGTTCATCTTCATCCTCTCAGCTGCTGTGTAGATGTAGGGAGAGGGTCTTCACTCAAATCTTAATCACACTGTTAACAATTACTTTTCAAAAATTCCTGGATCCACATTCAGATACACCAAATATGTGATCACTTCCTTCCTTGTCAAAATTTGTCTGGACTTTTTGAGTTATGCACCAGTGGCAGACTGTGTGAATGTTCATCCTTACTGAATTAAAGGTGTAGTCAGCGATGTGGGAGAAAACGAGTGGAGAGGTTGTTGATAAACAAATTTAGATCCGCCTCCCGAAAGCTGATGGACGTGCATCGTCATGGAAACGGCCGTAGAAACTGCGTAGCTGATCAACGTAGCTAAGGTAGCCCCGACTCGCCAGACAACTCGACTGCCATTATTGAAAACATCCCAACAACAGTACATTCTGGCAGATTAGACAATCAGATGAATGCCTGACGGCTGTTACTGTTATGCGAAGCACCACAAAGCTAATGTTGCTTATCTATCCAGCAGAAAGACGGCGATATCCGCGTCCGTTTTCAGATCTTTCAATTCGTGGAGTTCCCTCCACCGTCGGAAAGCAACACCAATGTTGACCCGGGTCTTTGCTCTTTCATGGTCATAGCCCTATTTTTTCACTTTTCACTCCTCTGACCTTTTTCTTTTGGGCTGTGTTTCAGCCATTGCTACTGCACATATTGTATCTCTCTCTTACACTAACTGCACACACTACGCAACATACGACTCCCCCTCTACCCTCTGTCTGATCTGCACATGAGTATGATCACCCACTGGATGTTGGGGGGGTGTACCATGTTTTTGTGACCCGGACCAGGCCACAGTATTTACCTGCTGAAATTCAGAGCCAAGGCTGTGTATTGAAACCGGACTTTTTTTTCAACATGCTGTCAGTGGTGACATCTTGTGGATGGAGAGGAGAAATACGGTGATTTTGACAAATAGTGCATTAGATTAGAAGATTAGAAGATCGCTGACTACACCTTTAAAGAGACGAGCATAGAGTTTGTTTTACAAAGTGGCTCATATCTGTAGTGCAGTAGCTCCTGCCTACAGCATTATCTGATTGGGCCATAATAAATGTTGATTGACAGAACGATCATCCAGTCACCTGCTGGATATGTTTTTGAAAGGTTCTGCCCTCATCAAACACCTTCTATGGGCTCTTTCCCAGATAGACTAGTGAGATGTATTGAACAGACCATTTAGATCACTTGTTACTTTTGTGTTATCCTAGTTATTACCTTTTCTAGAAAATGTATTTGTGTCAAGTCAGGCTTAAATGTGTGTTTGATCGTGATCTTGTGTCTACCTTTAGCAAAGACCACTAGTTTGAAGTAGAGGACAAAAGTGTGGGTGTTACTGTTTGTTTTACAGGAAACAAACGTTTTAATTTTAACATTTGAGCTGCACACTCAAAAAAAAGTGTCACAAACTATTAAAGAGAAGAGAAAGTCTTAAATAAACATAGAGACAGATGACTCATTGTTAACTGTTGTTCTGCTTTTTTTACCTATTAAATTTATTTGTCATTATTTTATTCCTGAGCTGCCTTAAGTGTTTTATTCTGCTGTTGAAATCGTATTTTGTTGCTGGCTCAAAATAATTTCTTGGTGAGGATAACCGTGAAGCATTAGAGGTAATCATCAGTAGCAGATCTTGGACTCATTGGTGTAAGGTGCTTGGTCAGTGGTCTTCAACATCTGTTTTGATGATGACTGCCCCCTCTGCTCTGACCGTAAATCACTCTGATTCTCTCAGTCTTTAAAGATTTATCACTCCTGCTGATTTATTTTCATGTTCCTCATGTTCTGAAGTCTTCCCTGTCATTCATGTTCGGCAGCTCAGAAGACATCTGACTCAGAGGAATGTGCTTTATCTCTGCAGACTGACCTTCACAGCAGGGGGCTCAAATCTGTCCCAGCATGCTTTGAGCCTGGGGCAGGAGGTATATGACAGGTTTCATGCTTTAATGTCACACCTCCAAGTTACCTTAAGCTCAAAGAATAAGTGTGTGATAATGAAGAATCCCCCTCCCACTGATTCTGCAGAAATTCATTTAATCTTCTGCAGAGCTGCAAGAGGAAAAGGAAACAGCTGCAGGGGCTCAGATTAACTCTTTATAATAGTTTAAGGAGAGAGGAAAACACAAAGTAGAACTGTCTCTCTTATTCTGTGTCAACCTTTTTAGACAGGTATAAGTAGGAAGAGAGGAAATGAGAAGCTAATTTAGAGGGATGTACCTTTTTGTCCCAGTTTTGTTTTGTTTGGAAAAGAGGGTCAAAGAGAGCAAATTCAATGTGGGTTCGTTTTTGTTGTTTTGGTTATTTATTTATGAAGACTGGCAGAGGTGGGAGAAAGTCACTATTTTGCAAGTCTCAAGTCTTTCAACCCAAGTCTCGAGTCAAGTTTCAAGTAAAGACGTGCAAGTCCAAGTTGAGTCTCAAGTAAAGACAAGAGAAGTCAAGTCAAGTCTGAAGTCATAGGCTTAAAATTTTCAAGTCCTTCCAAGTCATCAGCACCGTTGACCAAATAAAAAAAACAATTAAAACCAGGACAGTTTCGTCACTTTATAAAAAACAACCAGGACAGTCAGGGCAGGACATGAAAACAGGACATGTCATGGGAAAACAGGACACTTGGTCACCCTGGGCCTTAACTTTACAATTATTTTCAGCTAACGTCAGTCTCAGTTTTTAGCCACGGCGAGTTTACGAGTGAACATATACCGTTGTTGCATATAACGGATGCTAAGCTAAAGTTACCCAATAGGATCTCACAACAGGTACCAGACCAACTTACGTTTCTTTGTTCAGCTTCAGGTGTCTTAACAAAGTTCGACGATGTCGCCTTTCCATCAGTTATTCTCACACTATGGGTTTTGCAAACGGTAATTCGTTTTTTGTTTATGACATTGTACTATGTGAATGCAAATGAAATCAACCTCGGTAGCATGGTTCTGCATCTCTGGGTTGCTCCGGCACTCCTGCAGTCTTGCGCTCAGGGAAATAACTGTGTAATCCACACCCTCTTTCTTTATTCTTCTAAACCCTGATTGGATGTTAATAGATGCATTCAATGGGCCAGATCCTGTGGGAAAAAATATTGTCTTGCTGGAAATGACAAAAATGAGCCACTTGGTCAAATTTTTTGAATGGGAGCACATTTTATTCAACACTCTTACTGAACATTTCAAGTATTTTCAAGTCATCAGACTAGGGCTGATAGATTTATCGTTTTCAGATCGAAATCGCAATTTTAGACAATGCAATTTTGTGATCGCCAAAGCAGCAATTTTTTGCAGCGCTCCTGACTGACTCAGGATCTGTTGTGTCAAGTATTATACACATACAGTTTTACAAATTTGTAGACAATCTATATGTTAAAAGTGCTGGAAAGCAGGTCAACAACACAAAGCCTCTGTTTAGGAGTAGAAATTAATGAAAACAGATTATTTATCATCACTATTGAAGGTGAATAATGTGTTAAGTGTTTTTCATCATTTATTTCCTTGCTGTTGTCTGTACTGTAAACAAAGTGAATTTTGCACTGAAGTTTGATTTGAAAAAAAATCCTGAATTGCAATATCTTCCAGAAAAATCGAAATTAGATCTTTTCCTAAAATCGTTCAGCCCTACATGTGAATATCCCAAAGCTTGATTTGTAGAAAATCGTGAATCGAATTGAAATCGCAATATTTGCCAGAAAAATTGCAATTCAATCTTTTCCTAAAATCGTTCAGCCCTACATCAGACTACAGACAGAGTCAAGTCCCGAGTAGGGATGTAACGATATGAAAATATTGTATCACGGTTATTGTGACCAAAATTATCACGGTTATCATTATTATCACGGTATTGTTGCAGTGTGCTCAAAATGTTCAAAAAGTACTTTTACACACAATTTAATCACTTAATCCCTTCAATATTATTATCATAATGGTTCTTTTTTTGTCTTTTTTATCAATAATATGTCAAGAAATGCCCTTTGAGTAAATTTTTATCCTTCTTTCATGAGAAATAAAAATAAACAATCCTGGAAAGTATTTGTCATTATTACGTTATAAACGGTGAGGTTACAAGAAAAGAAAACAACTGATTTGAACTTCAAACAGGATTCTCTTTATAAACAGTTGTAAATGAACATGATCAAAGTTTTGAGATGACATAAAATGACCTTAAACTATTTATATACACTCACATATTTTTGTTTGCCTGCAGCATTAGTGTCCATGATACAGCTCCTTATATTAGACAATGTCCAGGACTTTTTTTTTTAATGACGATAGTCCCTGAAGGAATTAACCCCCTTCATGATTCGTCTCTGGTCTCCCCTCTCCCCGGCAGATCTCCTCGGTATTTTCTCCTCTAAATATTTCCAAATAACGTTCGATAAAATCCATAAAACATGAACTTTGAAGAAAAAAGACGATCTATGTCAAAATACGGCAAATACACAGCAAATCAAAGGCAAGAACACAGTCCGGAATGATACTAATTCTGTTATTTATAAGATTTATACTTTTTTGGATAGAATTACTGATAAGCTACCTGTTATTTTCTCAGGTATAGCTCACTGAGTCCTCGCCCTCTCTCTCTCTCTCCCTGCGGCTCCGTCAGTTAATTTACTCGAAGACTTCCTGCCGTTGAAATTGCGCACGTCTTTTTCTTTCGCTGCAGCTTCGTGTTTAGACAGGGAGACTGTCTTCTATCAGTTTCTCCTCAGGACCCTTGTAAAAATACAAAATTCAACCTGACTCCAGAGTCCGTTTCGAGAAAACTCCACTGTGTCTCCAACTTTCAGACTCAGAGGCCAAGCAATGCAAACTGCGCATGCGTGCATCGGTTTAGGCTGCTTAATCGAGGACAGATACATAGTTCAGGCTTTTCCAGGCAAACAGCAGCATCACCGTGCGTTATTGACACAGGGTGGTGATCAAACACGGTAAAACGGTAATTTTGAAAAGACGCGGTAATGATTGCCATGGGAAATTTTACTGCGGTTTATCATTTTACCGGTAACCGTTACATCCCTAGTCCCGAGTCATTAATGTCAAAGTCCAAGTCGAGTTGCAAGTCTTTGATGATATTGTCAAGTCGAGTCCAAAGTCATCAAAATTGTGACTCGAGTCTGACTCGAGTCTAAGTCACATGACTCGAGTCCACACCTCTGAAGACTGGGGTTGGAAATGGATAAGCCCTGCTTCCTCCATCCCTGTTTCAAACCAAGGTAGTTGTCTTGTTTGGTGTTTTGTCTTGTTGTTGTAGTGCATTGGCTATGTTGTTGGCTTGTAGACGTCTTGTCTGTTTGGTTTGAAATAAATTACTCGAAGCTTTTCTCTAATAATCAGGGCATAAATGATTATTGAGAGATTCTGACAGCTGAGCGCAGGAGTCCCAAAACATCAGACTGTAGAGGAAAAATGTATTGATCTAATTACCATTTGTTGAATAATCGAGTTGAAAGGGTGTTAGGGTAAGGGTTACTTGGGTAGGGTTAGGGTTAGGGTTAGGGTTAGGATGACCTTGACTACGCAGAATTTACACACAGGTTCTCTGTCTCTGTCATCCTTGTGATGAGCATAAATATATTAGGGGATTTGCCAACAGTTTTTTTTGGTTTTTGTGTCCTCATTCCTGAGTCCATGACAAGCAGATTGATGCTAGTCTTCAGGCTGTGTGTGCAGAAACAAGAGAGAGATGGGCAAAGCTTGCCCAATGCTATTTAGCATAGCTCAAACACTGGGAGTCAGTGGGTAATGTTTAGGGCTGGGTATCGATTAAAATTTCTGGATCAATTCAATAGATATTACAAAGTCTCAAATCGGATCGATTCACGATTCAATCTGATATTTATACAGTCTGTGATATCTTAGTTAAAATAGTGTTGTAAATTTAAAAAGTGACCTTTTGACCTGGTACATCATTAAAAAAAAATTAACATGAAGAACTAAACCCAAAGCAGTTTCATTAATCATATTTTAATGATATGCAATAATGCATATTCTGCATTGTCCAACTCGTATTTTCCTTTGTACTTGTTAAGTCTAAAATACTGTACATCCAAACATCAGTTTTTAAACTTGTCAGTGGTGCCCATATAGTGCTTCCACCATGTTTGTTTGCAGTAACATCTCATGAGATCTTGTTCAGTAGAAAGCAACGCTAAACGCTGATCACACAAGACTAGCATTGATACCACAGGCTGCTTCTCTGCACATACAAGAAGAAAAAACTACCCAAGTTAAAAGATCGATCCTTGGATTTTATGGATCGATTATGAACCAGCTTAAGGAAAATCAATTTAAATCGATTAAATTGATTTTTTTTAACCCAGCCCTAGTAATGTTAGCCTTCCTCAGCCTACAGTCATCAGATAAACCCGTCAGCAACTCTGAACAGTCCTGTGTGATTGGTGTGACTCATTTCTGTCACCACATTATATTACGTTATCTATTTTTAGGCTAAGATTAGCACTTGATGTAATTTTTGAAAGAAATACATACGAAACTACACTGCTTGTAAGTAGGACAACAAAACACATCTGCAGCATAGTCAAAGGAATGGTGTCTTTCTGCTTGTCATGGACTCAGTAGAGGTAAGACATGAAAAAAACTTGACATATTCTTTCAGATAAACTCTCTGCTCATGTACTCTTTCACCTGTGCTCTGAACGTAGCTGTAAATATATTTCAAAGCCTCAACTTCCTGATTTGGAGGGAAACAATTCAGAGATCAGATCTGATAAAGTACTATCAACAACTGACAGAAACATCAGATCAGCTCAGACTGGCGACTGATAGATAATAAAACATTATCAGCCTCATATGCAAACAAAGGTGTAGTGGTTTAGTTAGTGTCTGTGTAAACAGGTGATCTTCAGTTGACTCAAGCAGCTGATAAAAACAGAGCTAGCACTGGTAAATGTCTCTTCTTTAGGGCTTTAGAAACAAGCCCATGGCTCTCCCTGATCCTGCATTATGATGAGTCATACTCTGCACAATGTGCTCGTTGTTGTCTTGTCATGACCCAGCTTCTCTGTGAAAGCTGGTCCGCGACTACATTGTAACACAAAAAACGGGTCATTGTACAAAAAAGGTTGAGATAATGTCCATGCATATTTGCCCCATACATTGAGGCTATTGGTGTGTTACAGTTAATCCTGGAAGTTGGAAAGTCTAAATTGTAAATTAGATTAATTAGCCTACTGATAATTTCCCCATTACCTCAGGAGGTTGGACAATCTACAGGTGCTCTGACCAGCATGCAGCTGAACTGCATCAGACTGGGATGTGACATTACCTCGGAGCTGCCTGCCTTCTGCGCTGAAAACCTGAGAACAGGAGACTTCCCTTTTTCTGCAAGCAGTGCACGTGCCTCAGCCAACACAGACAGAAGCTGAAAATTATCGACATACTTACCTAATCCAGCTGGCGTACATGTCAACAGCAGGAGAATATCTCACAGAAAATATAAACTGCCCAGTTTCTCCCCCTCTCAAAGTTAAAGCGTCAGTTTGGCTCCTCTGTGGCGAAACTCTCCGTGTGAGTCAGAATGTTTTCATTCTGTAGGTTTCAGGTCATTTATTAGTGAATCATTTTTCTGTTGGAGATTTATTGTGGTTCTTCCTGAACTTTCAACAGTAGCTCATTATTGGGGTGGAATAACAGAGCTGTGACAGCAGGGAGACGCTGCCACACTGTAGCTCACACACATGTGACTGGTGTATAAGCTGTAAGCAGCTAGAGCTGGTGAATGCAGCTATTAGGTAATAGTTTTTGATGTAATCGTATTTTTTGCAAGTGTGCTTGTGCTAACATGTTGACATTTCTGAAGAAATTCTGTCAAAAACTGAAGTAAAGGTGAGGAAATCTACAAAGCACAAGGTGAAATAAACAAGAATAAAACTTCTCTGCAGGCTAAATCAAGCTCTAAAAGAGTAGACTGAATTCATGACGGGCTCTTGACGATCATATCAGTGAATTAAGAGAGTGCGTTTACGCTGACTGCAGATTAACAAAAAGACATTATTTGATCTTTATTTTGCTCAAAAGGGTGAATACCAGCTATCCTTTTAATCAAATAAAAAAGGTAACTCTTATTTGTGCAATTTTAGAGCCTAATGTGTCACTGTCATTTCATTACATTCATTAAAATACATTTCTCCTCTCCCCTCCTCTCTTACGACCAGCGGTATGTTTTATGTTATACACAGGTAGACACCTAAAAACCACTAAAAATGCTGCAAAGATGTGTGTAGCATGGTTGTCTGACTTTACCAGACTACAACAATGTGTTCAAGACCAAACTTGGTGGGATAGATAGATAGATAGATAGATAGATAGATAGATAGATAGATAGATAGATAGACAGACAGACAGACAGACAGACAGACAGATAGATAGATAGATAGATAGATAGATAGATAGATAGATAGATAGATAGATAGATAGATAGATAGATAGATAGATAGATAGATAGATAGATAGATGGACCAGACGACCAGATAGCTACAGATAAACAAAAAAAATATTAATATAGAAAGAGAGATGGATAGATGAATGACTAAATAAACAAGCAAACTGATTAATATAGATGATCCGAAATGACAGACCCCACTCATTTCGGCCCATGCATCCCCCTTCCTAAAGCAAAACAACCAGGGGGAAACACTGGCCTGGATCCTCAATATATCCTCAAATATCAATTCAGGAGCTGTTTGTGCATGAACAGAATTTAAAAATATTGCTTCATAATAAATATTGGAAAAAGCCAAACAACATTAGCATGCATCGGTACGTGGATCCCACAGTTCAGTATCAGATTTCCTGTTCATTTGGTTTTTACAGCCTGAGCTGTTCTTTTTCCACTCTTAGGCCATCAAGACTCTTCAGAGGAGTTACTGATCAGAGAGGGCAGTATTGTACTTTTTAACAATTTCTTTGTAGAAAAATAAAATTCCAAAACCTGATACAGCTTATGATAAAAAAAAACAAACTAAAAAAGCATGTTCAGGGGCCTTTTACCCTCAGCTATCATCTATCAGATCTATTTTAAAATGCTGGAAAGAAAAACAAATCAACAAATCTGACCTCCATACTGTTGCACTTAATTTACTTTTAAAAAAAATGACAATTAAACACATCATTATGATGTTCTTATTCATCATTTTTTCTGAGCTGACCTTGAATGCATCATTATAGAACCTTTGCTGTCTGCTTGTTCGAGCTAATTTAGGCTCCCCGTGTTTCTTCTGTTGATTACTCAGAAAACCGCAGCAAGATCTTAAAGTAGACTACATTTCGCTGTTTTCAGAGTCTGAATGAGCTTTTCATGTCCATCTGGAGCAGATGCTGGTGGACCTGCAGTGGTCAGTATGTTCTTAGTCTGAAGAAGACAAGTGAGACATGTGAAGCTTATTTTAATGCACTTTGCTGATGTGCTTGAAGATGTTACCCCTGCAAACCCTGATAGCCTGTCTTGTACTGTAAGAAGATGTTACGGTATGTTATAAAACCTGGCTTCAGGCTGATAGCCGTATTGATGAGCTCAAATGTCACTGATTTCAGGTTTAGTAAATGCTGTTTAGAATCTTCATCCCTACTCCTGCTCCTGACTAGAGCAGGGTGGGAACCGGCAGGGCTGAGGCCACATGCAGCCCTCCGTTCTCCTAGGCCGCGTTTACATGGCGCCGAAAACAGTCAAATCCGATAAGTTTTCATTGCGTTTTGGCCTTGCGTCTACATGGAAACTCGATGAAAACAGAAACTTTTGAAAACGGGCCCCAGGGTTGAAAATTTTCAAAACGCTCTCCATGCATCCCGGTTTCACGCTGAAACTCTCTGATAGGGTTTATCAGAGGGTTTCAGCGTGAAACGCTGGTGTTACCGCATGCGCAGTACTCTTTCAGATGAAGGCTGCGCGCGCATACCAGGAACTACAACAGCTTCGGCCGTCTGCTGAGTAACGTGTGAGCGTCTTACTGTGCTCGGTTTGTTATCCAGTCAAAACCATCCAGACAGATTTGTTGTCCGAACTGATTTGTTGTCCAGAACAGAAACTCCTGCATCTCTGTGCGTCTATTCGCCATTGTTGTTTGTGAAAAGTTTTTCTTCTTTGTTCGTGTGTTGTAGCAGCACTGCCTCTCTGCAGACCTACACCGCCATCTACTGAACCAGCATGCATACTACAGCAGATTAACTCATCTACGAGCGTCATTGTCGTCTGAACGCAAAAGAATTCTAAAACGCAAAGGAAAAATCTTTGCGTCTTTAAGTCAGGAGTTTCCATGTAAATGTAGCCTTAATATGACCCAGGATTAATTTATTGAAAAAATGTGTGTTCATATGGAAAACCTGAAAAATCTGCCATAATGTTATAAAAAATTAGCAATATTTCAAAGAGATTAGAGCTGTGAAACTCTATTTAAAGCATTTTCAAAACTGAATGAAAGATGCAAGTAAAATAAACTTTGATTAGGAGGAAATGCTCTCATTTGCATCATAAATTATATGTAAAACAGGCTTTACTTGTGTTTCAGCTCATCAGATTATGAAGTATGCTTGTTGCATTTGTATTTAAATTGGTACAAATGCTTGATATGCCACCTATTATGATAGGCATATGTATGTTAATCCCTATCAGTGTAATTCAAATTTAAAAAACTTGTCCCTCCTTAGGGAAGATCATTTCATTGGGACCGTCTTGGTAACAGAAGTTGCCCATCCCTGGATTAAAAGAATGAGGGTCCCTCATATTGCTGCCCCTCCTCTTGTAGCAGTAGTGTGGTTTCTTGGCTTAACTTGTTGCTCTGAATCCCTGCTGGCTGACTTGCAGGCGCAAACACAGGAAAGAAAACACCGAGAGAGAAAGGCAGCAATAAAAGAGCTGTTTGAACTCAAAACAGAAATTCTACAATTCATAAACCATGGAGGTTTCAATATTTTATTGAGGATTGTGGCTTGTCTACTCAATACCCAGCCTTTTAGAAGCAGCTGTTTCTCCCTCTCTGTTCTTACTCCTTTCCTCGATGTGGTCTTCATACATTATAACTAAACATATTACTCTGACGGTATTCACACTGTCCTCATGAGTCACACTCGTGAACCTGAACCCATCAGGGCAGAAATGAATTTATACCCTCCTCTCAGCTCCAAAACATCAACATGTCTTTGACCAAAATACTCCAAACATGGTTCCTCAGACCAGTGTTTGACTCAGATGATGTATTTATGTCAAACAGATGGAAGAGAAAAACAGGCTTCACGTCAGAGCAGGAAAGTCTGTTTTTTAAGTTCAAACCTAAACACTGGTCTCACTTTTCAGGATTCTGATTTCATAACTAGCAGGATCACGAGACTGTGAAGATCATGAGGCAGGAGAATGATCAGAGTCAGAGGAGGGGGCAGAAGGATTTTTGGGAGATGTTTTCTCCTCGGATGAAGATTCTGTAATTTAAATGTTGGAGGTGATGAAATGTTTCTTTAAGACCTCCCCCTAGTGTTGATCTTTCCTCGCTCTTTATGTGGTCTTCTGGAGCTCTTTATGAGGCTTCTCTGTCAGGGGGAGGCTGAATCAAAGCTCTGTTAGAGGATGTTTAATATTTATTGGCTGAGTTAGTATGAGAGAACACAGAGGATCACTGAATCACAGGGTTATGGGGATCCATAAATCTGAGATGATCCTCTTCAGAAGGTCAGACTCCTTCACTGCTCTAAAGAGATCTGAGATTCAGAGGAAGGCTGCAAGTACAGACAGAGTAATATGAACACTCACCGGCCACTTTATTAGGTACATCTTGTGCCTGTTTCGACCCTCTTTTTCCTTGATAGCCCTTGAACTTTTCCTTATGTTGAAATAGGGGTGGGCGATATGGCAAAATTATCATATCACAATTTTTAAAAAATAAAATCACGATCACGATTTTATCACGATTCTTTTTTACGTTGATTTTTCTAGACTAATTTGCATGTTTGACCATTTTTTCCTTATGTTTAACATATAAATCATGTAAAACCCTAAAAAAAAAAAAGACCATTAAAGCCAAAGAAACTTTCTGAACAGGTTTTAATTTAAATAGTGCAGTTTTCATAAAAATGTGCAATAAATGTAAACATAAAAGGTAATGTACAACAATATCAACATTATCTCTTCAAGTGCAACAATGCAAAACAAATGTTATCTAACTGCAATGTCTATAACCTGTGAATAATACAGCTGCTTTAGAACAGATTTTTGTTCAGACATCTTCAAGCTTTTAGCTCCTTTCCTCTTTCCGCCATGGCTTCACGCTGCATAACCAAACAGGAGATCCTACCATGCACTGCACGTAATGTGCAACAATTGGCTAGTCGGGTGTGCATCAAAGTCTCTGCGCCCACACAGACGATCTGACAATCTTTCTGCTTCATGAGATCATCCCCATGTTATAATCCTTAATGATTTAATATTGTCATATCGCCCACCCCATGTTGAAACATCCCTCAGAAATGTTTGTCTATATCTGCATGACAGCTTAATACAGTTGATGCTGATTTGTCTGCTGAGAATCTCCTGAACAGCCAAAAGTACTCTACTGGATTGAGATCTGGTGACTGTGGAGGTCACTGGAGTACAGTGAACTCCTCGTCATTCTAAAGAAACCAGACTGAGATGATCTGAGCTTTGAGACATGGAGCTGCTGGAAGTCTCTATCAGAAGATGGTCCACTGTGGTCATAAAGGGATGGACATGGTCTGCAGCAATACTCATGTATCCTGTGAGGTTTAAACCATGATCAGGTGATGCTAAGGGGCCCAAAGTGTGCTGAGAAAATGTCCCCCACACCATCATCACCATCATAGCATGAACCACTGATCCAAGGGAGGATGGATCCTTGATTTTATGATCACGCCAAGTTATGGGCGGACCATCTGAATGCAGAGCAGAAATCCAGACTCATTAGACCAGGAAACTTATTAACAATCTTCTCTTGTCCAGTTTTGGTGAGTTAGACCCTCAGTTCTTAGCTGACAGGAGTGGCACCTGGTGTGGTCCTCTGCTGCTGTAGCCCATCTGCTTTGAGATTGGACATGTACGTGTTCAGAAATGGTCCGGTTGCCTTTCTGTCATCTCCAGCTACATCTGACCTCAACAAGGCATGTTGTCCTCAGGGCTGCTGCTGACTGGACATTTCCCCTTCTTCAGACCGTGCTCTGCAAACCCTGGAGATAGTTGTGTGAGAAAATCCCAGTTGAAAGTCACCTTTCTTCTCCATTTTAGTGCGTGCTTTGAATTTTAGCAGATTCTCTTGACATTGACCAAGGCTGTTGGGGGTTGTGAATGAAAAAGGGAGGTTTTCTGGGGCCCTGAAAGGGGGGGCCTACAGAGACCCTCTTGATAGCCAAGAAATAGTGAATTGGCTTGGAAAAGGGGGCTGTAGAGCAGGGAAGGAGATGGGGGCGAGTAGGCTTCAGGATGGGATTAAACTGCTTGCAGAAGACAAGAGCAATTCATTGGTTTATTTTGCTGAGGAGTGTTTACGTCCTTTATTTAGAAATAAAATATCCGTGATAAGGAATGGGAATTGATAAGATTTTATTGATACCAGTGCAAATTACAATCCTGCTAATTGTTCCAAATCTTTAACGATTCCCTTATTGATTCCTGCAAATTTTCCATGTGGACAAATGTTGGCCTGTAGATTTTCAGTGGCAACAATGTCAAACACATGTCACAGTATAGATAACTGCTTCTGCACGTTGCTGGTGTTTCCACTCACTTAAGGTTGTGCTGTAGGAGCCTTTTGTAAAAAAAATTAAGCCAAAGATCCAACCTCTTCTGAACCCTGTCAGTGGAAGGAACTGCTAAGGGAATTGATGAGCAAAAAGACTCATGATATCAATACTTTGATGGAGCTGTTAATGATTCTCAACTGGAATTGGTTTTTGATTCCCATCCCTACTTTGGCTATTTAAAATGCTGTCCCTTCTTTTGTTGGATCAGTCTGGTCTGCAGAGCGAGGTTCAACAGCACACACACCTCTACAGTCAGAGTGTGTGCGTCTGTGTGTGTGTTTGGCTCCTGTGTGTAACCAGAGTCGTGGCTGGAGGCCCAGTCGGAGTCTCTGACATGTTCTGGGTTCATGGAGCTGAGGGGCTGAAGGTGAACGCATGAACATGGGGCTGAGTCATCAGAGGTGGGGTGGGGGTCACCGTTCCCCGGTCTGACCCAGTTCAGATGTTAGAGCGGGCCGCTGTGGCGAGAAGAAGTCATCAGTTCTTGGCAGAGTGACAAGGGGAAACACAAACTTAATGAGGGTTTTATTTTCTGCAGAGGAGACACAAGACCGATCAGATGACTCAGATCATCAGCAGGAGGCCATCTCTGATCAGACTGGAGGGAAACGTCCGCCTGAGCTCCAGTAAAAACAGGAACAAAGACTCCATCAGCATGAGTCATCAGTGAATACACTCCTCTGTATTTAACTGTGATAATAATAAAATAAAATTCTCTGTGGGGTTTTAAGAGTCTGAAAGGTCAGCAGAGAGAGAGAGAGAGAGAGAGAGAGAGAGAGAGAGAGAAGTAAGCTCCAGAGTTACTAAAAAATGATCAGAATCAATTAAGAATTTCACAAATAAAAAAAAAACATCAGAAAGGTTGTGTTTTAAAGTGCAAATGTCACAAAAAAAGACAATCAGGCTTCAGTTCGGATCAGGCTGCAAATAAATGAAGGAATCCTGCAAATAAATATAAATATGAACAAATATAAAACGTGTTACTGATAATAAATCACAAGATCAAAAAGAAAATACTGAAATAAAAACATCCTAGGCTTTAATCACTAACATGCCGTTAACTTAGATAAAATCTAACACTAAAAATATGAAGTTCAAATAAAACTATCAACAAATTGGAAACCTGCTGCAAATTTTAAAGATGTGCCGAATACTGAGCAACAAAAGGAGACAGGAGGAGACAAGTGGAGACAGGAGGAGACAGGAGGAGACAGGAGTAACCTATGAAATTTAGAGGCATGCTTTGACTGGAAAAGGGAGAATGCTCAGTCAAAATGAAATATTAAGCGAAAGGAATGCATTTGTTTATGTCAAGATTAATGTGGGATGAAAATGGCATGTTTGAATTAATTTTATTGGGAAATTTTTGTCATAAGGATCAAATATGCCAGTTTTTGTGTTGCTTAGAAATTTAAGACATTTTAAGAATTAAGATTACTTTTCTACAAATTTTTAAGAAGTAGAATTATTTAGTCAGCATAGAAAAGAATGGCTTGAAAATAAAAATCTGAATGGCACAAAAAATCCTCCAGATGTGGTGACGGTTACAGATAGAAACAGCAGGAGAGAAATCACAATACTCAAATAAAAGGAATCAATTAGTTATAATAATAGAACACAGTGCTTCATGTTGTATAAATATATTAATATACTGGGGTGCAGTTGAATAATGTGTTTGATCCTCAATTGGGAGGGTGCAGGTTCAAGCCCAGATCCGAGTGACACATGGCGATGTGTCACTGGGCAAGAAACTCAACCCCAATTTGCTCTAATTGCTGTGTCAGTGTTGTGTAAATGGGCATGAAAGGGCGTGAATCTTTTAGTTGACACTGGTGAATAACTAACATAGAAACTCAGAACCATCAGTCAGTGAATGTGAGAGCGAATGGGCATGAATGGGTAGGTGTGACCTGCATGTAAAATATCTTTGAGTAGTCAAAAGACTAGAAAAGAAGAATTCAAGCGCAAGTCCATTTTACCATTTACCATAATAATCACTCTACAACAGGCATGTCCAAAGTCAGGCCCGAGGGCCAAATGCGGCCCGTGTTCAAATTTTCACTGGCCTGCAGTCTCTGTTATAAAATCAATCACATGTGGCCCTTTTGCATCGTTGACTGCTGTATAAAATACTCTTGTACAAAAACCCATTTTACATTTCACCAGAAGATGGCAGTAGGGCTGTGGCCACTCCCTTGTGGCACTTGACACCTGACCTTTTGTCATCATTTCAGCCGATCCCATTTCATTTCAAACATGATGACTGTAGCTAAAAAAATAAAAGTTGACAGCAAGTGCCGCCGATTCCAGAACAAGTGGAAATTGGAGTATTTTTTCGCCAAAATATGAAACAACTGTGTCTGCCTAATTTGCCACAAGACTGTAGCTGTTTTCAAGGAATTCAATGTCAAGCGGCACTAACGGACAAAACATGCTAAATACGACAAGCTAACTGGGGCCAAGCGCGGCGAAAAATTGAAACAACTGGAAGCTTTTTTAACGGCACCTCAGCGCTTTTTCACAAGAGCCTGTGAGTCAAATGAAAATGCCACATGCTAGCTACGAGGTGGCAACGCTGATTGCCAAGCACTGCAAACCTTTCACTGAGGCTGAATTTTTAAAGACTGTGTGCTGAAAGTAGTTGAGAAAATTTGTCCTGAGAAGAAGCAAGATTTTGCTAATGTCTGCCTGGCTCGTAACACTGTGGTATGGAAAATTGAAGACATTTGATTAGATATTAAAAGACAATTAGAGTTAAAAGCTGAATGGTCGGCCCCCGCACATTTTCACCTTACCAAATCTGGCCCTCATGGCAAAAAGTTTGGACACCCGTGCTCTACAAGTTTAAAAAGGAAGGTGACAGAATGGGTCAGGGCGATGGTATAAAACCTTGTTTTCTGGGATGATTTGGTGACCTCCAGGGGGGTCCTGAGCCTCAGCTGAGCCACTGTAGAAACAAAGGGGAGTGCTCGAGGCTGGTAAAATCTGATTAGTCTGCAGTGATGTCCTTTTCACTGAAGTGCCAGGTTTTGTATTTGATGTACTGTAATACTGGTCCGCTCTGTGAGTTTCATTTTGAATGGAGAGGTTGTGTCTGCAGATGCAGGTCTATCTTTATTTATACCCGTCAGTCTGTCACTGTTTCCGTGTCTGCAGTCACTCTGAAAGTGCAGAAATGTTCTCAGAGAGCGAGCAGGTGGCCCTCCGCTCCGCCACACGTGTTTCCTCTCTGATTCAGACACACGTGGACCAAAACAACGCCTGTTCCTCTTGAGCTCTTTATCTCTGCGGAGACCTCTGTCTGATATCCTCTGTTTCAAAGATCAATAACTGAGGTTCTTCTTCTTCTTCTGCTGCAGTGGACGCTGGTGGTGATGCCACCATGGAGGCTCAGAACAACAACCAGCCCACGCTAGACAACCTCAACAACCTGTACAAGATCGCTGCTCAGGACGACCAGGTGAGACTTGTGATTACTGAAGTGCTCTGGAGGGTTACGGCTGATAACACTCTTAACACAGCGTTGGGCAACTGGAAGCTCAGGGGCCACACACTGTCCCCCTACTCTATGCATGTGGCCCTCGTTAAAGAGCGTGATCAGATGAATCATTAAACATGTTAAATCCATCATCAACATTGATTTTTTTATGGCTGGAATTTTTTCTCTCTCAAGTATGACAGACTGTAAATGAACTTTTTATGAATCCTTACTAAATCCATTTAAAAAAAAGTTGAAGTAAATGTATTTTAAAATGAATGATTTTTTGTTAATGCAGTGAAAAGTTGATTAAATTAGATTCTGATGAGTCACTTTAAGTTTCTTTCCAGCTTGAGCATCTTCTTATTTTCTGACCTTTGACCGTAAACATTAATGTCCAAGGATGATAATTAAATATCCGTAATTGTTTGATGTATATATGTGTTGTGTTGTTTTGCAGAAGAACACTTCAGGTCGTAAGTTCTGCTGCTCGATGTCGAACTTCCAGATTGAGAAGAAGATTGGCCGAGGTCAGTTCAGTGAGGTCTATAAGGCCACGTACCTACTGGAGGGTCAGCTGGTGGCTCTGAAGAAAGTCCAGGTATGAAAATCTGTCAGGCCACGTGCATTTAAAATATTATCACCACTATGCATCATGTGACTTTCTCTATTTACACACACACTATTCACACCACTTTCTTCATTTCCTATTTCTGCTACAGCATCTATCATTTGTTTTATTTTAACAGACATGGTTGCTGCAGATCATTAAAAAGTCCTGAATTTTATAATTGAAATTTAAGGCCTTGAAAATTTTCCAAAAGTCTTTTATTTTCCACAAATAACCAATTTTTGGCACTTTGGTTTAGACAACTTGAGGCAGAATTGTGACAAATAAAAGAAGTAATCAATAAAAACATAAAAATACCTGGAATATAACCAACAAAAATACTGTTTATCTTTCATTATGGGGAAATTTTTTATTTTGATGACCGACATTTAAAATCAAGTTTGTGTCTGTAATCAGGGATTTGACTTAGTTGAACTAAAAATGAAAAATGTTTTTTCTGTGGGGGATCCAATCAGTCCAATAGGAGGGGACGGAGCAAAAAGAGACTATGTTAATGAGCTCATGCTGATTGGCTGCCTCTGATGAGCAGGAAACACAGATGTTGGCGGTGCTTTGTAGCTATGACATCATAAACCACAGGAAGTAAAAACAGAGCATTTTAAGGGCCAATTTCTTTGAAGTGGGACAGTATTTCTCTGTGAACTGGGAGTTTAGTCAAAGGTGTCACGTTCTTCTGCTCCATAAGACCCTCCAGCAACATTAAAAACAAAGGAAACTGATTCTGTAGGATGTGTGACCTCCCTTATAAGTGTGTAATGATTATTATATAAAGCTGCTTACAGGATTTCTTGCTGTAGTTCAGTGTGCAGATATTTCAAACTTATTTTAGCAAACATTGACAGCAATAACAATCCTAATTTATGGAGATAACTGGATCTAATCTGACCACACCTACAGCATATGCAAAACATAAATTCAACAGTAATACCACTTTCACACTAAAATTAGCGGGTCAACACAAGTTTTATCAATGCAGGTTAACCTGCTTACAGTCAGCAATTGAATCCTTTCCTTTTGCCAGCTGAACCTGGTCTTATCAGTAGCAGACGAGCTGTGTGGCTAATTTTTTTCCTCTGGCGCATCAAGGTAATGTTATCACGTTGATGACGAAGCCCCTCCATGTAAAGAATGGAAAGAAGCATGGAGGCCGTGGACACGTTTTTCTTTATTTGTGCTTTTGTCCCTCTTTAAAAATGTACAAACTCACAGTGCTGATGATACAATGGCAGATGGAATTGGTTGCTGAGATGGCAAAGAGTCACGTAAGTTACAGACAGATGGGGAGGGTGCAATATTATGCTGCGAGGACGTTACGCCGACGTCATCCATGAATTAGCGGGTTGACCCAGGTGCGATGTTATCACTGAAGCCAAAGGAGGTAACCTGACAAGCCAGGTGGACAGCTCAATATATCTGCCACAGAAATATTTCACTAGTCCATCGTCACATTCATCACAGACCAATCCACATCAAGCGGGGTTGCCTCCTATAATGCAGCATACATAGCGACCAATGTAGCGGCTAATGGCTAACAACAGTTAACAATAGTTCATGGATGTTAGCCATAGCAGCTAACTTAGCTGCTAACAGCTAACAACAGTTAATGACCCTTAGCCTTTAGCTGCTAGCCCCTAACTTAGCTGCTAACAGCTAATGGTCTTATACTATCCTCTTACACTAAATTGTACCACACAGATGATTCATGTAACACATATATGTGCCATGAACCTCGTCAAAGACAAACCCTACAAGTAAACTTCTGAGGAGGGCAGATTTCGCCAAGTTTCACTAGGTAGCCCCAAGGACAATAGGCTAATTGGCACGTCCGTTCTCAACTTCCGGTTCTCAACTTCCGGTTGTTGTCACGTCCGCATTCTGCTGCTCCCGCCTCTCTTCCCTGATTGGGCCGTTAAGAATTCAGCCGAGTGAATTCGTTGGACAACGGAGGCTGGCAAGACGGACCTGCAGGAGTTCAGAATCGGGCAGGTCTGGCTGCTCTGCAAGGCTAAATCGAAGGGAAGCCGATTAAAACCTGCGTCGCTCTGCAATGTCAGTCAACCCGGTTCAAAATGCCGATTAAACCCTTTCAAACTACTGACAGGAGCCGACTGTTGCCAGGTTTGAACAGGTTTTTGGCCAGTCTGAAAGGGGTATAATAGTCAAACCGATTGCATGCACCCAGACAAACACTGATTTAAGAAACAGCCATGAGGGTCTGTAAAGGGGAAATAGACTCTAATTGCCCTTAATTAATGGGGTACCTCAAAATATTACAGAATCTGACACATTTTTCCCAATTAAGATTTATTTTATCTTCACCCGCAAAAATGTTTTCTTTTCTTTTTATCATTTCAAGAAAGTAATATTCAGGTATTCTGATTGGCTAAAGCCATTTAATAAAGGAAACATATGAAAAAGAGGCCCTTTAGAAGATTTTTCAGGGAATTTATTTTCATTAATGAATTTTGTTGTAAATCCAAATGTTTTAATGGCATTTAAAGATCTTTGAGTCTTCAGAATAACAGGATATGGAGTAAAACAAATCCATAATCTATATGAGTTTTAAATATTGAAAGGGTCAGAGATTCATGCAAACTGTATGTATGATGATTAAAAACATGTTAAATGCATGATATAGTCCAAATGCCTGAATGTGTCTTCTACAGGATTGTTTTATTAGCATTTATTTGTTGTCTTTTACCATCATATTTATTAATTAGCTTGGCAGATACTTGATTTGAGAAACTCAGTTTGATACCCATGAAAAGGTGTCAAATGGATGGGGCCATTTGATACTGTACCTTTTCATGGGGCCCAAAATTTCTGGTGGTGCCCCTGAAACAAGCTGACAGAAAATAGTCGTCGTATTTATGAAGATAGAAGTTTCAGAATTGAATTAATGCTCCTGATTAAGAAGCAGGTTTGCAAACACTCCTCAGTCTGTTTCATGGTATTTAAGGTCAAAGTATCTGCAGTTAATATGGGCAGAAATGTTGATATCAGCTGATACTGATATTGTTTTAATTTAAGCTTGGAGTGAAAATCAAACATTGCTCTCATGATCTCAGGCATGTCTTTGGCACGACTCTGTTACAATGTTTGGAGATATGAAAAATAACACTGATAGGGCTGAATCTGCAGGTATGTTGTCTCTGATATATAATCAGCGTCTGTCTCTTTTATTTTGGGAACCAATTTTAAATCAAGTCGTATGTGAGGTTTTCCTATTTTTCATGGAGTATTATGGTTTTATTCTCTCTGCAGATTTTTGAGATGATGGATGCAAAGGCTCGTCAGGACTGCATCAAAGAAATCGACCTGCTGAAGGTAAAGAGATGTCAAAGCCTCATTTTTCTATTTTTAGGAATAAAATCATCCTAATTATGACCCAACAGGGACCTAAAGGCAAGATTTATTCTTTAATATGTCATCCTGCAGCTCTGTCTGACCTTTGAGGGTCTAAATAATGATGGTTGACACCAGTTGACTGATACTGATACGATACCAGGCATGCCTTCGTGATATCTGTAGATTTGATGCTTTTTATCAAACAAACACACAGAAGAAAACAGCATATTAAGACTCTAGACCATCATGTCTATAAAGTAAGTTTAGTTTTAAGTCTTATTCTGAAGAAAAAAATGTAGGCGGTATCCACCACTGAAGACTCATTTTGATATATATGTATGTTTTTAGAAATTGCTAATGTATTCATAAATACAAATACAAATGAAACCAATACATTAAACGTGCAGATATGTGTTCCATTGATATATAAATCTTTTAAAATAAACATAAAAAATTCTACACCTTTAAGAAATTGTAAAGAAAATATATATATACAAAATTGTTTATTGAGCTTATTGTGTGTACAGAAGTTTTTACTGAATCAATAAATATTCAAGCAATAAATAAATACATGAACTTGTATTTTTTAGTGCTCAAACAGAAATTTATATGAAGACACTTTAGAGTAAGAATATGCCATATTTTTCCTGTATATTTTATTTAAGTTTAATTTTTATTCTTTATTTTATTTTATTCTTATTTCAGTGTATTTCATTTTAATTTGATTGTGTTTAATTTTAATTGTAATCTTATTTTAATTTGTTTTTTCTTTTTTTCTTCTTAATTTTTTTCTGTGTAACATGTCCTTGTGTAGGCTCACAGGTGCAGATGCTTGTTTCATCTGATTGATCTCCACAGTCACATGACCTGCTCTCGGCATGGAGAAACGTAGAAAGACTGTGAACAGTCTGTAGAAGAGCACAGATATTCATTTTGTTAGAGCACTTATTGGAACTGATATGTGGGGGAGTAATCAATGCCAAAAGAGTACTTTTTAGAAGTATCAGTACCAAGATCATCAATATAACTACAGCCAATCCCTCATCTAAAGATGCTCAAAGAGTTTGTTTAAACATCAAGCCTCATGCAGAATTGGATATTTTTGTGTTTTTGTGTTTCTGGTATGAGCTTTAAAAACTGCATCCACAACTGTTTTCACAGTAAAAGCTCCTTCTTCCTCTTTGTCCTGGATTTTTGAAGTTTTACATGCAGATGCAGCTTCAGGTGATCTGCACCTAAATCTTAATGTGTGCTAGGAAAGTAAATATAAAATCAAAAAGCGTGAACAATAAAGTGTTTCTAAACTATCTGAGGCACATCTTTGGCACGTCTTACTGTACTCTTGTTTTATTATTTAAAGGTCAGAGCCAGCCACTGCATTGACTTTGCTGATTTATAACCTGCAGTTTTCAGAGTTAAAGCCGCCCGTCACTTTTTCCCTGATCTTATAGATTCTGCAGACTGCTGCAGCTCGAGAGGATCTTCAGAAAAGCCTCTTGGAGCAGTCTCCAACAGGAAACCCATGATTTAGACTCGATTAGCAGAAAGTTTGATTAGGGGTCGTTTCCACAGTTACCTGTACCTCTTTGAGTCTGATTAAAGACGACCTGATGACTCCTTCTCTTTAGTCTGTGGTTTGTGTAATCAGCCTGTTTCCTCTTGTCGGTCCTCTGCAGCAGCTGAATCATCCCAACGTGATCAAATACCTCGACTCCTTCATCGAAGACAACGAGCTCAACATCGTCCTGGAGCTCGCTGATGCTGGAGATCTGTCCCAGATGATTAAGGTCAGAAATGATCAAATAAAACATTTTATCGCACTTTCTATACTGTTTGCTCATTATTATCCTGTTTAGATAATATTATGATGCTCTCTTATTGCTTCGTATTCATAGCTGTAAGCCCTTGTGTTTTTATAATCATAAGTCATTATAATGATATTCTATTATGTAGAATTTTACAATTTTAATGACTATTGTGATTCTTTATTATTAAGAGAGTATCATATTTTACCTTACTTTAGGATTACATTAAGTTTTACATTTTATTGTGTAATTTTTTCTTATATAATTAGTATTTGCTTATAATTATAATTATGTATACATATTTTTTACACCTAATCTCTTTACATTTTCTTTAACTAATTTAACTTTTTTCTGTTTATTTATTTATTTTCCTGAACATGTTTTTACCTATCTTTCTGTTTCTGTCTAATGTTTCTTGGTTTTATTGTTGTTGCATTTTCTCCTTTTTGTATTCTTTATATTTTATCAGTCTTCTTGATTTGTATCTTTTCTTTTACTTGAACTTTTCTGGTGTGCATTAGTTTCAAAATTCTCTTGACATCTGACCTACTAACCTACTGTATTAACAATTAGAGTGGAAAATCAAATCACTTAGCTAGATGGACTGTTTATTTTGCTGGTTGGTTGTCTGGAGAAAAATAAATAATCAAATTAAATTTAAAAAAGTGGCATACAGTAAAGGATTTCCTGATGCTTTGCATTGCATAGTTTACTATTTCAAAGTTCAATAAAACCCTCATTTTTTAGGATTTTTTTATTTCATTTTTTTCATTTCAAATCAACCTTTTGCAATTTTTAAATTTTAAATAACCTACTTCTGGAAATCCTTAATATGTTTTTAATGTTCGCAGAAAATGAGAGTGTTTTGAATTTGACTCACTGAGATATTGATAACGTGATGCAAAAAGTGTTTGCATTAAACCTTAAAAAATAAACTTCACAGTGTTTTTTCTTCCTTCTTGCACTCAGTGAAGTTTGACTCTTTTCACCTCTCTTAAAGCATACACCAATTGTTTATGGAGACTTTAACTCTGCTTATGAAAAGGTTTTATTAATTTACTCAGAGCATCTAAGACCCTGAAATTATGTAATATATTGTTTATAAAGGGTCATAAATTGACGACAACTAATAAAAAAAGTCTGAATAAACTAAATAAAAAAGAGTGTCAGATTTGTAGTTATGCAGCTTTATGGATATTTATAATTCTATTATAGCTAGAAGCCCAATTCAACACACCAGAAGGAAGTTAATAATCATCCAAACACTGTTGTTATAAAGACTCATGAGTTATAAAATAAAGTATCATAAATGATCACAGGTCATCAAACATTAATTTAAGCTTAGCAGAGCTGAACATGCCACTTTTATCACAGTCCTCTGCTTTGTTTCAGTACTTTAAGAAGAAGCGGCGGCTCATTCCTGAGAGAACCATCTGGAAGTATTTTGCGCAGCTCTGCAGCGCACTGGAGCACATGCACTCTCGCAGGGTCATGCACCGTGGTAAACAAACTCATGCATGCACCAAATAAACACCATGATGCACCAAGTGTTGTCCATACTGATGGTCTTCATCATGTCATCCCTCCTGCTCTTTCCTGTACTCCAGTCAGCTGAATCAGCATCATTCACACATTTTTTATTTTTTTATATATATATATATATATATATATATATATATATATATATATATATATATATATATATATATATATATATATATATATATACATATATTTTTTTTTTGGGGGGTCTCTTTTACACCCCACTTCTTTGTCATCCTAATATTTTCAGCTTCAGATGACAGACAGCACAAGTTCAAGCTAACATCATTAATCACATAAATATAGTTTTATCAGCAAAATCAGGTGTTCACTTTTCCTTATTTGTTTGTTTTTCTTTTAAAGATCATTCTTAGGACTTTTCCTGCCTCAAAGGTCAGCCCTCGCTGTCCATGGAGATCAGTTTCATGCGTGGCATAGGCCAACCACTCAGCTATCAGCGACCCAAAAATTCTGTCATAATTATTATCTATATGACTTTTTAATGCAACTAGGACAGGGATGGGCAACTTTGGTTGCAAAAAGGGCCACAAAGTGCATTTTTATTTATAAAACACAGACTTTGAAAAATACAAGACAGCCACTTAAAGTGATTATTACTCATGACATCCTCTCTTAACATAAAAAAAGAGATCGTTGGTTGTTTTGCAAATTAAGCTGGTTTAACTGATCTTGTCTTTCTGTGGATGCAGATAAGTTAAAGAGACTGTGAGGAGTTTCTAAGTCATTACAAAAAAGTCTCACTTTTGGATATATGCCTTATCGAAATACACACTTTAAGATGAGTTTGATAGCATCAAAATAGGTTATCTATAAATGCTATTCCTTAGCCTTTCGGTCGGGTCAGACAGAGCTGGACTGGCCTGGATACTC
The DNA here is from genome assembly GCA_036419115.1 of Scarus forsteni. NCBI lineage: Eukaryota > Metazoa > Chordata > Actinopteri > Labriformes > Labridae > Scarus > Scarus forsteni. Next base: position 404,288 of record JAZDUH010000227.1, on the reverse strand, counting down.
AACTTTGGGAACAAGACAATTAAAACTAGAGCAAATTTATATTATTTTATTATTTATATCACACGTCTTAGAGCACCAGGCTGTAAGCGATATATAGCCAACAACAACTACAGTAATAAGTTTTCCAAAAATTGCTTGTTGTCAATGCAGAGTTCTGAGGAAGGTCCGAGCTGCATTTTTATTAGCATCAACAAACACACGCTTTGGCTTGTGGTGCGTTCCAGTTGTAGTCAGAAGTAGGAATTTCTGGGTTCCGAGTAGGAAACTATAACTGGAATGTTCCCCGAAGTCTGAATTTCCTACTGGGAACTCGGTGAAACCTCGCCACCCCCGAGTTGATAATCGAAGATGGATGCCCCCAGTGTGAACAGTTATTTAGCTCCTGTAATAATCAATTTGTTTGCACTTCTGACTGGGGTGTGTCGCTCTAGATCAGCTGTATACATAGTATTGTTAGACTTATATTTACAAAAATGCTGCCATAGTGATAATCACATTCTTCATAAAACAACACAGGGCGTGCTAACAACAGCTAACAATAGCTGGTAGATCGGCATGTTTTTTTTCAGACTTCAACTGGAACGCTGATAAGTCAGAGATTATGTCACTCCCAGTTCCGAGGTTACTGGAACGCAGCATTACGACAGTCGGCGTGCTCGCTCATGGGTGGCAGAGTCTTTATTTTGCTGGTAATAGAGTCTCCTCATAGCACCTTTAAAATGAGTTTAAAAGGTTATTTTACTCAAAAAATTATTCAGGGAGTGGATATGTGAATCACTTATTTTGTTTGATAAGATGGATAGTAGAGGTATTTATTTAGATCAACATAAAAGTAATTAATCATATAAAAAAGAGTTCAATAATGATAATAATTAAGGAAAAACTGATGTCCATCCAGACCCACACATTAATACTCTAACAATCTATATTCACACTGACTCCAGTTCAGCTCTGATGAGGCAGAGGGCTCGCAGGTGCCTGTCCATGGATTTGATTTAAAGAGTTTTTTTATTTATGAAGTATTTATTTGGAAAAAGAAGATTGGGGGGGAGGCATTATGGACCCTTAAAACCCTCATGAAATGGCATACTCACTGTCTTTACCTGCCTCATTGCTCTTTTCTGTTGAAGTGGCTCTGATGCACAGTAAGATTTGAGTATCTGTATGTTTTATTGATCAGATATCAAACCAGCGAACGTCTTCATCACGGCGACGGGGGAGGTGAAGCTCGGTGATTTGGGGTTGGGAAGATTCTTCAGCTCCAAAACTACAGCGGCCCACTCTTTAGGTAAAGCATGAACTTGTATATGTGCGACCGATGTGTTTGTTTGTCACATTATTGATTTTATTTGTACATTTTTAGTTGGAACTCCGTACTACATGTCTCCAGAGAGGATCCATGAAAATGGATACAACTTTAAGTCTGATATCTGGTCTCTGGGGTGTCTACTGTATGAGGTAACGTCACCATTACAACTCTTTCAATGATGTTAATAGCAATAACAGACAACACAAAGACCCCTGGGAGTTGTGGCGTGTGCAGCAGCCCATCCACACATTTGTCCGTCTGTGATCTGCCTCTGACAGCGAGCAGGGGTCTGACTAATCAAACTTTACTTGTATAACACTTTTCATACAAAATCATGGAGCTCAAAGTGATTTACATAGAATACAATAGAAAATAATAAAAAGAAGAAGATTCAATACAACGAAAATACAAGACCCTACACACCCTCACTATCCACATATAGATAAAAACTCACTTACACACACACACACACACACAAAGATAGTAAGAGGAAAAAAATATAAAAGACCACACCATAGAGAAAGTAATTAAATTACTTAAATTAAATTAAATTAAATTAAAAATAATAATATGGTAAAATAAGTCAGCCAACATCAAACATATAATGACATCTGCTTAAGTAGGATAATGAAACAAAAATCAATTAAACCAACACTATGTCGTTTTTCAAACATAATATAGTCCTTCGATATTCATAGTGATGGTCCACCACTTTACAATGAGTTGAATGACACCTCTGTCGTGGTCTGAAGTGGTCTGTATCGCTCTCACTGGCACTATGTAACTTCGGGGTGGATGGTGGGAACCCTGCCACACTAAAAAACTACAAGTTTGGACTGCTTTACGGCATACGTCACTTCCCCCGATTCCCGATTTGTTTAAAACACGGAAGTGTCGGCGAAAGCCAATCGCAGAGCTGTAGTCATGGCGGAGGCAACAAAGACACAAGAAAAAGAAAAGTTTATTTTGAGGATACAAAACAAAGAAAGCGAGAGAAAAACAACCTGAATGCTCGGACCAGAATAAACATCGGTTCGGTGTTTACTCGCTGGCGTGAAATAAAAGACGAGGAGGGATGTCCGACCGATGCCGACTTGGCCCTGTTATTGCTGGACTTGTAAGTACTTATTGATTGTTTACCATCCGTTTACAGTATTCTTGAGAACGTACCAGTATGTAGTTTTGTTTAGACCTATTTCAAGTGTGTGATATCGCCAGCTCGTGGTTGACTTTACTTTTATTCACTTTATCACTTCAACAGGACGGGGGCGACTTCACGGTAATAAAACAAAGTTGAACTTTGCGATTTTCAACATCGTCATTTAGTCAAAAATAAATACATTACCTCGTCGTTATCCATCCTGCAAACAGCCGCTGAAGACAGAAGAATACTTTTGAACGAAGTCCCGGCTTCTGTGATTCGCCTACAAAACAAATGCATGCGACCGGCAGATCTGTACCTTTAAGGCAGTATGCACGCGCTAGCGCTCATGGGTAGTTGAGTTCTCCTTCCGGTCACGCGGGGATCTTCCGTAGTGCTGCTTTAACAGAGAATAAAATCCCAAATAATAAACTTGCACTGAAAGAGGAAATAGAGCAAATTAAGAGGGTTTAAATAATTAACTTAATAAAATAAAATAAATAAATAAATAAATAATAATAATTATTGTTATTATTATTATTATTATAAAGATAACCAGCTAAAAGCCAGAATAAAAAGTCTTAAAATATAAGTATTGAAATATACTTAAAAACTTAAGTTCATTTGTATTTATCACTCTGAAGTGAGCTACATGAGGCTTCCCTATCTCTTAGAATAATTACCATCCTGCCTGATCATCCAACCAATCAGATTCAAGACGTACCAGGACCCCCTCACACTAGAATATCAGCCTAAAATGTTTCTTTTGTTTTTTTAAACTTTGTTTCCTCCCTCACAGGAAGTTCACCCTCTTCCTGTTTCCTGTTCAACTTTAAAAAATCAAACCAAGCTTCAGACCTGCAGATTTCAGACCACATTAAAGAGCTGACCCGCTTCTTATCAGAGCACGAAGAGGATCTTTAATATTTTGGACCCTCTGATTCGAGCAGAGAGCAGGTTTAACTGATGATGGATCAGCTCAATGTTCTCCTCTGAGGAACTCACAGATATGAATAGACAGAACAAAAGAGCATCAGCGTGCCAAAGACATGAACATAATAGCCTTAAAAATGATGAACTTCATTCTCTGTCATGATTCTCATTTTTCGCTGTGACGCTGATCTGATATTAAGACTTTTCAGGCTCACAAAGGATCCTCAGTCCTCTGAGCCAAACCAGACTGACGCAGCCGAGTCAGGTTTCAGCGTCATTTACACTCATTAGTCACAGTATCTCTGCTTCACACCCTTTATTTTCCTCCGAAACTTCACACAAAAAGGACAAATTCTAATATTACGTCAAGAACTGTCTGTGGTAAATGATCTTTAAATGGAAAACTACTTGGAAGAGTTAAACTTTGAGATTAACTCTTCCAACGGTGAAACTTCAAAAAAGAACATTTATCTGCAGCCTTTTGGTTCTAAGATAACACCAGAAGTACAAAAAATTAGTTTAAACCAACTTTGTGTTTTAAAGATGCAGGCCATTTTATTAGTTTGATGATAAATTATGGCGATAACCCCACAGACCACAGACAACATTAACTTAATGTCTGATTCTAAATTGCCTTTAAATGAAAATTAAAGTTATATTTAATACCAGAATATGTGATAACAGTGAGTAAATCATGGAGTAATCATTGGAGAATTAAATCAGACTGAGTGTGATGGATGATGGAGATTCGACTCTGAGATGCAGAGTCTGTGTGTGAATGTATTAAATAGTTGAAATGATGGATGGATGATGGATTCATGGATGAATGGACTGAATGACAGTTGAATAAATGGAAACATTAGTGGATTAGCTGGATGGATGGATTAAGTGGTTTCATGGGTGGGTTGATTAATTGAATAGGTGATGGATGAATAAAAGGAAGTATGTATGAATAGATTAATTGGTTTAATGAAGGGATGGATCGCTGGATGGGTTTATTGGTTGAATGGATGAAATGTTTGGATGGACGGATCAATTAATTGAAATGATGGATGGATGGATGGATGGATGTGTGAATCAATTACCTGGATGGATAGATAGATTGATGGGTAGAAAATTGGCTGGATGGATAAATGTATGGGTAATTGGTTCGATGGATGGATTAGTTAGTTGAGTGGATGAACAGATGGATTCATTGGTTGGATGGATTCATTGGTTTAGTGGATGGATGGATAGATGAATTAATTGGTTGGATGTTAGATGGAAGGATGGATGATGATGCATTTGTGGATTGATGTGTATACTTATGGACTAACAACCCAATGGATTGATGGATAGATTAACTGGTTGGATAGATAGATAGATAGATAGATAGATAGATAGATAGATAGATAGATAGATAGATAGATAGATAGATAGATAGATAGATAGATAGATAGATAGATAGATAGATAGATAGATAGATAGATAGGTGGGTGGGTGGGTGGGTGGATGGATGGATGGATGGATGGATGGATGGATGGATGATAGATGGATGGATGGAAGCGGGCGGGTGGGTGGAGGGATAGATAGATAGATAGATACATACATACATACATACATACATACATACATACATACATACATACATAGACATGAATTGGTAAATTTGATAGGTGTGATGGACAGATGATTGGATGGATTATTTGGTTGGATGGTACATGGATGTATGAAATAATTAGTTGGGTGTTTGAAGAATGGATAGATAGATGGAGTCACTGGTTGGACAGATGGTTTAATTGAGTAAAATGGATGGATGGATGGATGGATGGATAGAAAACTGCTTCCATTAATCCTGTGCGAAGTTTTTGGGCAGTAACATTTCCTTTTATTACTTCAGCACATTTACTTAAATTAAACATGTGTAGGTGACTCATGTAGCCCTGACCCTGATGTTTCTAATATTCTTAAACCGTATTTATATTCAGTCAGAAACCTGCTGATTGGTAGATATCGATCTGATGTGATCAACAAACCAACAGATTCAGATAACAGGATGAGGGCATCGACGAGGCTGGCTGGATCTGGGACCTTGTAGTGATTGGTTTTAGATATGTGGACACCACCCGCTCTTGACGCCCCACCATCTTTAACAAAGTTAATCCGCTGAAGGTCACGGCACAGAATGTTACAGGCTGTTATGGACTCGGATGCTGGACTGTGTGCAGAAGGTTATCTGGACGTATTTGTAGATGAACTTAAAACCTCTCTATCAAGAGGGGTTGGATATCATGACAGGCTTAATGAATTCATGATTAAATAATCTTTCTAACTCTGGAGCCTGAACCTCCTCTCACAGTCGGCCCGAAGCCCTCCAGTCTCTTTATGCCACTCAGATCATGGCCTTCTCTGTGTAACATGAGGTTTGTGGGTAAAAGAGGACAGTCTGTCAAACATCCAAACTGTTGCATAACAGGCTCATGTTTTTTTACAAGAACTGAAACAAGAGCACCTCACTGCCACGGATATCAGAGAGGCTGTTACAGTTAGAAGCATTGAGGATTTAGGATTTTTTTTATTTTAATGACTTTAATGAATGAATTTAAGTCTCTGAAAGTGTCCGAGCTTCAATATCAGCTGATCACAGTTCTTATTGGTTTAGAGGCTCAGTCATAAAAAAAACTGTTAGATATCAGCATGACTTTGATTTGTGCTCTTTTCACCTTTTAAAGGCTGTTACTTTTCTGTTTGTCTAGATGGCGGCGCTGCAGAGTCCGTTTTATGGAGATAAGATGAACCTGTTGTCTCTGTGTCAGAAGATTGAGCAGTGTGATTATCCTCCTCTACCACCGGACCATTACTCCGAGAAGGTAAGAACAACAGGACTAAGGACATTTTCTCTATAGATGTAATTGTCTTTTCGAAAGGACTTTTTTTTGTTTGTTTTCATGTCCTCCTCAATCCCAAGTCCATGACAGGCAGAGAGACACCGTTTCTTTCAACTGTGCATGAAGTAACAAGGAAGAGACGGGCAGAGCTTGCCCACTGCTAATTAGCTTAGCTGAAACACTGGGAGTACATGGGTAGTGTTAGCCTGCCTCTGCATACAGATATCAGATAAACAGTTCAGTATCTCTTAACGGTCCTGTGTGCTTGCTTTGACTCTTATTTTACTGTGTAATGTTACATAATTTTTAGACTAAGATTAGTACTTTATGTAATTCTCAAAAGAAATACATCAAGACTAACTGATCCATAGCCTCAGTTTCTCTACCTGCACTCTCAGCTTCCAAAACATGTTGTTCCTCCTCCGTATATTTTGGTTCAAATAGGTAACGTTGTAGATCTTGTGCTGCATCCCATTAACCTCAGAACTGGGAACAGGGAACTGGGAGTGACGTCATCTCCAATTTATCGGTGTTCCAGTTGAAGTCGGAAAAAAACATGCCGATCTACCAGGCTATTGTTAGTTGTTGTTAGCACGCCCTGCGTTGTTGTTCACAAATATTACAGGAAGAATGTGATTATCACTATGGCAGAATTTTTATAAATATAAATCTAACACTACTATGTATACAGCTGATTTAGAGCGACACACACTGGACAGAAGTGCAGATAAATTGATTTTTACAGGAGCTAAATAACTGTTCACACTGGGGGCATCCATCTTCGATTGCCAGCTCGGAGGTGGCGAGGCTTCCCCGAGTTCCCAGTAGGAAATTCCAACCTCAGGGGGCGTTCCAGTTGCAGTTTCCTACTCGGAACTTGGAAATTCCGACTTCCGACTACAACTGGAATGCACCATTGGTCAGTCCTGAAGAGATCATCCTTGTCCTCTCTTTCAAAGTCCCATAATCCTTAGTTCCAATCTTCTTGTACCCATAAAAAGAGGCTTTTTTGATGACCTGTAGTTTTGTTTCATATGCATGTTTTTTAACAAGTTACAATAAGCACACAGGACTGTGTAGAGTTGCTGAAGAGTTTATATGATGACTGTGGGCAGAGGCAGGCTAACACTTCCCATTGACTGCCAGTTTTTCAGCTAAACTAATTAGTGGTGGGTGAGCTCTGCCGGTCTCTCTCTTGTTACTGCATGCACAGAACAATGTCTGACTGCTTGTCATGGACTTGGGAGTGAGGCAAGAGATGAAAACAAAAAAAAAGTGTGGCATATCCCTTTAAGACAGAACTGTGAAAACTGGAGTTACTGTTCAACCTGTCATTAGTGTTTCTTGTTTCTGGTTTGATTGAACCTTCTCTTTCAAGCCCACCATGAAAAGAAACTCAGTTTAGTTACTCAGTTCACCTGAATAAAATGAACTAACAGGACTTATTGGCTGCAACAGAGAATTAAAGTTCACGCTAAACCTTCTGCCTCTCTGTTGTTGAAGTGACACGAGCAGCCCAACATGCTTCAGAGGTGTCTGTTATTAAAATTAATAGTTTTAACAACAGACACTTACTTATTCTACCTCTAATGATATCATATTTCAGCTGCGGGAGCTGGTGAGCATGTGCATCAGCCCAGACCCTGACCAGCGCCCGGACATCGTCTTCGTGCTGCAGATCGCCAAACAGATGCAGATGTGGACGTCGAGCACCTGAAACCTGCTCAGTGTGAGGACAGCTAGATCTTGAAAAACCCCTGGAGGAACATCTGCCTGGTTTCACCTGGACACCAGGAGACCACAGACAGACTGACAGGAGAGGACGGAGATGATGTCACATCCTGAGGCGGATGTGATGAGGAGATGATTGGTGTCAAAGGTGTTGGAGATTATGAAGCAGAAACTTCAACGTCTGAGGAGGTGATCTGAGGATCTGTGATCTGCAGGTTTTTATTTTTACTCCACAGACGGACGTTCATTCCATGATTAAACCCTCTGTGTGTCTGTTAGAGCTGTACTCATCTATCTTCTGTCTCTATAACCTTTTCATATTTCTTTATTATATCATCATAGCAAGCAGCTTTTTCAGGCATCAGCGGTTCTTCAGGCAAAGGTAGGAGGTATTTGGTTAACTGTGCTCCAATGGGTCTCAATATACAGTCAGTATAGGTGAGCATCAAATATGAGATGTACGTCTAAAAAAATGATGAAGACGTTTAAAATGCACAAATATGTTGATATATCTGAAAGCCCTCATTCAGCACCAGGTCCACCATCTTGTCTCCAACTTACCCATCCAGTTTAGAGACTGCCAGGAGAATTATCTCTGGTTTTAGAGTTGTTTTTGATATTTTCCGTAATGTTGCAAACCTGTTTTTGCAGTCAGACATAAGGGCCATTTCTAAGTCATTTTTATCTATCAGTCAGCCAATCAAATTTTATTTGTATAGTACTTTTTATACAAAATATTGTATCACAAAGTGCTGTATATGAGAAATAAATAAATAAAACAAAGTGAAAAAGAAGTAGAAGGTTGAATACAATGAAAATACAAGACCCCACCCAAATCCACAGTCCACATACAGCACACACACTCAAAGACATTAAGAGGAGATTGTAACAGAAAATAGAATTAGAGGACTGAGGAAGCACTATCTTGAAGTAAAACTTAGGACATGGATAGGAGAAAAGATTTTTAAAAATTACAGGGAAAAACAATAAATTAATAGATAACTAAAATAATGGTTAAAATAATAATATGGTAAAATGAGATAGCCAAACACCAAATGCGTAATTAAATTTGCTAAAGTAGGATAATTTAAAGAAAGTCAATTAACAGAGAAAAAAATGTCAAACAATAAACCTGAACTGAAATGGATAAATACAAAATAGTAACAAGATAAATAAAAACTAAATCGATAAGAAGAAATAATTATGATATACATAATCAGCTAAAAGCCAGACCACAAAAAGTCTTGAGTTTGCTTTTAGAGAGACAAACAGCAGCAGTAGGGGCTCAACAATGCTGCAAATACAGAAGTGCGAAGAGCTGCAGATCCCTGAACGTTCGCTAAAGGCTTGGTCCTGGTTTAATTTGGATGTCAGAGCAGAGATGCATCCTCCCCGGTTAACAGGTCACTCAGGTTATTCAACGATCAGACTGCAGCCTGACATAGTTATGACATTTCAGCCTCCAATATCAAATATAAAGCAACATAACACCTTGGACTTGTCACTAGCCAATCACAGGGCTGATATACAAAGACAGATATCACACAGACACTCACTCCTAAGGGCAGGAATGAAGTTAGCATTTTAGCAGTCCCTGTTGTCTCATCCGAAAGTCTTGGGATTTTAAGTCCAGCTGTTTTAGATAAATACCTGAATCAAGGTCTGCGATAGCATAATTTTAGTGTTTAATTTGCAACACAAAATGTTTCTGATAGTGCTCCAGTTTATAATAATGACATGGTACTGTGTTTGTATAAGTTTGATTGCTAATGAACTGCTTACTAGGACTACAAAAATAACCCAGGACCTTAAAACAATAACTCCTGACTGTTTAATTTTAACTCTATGACTTGTTTAATTATCAATGATTCATACATTATAGGGACAGACAGAGGAACAACCTGATAAACAACCTGCCTCGAAGTCAAACCTCCATTTAGTAGTTCAGTTATACTCAGAGAATAATCCCAGAGGCTTTAGGAGGGAACAGCACCAGGAGAGCATAAGGGCTTGACTACAACGACACATCATCCCTGCACCACCCTATTAGAGTCAACAATTAGCCTGACAGCATGTTTTTGCTCTCTGTGTGAGGGTAATCCACACATGCACATGGAGGACATGAAACTCCTCATAAAGTGGACCTGAGAAACAGGACTCAAACCAGGAACCTCCTAAGTTAGTAGCTAAATTGAAAAATTGATGCAAAACTGCACTGTTACATAAAAGGATGTTTTGATCCTGTAACCTTAAGTCTGAAAGTTTATTATTGTTTCTATCATCCATTCATCCATCCATCCAGCTATCTTTCCATTACAGCAGGGCGATATATCAAATTAATCAATTAATTAAATTTTTCTAAAGAAGAAAAATAGAAATCCAGATATTTCTTCCTTTTCTTACTCTGGTTGTAAGTTGTGACAATATTTAAAGAAATAAAAACAGGGAGTGTTTACTGTTTCCATCATGATTGGCCAAGCACCAGAACATTTTCAGGCTTATATTGTTTTCTGATCAGATCGTGTTCAGAGAGTTTCACATTTATGTTATACAAAAAAATGTAGATTTCAGTGTCATTGAATGAATAAAACTTTAATCGCCCCTGTGGGAATTTATCTGTAAAACACAAGCTACATAGGACATGAGCAACCACATATATTATTATTCAACTGGTTGCTGAGAAAGTACAAATTAGAATGGCATTAATTAAAAAATAAGAATAATATTGATGATAATGATGATAATAAAAACTAGAAAAGCGCTCAGAGACCTCCGCCAAGCAGCACAGTTCCCAGACGGTGATCCGGATCCACACCAAAATTGAATCACTTCTTCCTTTTCCCATGCTGAACATTTCCTGAAAATTTCATCAAAATTCATCCATAACTTTTTGAGTGATTTTGTTCACAGACAGACAGACAGACAAACAAACTCTCCCGAAAACATAACCTCTTTGGCGGAGTTAATAATAGATGAGCCTGCCTAAAACTACATCATGTAGCTTTGATATCAAAATTACAGAAATTCATGAAATTACAGCGAGACCTGTTTTATGTGATACCTATGCATTTACAGTTTTTGCCTGTACAAAGTTAAAGTTGATGAATTAAAATCAGAAATCTAGTTTCCATTGAAAATCTGGCATTTTATTTTCAGGCCATATCATCCAGCCTTAACATCCATCCATCTCTTTGGACTTTTAAACAGGCCTGGACTTGCAGAGTTATTTTTAAATAGTTGATGTAAACCCAGTAAATGTTGAATATTTGACCTGTTTTTGTCTTTTATACTCGTATATCTAACATATCATGCTTCCAGTTTGGTCGCTACAATGACACAAAAAAGGAAAAGAAAATATGTCTTCATTAGAGTAAATAATTAAACTTATAAAACATAGTTCTTTAAAAACAGGTATCTGCTGAATCTTTCTCTGACTTTGTGAAAGGGACCCTGTACATTAGGACACACTGACCATATATTAACATCAGTGTCTTTAATTATTTGTTGCATACAATAACACCTTACATTTGAATAATCTGTGAAAATAAAACAGACTGATGTATTTGTGAGTGCACTTTGGACAATTGGGCTGAATTGTTCCCGTTCTCACATCTATCTTAATGTACTCACTCCAATCTCAGAAATGTCTTCTACCATCAGTTTGGTGAAGAGGCATAAAAACACATCAGTGATAAAACTCTAAGAGAAAAAGATCTTTTACCCAGAGTGCATCGCACAACATTGTCAGCATCCATAAAGAGGTGCTCCTTTATTTCTCAAACTGTGCAGACTCATTTCTCTGAACATGAGACACCCCTGTTAATCTAACAGTCATTATGCCCACATGTGCAGGGTTAAGATAAAAACAGGGCTGAATTAGTTTAACAGGTTTGACATTGTTTGATGGTGGTGGTCAGGAATTTGTTTGGGAGTTTCAGTGTCTCACAAAATGGAAAATATCAGAATTGAGCATTTTCAGGAGATGTGTTACTGTGAACTTCTGTCTGAAGCAGAATATCGTCTCATAAACATGTGTTAAAGACAGCTCATATTCTTGTTACATTTTAAAAATACAAAGTTTAGACATCATACATGCTTCATCTTCATCTTTCATTATCATCTTCAGCAAACTGCTCTGAGATTTATGATGCATTTGTTTAGACTGATGTGTATTTTTCTTTGTGTGGAGTCAGTGTTTCTACTTCTGCTTTTATAATAAAAATGTGTAATAAAGATTTAAATCTGCAGCTGCAGAGAAAATGTGACTTCGATGTGTCTTTATTTGATCTAATGTAATTTCCTATTTTATTTTTGAACATTTAAAAAGTTCCCAAAATGCATCGATAAATCCATCCATCTGCTTCACCACATAAACTTTACTATAAAACTTAAGTGAGTTTTACAGTCATGTTATTTTTAACTAAATGCAGCTTTCAGTGTCAATGTAGACAAGCCTACCTACATGCAAACTACATCATGTAGCTTTTATATCAAAATTACAGAATTATTTCCAAAAAGGAAAAAGAAATTAGAGAAATTTGTAACATGACAGCAAGACAAGCCTCATTCTAAATCCATCCATCTGCTCTATCGCTGTTCAAGTCAATATGTGAAGACAGACAACCGTTCACACATTAACAGCTGAGGGCAAGTTACAGCCACTAATTAACTCAGTGGGAGGAAACCAGAGAACCTGAATAGACCCACTCATGCACAGGAGAACATGCAATCAAAACAAGGCCAGAGAGTCAAACCACTGTGCAGCACATAAATAAAACCAAGAGTTAACAAATAAATCTGATTCACTCTATTATCGTGTGTGTAGAGCTTTTGTTTTTTATAATTTCTAATGTTACATTTATGGGTTTGTTTACAGTTTTTCACAGTTCTTAACACACATTTCTCAGAACACTAACGGATTCCTTCAAATTGTACACACAAACCTGAAAGCCTCACACACAAAATGCTAAACCTGACACTCCCTTGTCAAGATGACTCTTTACCATCAAATCTCTTAACTGTTCACAAAAATGGAACTCGTGTTCTCATTTGGTACACACAGCCACATTCTCCAATGACACACACACACCAGTCAATTGATACACACAGCTCAGCATTTGCTGCACACTACCAAGCATTCACAGCACACTGAAGTGCAAACTTGAAAACCCAATTATAGAAATGCAACACAATGTGAATGGCATTGACTCATGAGAACTACCCATTTTTCCTTTTGGAAAAAAAAAAAGTCAAAAGGTCCTCTCTCTCTTTCCCCTCTCCTTCTCTGGTTGTAGTTGTCCATTGTTCATTGCTCACCAAACAAAGTGGAGTCTCAAGGCCCTTTCATGTTGCAGTTCTCCTGATTGAATATTGCTCACCAGACCTGGGCGTTTAGAGGTTTGCATACTTGTGTGTTGTGGGTCGATGCTATGAGATTTCAATTGGAGTGTGTGTGCAACAACTGACCATTGTGTGTACAGCTTTGACAACAAGGTGATGTGTAATTGGCATCAGATTGTAAAGAAGGAAAGTCAGAGTCAAATGCAGATAAGGGAGTGTTTAGATGTAGCAAATTGGGCCGAGCAATTGGTACTTGAAATTAAGGTTTTGCAAACTGTGCCAAATTATCAATTGTTGTGTGTTAAGAACCGTGAAAAACTGTAAAAGGCCGACAAGGGACGAGAGGTTAAACTCTCTAAGCAGCACATCAGCTTCATGCCCTTCACTGAAACTACTAAACTACATCGTCCCTTTCAAAATAAATTCAATTCAATTCAGTTTTTTTGGACATCAAGTTTATGTTTGCTCTACGCCAATCAAGCCTTACTTTTTATCAGTTCATTTTTATTTTTATCAGACCTGCTCTAAAATATATTCTTGGGTGCCAACACAAGTAACAACCAGCTCCATATGTTCTTAGTATGTGCTGCTGTCCTGGGACAAAATCACAAATAAAATATTTCTTCCATAACCGTGATACGAAGAAGAATACAAAGCTCCATAAAAAAAAAAAAAAACATCTTTACACTAAGTGGTCTTTTTTATTTGATGTCCAGATAACAAGCAAAAGTTTATTCTTTCTTGATTGGGTTGGCATCAGCAGCAGTCTCTAAGGTGTGTTGTGCCCCCTTGTGGATAAATGTGTGTCATTACAGCATGAATACAAATATCCATCTGGGGTGACGAGGGCAGGAGCCCATCCCAGCTGACATTGGAAGAGCCCGAGTGTCATGAGAGAACCCACACATGTATGGAGAGAACATACAAACACCAGCCTGCAATCAAACTGGCAACCTTATTGCTGACCACCATGTTGCCTGAATAAAAATATATACTTATAAAATCAGCTAAGAGGAGTACTAAGAGGCCAATTTTTCTTCAGTCAATTTATAACACATACATTTACATTTTGGGTTTTATTTTGTGCACATTTATGCTTTATTTCACCTCTTCTAGGAGTGCTCAGATTATCAAGAATCATGTTGAATAGTTTCAGCCCTGTCTTTTTCTCTGTGCATGCATGCATAACTATAATACTTTAAAAAGATTATTTCTGTAGATGAGCTCAAGTTAATGTAAAGCGCAACATGCAGAGGTTTATTATGAAGAAGCATTTATATGATTTTTCAACACAGACAAATTTATGGAAAAAAAAGTATTAAAAAAAACAGCAATACTCAGAGATCACAAACCTCACGACAGGCATTTGCAACATTGGTGGGTGAGTTACTGTCAGAGATGAGGAAGACTGTCCTCAAACTGTTAATAAACAATTTAAAACTCTTCTGGACCTGCATCTGGGTTCAGATTGTTATGAAAAACACTTAATCCTTGTGAAATGACCAACATTCCCTGGAAATGTCACTAAAAGCTGTTCAGAAACTAGCAAATTTTTTGGCAAAAATGTGACTTCGGTGGTGAAAGTGAACAGCTCACTGTCCTGCATCATGTGTTAAGCCTTATGACAAAACTAAGACAGCAGACAGTTGACTACACTACAAAGTCTCCAATGGCGTTTTTTAAATATATTTTTTGGGCATTTTGTGCTTTTATTGATAGGAGAGAGAGTCAGTGGATAGGCTCGTGAAACGGAGTGAAAGAGTAGGGGAAGGCACTCTGCAAACTGGTCACAGGCTGGATTCGAACCTGGATCGGTAGAAGCATGTATATGGGACATGCATGGTTGCTAAACACTCTGCCAAACCAGCACCCCATAATGGTATTTTAACTGTTCAAGGCTGTGCCTCCATTCCTTGACTACAGAAACCAGAATCAAAAGAGCACCATAAACGTAAAGATTGTTGTAGGGTGAGCAGAGAACCTACACCTACTTGGATGGGACAGACTGATAAGAGAATTACAAAAATCCAGTCTAGAGGAAACAAAAGCACTGATCAGGTTTTCAGGATCACTCTGAGACAGGAGAGGTCAGACTTTAGCGATGTTGTGATGAAAAAAAGGCTGTTCTTGACTTTTGTTTCATACGTTTTATGAACATTGGCCAAATTGTTTCTATAACAGAAACCACATAACACATGACTGAACTCAAACATTTTTATTGTAAATCATGGAAAAACACGTGTAGTGTCTCAGGAACTATGAGGAAGTTACATCAATAAACACATTTTACAGGCTGTTTTTTTAGGAGGTGTCCATGGTCTGTACACTCTCCTCAACCACCTCCAGAGCCAGCGGGGTCACGGCCTTCGTCAGCACGCCTGTGGTTCCTCGCTTGTACTTGTAGTCCCCAGTTCTGCAGCAGAAGAGGAAAACTCAGTTAGAACCAAACAGACACGTGCTGTTGGATTAAATGTTGGTCTCCACATAATAACCTGACACACAGCATGACGTTAGTGATGTTAGGCCAAAACATGCAGACAGATCTCTGAACACCTGTTAGTAGGCCTGTCACGATAACAAATTTTGCTGGACGATAATTGTCAAAAAAATTATTGACGATAAACAATATAATTGTCAATACTGTTTTGATTTTTTCTCATTTTTTTCATTAATGTAATTATAATATATGTCATAATAAAGTGAGTACACCATATCAAAAGCAAGAAACTTTTATTTCTTAAAAGTATTTAACTGTAATTGGAAAGTCAAGATCTTTTAAATAAAATAAATTAAACAAACAATATAATAAATTTAACAAAAAAAAGAAAAAAATCCGATGAAAATTAAATGGACTCTCTTTTAGGAAAAATTGCATGTCAATAAAAATAATTATATTAACCAATACCAATAAAAAATAGACCCTGTCTCTGTAAAGAAAAAACCAAACTCCAATAAAAAAAACACACACACAAAAATAAAACAATAAATAAAAGGGAGCTTATACAGTTCTAGAATTGTTTGTGACATGCACTTTCTCCCAGTCAATCAGTACCGTCTGTCAAATGTTTGTAACATTACTGGCTTTTCCACCGTATTGACGGGCTGCATTTCTTTTGCAATGTAGCGAATGGCACTGTCTCTAATTTATATTTACTTTGCCAACCAAATGCCTCAGTAAGCACTGGCTGTCAGGACGAAGGCTTCGCTGCACCTCTCCTTCTCCTTCGCCACTACTTTCAAACAAATGCGACATATCGGCTCGTCGGTGTTCATGAGCTCACACCTTGTTCATTCTGTTTAAAACCAAAATATTCCCACACTAGGGCAGGCGGTTTAGGAACTGTATCTTTTGTGCCTTCATTCTTATTAGCGTTTTTTTCCTTGTTACTCCTCATGACGCTCACTTCAGCTCTGTGTGTGTGTACACGTGAGCGGCACCGCCTCTCCCCCAAAGATTGTATTTCTGACAGAGGCTCACTCCGCTATAAATCCGCTATAGAACCAATGAACTCCAGTGTTAAGAAAGATGGACAGAATGAGCCATCTTCTCATTTAGCCTCTTTGGTAGAAAGAGAGGAGGAAAACAAACACGCATGCACGTGTCAGTTTACTGAGGCTGGCAAACTTACCGAGGACGTTTTTATTTATTGTTGGGTTAATTGATTTATTGATTATCGTGACAGGCCTACCTGTTAGTACAAACTTCAGATCGTTGTGAGGGTTTCATTGTGCACTCGTCACTCCGTCTATACTCACAGCGCAAAGACTCCACCCTCATTTACTCTTCATGCAGAACAAACACGAGCAGATGGTTCATTAATAATGAAAGGCTGTTACATGATCTGATGTTGATGTGAAATCAAATCTGAAATATTTTATTCATCTCCAAAGGGAAATAAGGTTCTTTAAGTTGCTCTTATACATATTATAGCAGCAGGAATATCAAATAAAGACATTAAAGTAGACAACAGCATAAAATAATTAAGTAAACAGGTAGCAACATCAAGAATCTCTAAGTTATCAACTTCTTTATTAAAAATAAAAAATATGTGAGACTAAAAACAAGACCAAAGAATTTGCACTATTAATATTACCAATATTTATAATATGAATACAATATGACAGCACTGAGTGACAGCAGACCACATTTGGCTTGCACTGGATGTTACGTTTCCTCAAATACTAACAAATATCAGGGGAGAAAACAGAGAAAAACTTTATTCTCCAGGACCTGACAGAGCAGTGATGTTAATAGTGAGAAAAATGATGCACTTAAAGTCCAACTTATACACCAGAACACCTCTGAACAGCTTCAACAGTATTTCTGAATCCTGGTGTGAATGTGCACAACAGTTTCCCCTTGAACGTCGATGTAAACAGGGCATTAAAGAAGGATTCTCTGCATTAATCAGGGATGTGGTATTAAGGGGGACTAATGGTTTGTAGACAAACTTAAACAAAATGGAAGAAATTCTAGGATAATTTCAGAATATCCCTTGAACAGGGATACACCAGCACCTTTGTCTTTCATGTCTTGCATCACTCCAAAGTCCATGATAGACAAAATTTTTTGACTGTGTGTGCAGTCACAGGGAAGAGCTCGCCTACTGCTAACTAGCTGAGCTCCAACACTGGGAGTCAATGGGTAGGGTTAGCCTGCCTCGGCCTACATATGAAACTAAACTGCAGGGTGCCTGTACATCCCACTGCAGAGGTGCTTGTAAGCAGGTCAACAAATCAAAGCCTCTGTTTATGAGGAAGATTGGTACGAAGCACTATGGCAAACTTTGAGAGAGAGGACGAGGATCTAAAACCTAACCTATTTGAACCAGAATACACAAGGAGGAACTACATGATTTGGAAGCTGAGGCAGTGGAACAGTTAGTTTGTGTATGTGTATATGTTTTCTAAATTTCCGTAATGTGCTAATCTTAGTCTTCTAATAAACAATAATAAAACATAAATAACAGTAAAAATGAGTCACAGGCTGAAGAAGGTTGCTGAAGAGTTTATCTGATGACTGTCGGCAGAGGCGGGCTAACACTACCCATTGACTAACAGAGTTTGAGCTAAGCTAATTAGCAGTGGGTGAGCTTTTCCTTTTTACATCATGCACAGTTGAAAGAATGGCGTCTATCTGCTTTTCATGGACTCAGGAGTGAGGTAAGACACTAAAAGAAAAAAAAGTTGGCATATTCCTTTAATCACACATTGATGAGAGGAAAGGAATTCAGGGTTTCCATTCTTTTCTAGAAATAATTTTCCAGGACTTTTCCAGGATGTCTGATTTACAAGATGTACAGTTGATGGCTTTAAAAAAATCAATAAAATAGATATTCTTTGACATTCATAGAAATTACAGAAAATTTATCACAGAACAGCGCCATGACACCCACAGAGTCCAGTGTGACATGATCAAAAGTTACTAAAAACAAGATTCAACGTTGATGACCGATATCTCTGGCTAGCTCCACCATATTGAACTCAACATTTATTTGTTTTTAACTCTCAGGCATGAACATTGTCTGCTAGCTATCCTTTAAAGTCTGGCTTTTATACAGCGTCTTACTAATATAAATGTTTGGTCTATACTAATTTTTAAAATTTGGTTTACTCTACTTTTTATTAATGTACTTTGTTAATTTACTGTTTAAGTAGCCTAAATTTTATTTTGCCACTTTTTATAATTTCTTTTTTTCACCATTGTTTTGAGTTAACATACTTTATTCCTTAACTTGCATGACTTTATCTACATTAACAACACACTAACAAGGTAGCAGTGAGTAAAATCTTTTTCCAGGATAACAAGCTTTTCAGACATTTTACTTTTTTCCTCAGTTTCCATGTTTTATATGACTTAAAAACTGGTCAATCTTTTTCCATGTTTTCCAGGACAAGTGGGAACCCTGGCAGTGACCTTATTTTAGCTGCCATAAGTTTGGAAATGCGAGACCAACTTTTGATTCCTATTTTTTCTGATCTACAAAAGTTGGTTCCCTTCTTCATACTGATGTGTTAATTGAGATCTCCAAACAGAATAAGACTTGTACCCAGCATGACTGGTGAACTGGGTTTTAAGTTTGGACAGTTAAAAGTCTTAGGTCAAATTTGCAGGCCAGGAAACTACTAACAAATAAATCTGTATGTTGACAAATCGAGCTGGAAGGAGGAACAATTCTGACATGTTCTAAAACAAACTGTTGTGGGTCACTCCATTTACATCGGGAAGGTGGCGTCTAATCTTTGAGGGTCTAAAGAACACACTGGATGAACAGATTAAATATGTATGAGACTACAGATGGTGTGTTCGGGTGTACTTCTCACCTGACTCCCTTCTTGTTGGCCTCGTCGTGCGGTCTGATGTAGTCCACCTTTCCTTTAGTGATCACACACAGGTCGATGTTGCTGCCAGAGCCGAGGTCGTTAAAGATTCCTGCAGCGATGGCATCTCGGACCATCCTCTTCGCTTCCTCCTCCTTTAAAAAGATGACAGACATGCAACATTATCAAGCTGTAAAAAAACAAAAACAAACAAAAAAAAAAAACGGGGTGAGAACTGATATGATCTTAAGGATATTGATGCAGTTATTGCTCTGATTCTTTACCAATGCCATTCTCAATGCTTTTGGCTTTTCTTTTATTTCCTAGCTGCAGTGTCAAACATGCTGATGCTGTGCTGCCAAGAGGAATGCCTCAAGACGATGCTGATGACATTGGACACTGTAAAGCTAGTGCTGTTTTATGTAAACCAGCCAATAGTTCAGTCACTTTGTCTGCCACCTGCCATGATCACATGATTTACTTCCTTGTTGTTGTTACTGCTGACTGTCTCCTGATAAGGTTCTGAAAAATTGTACATATATCTTGAGCAGGTTGTTGTCCATGTCTCTGAAACTGTTTAAACCCAGCCCTAAAAACAGTTTACGATCCAGCAGATTACAAAAACAAAAAAGGGTGAACTCACCTCCATGTCAGGTTTGTAGCGGTCCTCAAACACCGCCATGGCAGCCAGAGAACCAGAGCCTGAAGGAGAAAAACACTTAAATCATTCAAGTGTTCAGTGAAATAAAACAAAAACCTTCAACTCAAACACATTTGTTCAAAATTAGTACATCCTTGAGGTAAAACGAAGCCATGTTGGGAACTACAGAGACAACAAAGACACAACAACTCTCATAATTATCTCTTCTCATCAAAGCAGCAACCATCATAAACCTATAAACTATGGATGGTGTCAAAAAAAAAAAAAAAAAAAAACTAGGGCAAACAACAAATCCCACAGTGACTTTCTAAAAGGGGCACATCACCTCTCAACATCAGCATTAAAAACTTTTCCTTTAAAGTGATACGCCAATTTATTATTTTTTTATGTCTTGCCTCACTCCCGAGTCCACGACAAGCAGATAAGACACCGTTCTTTCAACTGTGTGTGCACTTACAAGAGACAGGCAGAGCTCACCCACTGCTAATTAGCTTAGCTCAAACTCTGTTAGTCAATGGGTAGTGTTAGCCTGCCTCTACCTACAGTCATCAGATAAATGCCTCAGCAACTCCAAACAGCCTTGTGTGCTTTCTGTGACTCATTGTTTTTCTGTGTTATGTTACGGTATCTTCTATCGTCGTATTATCTTCTTGAACTCGTGAACAGAGGCTTAATTTTGTTGACTTACTCCCTTGGTGGTTTGCACTAGAAATGTGACGTTCGTGTATGAGTTGAGTCTTTTGAATAGCTCTTTAAGGTGAACAATGAGAACCGATTTGCAGTGCGAGTGATCCGTTCGTTTGTGAGCCATTTTTGTTATTGTGGATAATTTACAATGAATGATGGCTTGCAAACGTACGCCTCACTCACACTTTCAACATGGATCTCACTGTTTACTTCAAAGAGCTGCTAAAAAGACTCAACTCGTCACATTTCTCGCTCAAACCATCGTAGAAGTAGGTCAACAAAAAGCATCTGGTTACGAGTAGAAGAAGATAATACGGTGATAGTAGAAGATATCAAAACATAACATGGTGGAAAAAAAAAGGGTAACAACAAACATGCAGGACCATTTCGAGTTGCTGAAGAGTTAATCTGATGACTGTCTGCAGAGGCAGGCTAATGCTATCCATTTACTCCCTGAGTTTGAGCTAAGCTAATTAGCTCGGCCTGTCTCTTCTTTGCTACTACGTGCACAGTCAGAAGAATGGTGTCTTTCTGCTTGTTATGAACTCAGGAGTGAGGCACCACATGAAAAGAAAAAAAGGTGGCATATTGCTTTAATGTAAGGATTCTCACCATGGCATGGAACAAGGACGGCGGTCTATTAAATGCCCTAATGAGGCAATAACTTTGTCTTGACAGGTAAACACACTGAGCATTGTGTTTGTGTGGGACGTACCCATGGTGACGTAGGGCAGTTTGTCAGTGGATCCATGAGGGTAGATGCTATACAGGTGTGGGCCATTACAGTCAACTCCTCCAAGGACAAGAGCCGCCCCGATGTAACCCTGATACCTGAAGATACACACACCTGCATTAAAACATGTCTGTGCACAACAGAGACTCATGATTAAAAAAAACTGAGACCACGTGGGAGCTGCGTACCTGAAGAGCATCTGTTTGAGCATGCGGTTGGCGGTGGCCACGCGGGGCAGCCGACCCGTGGAGAGGGAGTGAAGCTCCAGGTTTGAGGAGATGATCTGAGTGGTCATCTCTGTGTCTGCAGCTGTTCCTGCCCCACAACAGCTGTACAAGGAGGATAAGAGCAGAACGTTAGACAGTCAGTGATGAATCAAAACAAGCTCTGGACGCCTTGCATGAACCAAATAAATGATTTTTTTTTAAGAATTAATGACTGAATTAAATATCCTTCCAATATGGAGCACTGGACACTAGCTGTAATTTTTGGCATTTTATCTTTAAGTCAGTTAACAACCACTCACTAAATGTTCGGGGAGATGTAGTGGATCTTGGAGCAGTTCTTGTCTGCCACCACCATGCCCTCTGTGGCTCTGGTGTCAGCTCCGAGGACGACGCCATCCTACACGGTATAGAAGATTTAGAGTAAATACATTTGTAGGATTTGCAGCCTGTTTTCTCTGGAGCAGCTTGATCTCAGTCACTCACCTTGAATACCAGCCCACAGATGGTGGTTCCTGTTTTACGAGCAGCAGGTAAAAAGGATCCTACTTTGTTGGCCTCAGACTCCAAAACTGCATTTCTGAAAACAACAGGGGGAATGTTAAAAAGAGGCCATATGACTGAGACATAAATAAATCAGCCTTTTGATATGAACACCACGAGCAATGTGAATGCAGTTATAAATAACAGCTCCACTTTAACCAAAAGCTTTCTGGACAAAAACATATTTAAATACCAAGCATATTTAACTATTAATAAATCAATCTATTAAAATCAAGTGCTGTAAGTCTCAGATTTGAGATCAAACCTGAATCTTTATCCTGCTTTTACAGTCATTTTCTTTTGAAGGAAACTTTTCTGAAAATAACGTCTTATCATGGAAAACCACATGTGGTTGTTTTAGTTCAGCATTCTTATCAGGACTGGGTAATATTATGTAAATTTTAATAGCAGTATTTTATTCTGCAATATGTGCTTTAATATTTAAAGAAACTTTGTCTACAAATGTGTCTTTTAATGCATCAAGATCTTAAATTAAGTACTCCATGAGCAGCCCTTTGTTTCTGATTTCTTAAAGAGCACCACTGCTGAAAATCTGAAGTTTAGACTATTTTTAATAATAGTGTCAGAACAACTGCCTCTTTATTTAGATGTTTACTGGAGATACACAATATTTTACAGATGACATTAGCTTTTACAGGCATGTTATGCAAAACTGTCCATTATTGCAGGGACCAGGATGTAAGCTAGAGGAGGTACTGACCAAAAATCGACATGACACACTTTTGTTAACACATGACTAACATTGCATATCCTTCTGTGACTATTGCACTCGCCTACTTACAACATTCAGCCCTAACTCGTACTGCTAAATTATGCTAACAAAGAAATTAGGCCTCTGCTAAACAGAAGACACATTTTGTGTATCAATACAAATGTTAAAGAACCAATGCAGCCCCAGATACTGAGACAGCAAATAAACCTTTGGTATATCACCATCCATGGTGAAGTTTACAAAAAATAAAGGATGACATTAAAGGCCAAGCTACATGATGCAGCACTTTCAGTAAAGTTTCAAGTCTCTGAAGATCTGGAGTGTAAGTGTTTTAAATCACAGAATCCTTCAGATATTCACTTACTGCTTCTGTTTAAAAAACAAAGAACAAAACCTGCTGGAAGTTTTGTGTCAGTCTGTTTCTAAACGTTTCATGCATCTTAATACATGTTGTATTGTGGTCTCTCCATCAGTCCTTAAATCACATTAGTATTTCATGTTAATATTTAGGATGGAAAAAACACTGGCATCAATGTTGTATGTCTTGTTTCCTTGCAATTTTTGAAACAAACAAGCAAATGTCAATTTGGAAACAAACCCCCCCCTCTTACAGAATACATACATAATTTTTTAGCTCTTTTATTGAGTATGTTTGTACCTATCTGCTCATTCAAGATTTAACCGTGTCCATTACATAGATCTACTGAAAGCAGAACAGTTTGTCCTCGCAAGAAAAAACAATTGTTTTCTGTGATTAACCAATTCAATACAGTTCTCAATATGTCTCAAAATTAATTTCAATATTTGTGTGGCATAAATCACATATATACATACTAAATTCGTCGGATTGTGGATTTATATAATTATATGTACATATGCCGACGGAAGAAACGTTCCGTGCGGAAAAAAATAAATGAAAAATAGCACAGAAAATACAATTTCGTTCTGCCACAAAAAGGATAAACATGATACGACTTTTTTTCTCAGTAAAACATGTTTTAGTTTCTAATCCTCACACTCGGTGAATGTTCTTGTCGAGGATTGTAAAGCCCTGAGTCATTGTATGAGCTCAACATGAGTTAGCATCACTGACAGAATAACGGAATAACATCTTTATAAAGAAAAACGGCCGCAACCAAACACTTAAACCACATTGAACCCATTATTAAAAACACACCAGGCTGGTTTTCATTCCTCTGAGCGTCTCTTACCTTTTACAGTTCTCGAAACTGAAACCGCTGATCGGCGGCCGGTTCACTGCCAGAGTCGCCATCTTGGAAAATAAAGCGCCGTTTCCCGGAAGTGCAGGAGGAAACTGCTGATTAGTGCTTTTTCTTCTTCTACGGCTGATTTGCAGGCGGCGAACGTAGAAGGCTTTGGGTTACTGCCAGAAACGGAGCTACCTCATATTTCAACAAAATTATTTTTAAAAAGTCTTTTAGAAGAAATGAACGTACAGACAATATAGAACTGATGAGTAAAATAACATGTCCGGACGCACAATGTAGGATTGGTTCCCTCATGATATGCTGAGAGCGCAAACTCTGCCTTACCAAAACTGACTTAGGCCTGCTCCTTTCAGTGTGACCAACTTTTTGTGTAATTATCCAATGAATGTTATACAAAAAACATCTATCTCTTGATTTTCAGATTTACCGAGACAGTGACAATAAGGTTAAGCAATATGGTAGCCTACATGTGTATTTTACAGATTTAGCCTAACACATGATGTCCAAAATATGAAAATACCAGCAAATATTCAAATGTCAGTCAATACTGAAATGTATTTTTTAGGGTGATGTTGGACAGTAGGCTACCAATATATAGTAGGCTACCAATATATAGTATGATATTACTGGCTAAAAACATGATGAAAATATATTGGCTGTCTTTTGTCTGACATTAATGAATAGAGACAGAGACAAGGGATAATGAATGAGGAATGTCATGCAGGAAAGGATCCACAAGCTACAACAAAACCCACAACTGCCTCACTTTGCTGCATGTCTCCTGGGCAGCAATAGCTCAGTCCAGAAGGACTTT
The DNA here is from genome assembly GCA_036419115.1 of Scarus forsteni. Lineage (NCBI taxonomy): Eukaryota > Metazoa > Chordata > Actinopteri > Labriformes > Labridae > Scarus > Scarus forsteni. The sequence continues at coordinate 379,022 of JAZDUH010000227.1, read as the reverse complement.
CTGGTTTAAGTGCAGACAGAAGCAAGACTGTTTGGTCTGGTAGCTGAGGAGGTATCAACTGACTTCCTGAGCACTGCTGAAATGCCCTAGAGCAAAGCACTGAACCTCAAAACTGCTGGGCATAGGCTCCAAGACAAGAGCTGGAGCCTATCCCAGCTGACATCAGGCAAGAGGCAGGGTACACCCTTGAATCATTCATCAGCCATTCACGCTCACACTCATACCTGAGGGCAATTTGGAGTCACCAATCAACATAACGAGCATAGTTTTGGTCTGTTGGAGGAAGCAAGAGTGCCAAGAGAAAACATATTCAAGCACAGGAGAGCATGCAATCTCTACACAAAGAGGCCCTGAGCGCCAGAGGGATCAAACTAGCAACCTTCTTGCGGTCAGGCATGTATACTACAACTTACCTGAACCATTTATTGCAGTTTTTGTTGAGATGCAGCAGAGCTTCAGATGTTCTTTTAACTCTCTTTAAGGAAAGATGGATCCACTTTTACTGTCTCATTTAATCTTTATCAATTCAGAGAGGTGAATGAAAAGAATAAAAATAGTTTGATGTTTGTTTGAGAGGTAGCTTGCATCCAAAGAACACTGGCTTCACTGTAAAAAAAAATGGTAGTGGGTGATGTTTCTGTCTATTTGTGAAATTTAAACTTTGCCTGAAAATCTTTTAGTTAGAGACAAGAAATCACCCAGTATGTGTGTGCTGAACTTTTTCATCAAACAGATACTGAGATTATTTTATTTTATGTTACTGATGCATGGATTTTAAGTCTATTGTACATCTTTAAATGTTTTGTATGCTTTGATATTTTCTCACACTCTGATGCACCTAACTTAAGGTTATCCATAAAAGGACTTTACTGTAAGCATGTCTGAACAGATTAAAGTGAAAGATGAACATCTTACTCCTGGATCAGCCCCAATTAAGCCTCAAGAATATTGCCCTAGTCTGGCTCTAGATATTTTGTTTTGTGCATCAGAAAAACATCTCATGCTTCCATATTTTTGTTGCATGTTCTTATATCGTGACAACACTAAGGAAGAGTTTCCTCATCCCGAAGTTAATCTCTTCCGATCTGGCTGCATGTTGTTGTTCTTGTTTTTTAATGATGCAAGTCATGCTTCCCTTTTATGATGTGCTGCTGGTTAAAAACCGGACCAATGCCAGCTCTGTGCCAGCTGGATGTCAAGGTCGAGCAGGAAACAGGCTCCAGATCAGATACTGCGCCTCCTCACAGATAGATGAGTGCATTACTCTGATTAAGCTCTTGATTAAAGCAGAGAGGAAAACCAGGTGGATGAAGGTGTAATCATGAGGATCTCAGTGACCCATAACAACGATTTAACGTCTGACCTGCAGGTGAAGAGTTTTCATGGTCCAGTAAACCAGAGGGAGTTACATATCCTCATAGCAGGGTGTTAATATGCACAAGAGGGGTGTTATTAAGATTTAAAGAGGTAGATCTGAATGATAAAAATTTTTTAAGCTCCTGCTAACCCGAGTTAACCTCTCCCTCCATGTTGGACGGTCAGTTTAAATTCAGGCTCTGCAGCTCCTACCTCCAGAGGAACATGTTTGAAGTCCCATAAACCATAAGATCAGGAGTAACCCGCAGCCTCCTACCCTGAACTAGAACCACTGTTATGTCCCTGCAGGTGAACAAGTGCCCATCAGCAAAAGTACAGCTCTGGTTTAAGAGTTTTCATGGTAGTCAGAGGCAGACAACCAGACACTCTCACACCTACAAACACTTCAGGATCACTAATCATAGCAAGCATTTCCATAGGAGGAAAACAGAGTATCCAGAGAAAAATCCCACACATGCAGCAGGAGAACATTTAAACTCCTCGCTCTTAACCTGGAATACCGAGCATCTTGTTGGTATCTATTTTGGGAAATATCTTGAGACATTTGTCACAGCTTTCAGCTAGAGACAAGAAAAAACACAGACAAGAAATCTAGAAAATGGGAAGGAGAAAATATGGTCAGGTTTGAAGTGATGAGGAGGAAGAAAAAGTGTTGGTTTTGTGGTTTAATCAACAAAGTACACAAGGAAATGTTACTCCACAACTGCATCGTTTATTTTGTCATCATAAACAGATCTGAATTACGCACATATGTTTGATTTAAGTCTTAATAAACAGGGTGCTTTCAGGAAATGGGCACATAATCTATGCAAAGGATAATACAGACAAAAGACAGAAAATAAACAAAGACTAATGCTTGATTGCTAAATTATGCAGACAATAAAGGACAAAGTCCTCATGCTTGTCCATATTTGGCGTGCAGCATCTCGAGCAGCAGGTTTTCACCCTGCATCTCTGTATTCATGTGTGTGTTATAAAGACACTCCTCAGCCAGCGAACTTAATGAACGTAACTCTGACACAGCCTGCAGCAGGAGAGAGAAACGCTCCTGCAGGTGAGACGAGAGGTTCAGAGTGTTCTCTATCAGAGCTCCAATAACCTGCTGATGGATGCTGTCGATGAGCAGATGGTCCTCCAGGTGGTTAACTTCTGTTAAGGAAGGGGAGACAAACAATAAATATACTTTAACATCAGCTGGTCAATTATTAGGATGCTCTTATTAACAGGGCTATATTTAATTTGCTTCACTCATACTTAAGTGGAAAGTGCCCCAAAGTGTTCCCAATCTTGATTTGGGTAAGAGAAATTTCAGCTTTGCTGCTCCTGCACACTGGAATCTGCTGCAGGAAAAACTTTAAAAACTGTAGATTTTTTAAAAGGCAGATTGAAGACATTAGAGGAAGATGGTTCTGGAAGATGCTTTGACTCTTGACTTTTGTGAGATATTAATTTGTGTTTATCTCTGTTTTTTTTTTCTTTATCTTATTCTGCTGCGGCCAGGGCACTCTTGTAAATCAGATTCTTAATCTCACTTGAATAAATAAGATACATAAAAAAGAGCTTTAAGAAGAAGATCTGAGAACAAGTGAGACCTGCAGCTCATTTTGTTTATGACCACAGTAGAAACCAAAGAAAAACCAAAAAACCAAATGACGTAGTGAAGCAGATCTCTAAACTCAAAGTTTTTGTTCAAATGGTTTCTGAAGATCTCAGACAGGTATAGCTTTGCATTAACAGAGGAGCTGGATGAGAACAGGCCAAACTCAAATGCAAATGGGGGAAACATGGATGTTGAAAAACAAATGTAACTGATCAAAACACAAATGCAAATTGACAAAACACTCATGCAGCACAGATGTTTATGCATGAGCTAAATCCAGGGAAGTTTTGTAATTTGAAAACAAATAAGATTGAACAAATGAAATGTGAAACTGAAATTTCACTGTGTGATATTGACTTAAAAAAAAGAAAAACACTAAACTGAATCACTTTATTTACAGGTGTCAAGAGAATATAGTGTAATGTTGTGTCATATCTTTCAAAGTGCCCATGTTCCCTGCAGGCAACATCATTTGAGGATGCATTGCGAAGCTGTCTCTCACAATTCTACACCCGTTTTAGTTGCTACCATATCCCGTAGCCAGAACAAGGCTAGAAGTTAGAAACTGAGAAAAATAAAATCTGAATGTGAAAAAGAGAGATGAGGGTAAAAATAAAGAAATCTGAAACCAAATGGATAAGATTTAACTTAGTATTAATCCTGCAACTGAAAAATGATGAAAAAAAACGAAAAAAATCGAAAGAATCTAAAGTATATTTATTTTTATAATCTTTTTTAACTCAATAATGTGTTTTTTCTTATTTTTAAATTAAGAACAAGCATTGATATTTCAATTTCAATTTTATTTTTTCAATCTTTTTTATTTTCAAATTACAACACATTTTTCCTGAATTTACTCCCATATTTTTGCTCATGAAAGCCTATCTAGACCTTAGTCCCTCTCCGGTGCACTTTTTCTGCTTGTTGAAACTCTTGCCTTTGTAATCTCTTTAAAAGCTGTACACGTTTACTTTACTTAAAGCCTGAAGAAAATGGGCTTTTAGTGAAGCAGCTAATGCTAACAGCAGGGTGAAGTGAACTAAAGGTAGCTGCACAACATGTTTGTGTATGTTCACATTACTTGTTGAAAGTCTGAAGGATAAACTTCAATGTGTGAGCATTCTTTCATTAGTCAAGAGAAGTTTAACAGTTGGCCGAATATAATCAGTCCCAATGCGGTGACTGGGCCAAGGTTAGCATGTTGTGAGTTAACCTGTAATGTTTTGTGGTAAAGAAGATCAGTGTTAGCCATTAATCTGCATGAATTTGTGGTTTGTGTGTGTTCAGGAAGAGAAGTTTAACAGTTGGATGAATATAATCGGTCCTTTATGTGACCCCATTGCCCTTTGTTTGTACTAACGATAGCCCAGAAGGTAGGCCAAGTTGCAACTGTCCCACTGAAATGTTTGAGGGAAATGAGATTGCGTATCTGTTGAATGGTTTGTGTGTGTTCAGGACTGTAAGTTGCTGGAGCGACCCGCTTCCCTCGAGTTACGCTGCTCTATTGTGAATTGCATTGCTTTGGCTCAATAGCATATGAAGGCAACCGTCCTCAAAACCAGCCATTCTGAACAGAGTGGTTGTGTGAGCATGGAAAGAATGTAGCTGTGCTTCATTCACCGGCTTTGTGGACCAAAGTACGTTACTAAGCTTTTATGAAGACATCAAGAATCCACGTTTAACTGCAGAAAAGGAGCAAAATATGGGACTTTTAAGGGGAGAGGGGTGCAGCAGTCACTGACCTGGGTTAAAGAGGAGGAGGAACCTGATGCAGTTGAACTCTTGTTGGTCAACTTTAAGGACCTGAAGCTTCTGAACAAGATCAAGTCCTCTGTGGATCAGACCAGAGAGCACAGGACCAACAAGAGGGGAGACAACAGCTGACAGATCCATCTGGACGAGACGACACACAGGCAGGAAAGAAGAGATGCAAAACCAGCCTTATTCTCATTATCATGACTTTCTCTCTTCAAACAAATTGTTCCAACTAACAGATACGACTCCTGCAGTCTGACCTCTTGCCCGTTGACCAGCAGCAGACGTCCCTCTCTGCCAAACAGGACCTGTCTGCCGATGACATCCAGCAGCAACAAGTCACTCCAGCAGCTCTGCAGCAGCTTCATCTGATCATGGACCTGCAGCACGAACCAAAAGAGAGAGCGCTGGTAATGCTGGTGCCCATTTGTTATTGAATCAGACATTATCCAGGACATCTGGCATTACGTTCAACAAAAGGCCTGATGATAGGATTGCTCTATCTATCTCTCTGGAGTTGTTAGCAATATTTCTCCATTCTCTGCAAAGAGGCCAATATGAGCCCGAGCTGCAGGAGTAAAAAACTTTCTGGAGAAGCAGAAGACACTCTGAACAGCCATTACAACCCTGGTCATGAGGAGTACCCTACAGGTCTGTCCTTGAAGGGATATGCCATCTTTTTATTGTTTTTCGTGTCTTGCCTCATTCTTGAGTCCAGAACAAGCACCTTATTTCATGCGTCTTTTTTCTTGCAGTGTCATAAATAATAAATTGTTCTTGTCCTTCCCTTCGCACAACAAAGTGTTCATAAAAACCAAGCTATACAAAGACCATCCTTTTTTCCCCAGTGGGCTGGAGCCCATCCCAGTTCACATTGGGTCAGAGGCAGGTACACCCCAGACTTGTTCCCAACCAATAACAGGGCCACATAGAGAGACTGACAACCGTTCACGCTCACACTCATACCTAAGGACAATATGGAGTCACCAGTCAAATTACGGACATGTTTTTGTTCTGTGGGAGGACACTGGAGGGCCTAGAGAGAATCCACACATGCACAGGGAGAATGCACACAAAGAACCCGTCTGACATTCTTGCTGTGAGGCACGTGCACTACCTGCTGTGCCACCGTGCAACTCCACATGAAAATACGAAACAAAGCAAAATCAGATTCCACCAATAAAAATATGATTGGAGCTTTTCTTACTTTGAGCTGCTTGAAGAAGAGGGAGCTCCGCGCCCACTCCACGATGCACCGCAGCGTCTGGTCGGCCATGATGAACATCAGACTGAAGGTGGAGGGGGTCCACAGTCCCCCCCACTCTATCTGCTCCTGCAGGAGGCGACCAGAGACCCTCTCCTGCAGCTGGAGCTCGTCTGGACCCCCCCACAGCAGCTCCATCACCAGCTGCTCTGATCCTGGTGAATCAACACTGGGGGGCTCTGATTTGATGGTCCAGTCTGAGGATGGGTGGGGGTCAGCAGGGGAGAGAGGGGGCAGGATTTGGCTTAGTGATGGAGGCTGCAGTCTGAAATACTCCACCTGGACTGTTGGAGGGGGGCTGCTGTGTGGATAAGGGGGTGTTTTGGGGTCCTGCTGGGTGAAGGTCATCCTATTAAAGGTGTCATAAGACCTCAGAGGGGGGATGCTCTCCATCCAGAGCCTCCCACCCGGTGTCAGAGCCCTCCGCTGCTGCTTCAGAGCTCGGTCTCGCTTGTACATCGGTCCAAACTTGTTTCTGCCGCCTCGCATCCGATCTGCACGCACGGCTGAGGAGGAGACTTGATGTTATGTTACAATGAGCAGTAATTAACAGTTAATAAACCTTTATTACCTTCACCAAGGAGTTCATGTTTCTGTTGGCATTTGTTCATTTGAGAGTGAGAAGATGAACAGATTTGATGAACTGTTCAGGGTGTGCTGGTTATGGCAAAAGTAAGACCTGATTACATTTTTGTGATCTGAATATGGATGCAGATCTTGAACTTTTTTAGAGGATGTTTTTGTTTTCATAGTTTTGGCAAAAGTATGTACGTACAGGTATTTGTAATTAAAAACAACTACTCTGTAAGCTCTAGTGACAGGAATACCCCTGAAAAAATAAGTTTGTCTATAAATGTTTTTTGTTGTCTGTATATATATATTTTCCATTATTCAATGCACACTGCCTCTAGATGTCAATTATGACAAAAAATGTCATGGATAAAAAGTATAAATTATTTTGGTAAAAGCATACCAAATGATTTATCTCACATTTATTTATTTATTCATATTTTATTTTCACCTTTCAATTAACAACTATTAACAAACAAAACTAACTACAACACAACACAATACAGCACAATAAGGATGTCAAATGATTTGAAAATAGCTTCACCTGGTAAATGCTACAATATTAATATCTCAAGTTTAAAAACAAACAAACAAGAAAAAAACACAAAAAGATCCTATGCTTGTTCAAATGTCTATGAAAGTCAGGGTCCCTATAAATGATGAATTATGATGCACTGAGCCAAAAAAGGGCCCCAGATTTTAAAAATACTCTGCTCTCTGTGTCTTAGGTTTGTCCAGACGTAGTCTTTCCATCTGCATAACAGATAGCATCTCTGTGTGTACAGCAGGTTAAGATGGTAGACTTCCAAGCCGGGAGTTAAAGTTTTCTTAACAACCAACACTGCTAGATCTAGGGCAGTCTGTATGTCATATGATAACCCAAAAGTCTTAATAGAGCAGCCAAAGATAGCCAGGTCATGGTTTGGTTGGAGTATGCTTTCGACGGCCATTCAAAGATTGTTGACCAATACTTATGTAAAGTCAGAACCAGAGAATATATGCCAACGATCATTCCCCAGAGAGAATTTTAGATCATATTTATAAACTAATATCTATAGTTTTAAAGATTTTGATCTTTTATTGTGCCATAAATACAGTTATATTCCCAGCCTGCATGGACTTACACAATACTTTACACGCAGCCCAGGGTAATGAACCATAAAAAGACCATTCACAGCTCGTGATCAGAAGAAATCTAGAAATGCTCCAAGAGCATATACTTTCTCTGAGGCATTTCCAATGTTGTTGAATGGGACATTGTGATAATGAGGAGGACTGTCATATTTCACAGGGTGAACAAATCCTTCTAAACCCCTAAAAAATGATCACTTCTTCTGTATACCATGACCAAAGGTCCCCAAAAATTACACCCAGATCTGTTGATTAGCTTTTGAGTTTTCCAATTCACAATCAAAGATACAAACAAACGCAGGCAAAACATGACCTCCTTGGTAGAGAATAAAAAAATATGAATAATATGAAACACAAGTCAACAGAATGTTTGGTCTTCTCTATTCAGATAAACACATGCACTTTAAACAATCATTGCAGTTTTTTCTCATCTGGTCACAACAGTTTATCAGTTTGTAGATGAGCGATTTCAATCACCCATACACTCAGTCACTCAATTAATCAGTCAATTAAAGCCTGATTTGTCACCTTTACAATCAGACAATACAAATCAAAATAAAATATATATCGGCATACATGTCAGTATACTTACATATTATTTGTATATATTAATACACTGTCCTTAAATACATAAGAAAAATATTTTCCAAATAATACACAAGTATAGGTAATATGTTATTCCTACAAAACAAGGAAACAAATTCAAGAGGAAGACAGAAAACAGCACTGTGTTTTAAATTGGGTTTCGGAGATTTTTTTTTGTTCATCTCATTTGTTAAATTATTTTTGTAATGCATTTATTCACCTATTGACTCTTTCACAATGTGAATATGAGAAGATTTCTCATGTGTAATTGAACATGCATAAATATTTAAGTAAAACCTATATACAAGAAAAAAATCCCTCTTACCTTCCAGTCTCATTCCAACATGTAGACATTTCTGAAATCTGCAGGATGGACATCTTTTCCTCCGTGATTTATCGATCCTGCACTCCTGATATCCTGCACACACATATCTCTTATTGTTCTGGACCGTTCTCTTAAAGAAGCCCTGAGAGAAGGTTTAAAAGAAGATTAAAATCATTATTTTTATTGTTATAATTACAATAATAATTATTATCTTTTTTTAAAAATATTTTTAGTTATGCTTTTGTTCCAACAAGAATAAGATTACAGCATGGAACAACAACTTCTTATGAGTTTTTAAAATAATATTAAGTGAACAGTTTGGAGGAGCAGAACATTTACTCCAATCAGACAGTCCATGTGAGACAAACGAACAAACAAACTCATAACGTACCTTACAGCTCTCACAGGTGAGCAGACCGTAATGATACCCCGACACTTTATCTCCACACACAGGACACAGATCGTCCACGCACACATCAGGACAAAAATTCATCCTCGAGAACAAACCTGGAAAAAGTCCTGGGATCCTGAAAAATATAAATATCATTCAATAAATTAAAAACCCCAGAAAACATAGTAAGGTACACCAGGGCATCATAAACATTATCAGCTTCATGTATGTTACACAGAATTTTACAATGAATAAATAGCTCACAGACATTTGTATTTCTACTTTGATTAATCCTAAAAAATAACCTGGCTGATGTCATATAGAATAAATAAATGAACAAAAAATAATTCAAATAATCTACAGTATATAACAAAACAGCATAGATAAAAATCAAAACACACCCAAAAAGCATTTAAATATAAAAATGTTGCAGTCACACTTTATTTTTAGGCATGAACTTAAGGACAAAATATCTTTTATTTTATCAATCCAGACTTTGTCTACCTGCAGATGTCCTGTTAGAGATGCTCTAACTGTTGAGTACCTCTCCGTGGTCCTGAGCTTGCAGGTCACTGATGCCCCCCACCCCCCATCTGAAGCTGCAGCCAATCACAAAGCTTGATCGCTGACTCACCTGTTTAATTTCTAGTATAGATCTTTTCTTAGAAGGAGGACTGTTTTTGATTAAACCTCAGAGAAGCTCTTGGAGTAAAGTGAAAAAGAAACACTTCAAAACTCTGATTTAAAGTGATTAGATAATGGGGGTGGATTTCTTCATTTTCTGAGATAGAGCAGTCTGCCATATTTTTGAAAAACTTGCCAAATAATGTCAGACATAACTTGTTGGACATTAATGCTCTTTGAGCACTTTTAAATTAAATATTGTCATTTTTTAATGGTACAAAGGTTTGTGACAGGTGATGTCTTTTAGATTCCTCCCTGGAAGATAATTATTAAAAATCTATAATCATAGAAACACCGAAACAAAAGGGTAAACCTCTCTCTTAAGTCCATGGATAAATGTAGTTAATGAGGTTGTTGATGGAGATTTTTACTTTGGTTCTCAATGTTCTTTAGTATAATGAGTAAGTCTTTGACCTACAGTCATGTTACAGCAGGGTGTTTTACCAGAGAGCAAGTCCAACATTATTCTTCTTCCTTTATAATTTCAATTCTGTTGTTTGCATATACTCACTGCATGCATATCATTGCTAATTAAAGTTATTTCTTTAAAAGTGAATTGTAGTTAATGAGAAAATGCTGATAATTTCACAACAATCAATATATAACAACCACATAATGTGCAGAAAAAAATGCACCATGACTTCATTTTAAAAGACAGGGAATCAAACTGCCTCACACAGACTCAGAAGAAAGATGGCGCTGTTGCATTAAAGAACATCAATGCTCAGCGCAGTTCTGCTGTTTTCATGAAACAGGACATTTTGGCTGATTTCATATCCAATATAATGCCTCATTTTTCGTTCTCAGTGTGGAGATAATACCCATTCAAACACCCTCCATTATAACATGACCCTTAGACCTCCAGCTCATATCCAACAATGATCCAAATGGCACCTCAGATTCTTCAAGATATTTTGTTTCTTCTCCAAAAGACTTTGGACCTTAAGAAATATATGTATATATATATATATATATATATATATATATATATATATATATATATATATATATATATATATATATATATATATATATATATATATATATATATATATATATATATATATATATATATATATATCTGTGTATGTATATATATATATATATATATATATATATGTATATATATATATATATATATATATATATATATTGTGGATGTGTGCCTTTAACATAATATTTTTTATATATATTTATATATATATATATTTTTTTCATTCTAGACAAACATGAGCAGCAGGAATTAAACCAAACCTGACTGTGGTTTTAGCCTGCAGGTCATTCTAAGAATCATTTTATCTAAAAGTTATTCTTTAGGTAGTTACTATGATCCTTAATGACCTTTAATATAATCAAAGACAAGTCAGTGCAAATACTCTGTGCTCATTTCACCCTTATTAAACTTGTTATATTCAGTCTGTGATAATTCTGCATCATATAAGTTAGAAAATCAGTGGTTGGTTCTGCTGGAGCGCATTATTTTTAGATTTTTTAGAATATATTTCCTACTTGATTAACACATAGATGGCAACAACACTATGAAATATTTTAAATGATGCGCTCCAGTCAACCTTTCTTTACCATGTCAAAAAACATTGAACATGAAGAAGCTTTCTAAAAGTGAAAATTGAGGATGTATGGGTTGAAGCGCTGGACAAATAATCAAGTTCAAACAAATTACAGATTGGCTTTCCACAACCATCCAAACCAGATAATCAAGGTTCAGCAAATAAAACCTTGTGCTTGATTTGTTATGTTCATTTAAAACTACATTTAGATTTTTTTTTTACTTAATTATTTCCATCTGTTGCTTGTTTTCCAAAGTGCTCTGAGTGTTCAGGTACTGATGCTCTTTATACAGATTTTTTACAATCAAAATCAGACTTTGGATTTATTGCAGAGTACATTTGCACATACAAGGAGTTTGTTTGGTAAATTGGTGCAAAAACAATCAACATTTCCATCCATCCAGTTTATGGCTTAAGCAAATCCCAATTTACATCAGGTAAAAGGTGAGAGGTGGGGTACACCCTGGACCTGTCGCCAGCCAGTCGCAGGGCCACATAAAGAGATGGACAAATTTCTCTCTTGGGCCCCTCATTAATCCGACACTAAGTAGTTTTTCCACCCTAATATTAAATTTCTGGAGTCACTGTGATAGTGCATCACTCTACAGCAGGTTGAATGACACCTCTGTCATGATTTGCGGGGATCTGTATCACCTTCACTGGCACTTTGTAACTTTGATGTGGATGGTAGGAACATCTCCACACACACTCCTTGCTTTGAGAGGGCAAAGATGCGGCCAGCAGATGCAGAAGGCAGGGATTCCCAAAATATTTGATGTATTCCACATCCCACATTGGAGGGGAACAGAGACTGAACTGCCCCTTACTGATTTCAATTGTTGTGAAAAGTCACAATTGTATTATTAAATGGAAACAAGACCAAAACCAAGAAGTTACTGAACATAAAAGATGGAACATTAACATTTATGTTCTTGTTGGTTTTATTTTAAAATGGATGCACAGGAAGAAGTTCTAAATAGGATTCTATAACTTTGAGATTCAGGGCTCCTCATGAGCAAGTTTTTGTTCTGTGCAGGAAGCTGGAAAGAACGTTGCTGCCAATCTTTAACATATTCCAGGTTGCAATAATAAAACCATAAATAATCCAGGTGCAAAAAATATATTGAAAATAAATGATTTTAAATGTATTACAGACCATAAAATGGAGATCTGTCATAATAAAAACAAGGCAAATTAAAGGTTGAAATTGTTTTAAAAAAAATCATGAATATTCATAACACACTCCTGCCTGAGCTTGTTTTACTCACACAGGGTGCAAAGCAGCACACCTCTGATGTTTAGTATGAGAGACATTGGTGAAAAATTTAGTTCAAAGTTCATAATAGGACTGAGAGCTGAGAGCCAGACTGGCCTTTCTGAAACGCTCCTCTGTGCTCTATTCCTGTGCGCTCCAGCATGTGTTTCACTCCACATAGAGCTCCATTTATAATATTTGTAGACACACTTATGACAATACAATAATGCTCACAGATAATAAGACAAGCTGTTATGTGTATTTTACTAATGAAAACGCGACCAAGAGACCACCCACAGATCCTTCAAATATTAAGAAAACACACTTTTCTGCAGTCAATAACCAGGCCCTTATTACCAAACTTAATGTAATGTTTTACAGGAGTTAACATTGATTCTGTGATTTAATATGCTCAAAATAACATTTCTTTCTGAACAGAGTGATCTGCTGTTACAAGAAGAAATCAGAAATTGTATTTTTGCCTATCTATCTACACTGTGCTGTTGGATTTTTAAGTTAATGCAAAACTGATTATTTAAAGGAGACATATCATGCTTGTTTCTCCTTTGCCAGACTAGGATGCCTGTAAAGCATTTCTGCCCTAAGTACAAGTCATTTAGTTCCTTCATTGCCCCACAATTGCATTCTCAATATCCTCATTTTAGGCCATTATCAAGCTCTCGTTGAAATGCTCGCATCTCAGGATGACCTAAAGTTACCTCGCAACGTCACAGCCCTTAGTGCTCTGATTGGTCAGTTCTATCGGGGGTAGAGCCAGCCTGTCCTTCTTCTTCTACTGTATTTTCCGGCAGGCTGAAAGCAGCGAGCGCGTATTGAGTCCCCCTACAGGCCAGAGCTGGTACTGAGTGAATGTGAGCCAGGAATCTACATATTGTATATACCCCTGCTGGTGGATGTGTTTCTCGGTGATTGTTTTGTGGCTAACGGACATCACAGAGGAGGAAGTGTTTTATTAGATTACTCCAATAAAAAGAAATGTACCTTGTGTCGTCACGACGTTTGAAATCTCGCGGACATCTCGCAATGACCTATTTTCAGAGGCATCAAATCTCGTTCTAGGATATCAGAAAAAATACAATATCTCATTTTTTGAAAATTAAGGGGGTGCAAGGTCTTGTTTTCAAATGTATTATATTATATGTAAGTATTAAATCATGCATCAGTATGATATGTCTCCTTTAATAGTTTTTCTAAGTAATTTCACTGTAACACATTTTAATGCCTTTTTTATACACTTAAACAGCTAGGACCAGATCTACCAAAGGTTTGCATGTATAAAAACATGAAAACCTGTTAGCGTTTGTAAATCGGATCGACTAACAGGGTGTACCAAGGATTGCGTCTGTCAAATGATCAAAATAGCATGTGCAGTCAATTTAGTGTGTTTGCTCTCATGAATATGCAGAATACTTTCAGATCATCAGGACATGCAAAATACTGGGAGAAGGAGATGCAAATGTGATCATTTAGCAGCCGCAATGTGATTTATCAAACCCGCAACTGATTGCGTGTTTTTGCTTCTAAATTAATTATGTTTAAAAAGCAGGTGCAAAAAAGGCACAGTGTTACGCACAGAGGGCTGCAATTATGGTGGCAAACAGGGGTTGCATTGACTGAATATTTTCCATCAGTTTTTTAATGAATGATGGAAAGATTTGGAGGTTGTCTGTCATTATGAAGGACTGGAAAAAGAGGGATAATCCACTACCATGCAGATCCATGCGTAAAGTAAACCTGCTCTGTTTTGTGCTCTACATCGCAGAGGAGGTCATTTAACCTGTGCAAAATAATACCTTCATAGAGTTCATAGGGTGTGATGCAGTCAGTGTGTAAAAGGCAACAGTTACCAGCACAGTCTGTGTGCATCACTGTGTGACTACTCTTCACATGAGAGGTTATTGATGATGAAGCTGTGCAACTATGTGAATACTGTCATTAGGTCATGTTTCACTGGAATCAGAAAAGTAAAATTTAAAATGATGGCTAAAAATAAGGCAAGCAGGAAAAGTGACAACCTTGTCCTTCAAAATAACAGACAGCATAAAAGGTTAATCTGAGTGTGTTTTTTTCCTCAAACCCCATGTCTTCAAACTTCATTTTTCATTTATGGCCTCTCTGCTCTCCCAAACTCTCCATGGTGACAGCCAGTCGCACACGCAAAACCCTCCTTTAAAGGGGGAGGTCTGCACCGATTTTTTTAGTCTGTTATGAATTGCGCATGCAGTCATAGTAGATCACCCGCAACACACCCACTACATTGCAGGTGCAAATTTTAGTTTCCACATGCAATTTAACACTTGTTATTGTGGATTTTACTAGATTGGGCTGTAATGTGCTGTCAGCCTGTTGTGTTAACATCTCTACATACAGCATATACTCCACATAGCTCCAATCTTTAGAAATAATTATCCAAAGAGGAAAAATTGATCAAAAACTGTGATTTTTAAATATTGCTTGGAATTAAATAAATGTGCAGGTTTTGGGTGGGTTGTTGTTGAAGTGTGTCTCCTCTGAAACTACAAACCAAAGTGTAAAATGTGCTAAAACAAAACAAGAATAAAAAAGGAATTTAACGACCAAAACCTCACAAAGTCTGATCAACACCTCCAATGTTGTCTTAAACTGCAAGGTCGAACTCTCCCGAAGGTTCATTTCTGCTGGAATATCTCCAGGTATCTTCTGGAGATCTTAAAAAAAGATGAGCTGACGGAGAATGTTTGAACTCAAGGTCCTTCCAGGTTGGATCCTGCAGATAGGAACTGAGATCTTCAGCATCTGGAGCGAGTTCACAGGCGGTCGGAGCATCTGCGGGGATGTGAGCGGCTTTACGTGATCCAGGAGCTCAGGGTGACTGCAGGCGCTTCTGGCAGCATCGAGGTCACGCCGGGCTGCTCCGAGATCCTGCACAAAGATCTGCTCAGAGATCTGCACCCAATTCATCCAAGATTCTTTTCTGGGAAAGAAGATGACTGCTCTCATTCAGTTTGAGGTGCAAGAAGAAGAAAGGGTGCTCTGATACCAAGCTTGCTTTGCTTCTAAATGTCTTTGTGTTGAATATTCTGTTTGTCTTTAGATGTAGACATGAAGTTATGGTTTCTAAAGTTTTCTCAAAGGTCTCTATCACAGATGATTGCTGTCAGTGTCCTGGAGCCTCATCCTGAGCTTTGGTTTTTGTTGTTGTTATGAGCTACTTATTAAAGTCACACATGGCTCTTTCTCTCTTTGTTTACAATATGATGGAAGATCTTTAAGCTTCTGTACTTTCAATACCTTTCAAAAAACCCTCACAGTGTTTGTTTCTCAAGCTATAATTGCTTTAATTTAATTGATCTGGGCCCCAGGCTGATCTTTGCCTGGAGCCTCCGAATAACTCAAACGGCCCCTGCTCTGTGTCACACACCACAGTGTGAACCACTCCTCTTTTCATCAAACCTCAAAGTGTTTCCACGTGTTCAGTCTGAACTCGTCTCTTCATCTTTAACCCACCTCCCTCTGTCGATCCCTCGGTTTGTGGGAGTGATCCTGAGCAAAGATGGAGGAATCAGTGTGTGTTTCTTTAGCTCCTGCTCGCTCACAGAGGACGCTCCGAGGATCACGACTGTTTGTTATCAGAGGAAACACACACAGCAGGTCCAGAGTGTGTACACACTCAGAAGGACGTGTTTATCAGGACAGTTTGAAGACAGATCATAAATCCACACGACTGTGAGAGCAGCTCAGACCAAAGGGGAGGCTTGGCCGATGTTAATCACAGAAGTCTGACCGAAGATCAGCTGAGTTTATTTATCTCCTGCTCTGGTTAAATGAAACCCTTAAGTAGGGCCCCTAAAGATCTGTCTAAGAATTAACACTTTCAGAAGTCACACACCAACACTTAACAGCAAATGCTCTGTCTTAGAAGGAATACTCCAGTATTTTTTGTTTTCATGCCTTGTCTTCCTACCAAGTCCAGGACAAGCAAATCGATGGCCTTTTGTGCTTGTTGTTGGGATCGATGGTCAGAGCACCTAGCCATTGTTTCTTTTGTTCCAGATTTCTAGCTGGAACTGGGTGAAAAATAAGATCTGAACCCGTCTCCTGCTCATTGTTGCAACCCCTTACAGCACACATATGAGGCATCTTTGTAAAATCTTTTTTGTATTCCTCTCAGAAAGTTAAATGAAGTGCCAATCTTAGTCTAAAAATACTTTTGTAGATAGAGTAACATAAAGAGGTAAAAAACACAAGTCACAACAAGCACACAGGACCTTATGTGTTACTTAAGAGTTTATATGATGACTGTAGGCCGAGGCAAGCTAATGCTACCCATTGACTCCCAGTGTTTGAGCTACATTTGAGCTATCTACTTGTCATGGACTCGGGAGGGAGACAAGACATGAAAAGAAAAAAAAATAGGAGTTTCTGTTTAATGGTTTGTTTGCAAAAGTGAGCTTCCAGTGTTGAACATCCATGATGACACTCCTGTTGATCATACTTCCTCACCAATCAGCAGTGTCATCATGTCACATCTCAGCTCACATGGATCCTGCCAGAAGGGAAACCAAAAAAAGTATCTGGTACCATCTCTAATGGTCCAAAAGCATGAGTCATAGGAGTGATAGTAATGCCAAATTGTCCTCCATAAAGAAATTCCAAAAAGAAATAAAAATACTGTTAACAGTTTTCATTGTTTTCCAAAGGACAGTAAAAATATTAGTGACATGTTGAGTTAAAGGCAAATAAGTTTTTAAGATCTTAGTAGGTATATGCCAGATGATCAATACCCCTGAAAGCAGGTTTGACCCCGAAAGATCCCTAAAGTGTCACAGAGAACAGAGAAGGACCCAAGTGCAGGACATGATGAAGTCCAAGATCTCGAAAAGCCTTTAATTAGACGGGAGTTCAGTTCACCAGAAAAAGCAATCTAAATCAGGCGAAGGTATCAGAATCAGAAAGAAAAAAGGGAGGTCAAAATATATACTGAGCGAGATCAGAAACATTACCACGCAAGAGGTAATCAGACACAGGGGACGCAGGAGGGAACACAGGTGTAGGGAATCAACAATCAGGGAAACAGAGTAGGGAGGGCAGAAAACAAAACCTGAAATGAGGAATGGCAAAACATGACAGATGAAGAAGAAACAATAGGAGAACTTAACTGTGGGATATGACACAAAGTCCACACAAAGTCTACTTCAAATCAGCTCTTATCAATCAGTCTGTTTTCACAAGTTGCACCATGATCTTTCTGGCATGTGCCATTAGCACCACCACAAGCTGGTTTACTGGAGACAGGAAGTGAGTCTATGTTCTGTTTGTACCCTGCATCAATGTCCGCAGGAAGATTGACTGAAAACAGAAAATAAGCACTCAGAGTTTCTATCCACCCATTTTCTATACTACTGATCACTTTCAGGGTCATGGGGGAATGGAGCCTATTTCGGCTGACATTGGGGTAGAGACGGGTACAACCTGAACCAGTCGCCAGCCAATCACATGGCGACATAGAGCCACAAACATTCAATGTCACACTCATACCTCAGGGCAATTTGGAGTCACCAGTAAACCTAATGTTTTTGATCTGTGGGAGGAAATCAAAGCACCTACAGAGAACCCATGGATGAACAGGAAGAACACACAAACACACAGAAAGCCCCTGACCTTGTGTGTGCATTCATGTGAGTTGAATGTGGTTTGGGACGGTAGATGGGGTTTGTATTTCATTTTGTATCCCTTGACACTTATGAGCTTGTGTTTTTGTATGTACAGGTTTTGGTTTTCCATTTTTTGTTTGAAAAGTGCCTTATAAAAACAGTTTGTTTGATTGATTGATTAATTGATTGATCCCCAAAAACTTAACTTTTTGAGTTAACCAGCTAATTAACAGTAAAGCAGAGGTGTTAAACTCACAGTTGTGAGGTAAGATTAATGTGAGATGGATTTAAAAAATTGTTCAACATGTGTACTTTTGGGACAACATTACAATATACGGAAAACCGTGTCCACGGCTTCCATGCTCCTTCCCATTGTTTACATGGTAATGTTTTGTTACACTGATGATGTCATCAACGTGATGACATCAGCTTGACGCACCAGAGGAAAAAAAAGCAGCTCACTTCTTGATTGGCAACATTCTGTTAAATGTCACCATTCACGGAGTCATAACTCAGTAGTCGTTGGCTAGCCCCTCACATAAACATTTTTGTTTTTACATATCAAGAAAGTTTAACATTAACAATTATTGACCACAGTTATTAGGCAATTTTTGGAACAAATTCCCTCCTAACACACCTCAGATGACAGCATAGCCTTATGGGATTATCTTATAAGACAAAAGAGAATCGGGCGTTTACCATCTCTGGTCAGGAAACTGGAAAGTTGGGACCAAGCCAGCTCAAAAATCTTTATGTGTGTTCCCTGCTTAGCTCTCATACTCCAATCAAGATTAGGGTTAAGATATTCTTAGGCACAGTATAGATAGAAAAGATGCCAGTAGATCCTTGGACCAGACCATCACGTATGAAGATGTGAAGATCAACACACTCACTGAACCATGAGCTAACCGCTACGGTCCATCCGTAGGTCTTTATGTGCCCTAAAATGGAATAATCCTCCATTTTTCTGAGAACCTCACTCTGTCTCTGTGAATGCTGCATATTTAAATTTCAAAGAAACCTCTTCAGCCTGGAGCATTCCCGTTCTTCATGTCCTTCATGCTTTAATAAGAACGGGAGTTTGTCTGGAGGACAGCAGCTTCAGGAAGGACGATGGATCCCATCTATCTCTCGTGTATCTAACTCGGGATTTCCGCACCGAAGCGCTCCGTTTGGGAAGCAGCTAAGTGGGATTTAGAGGAGAAAATATAAACCAGCTGTATTTAGAGCAACACATTTTTCACCATTTTATACAATGTGGATTCCTTTGCTTTGTTTGCATGAAGATCATGGGACCTCAGATGACCTGGAGATATTCAGGTCATGGCCCTTTAATCCAGGACAACAAGAAAACCAGCAGAGCCCATCAAATCAAGAAGCAGTCTAATATGAGACTGGTTTCAAACTTGCCCAAAAGCACAGACTCTCTGCCCGAGCAAAATGTGTGAACACAGCAGAAAACATTGAAGAGATGAGCAGCAGGTGGGGTGATTCACTTCATATCCTGCACCTGTGAAGCAGCTGATGTGATGAAGCCAGTGCAGAGACTCGTCTTTGAGCTTCTGTAACCTGTAGAATAGATCACTCTGACACTCTTCTCTTTGGTCTTTCTCAAAGGAATATTTCTGTAATGAAGCAGCTACAAAACTCAGCTGCACAAATGCCAGGATGCTAGGAGTGCTCACATCACACCCACTAACTACCCTCTGAGCTGTTAATGGTATTAAATATGGAAATGTGAATCCTACAAAAGACACCACAAAGACAGGTAATTTCATTCAAATGGAACAAATGATTTATTAAATTCAGTGTGTGTGTGCATTTTTGACCGATGTTGTTTATTATCATCATTTCAAACCCTGTCAAACTGTTATAGAAACCTGATATTCCCCAAAATGGGCTTTCATTGTTTTTCCTTTGTAGAATAAGTAATTTCATGATTCAGTAGGCTATAAAATCAAATGAGGAGATCTTACTGTATTCATGTAGTAACATTCTCTTGCTGTCAGATCAACTGTTTCTTACCCAGATACAGAAGTGCTTTTGTCTGATTGGCTGAGATGTAGCTTTATGCTATTTTCGATTGGCTGATGGGAACTTGGTCTTATTGTCTGGGGCTGCCATTGAGCTCTATGATGCTCAGAGCGTCTTTCTTCATGTTCTAATGCATTTATAGTGGTGTAAGTTGGTGGGTGTTACATAACATTTCATGAGAAACACCACATGTACCTGTATCACACTCTGAATGCATAAGACTTGAGAGCTCTGCACTTGGTGAAGCATCTCTTCATTCTATCTGAAGACTCGAGAGTGCCACCTACTGTTACCTAGCTGATTTGATGGACTGATTCTCAGATTCTCTTTGATCGGATGGTTTGTCTCAAACGTTCCAACTAAGAGCTTAGTAAAATGGATCTGAATGATTACAGACGATGAATCAGATGGATCCAGGTGCACTGAAGGGCTGGTGTTTATTTATGTATTTATTTTTTGCAAGATTATGAAATAAACAAAAGACTAAGTGTTACGGTCTCCTTACCACTAAAATATCTGGCTCGAATTTGATCACAAAGGAAGACCAAAACATATTAAAGGACGCCTCACAAAAGACAAGGTTGATTGTTTTTTATTGTTATTTTAAAGTAAAAAGTTCAAAAGAGAAACAAACTCAATAAACCAAAAGGGGCTGGAGTTGTCGGCAAAAATGAACAAGAGGAGAAAGTGAGTTGTCCAACCCATAAGGGGCCATCGCACCTCTCCCTATCTGCCTGACAAAAAAACTAAAACAAAGAACAATCAAAGCCGAAAAACAGGACTACCGACAATCTCCAGCCCAAACTAAAACAACAAAATCCAGCAACCTAGTGCTGCTGAGGAAAAAAGAGAGAAAAGAAAACACAAAACTACCTGCTACTCCAGAAAACCAGAAACAAAGGAGGAATACATGAACCTCCTGCTCCTCAGGTCTGTGTGTGTGCCCAAAATCCAACATGGCTCCTCTCTCAGCTCCTCTAAATACCCCTCCTAGAGCACAGATTGCTTTCAGGTGTGCACCAGGTGAGAGGAAGGAAGAAGACCAAGGAGAGGGAGAGGGAGGAGCATGAAAGGAGAGAACCAGGGACACAGGAGAAGCAGGGCTGCACATAACACTAAGATAGCAAATTATATGTAGTGCAGGGAGACACCAAAACAAAAGGGCTTACTGAAGCCTCTAGAGTATATTACAGTCACACAATATCATATGTACATAAAATCTGGTGCCTGTGTGATAGCAGTACCAACCTGTCTGATACACTGAGCTGAATCACAGCTATGATTCAGACTACTAAAGAACACATGATAGATGCTGATCCTTCATTGCATATGGACATGCAGCTTGGGGTGTACAAAATTAAACATCAAAAACACTCTTTTTTTCTTAGAAATATTAGATGAGGGACCATTAAGAACCATTTTAAAGGTATAACTTGGGTACCAGTATCAGGAAAACCAAACATTAGTCAAACCTGCCCTGAAATAATCTCTATAAGCAGAAGGACACGTTCTTGAATCTTACTTTTTCCTCAGGACAAAGCAACACCAGCAGCTTTCTTTTGGATGCACAAATATTAACTATGAAAAATCCCCCGCCCTCTTCATTTGCCATTCTGTGACCCTAAATCTCCTTTCTTCTGCATTAATGAGGGATCTTCTGTTACCGTGTATGCACTTTAAGGAGGCTAACATTATGCTAACTTATGCCACTTCTCTTCCGCTCTCCTCCTTTGACCCGGAACAGCCCCTCCCCACATTTACCAAGGAGGATCTTCTGATTCTCCTAAATGTACCTGCAGGGGCCGAGCAGCAGGGAGGTTTCTGAGAGAGAAAGTGAAGGTCTATCCCCCTCAGAGAGGTAAAGCTGCACCTTCATTTGTACGTTTCCTCTCATTAAAGACCTCAAACAAACAAACCAATAAAAAATTGTTAGGTATGAAAGTAAGAAAGTTGTCTCTGTGATAGTCTCATGCTCCAGAGCAAACTATGTAAAAAACACAAGGATCTCATGTTCTGCTCTCTTCAGCAAACCATTTCAAGGTGCAGCTCAGAAATTTGGAGCTGGGTAGAAGTACATCTTATCAGGCTAAATATTAGCAACAGCGACACATGAAGAGACAAATGCAGTTCCATGGATCCAACAGGACTCATCAGAAATCTACAAAATATTTTGCCAGTGATCGAAAAAAAAATCTCTGTGTGATGCAACCAGCCCCTACAACATAGGGTCACTAAATAATGTGGGAAAAAGGACAGAAGTTTGATCTGCTGACTATTTCTGCACAGATGCAGAGCTGATCTCTGTCACTGTGGCTGATGTTCAGGTTAAAGGGATACGCCAAATTTTTTTTTTTGCTTAATGTCTTGCCTCACTCCTGAGTCTGTGACAAGCAGATACTATTCTTTTGACTATGGGTGCAGTGACGAAGGGACAGGCAGAGTCTCCTCAGCGCTAATTAGCTTAGCTCAAACAATGGGAGTCAATGGGTAACATTTGCCTTGGATAAACTGATCAGCAATGCTTTTTGTCACTCATTTTTTTTAACCTTGTTGTGTAACATTATCTTTTATTTGACCAAGATTAGATATTTATGTAATTTTTGAAAGAAAATCATGTTAAACGGGGTGCTGGTTTGGCAGAGTGGTTAGCAACCAGGCACCCCATGTACATGCTTCTGCCGGTCCAGGTTTGAATCCCGCCTGTGACCAGTTTGCAGAGTGTCTTCCCCTACTCTCTCACCCCTTTCACAAGTCTATCCACTGTCTCTCTCCGAGCAATAAAGGCACAAAATGCCCAAAAGATACATTTAAAAAGTCTATCCACTGTCTCTCTCCGAGCAATAAAGGCACAAAATGCCCAAAAGATACATTTAAAAAAGAAAAAAAAAACATATTAAACTAAATTGTAGGGGAATGCACAAGCCACCACAGATGTGCTTTGTTGTGTTGACCTACTTACAAGCATGTCTGCAGTGGTTTGCAGGTTGCAGGTTTGAGGCCAGCTCTGGCTGTCCCATGGCAATGTGTCCTTGGGCAAGACACTTAACACTGACACAGCAGTGGGAGCAACTTGTGTAAGTGGACATGAAAGTGTGTGAATGTGTGAACTGATACTGATGGAAAACTGATAGAGAAGCTCCAACCATCAGTGAGCAAATGTGAGAGTGAATGTGTTGAAGTGACCTGTGGTGTGAGCAGCTTTGAGCAGGGAAGAGACTGAAAAAGTGCTATAGAAGCTCAAGTCCATTTACCATTAACCAAATCTCTAAATACCCCTTAAGTGGTGTTCAGCTACTTGCTGTGTGGTTTTAGATTTATCTGATTGATCGTGCTGCCCTGTATTCTGCCTCATGTGCTGACTAAAATAAAACTGAACTTTGATTTCACACAAAGTTTAAAGAAACCTGCCAAAAACTCATGTAACATTTGCCAGAGAGAAACTTAATGATTTCATTAGCCTGAAAAGACAACTCCACGAATGAGAGAAGAGATGATGAAAAAGATTAAATAAATCCACATTTTGACCGGGCTAACTGGACATATTTTGCATTTTTTTGGGGCCTCGACAGAAAAAGTGGAGAAACTCTTAGTTAGAGGACCAATCAGAGAGCCATCAAAGGGTCAGCCCTGAGTGTAAGTCTTTGCAGTCTTTGTCAAACCTTTGCACTTGTTTGCCACCACAGACTTACTGGTGTTTAGTTCAGAAGTATTCTTATTCTTTAGCAGATTTTAGCTCCTGAGATGTTGTCATGGTGAATAAAAACAAACATGCAGCTCAGATTAGGAAATGATGTTGGTCACGGTTAAAGAAAATAAAGCTGCCTGTAGGAAATAAGAAATTAACAAATGACTTAAATCGTGTTGGAGACTGTTATTTCATAATCGCCCTCATCCAAAACAAACACTGCCGCTCCAAATGAACCTGATGTTAGCGTATAGAGTTCACGTTCAGTTAGCGGTCTGTCAGCACCCCGGTCCCTCGGCTCCCGTCCTGTGAAACTGGAGCCGCTCGCACTGATTTGTTTGTTTTATAAAGAACTCAGAAATCCTCTCGGAGCCGAAACTTTAGCTGCTGCTTCCCCTCCCAATCCATTAATACGAGCGTGACATCATCAGCGGGAGGAGAAAGAGCTCTGTCATAAACATTAAAGATGGCCGACAGCTGTCTGCACACACATTAACACACGGCTGCGGCTAGCATGTGAGGGCGGCCGCGCGACTGTTACCTGCTCCAGGTGAGACTGAAACATGTTTGTCAGCAGCTGGAACAAACTTCAGCTTCAAACAGGAGAGCAAATCTTTGTTAACATGTTATACTCAGCAGGTAGGGACGAGGCAGGAGTGATGCATGAGCGAGGCTGAGAAAGGTCATAACCTCCAGGTATTTCACCAACTAAGGAGCCATAAACCCATAAATCCACACAGGTAGATTGTTTTTGTTCTCTAACGTGACCCTCAGGAGTGTTATTAAAATAAACACCCACACTCATGGACAGGAACACCTCCTGATCCCAAAAACATGAAGAGTTTATGGACCCAAAGTATTTTTGTGTACTTGTTCAACTGCTTGTTAACACAAATAACTAATCAGCCAGTCACATGACAGCAACTCAATGCTTTAATGTGGACATGGTCAATACGAACTGCAGAAGTTCACAATGCATCATAATTGAGAAGAAATGGTATTAAGATACTCTGAACATGGTTGTTGGACTGAATATTTCAGAAACTGCTGATCTACAGGGATTTTTTACAACCATCTCTACAATTTACATAGAATGGTCTGAAATGAGAAAAAGAGTGTTTGGAGATGATGGAAAGGCAGCAGGAACCACAGTCTACAGAAGAAGCTCTAGCAGCAGCAGAAAAATACCACTCCAGGTGCCACTCCTGTCCTCCAAGAACAGGAGACAAAGTCTAACTCATCACACTGGACAACAGAACATTGTTAAAATGTCTCTTGGTCTGATGAGTCTGGATTTCTGTTCAACATTCAGATATAGGCTCAGAGCTTGGTCTGAACATTATAAGACATGGATCAATCCCACCTTGGCTCAACGCTTCAGGCTGCTGCTGGTGATTTGATGGTGTGGGGGACACTTTCATGTGACACTTTTGGCTCCTTAGTCCCACCTGAGCATGGTCTAAATCCCAGTCTACCTGAGTGTTGCTGCTGACCATGTCCACCCCTTTATGGCCACAGTGAACCATCTTCTGATGGAGATTCCCAGCAGCTCCATGTCTCAAAGCTCAGATAATCTCAAACTGGTTTCTCAACATGACAATGAGTTCACTGTACTCCAGTGGCCTCCACATTCACCAGATCTCAATCCAAAAGAGCACCATTTTGATGTTGTGGAACAGGAGATTCTCCTCATGGATGATCAGCTGACAAATATGCAGCAACTGTGAGGTTATCAGAAGATATGAATGAACATCTCTGAGGAATTAAGGAGCTCTGAAGGTGAGAGAAGGTCCAACCTGGGGCTAGTTTTGTGTATCTAATAAAGGGACCAGTAAGTAAATGTATTTCCATGTATTCTGATGCCAAAACATTGATTTAACCTGTGCCCTAATCTTTCTTTGAACAGTTTCCTCCCTGCAGAAGACTCAGATGAAAACTTGACATCATGTCAAGTATCTGCAGATGTTTCTGTTTAGCTTAATGTAAGAGTTAGATCATATCTTCATGCTCCGTGTCGTGTTGTGTAATCTTCTCAAAGACCTTTACGAAGCAGAATTAATGTGGGTAATCTTCACTCAGCGCTGAAGGTTGAGTCCCCTGACAGAAGCACGGCTCGATTCTCTTCGTCCATGTATTGATTATTTTTTATTAGTTTGGGGTTTGGTGAACAGAGGAGAGGTTTTTAATTAAGATTTAAGCCAATAAAACTGGATGGTGTGTGCTTTAAGCAGAGGAAACAATCAACTGTTTTATGTCCAACGTGACATTTGACTGTATGTTAATATCTCTAAAATAAGGACATGCAGAACAAACCAAACTGTTTTCTCACAAATGTGTGAAAAGTGAAATCCAACAAGTATGACGCATCTCTGAAGTAAACAAGCAGTAAGACAAATCAAGGTGCGGGATGTGGAAACTGACCAATTGAGTCTGGTGCTGACATGCTGATGTGTAAAGTCATAATTCTTTCACAGACGGATGCACTTTGGGCTGCTTAGTCAAGCTCTGCATTAAAAAATACATAAAAAGATAAGAAATTTTACATTTTTAGAAGTTAGATTTTACTAAATTGATTGATTTTATGGTATATTTTTTAGATTACTATTACCTTAAGTATTTCCTTGAAGTTTCAAAGACAGAGAAATTTCATCTTCAGGGATGTACTGAGCTGCTCTTTAAATACAATTTCAGTCAGTGAGGATGTCCGTCTTTGGTTGTAGCAACACTGCAGGGTGGACGGGACGCCACATGCTTATGGACTATGTGGAAATATAAGGATATAGTTACCACGTCTACATGAGAGCTTTAATTCCCCTGTAATTCCAAATTAAACTTAAATCCTCTTTACAGAGATTAAAAATGGCCTTGTAAACATCAAATTTCCAATTAAAATGGTAATTGCAAATAAGACTTAATTCCGATGTAGGCAGCTGGTAAATTCTGATTTTAAATCTGGATTGAAAAATTCCTCAATCAAGTATACTTTTATTCCACTTTAAATTAATTCAGGTAATGCTGCGTATACTCACAATGATGCAAGGGACGTTGACAGGAACAGGAAGGCCGCCAAGCAAACAACCCTTAATTAGGGATAACTGTTTCCATGTAAACCTGAAGGAGAACACATTAATTCCAAATTCTTTCGTTCTGAATACCGAATCAAAAACACCATGTTACCATGGCCATTATCTTCTTCAGAGAGTTAGGTTTTTAAAAAATGATTTAAAACCAACTGCTGTTATTATATCTTAAAAATGTTCATGTTTTATGTGTTTGAGATGCAGTAGTGTTTGAGATGATTCTGGAGTTTGCAGAAGCTAAGGAAATTGCTAATTTAGCTTTATTTGTAAATAAAAATGTAAATTAAAACATGTTAATGAATGTTTATGAGGTAGGATTGTGCATGTGTGTGTGTGTGTGTGGGTATAAAATCCACCCTTCATCTTTCCTACTTTTGTCTTTCTTGTTTTACCTTTAACACACTTTAAAAATCTCTCTGCAAGTTTGCTCCAAGGCATGTCAGTCATTATTTGCAGAGGTGTTGTGACTGATATGAACCCTTTAAACTGTTCATCTTTCTTCACGCAGCATGATGACACAGATGTACTGTGAGGAAAACGCTCTCAGCTGCAAACTTTTACTCAGTATGATCAGTGCAGCCTCTGTAATGATTATCAGGAAGGCAGAGTGGAGGCACAGAGAAAGGAGAAAATGCATTCATTTTCACCTCTGCTAAGGAGGTTATGTGTATCTGTCGTTTTTTTTTGTTACCAAGATCACACTAAAACTCCTGGACCAATTTTTCTGAAATTTTCGGGAGGTGTTGAGAATAGCCCAATTAATAAATGATTAGATTTTGGTGGTGATCCAGGTAATAGCCATTAGTGAACAATCGTTTTCACTCAATAACTGTTTAACTAAAAATGATAACATGATAATGAGTATTAGGTGTTGGTTTTCAGGGTCATGAATCATATTACAATGGCAAGTTTATCATGGAACTACTTCTTATAGATGTATGTATTACCCCTTTTCCACTAAGCTGGTTCCAGGGCTGGTTCGGAGCTAGAGCCAGACTTAGCACCAGTTCTTTGGTTTTCCACAGACTAAACACCGGTTGCTGGCAGGGGGTGGGGGCGGGATTATTGACCAACCAAAGCAGAGTAAAAACACGGAGGCACTCTTACCCGTCTTCTCAAGCGTGATTGCTGTTCGTTGCATAATCGTCGAGCAGCATTAACTTGCTGGATCGCCAACTTTTGCTCTCCAAGGAAGGCTCGAAAAGCCAACAACACTTGAACCGCAACGTAGTCCTCCATCTTTGTTGTAGCAATTGAATTTGGTGCTAGTTGTTTTGGGAAACTGGCGTGACGTATACAGATGTATACATCGGCGTGATGATGTAGCCCTCTGGTCGGCACCCGTTTGTGGAAAAGCAAATGGTTCTTAATCGGTTCGCACTTGAACCAACTGCGAACCGGCTCTAGCACCAGCACTAGCCACCAGCCCTGGAACCAGCTTGGTGGAAAAGGGGTATATGTGAGCTACCTTGGCAGAAGTTTAAGCTCTATGAATGCTTTGTAGTTTGTTAATTTTAGGACATGAATGAAACCAAAAATGATGTCAAAAAGCAATGAAATACACCTCATCTCTGCAATTTGAACAACATCGTAGGTAGTTTGTAGGGAACTCTGATTTGCATCCTCACAATGTAAAATGGGATTTATAGATAATCTCAAAAAATTTAGAAATGCTGTTTCAGTCAATGATTTCTCTCCTTTAATATTATCATCTAGTATTGTTTTAATACCTTTGGAAAGCTGGATCAATCTCCTTTACAATGAGGAACAACCTGTAAGGATTTTGCATTCATGGAATGAGCAACTCAGCTGAAGGTAGCCCCAAAAAAAGTGCTGAATCCCCTCTTTCCCACCCATGGTTCCTCAGTCTTTGACCTCACCAGTTTCACAAAACTTGGTCATTAGTTTGGAAATGGTACCAGCTTCCACCAAATAATCCTGTGACTCCAGAGCAAGAGCTTAAGGTTCAAGAGTCTTTGGCACATTTTTTGGGAACTTCACAAGTAAGGACCACACCATCAACAGGATGAATTTGACAATTATTTATTGCGTACAGAGGATAACAAACAACATAGTAGGTAGGTGAAGCGGATAACGATTTGGGGAACCTTCATGGGGAATTCGCCGTAGCTCCCGGGCACTTTAAGGCCCTGGGGAAGGAAGGAAGAAAGAAGTTTTAAATAAGGGGAGGGAGGGAGGGGCGCGTCGAGTGTGCGAAACAAGAGGGAAATGGTCAGTCAGAATTTATAGGAACACAGGAAGAGGCGTGGTTGAGGTGTGGTCCACTCCTGAAATTCTGCTTAGAGCTCCCCTACATTCACCTGTGCTGCTAATGCCATGAATGCATGATCCTTGCTGTAAATGTGACTAATCAGGCCTTCCAAAGACATAAAATACAACTATTTTTATTAAAGGGGAAACAGTCAGCTGAAATAATGTTTCTAACCTTTCTCGATGGACATAAATTAAGAGGTTTCAAGGCATTTTAGCTGATAGTTTGTGACACCCCTGTCCTAGTCATCATGTCTGTACTCCCTATGGTTGACGAAAACGGTCTCCTTTTCCATAAACTACCACTTTCAAGACTTAAATCTTAAATAGTTCTGATCCTAAACTCTGACATAATTCACAACAAATTGTACTAACTTATCTTTTTTTGAAATTTTTTTTACAGTACTATTAAATGAAATCATCATTTGTATTATATCCAAGATAAATGTCTGAAATGCCCTCAGTGGACGTAAACTGTCAGGATTTGGGTCACATTTTAGGTTGGACTTAAAACCAAAGTGTTAGAAGGAGCTGCAGTGTCAGAGAGTCAGCTCTGATTTCAAAGCTGAAGGTCTGAGAAGTATCATGGAGAGCGTTCATGTCTACTTGCCCTCTGGCAGACGCTCACCTGTCGCTCACTCATGCCGTTCACGCTCCGAGGTGAGGAGAGGAATGACAGCAATGTGACCGAGGGCGGCAGGTAACTTAGAGGAGAGAAGAGTCTAACTGGGGGCCTCAGGCTCCAAGGGGCCCCAGGATAAAGCCGTTACACATACATGGGCATCAAGCATGAGGTGCAGGGGCGCTGCAAAAGTATTTGTGGCCCCTTAAAAAGATGTCACGATGGGTTCTGTCCCAAACCAGCTGTGCACGGTCTCTCAAACAGTTATCAGGATGATTCCACTTACTTATGTTCCTCCTGTGAAAAAAGAAAGACAGAGAAGATACCGGCTAATGTTTCATGTTAGCCAAAACTGAATGGGACCTACACCTGCATCTGTGGCTGTGTTGGTGATTAGTTAGCTAAAATGAAAAGCTGTTGCTCACCTGTAGAGCATTTCTGTCAGTGGCGGCTGCTGGTCAGTCAGGGAGGGGAAGCTCATTTTTCTTCTGGCCTACATCATAAGTTTATTTATTTATGTAAATGATCTGTGACCCTGTTGTACCAACTAGGTGTCTTTTCCAGGGATTTTATTCCCCAAAAACCCACTTTTGACCAGACAACACATTTTATTTGTGACAGAACTTCCAATGAGCCATCTCACCTTGTCATACCAGGAATGCTTAAAAGATCTGATACTTTTCCTCACCTTTTGCACTAAATCAATCTAGGAGTTGATCTGCCCTGCTGTTTAACTCTAGTTTTCTCTTAATATAAGGAAGACAATCAAATGGCCTCGCCAAAATCTGGTCTACAACATTCATACTATCTGCCATGACGTGCAGCTTGCTAGCAGCTGGAGCAGCTATGTGAAACTACTGTTTGACGGGCTGTGAATGTGAGTGAGAGAGAGAGAAGCTCCCCAGCCACAGCTGCTCGTTTGTGAAAAGAAAAATTGACAGGAGAGAATCTTCAAACACAACGCTAGACATTTTTAAGAAAGATAAAGTCGCTGGTGATCGATAAAGCCTCCGGATCAGTCCAGAACAACTGAATGTAAAACTTAGAAGATACCCCGGTGAAGGGTGAGCCTTCAAGATCGCTGATTGGCTCATTTCACTGTCAATCAAAAAAGGATTCGGCCTCAGACAGATCATCCAATCATCATGCAGAAGCTCAGCGTTCAGGTCAGCCCACTGCCTCATAGACCCCCAGAGACGCTGAGCGTCCGATGGGCGGGACAAAGCCCAGCGTTTATCCAATGACCGTCCAGTTTCCACAGTGGAACAACCCACTCTATATTTAAGCGCTGAAGTCTGAAGACGCTCAGCGTCCGACTGTGTTGAAGCGCTGAGATGCAGCGGGGATGAATGAGAAGGAAGTCCCACCAGTTACCTGTGATAAGTAGCTGATTCTGAACAAAAGATGAAGGTATTCTAGCGCATATTTAGTCAATGAAATGTACACACAGCAGTACATATCACCACTTTTTGGGGGGACATTTTAGGGGAAGCTGAGCTTCCCTTGCAGTCTTAGAGCAATCGCCACTGATTTCTGTCCAATACACCAACCATTTCCTTGGACTCAGAAAACAGGAGGGTATATATATGCATATGTTTGAGCTGGTAGCAGACCAAGCTGACAGCGGTGTAGGTGACATCATGATACAGGCTCATGTAGACATCACAAGGTGGATACAGGCCCGTCCAGGGAATTAACAGGGTCTCTGAGAGATATAAGGAATGGGAGACCTTATATATGTGATTGACTAAAATTAATACTTCCTCCTGTGTTTGTGCTTGTCTATTTGTTTAATATGGCCCTTGTGCATCCCCAAAGCTGACTGAATAAACTACTTCAGAGGGTCAAAAGCTCTGACAAGTTCTTCCTTTTTCTCTTCTTTTTGTTTCTGGCGTCCCAGTTTATGTTTAATCCTGGCGTTGTTAAAATCAGCCCAGCATTATTTACACAACTGGTAATTATTAAATAATCAAGAAGTTCACTGGGACTGCCCACAACATTAAGAGAAAAGAGAAAAGAGAGACAAAACTGTGATTATACAGAGGGAGGGGGCTGTGAAAAGACAGTTTTGTGTTTTTACGGATGCTGAATCAGAATACTGTGGACAGGCCTGGGTGACATCACAAAACTTCGAACAGTTTTAGGTTTATGTCAAACTTTAATAAACCACAGAGAATATTACAGACATTATTGATCCTCAAATTAAATTTCAATCTCAAAACCCTGTGAACATGCAGCCAAGTCTTCTGAAGTTGTGAAAACTGATCAAATATTGACCAAGTTGATGGTGGTGGATAAATGGGTGAAACTGAAAATCCACTTTCCCAAACACTGCCGACCTTGTTCACGTAGTTCCTCTTCAAACTGCTTCAGTTGCAAAAACCTTCAAATGAAAAATTTAACAGAGCGTTCTTTTTCACTTTAACCCAGTCATTCAAACTCTGCCAACTTATTTTTACACTTAAGACATTGCATTTTAGACATTTTTTTCTTAAATCAAAATAAATGGACATTTTTTTTTTATATTAGTTTGCTTTATGTGATTTAGACAGCCTTCTTGACAATGTTCTCTCTCTCTCTCTCTGTCTCTTTGGGTTTAATATATTTTTTTACATACAGTCCAAAAAGCAGAAAAAGTTGGACAATCTTTCATAAAGTTTGTGAAACTAGTGACCCTGACACAAAAGACTGTTTCAGACATTCATGAAGCTGGAGAGTTTCTCTTTTGTCTGTCTCATTTCTGTTTTGGACAACATAATTAACAATTATGTTTCTAATGTTAGCAAATCTAGCCAATGATGTTTTTGCTTATAATGAAAATAGACAAAAAAACATAATTTGTAGAAACTAAAAACCTATTGATCCTTTAACTGAAAGAAATACACATCACACATTAACATATGTTTTGCAATAAAAAATGATTTTTTTTAAATAAATAGCCACAGAGCTAAACCAAAAGTTTATATAAACCAAAAAAGTCTTATGATTATTTTTAAATCAGTTTTGTCTTTGTTTTTAATACTTCAAGATGACACAGTTTGAAAAAAAAACTTTTTCAATCTTTTTTTATTTTCAAGTTTCAACACTTTCGGCCTGGATTTAGCTCCATATTCTTCCACCGTCATCACACCAGTTGTTACTTGCTGTGGATCGTGCAGTCAGTCACACTCGTTGGGTAAATCAAGGCACAAACTTTGGTTCTGCAGTCACCAAGTCTGACATGACAACAATTTTTTTTTTATAAACATTTTATTGAAATTTTTAACTTTCAACACAACACACAATACCCCTCCCAATGACCAGACAGTGCTGCAGAACAATTTATATATATATACAAAATGTACACAACGCCACATATACGTTATCTCATCCACAAAAGGAGAAACAAAACAAAACATGACAACAATTTTTAATGACAAAAAGAAATATTGTTTAATGTTTAATGTTAAATTAAAGAAAAAAAAAAAAAGCATAAAAAATTTCTTATTTCCGAATAAACATTTAAGCTTACAGGTATTACTCTGGTTGAATGGTGTTTATTATGTCTTCAGTTTCTTCGTAATAATTTTATTTTTTCTTTTATCTCAGGATACAAGGAGGGTCACACCAGCTGACATGATACTGTACGTCACACCTACCACCAAGTGGCACTTATGAGGAAGGCAGAAGTTTCGCCAAAACATATCAAAGTACGTGAAAAGTAGACATGTCTAAGATGAAATACAAAAAACTACTATTTACAAGAAAAACTCTGACTGTACACATACATGTATATAGTGTGTATACCATGGAGATGAACTGTATATACACAAGTGGCAAGCAGCCCTTTTACCCGTTACACCCACCTGACTCTGAATAACCAAACGTCACCACCATACCTGTGCAGTCTGGGACATACCGAGTTCAAACAACAAAGAGTATTAAAATAAGAGGGACATGGTCTGTAGCCCCGGGTCTCCACATGACTCAAATTGCTCCTGAGTGAGTGTGTACCTGGATCAGACTCGGGGTCAGCGCTGCCTCTGACAGCTCCACTTTCCTCGGGGTCCAGGTGAGTTTAGTCTGATGGATGCTCGAGTCGCTCACACCTGTGGTCAGATTACCTGGCTGATAAGATGCTGAGGAGCAGCGTGTTGTCAGAAGATGTGTCAGAGCAGTGGGCCTGGAGCAGAGCCCTGAGGGACACCGGCAACACACACTTACTATTTATCTCACTTTTACACGACAGAGCCAAGAATGTGGCGTGTGTGAGGATTAGCATTCCTGTAGATGGATCAAATCTGCAAATATGTGACAAGACAGAAAAGCCAGTGTCGTAATCTACACTGTAAATGTTCTTTGAAAGAGGATGTACTTTCATTTCATCAAATATAAAATCACAACAA
Organism: Scarus forsteni; assembly: GCA_036419115.1. Classification (NCBI taxonomy): domain Eukaryota; kingdom Metazoa; phylum Chordata; class Actinopteri; order Labriformes; family Labridae; genus Scarus; species Scarus forsteni. The sequence continues at coordinate 344,786 of JAZDUH010000227.1, read as the reverse complement.
TGACACTGGTTGATCTTCTTATTGGGTGATTTATCAGTTGTACAGAGAGGCTGATCCTCACTGATAACCTGGTGGATGGACTGTTCAATATATTTTAGTAGTATATCTGCAAATGACACCATAGAAAGTTTTTGTTGGAGGGTAGATCCTTTCCAGAGGCATATCTGACTGGTGATTGGATGACTGTTCCATCAATCACATTTATTTCAAGCCAATCAGATAATGTCTTAGGCAGGAGCTACTGCAGTCCAGAGCTATTAGCATCTATGCTTATCTCTGTGCAAGGAGTCACTTGCTGCTGTTGTCTAACCCATCGCTCCCACCTCATTCTGCTCCAAAGGACTCTGATTGGACTGTGCTGCTTTGGGCTGCTCACCATTGTTGTAGATTGGAGCTTTGTGAGCTGCACTGCCTGATTACAGACATTGAATCAGTCTAATTCAGCTGCTGGGCAAGCTGGCTTACTGCTGCTGTGGGTTCAAATCCAGCCTTTACCCTTCACCAAATGTTTCCCGTCCTCTTTCTTCTCTTTCCTGATCTGTGCTCTGTCTTCCCTCAATCCATAAGAGGCATGAAAAGATTAAAAAACACATTTGTGAGTGTGTCTTCATGAAGTTTATGACATGAGCAACGTCACAGGGTTGTAGATTTCACACATTGGAACTTCATTGTGAGCACGTGTACATATGGAGCTCCCCTGTTTAATATTCTCTTGTGTTTCGAACTTAATTTCAGAACAACACCAACATAATGTCACTGCAGATCAGTATAACTATACTGAAGCTCGATGTCCTGGAGTGTTACACCATTAACATCATGTCGTTGGTGTCTTTAATCAAGAATTAAAACTGAAATAAAAAATGTAATTTTCTCTTCTGAGGATCAGATGCAAGTCTTTTTTCCCTCCCCTATGGAGACACTCTGATCTGAGGGGGTGGAGCTACAGTAGGCTATGATAATAAGCTTTGCACTGATTGGCCGCCCAAACGATGCCTAATTGTTCGGGGCGGAGGCTGCAAAGGAAACTTTCCGACCAGTCTTGGGCTGTGTCCGAAATGGCATACTAACGTACTACATACCACAAACTCATGTGTATACTGTATGCTACACACTATAAGTATGATTAGGATGCCAACCGTTCACACTGTAGTATACTACTAAGTTTCCCATGATGCATTTCAAACCTCCGATGACAAAAAATCAGAAGCACACCAGGCAATCAAATATCTCTGTTTATTCACCACATTTGAAAGTTCAGAGAGCATTTTAGGCAAAAAAGTCACCACGTAGAATACCAAAATGTGGTCATTTGAGCCATAAAACGCACGGATACAAATTTCATTTCGACATTTCGGACATTCCGCTATGCCGCTATTATGCTATCGAAGAAACTTCCAGTCGGCTTTGTTACGGGCTGGGTCTCTTCTCCTTTCTTTATGTCTGGAGCTTGGTTCGGTGAGGTGGTGGTGTTTATGTGTTGCTATGGTGATGTGACGTCATGTCCGGTGCTTTTCCGGGAGCGCTAATTTTTGTAAAGGAGAGACAGCTGCGGAACGCCGAGACGGAGATTAACCCACGGACAGAGACAGACAGAGCCACGCCACCAAGGAGGAAGACAAACCACCCTCACGACCTATTCTCCTTTTTCCCTCAACCAAACACATTTCATTTGCACGCTATGCACCCCATCATGCTATCGAAGAAACTTCCGGTCGGCTTAAAAACAAGGGCCCATTTACAAAAGCGTTAAAGAACTTAAAGGAGATAATTAAAGATGAACGCGTTTATTTGAAAATGGGAAGTTTGCTAGTGGCAGATTTTTAGCTGAATGCCGGTCGGTCTTGCTTGGCGCAATGCATTATGGGGCATTTGAGTGTGACTAGTATGCCCACCTCGCTTGCTTAAATTTTTTTCCGATATAGTATACATCTCGGTATTTCTCGCACACTCAATCTTTTCATACTATCTAATGTGAACGCACTACATACTCATTTTGACGTCACACTTAGTATGAGCAGTACGTTAGTATGCCATTTCGGACACAGCCATGGTGTCTGCCTGTGACCAGCAGAAAACAAACATACAAGTAGAGGTTGTATAGCTGTGACATCACAAACCCCAGGAGGTTAAAACAGCTTTTAAGGAGTCTAAAGAGGCTTAGAACTTTTCCCTGTGAACTGAGAGCTTAATCAAAGTATTTTCAGAATTTTAACCCTTCAAATGGCAGGTTCAATACTTCATTTCACTTTTTGTTTTATAATAAAAAACACACAAATGATAAATTTCCCATTTAATACATGATATGTGCATGTTCATGAATTCAACTCTGAATAAGACTGGCAATTCAATCTAAGCAAGACATGAGCTTCCGCCCTTTCTTAACGCACAGATGTTGTTGAAAGCATTTTGGAGAAAACTTGCTTTTATAACTTGCACATTGACATATCCAAGACACCAATTACCAGCAACGTTCCTCCTCAGACTAAATATTACATACGGAACACCTTATTTTTGGGGTTTTATTTGTGCCAGCAAGTATCCAAAGTAGCATGTAAAGGGTCAAAATCCTTAAAAGTCATTGAATATTAGTAGTTTTGAGCAGAAATTAAGTAGTTTGAGGGATTTATGCACAAAATGCAAAATATTGATATGATGATGATTTATGTGGCAGTTTTTTCATACACATTTTTGGCACAAGGGGCCACAGAGGGTGCAAAAGGTGCCCATATAGACCCTTAAAAGAGACTTTAGATAAAAAAAAAATATGTCAAGACCGGAACATTATCAAAAAAAATTGTGCCATAAGCTGCAACATGGTCAAAATTATCACAAAATTTATGTAAACAATAATGACGACAAAAATGGCAGAGGGGTACCTAAAGTGCCCCACACCACAACAGCTGTAGTGCATTGGTATTTCAGTAACTGTTAAAATAAAAAAACGGTTTAAAGCCACATTTTTAACCTTTTTTAACCATAAATGTCCTTTTAATATTTTGTTTTATGAGCTTCCTTGTTTCGGGAAACACCTCTAACAGCTGCTGCTTTTCCTTCTTCCTCTTCGTCAGTGTGTGATCAGTCACCTGCAGTGAGCTAATTTCTTCTGTTTCGTCACCTTGCCCTCCATCTCACCTGTGGATTGTTTGCTGGTAACGTGGAGGCCAAACGTTGTCATGCTGCAGGTTTGTGGTGCTGCAGGTCTGGTCGTGCAGGAAGCCGCTGACATCTGTCCCTCTCTGTAACTTCCAGCTGACTGAGCTCGAACCATGAGCTCTGTGTGTCTGCAACACTCTTTTATGATCAACTATTTGTCTTTGAGCCAGCAGCTCGATGAGGCGGAAAAACAAAAAATGATCCCTGAATTGACAGGGAGGGAGCTGGTGCATGCTGGGTAAATACTGTAGCTGTTTGTCAGTCATGAGAGGAGGCTGAACTCCATGTTCTGATCACTGACCTGGATGGAGACACGACTCTGGAATTAAAATCAGAGCTGTGAGCGATGGTAGAGCCTGACAGAGATTTAAGCCCACAGGACGCTGACTCCTGTTTGTTAAAGGATCAAATGTCTTCTGGGTCGCAGAGAACCTGGAGCATTTTGGAGTGGGCTTCATGTGTGTGGGAAATGGTGGCTGAAAACCAGGAAAAACAAGAGCAGAGGAACACGGAGAAGAACGCAGACCTCTGGTGTGATGGTGGTTTCAAATGGATGCAGTTTAATATCCAGAATGCTTCATTGTCGCTCAGTGTCCTGGTGGAGCCACAAGGTGGACAATGTGGACTGGCTGTGTACACCCCTCTTCAAAAGAACGACAGGAAGCCCCTTGGTCAGCTGCTGTGAAGATTCAGACCTCCCTTTCTGCTCAGCTCAGACCAAATCAAGATGAATGAAAGAATATTAAGAGACACTCAAAGAACTTTAAGCAGAAGGATCATCAGCCAGTCCCAGGCCTCCAAGGAGCTGGTGATCTGTCACAGGGCCATCAATCAATCAATCAATCAAACTTTATTTATATAGCACTTTTCCTACAACATATGTAACTCAAAGTGCTTGCAGAAAAGAAAACAAGAGGAAAGAAGAGGGGGAAAAATGATGGAGGAGTACAGTTGCTACATGTAAGCAGCTCCGCAGACTTTAGAGAACCGTCGAAGATCCACCTTAAACTCAGAGAAGAAGTGGACACTGAGCAGCTTGACAGCAACATGAACGGTTCAGTGGAGACTACTGAGTTTTACCTGACGATTAAATATTTTCCCTGCGAGATCTTGTGTGACAGCATCAGTGCAAGCATGTTTTCATCCCCCCTTTCAGAGGCAGACGTGCGCCTCTCATCAAGCAATCAAATTTAATTTATTTGGCACTTTTCATTCAATATAAGGACCACAACGTGCTTTACATAAATAGAGAACAAATAGGATTAATACAAACAAAGTAAACTTAAATAACAATTATAAGAACAAACAAACCCAATAAAACATAATAATAATATTTAAATTTAATAAAACAACACACGCATATATTCATCCAATTTCTATTCCACTTACTCCTTTCAGGGTCGCGGGGCTGGAGCCTATCCCAGCTGTCATTGGGCGAGAGGCAGGGTGCACCTTGTACTGGTCGCCAGCCAATCACAGGACCACATAGAGAGACAGACGATCATTCATGCTCACCCTCATACATAAGTGCAATTTGGAGTCACCAATCAATCTGATGCATGTTTTTGCTCTGTGAGAGGAAGCCGGAGTCCCTGGAGAGAACCCACAACAATTATCTTACCAGATAAAAGATTTATCAATATTTACATAATATATGTGCATAGGTGTATTTATTGCTAGTGGTTGCCTGTTTGGGTCTTGTTATTTTTGACCTGGTTGCTTACTTCATTTGAAAAATCAGGCAACACTGGACTGATGCATGTGCAAATTAGTTTTCTGGACATAGTACTTTAAAATAACAATGGCTGTGGTCCAAAACGCTGAAAGATATCGCTTTGTGACATTACATCACTTATGTGTCAGCTTACATTGACAGATTTAATTAAAATAAAATAATGATCATGCCTAGTCATGCCTTTAAATTTGGTAAATTCTTTTCTGTCTGTATTTTTATTTCACTTTTCAATTTACAATAATTAACAAACATAAAGTACAACACAACACAAAACACTATGAAAGGCTGACAGATGATTCATATCAAAGTGGTCTCACATGAAAAGATACCACAATAATTATAACATTAATACCTTAAGGCTAAAAATAAAATAAACAAAAAGAATGCTATGCTTGTTCAAATGTCCAAGAAAGCCAGGGTCTCTATGGATGAGGAATTACTGTACGTTACACCGAGTCAGAAAAGGTCCCCAAATTCTTAAAGATAGCCTGTTTTTTATGTTTGGTAAATTCCTTGTCTTTCTTCGGTAAAACACACTATATTACCAAAAGTATTTTCACGCCTTGACCTGCATTTGAATGTAAGTGACATCCCATTCCTAACACATAGGGTTCAATGAGACGTTGGTCCACCCTTTGCAGCTATAACAGCTTCAACTCTTCTGGGAAGGCTGTCCACAAGGTTTAGGAGTGTGTTTATGGGAATTTTTGACAGTTTTTTCAGAAGCGCATTTGTAAAGTCACATACTGATTTTGGACGAGAAGGCCTGGCTCTCAGTCTCTGCTCTAATTCATCCCAAAGGTGTTCTATTGGGTTGAGGTCAGGACTCTGTACAGGCCAGTCAAGTTCTACCACACCAGACTCTGTCATCCATGTCTTTATGGTCCTGCTTTGTGCTCTGATGCACAGTCATGTTAGAAGAGGAAGGGGCCAGCTCCAAACTGTTCCCACAAAGTTGGAAGAATGGAATTGTCCAAAATGTCTTGGTGTGCTGAAGCATTCGGAGTTCCTTTGACTGGAACTAAGGGGCCAAGCCCAGCTCCTGAAAAACACCCCCACACCATAATCCCCCCTCCAACAAACGTAACACTTTGCACAATGCAGTCCCACAAGTATTGTTCTCCTGGCAACCGCCAAACCCAGACTCATCCATCAGATTGTCAGATGGAGAAGCACGATTTGTCTTTCCAGAGAACGCATCTCCACTGCTCTGGAGTCCAGTGGCGGCGTGCTTTACACCACTGCATCTACACTTTGCATTGCACTTGGTGATGTGAGGCTTGGATGCAGCTGAAAACCCATCCATGAAGCTCTCTGTGCACTTTTCTGGAGCTAATCTGAAGGCCACATGAAGTTTGGAGCTCTGTAGTGATTGACTCTGCAGAAAGTTAGCGACCTCTTCGCACTATGCGTCTCAGCATCCGCTGATTGAATTCACTGAGCTCCTGAAAGCGACATGTTCTTTCATAAATGTTTGTAGAAGCAGTCTGCATGCCTAGGTGCTTGATTTTATACACCTGTGGCCATGAAAGTGACTGGAACACATGATTCTGATTATTTAGATGGGTGAGCAAATACTTTTGGCAATATAGTGTATATTTTTTGTCTTGACAAAGGGAGAAAACTTGATCATTACACACATAATCATTTGAAAAAAAATTCAAAGTTGTCAAATGCACTCTTTATTATTGACAAAATAAATAGCAAATGGACAATTATTTACACGGTTTAACACAAATACTCTGCTAAAGAAAGAAACAAATAATCATTAAGTCAGGATTTTTTTACATTCTGATGGATCATTTTGTGCTTTTTAAATATAAACTTTGGATTCAACAAGCCAAGAAATAAATTAATGATCAATCCAAACATGCAAAGATGGATAAACAAATTATTCTAACAACATTATTTACATTTAGGTACATGAAACCATCACTTTATTCATCAGAATAGTTTGTCTGATAGATTAATGTGACCACATGGTTTTAATATTTCTACTACCAAACAATTGACAGAATCATAAACAGACAGACTTTATCACATTACCAAGCATTTCTGCAAATCTTTAATTTTGTCTAAAACCTTCCAGCTTTAACTTAAACTTTATTACAGTAACACTAATAAAAAAACTTGATAATCACTCCAACAAACTCTACATATTTAAAAATCAGAATTCATCTTTCACTGCGTCTGTTCCTTTGGCTGCTGAGGGTCCATCCTGCACTCGTTTCCCTTTTTAAACCCTGATTCTTGTCTTCAGGAGACTCCAGCATGTCCTGTTTGCTGTTTTTATGGCTTGTTGTTAAATGTGAGGGGGGTCATGGTGGTAATGAGGATCTCATGAGGCAAAGTAGGAGTTCTGCATGGAGTACAGCCGGTCTATGGGGTTCCCCTGTAAGGCTCCGATGTCTGGCGTGGTCATGAAGCAGTCGCTGAGACTCGTCAGAGACGTGTCGCTGTCGATGTCATGGAAGATGGAGTCAGTGCCTAAAAGATAGAAGAGTCAAAGATTAAATCAAACCTGAGGAGGTGTGAGATCGGACTAATTTGTGGATTATAACCAGGGGTGGACAGTAACAAAGTTGATTTACTTGAGTACTGTACTTAAGTACATTTTTTGAGTATCTGTACTTTGCTTGAGTTTTTTTTCTTTTTTGGAACTTATGACTTTTACTATTTAAAAGACAAATATTCTACTTTTAACTCCACTACATTTCCATAAATGGCCTCGTTACTCATTACTGTTAGGTACAGGTATGAAGTCAGCGGATGAAATTTATTTTCTCTTCTAAAATGTGACTTGTTCAAGTGGTGTTATCTATACTTAGTGCATCCTGTTCCACACTCCAGTCCAGTTGGTGGCAGTAATGCACTTTTGAGTTGGTTTGCCAACCGCCATTTTTTAAAAATTTTAAACAACAAAGAAGAAGACGCGCATGTGCTGCTGCGATCGGGCAGGTAAAGGTTGAGCTAACGTTGGTGGTTATGGTTCATCTTGGCAGTCATGATGGTCACGATGGCAGATAAAGGCAACAATTCAACACCAGAGCACCCATGGCCATATCTGAAGTCCATGTTTGAGGTGGTCGAAATGAAGAATGATTCTTTTCAATTCAAATGTGTGCTCTGTTTGCCGCGCCCAAACTTCAATACCTACAAAAACTCGCCGCCCAACCTGAGAAAGCATGTGGAAGTAAGGTAAAATGGTGTAAACATTTGTTTACTTTCAGATAAAAATTAGACAGTTTTATGTGCTTGTAGTAGTTGCAGTTCAAAGTGACGGTCACTGACATTAAGTTAGTCGGTATTAGTTAGACGGTAGTTGGGGGGGGGGATTAACTGAAATTTGCTTTTACACGCTTTTACACATTGCAATCAATGCTTATAATATTAGCAGTAAAATTAACCTAGCCTACAACATTATTACTTATGTTGAATAAAAAAAAAGAAAATGGCAATGGTTGTCCTTTTGTTGATTCATTAGTGCTCAGTTTACATTTTCATGGGTTTTGTAGCATATTTTAAAACTCTTTATTCTACATGATCTATAAGCAGGTCAGTGCAAAAGCAGGTACTCCAGTAACTTAAGTAAAAATTTGACTGGGCAACTTTCACTTGTATTGGTATAGTATTTACACATGAGTATACTTTGACTTGAGTACTGGCAATGAGTACTTTGTCCACCACTGATTATAGCTGATATAAGGTGTACAGAATAATTTCTCTTTCTCTGTAAAGTCATGAATAAAGTCAGGATGCATGTTGGTTTCAGCCCATCATACAAATATGAGTCATCAGCAAATTAATGTTTGATGAACAGATGTGAGATTACAGTTGTTTATTTGTTATGTCAGACCAATTTAATGCAAAAATCTGGCACGCACTACTGTTAATTTAATCAAGATTACTTTATAGGGCAGTAAAATTGACCCATTGCACGAACTGTGATCTGTTTTCATGATCAAACAGAGATAAAATCTGCACTGTAGGAGAATGACGCCAAAAGAAGTAATTAAAAGCATTGGCAAAGTTATTTTTGAAACATAGACATCAGCTTCTGAGGTACGTGACTTTCTCAATCAGTAAATCACCAAAGAGACATTGAAAAGCTTTTAAACAAAAACATGTCCATCTACAAACCTAACCTGGCACACCAGAAAGACCGTTCAATATATTTCACCAGTCCATCCAGGAATGAGCCCACAGAAAGTGTTTGGGGAGGAAGAAGCATATCCACAAGGTGATTGGATTATATCCAATCAACATTTATAACAGACCAGTCAGATAATGTTGTAGGCAGGAGCTACAGGCTGCAGCATGTAAGTCACATCAACAATTTCTCATCAAAACGTGTCTGAAGAGGAGAGGAAATATCTTTCCAATAGAGAAGTTTGTTGGTATCTGTTTTTCAGTAGAAGTGTGGTCACTATCTAATAAAACTTCTACTGGAGCTGTTAGCTTCTATGCTAATCCCTGAATGAGCAGTCACTTCTTGCTGCTGCTTCACTAGCTGCTGGTTCCTCTTCCTGCTCCTCCTGGCAGTTCAGCACCCAGCCTGCTCCTGGGGAAGGAGGGCTACAAATGCAGCTCACAGAGAGAGCAGCAAAGAGTTGGTCAGCTGAGGTAGCATATATGTGTTGGTTTGAGTGGGTTCAGCCAATGAAAGCTTGAAGGCAAGTAACGATGAGTACTCAGAGAAAGGCTGGTATGATAGAGAGCTTTACTTAATGATGCAAAAGTCATTTAATCAATACATTTAATTTGTGTCCGTGGAGGAATGACTCTGTGTTTATGCAAAACCGTGGAGGGGCTGAACATTTTCCAATCTGCCAAAGGGGGAAAACCTTGCACAACAGCTGAATCAGTCTGATTCAATGTCTGTAATCAGACTGATCCATCTTGTCAAGCTCCAACTACAACACCTACAACATCGACAATGGTTTGGAGCAGCACAAAGCTCGGCCCAATCAGACTCCTTGAGAAGAGGAATAAGCTAGGAGCAAGAGGACAGCAGGGATAATTGCTTATTCAGGAATTAGCATAGATGCTAACAACTTAAAAATGTTGATTGTATAAAAAGTGGCTAATTTTCTGAATTACAGAACATGAGCCACTTCATAAAACAAACTTGTCAAAACATGTCAGAAGTGAAGACACTTGCGCTGATATTTGTTTTCATTTGATAAAGAAATGCTGTCAAAATCTGATAAAATTGGTACTGAAGCTGTTAGCATCTATGCTAATCCCTATAAGAGCTGTCACTTCCTGCTGTCATCTCACTCAGCTCCCTCACCTCTTCCCGCTCCAAAAGACTCTGACTGGGTCATCCTGCTTTGTGCCAAGAACAATCATTGTACAATAGAGCTTGGCAAGATGGATCTGTTCAAGAATTGAATCAGCCTGATCCAGCTGCGGTGTGAGGTAAGCAAGTGACTGCAGGGAGGAATCCATTTTCTCCATCAGAGAAAAGAGACAAGCACTCTGATGGCCCCAAACTCTATCTGCAGCTGGTAGTCAACCACCGCTGCACAGTGGTTACCAGACTTTTTATGCAAGGGCCCCTTTGGCAGATGAGTACTATAAAACCAAAAACATTTGTCATTACAGGCTAACCATACCATCGGTCACATGGTCTTGAAATTTCAGCTTCAGTGTGAAAAAAGCTAAAAAAGCTAAAAAAAAAAAAAAAAAACATCATCCTTTACAGGCAAAGCAATAAGAAGGTACACTGCAACATGGAGCGTCAGATTTTCTTGGTTTTATGTTGACAATTGTGACCATAGTTGTACAAAATGGTGGTCATTGTTCCATTCGATGACCCCATCAGACCCCACTTTAGGGTCCCGTGGTTTACACTGTGAGGATCAGACCATTGTATCTCTGTTTGCGGAAACAGTTCAGGTCTTCCGCTCCACCGGACATTATTGTGCTCCGGTGTTTGTGAGTGTGCCCTTCAGTTTACTTTTATGGTGACCAATGTGCTAGAGCTCTCCGGGGTGTCGCTCTGTTTTATTGCTCAGACTGATGTCGTCTGACTGATGACTGTTTGATGGCTCATTCATTTTTAATCAGTCGTCAAGCCTTATTGGTTCTCTCTCTTTACTGACAATAAAACAGCAGCAGGTCAAACTGATGCTGTCATGGAGAAACAAGGACAAAGGTGAAGAGCTTTAATTAGAGACACAACAATAAAACATAAACCACTGAACCGTCAACCCTAGTCTGGTTTATTTATGTAAGCTCTGACTGGCCCCACTGAGAGGCGTACTCGCCCTTGTTTTACAATATTATCCTCTGAATCTGGCCTTGAATTGAGCCATTGTGGTTGCAAAATAATCTATAAATATGTACATAGATACACAAGAAGGTACAAAGTTCCACAAATGCAAACAAAGATCCACCATTGCAAACAAAGACACAAATTCCAACAAAGGATCACAAACTAAACCAAAAATCCACAATTGGGTGCAAATGCAAACAAAGATACAAAAACTCAAACAAAGATTCACAAACACAGAGATCCACAAATGCAAACAAAGTGCCACAAATGGAAACAAAGATCAACAAATGCAAAAAAATCCACAAGTTCATGCAAAGATCCACAAACATGTATCTAGATCCAAAAAAATAAAGAAAGAACCAAAAATACAAACAAAGATCAACAAATGCACACAAGGATCCACAATAGCATACAAAGATCTATGTGCAAACAAAGATCCACAACTGCAAACAAAAATAAGAATACATAGAAAGACAAATATCCAAAAATGCATGCAAATACATACAACAGCAATCAAAGATCCATAAATTCAAACAAAGATCCCCAAATGCATACACAGATCCACAAATGCAAGCAAAGATCCACAAAAGCAAAACAAATATTCCCGAATGCATGTTCAGATCTTCAAAATGGTAGGCCTCTTTGTAAGTGTGTAATGGCTGAATAACATTTTGCAAAAGACTGCATTTTATTTGTACAACACTGTTTTGTCTCCAGACAGCATGATGAATGATGTTAAGAATTATGATGATGACACAGTTGGTCGAGTTTTGACCAGCAAACATCATTTAACAAGAGCTTATGACTGCTATAGTGATTGCAGCAAAGTGAAGCCAAGAGGAAAGCAAGGCAAGCCTGTGAGTCTGAGTTGAGGGCACAAAAACCCAGCACAGCCATATCCATGCTTCCGAGTGTGAGTTTGTTGATCGTGAGCTGTAGGAGTGTTTCAAAAGTCACATTCAAGCAAACATCCAACTGTGAGGCACACTTTCACATACCAAGCACACATTTACAGAGTGGTCTTCGGATCTGCAGACCCACACAAGCCACTTGCAGGTTATTTGGCCAGTTAGTTATTAAACTAACTGTTAAATAACCTGCTGACAAAATGATTAAACTTGGAGCACAGAGGACATCAAATGTCTCACTATGTTAAGAGCTTGCTCACCATAGGGGTTCATGTGGTCTCCTGGCATCTGTGGGGGGGTTAGTCCCTGCTGGAAGGGGTCTGTGTTGTATCCGTTGTGTTCAATGGAGATCAGCTGCTGCTGGTTTGGAGGGAGGGGGCCAGAGTAGGAGCTGAGCAGACCCTCCATACAGCCTGATAACATGTCTGAAACAGAAGGAGCAGACACTTTAAAAACTTGGATTATGGTGATCAAATCAGACCTCAATGTATAGACAAATTAATTTATTATCATAAACCAACATGGATGAATTCAGGACACAGCAACATTATTGAGCAGTGCAACTTTTACACTACCCTGAGCAAAAACTAGTGTACTTTAACTTCAATTCAAAGGATGAATGAACTTCTGCTTGAGTTTAAGCATAGCTAGTACACTACAGACTATGTTCTTATACTGCACTAGAAGGTGCTAATTTAATACTTCTTTGGACTAAATTGAAATATTTTAAGTTTTTAAAGTTTAATTTAAGTTTACTTTAGAAGGCTATTTAAGTATACCAAAGTACACCATAAAGTATACAAGTACATGTATTTTCATACTACAAGTGCACCAAGCATAAACTTCCAGTCAACATCTTAATTTACTGAAGTATACTAACCCTTATAAAAGAGACTGGAATTTGAGAAGTAAAGTCAAGTCAAATGTTTTCTGTTTTTGTTTTTAAGGTACACATAGATAATGCAGTTGCACACACATACTATTTACTGCAAACTTTTAAACTACAGACTACTTCAAGAACAAGTTTGATGCACATCTTACAAGTCAACAATAAACAGCCTTAACATCTGATACTGAGTATATATCTGGCTTCTCTCATTTCATGAAATTCAAAGGAAAGAGGGAGAAAAAAGACGAAGAAAAAAGAGAGAAAATAATACATGTCACTCAGGATCTACCTGTGATTTCCCATATTCCTCTATTTTAGTCTTTATTTTTAACGTGATCTAAAAAGATTGAGAACATTATTGAAAGGAGAATGAGGCGGAGACACCGGGAGAATATACAGTATATCATCAACGGTTCTGCTATTTGGCGATGACAAACCAGGAGTGCAGGTGAACACAGCATTATGAATGGATAAGCCAGCTGCTGTGTAACTGTCTCTTAATTTTTTACTCCTATTAATGACAAAGGAACAGATTACATCTGTCCCGGGAGCTGGCCCACGGTGACTCGCTTCGTGGCCTCCAATGCGCGCCCCACTGTCCATTCTCCTACTGAAGGGACAGCGGCTCTGACTGTCTCCGCTACCGGGTCTTTCCAGCACACTTTTTCCGCAGTGGTGGGGATCATTCAGACCAATCAGACACTGCGCCTCGGCCGCAGCGCATTTAAAGGCAAGGAGAGGCGTTCATTTGATTGGTGAAGACAACACTCGGCTGTGTTAAACCCACTCACGCCTTTTGTCCTCCCTCTCTGCCACTTGCGCTGAGGGGCAGAGACGGAGGCGTGGATGCGCCTCTCTGCGCCTCTCTGTGCCTCTCTGCACCTCTCTGCGCCTCTCTGCGCCTCTCTGCTCCTGGAGTGCGCCTCACTTGGAACTGCAGGAAACTTGCAAAGTGCGCTGGTCACACCCCGTCTGCGAGGCGAAGGCCAGGTGCACCTGCGCTTGCACCTTGTCTACAAAATTAGAGCCCTAAGTGTTAGGACTTCTAGTAGAAAGAAGTAAAGGTATACTAAAGTACAAATATAATTTTAGTGTTTAGGTATGTGTTAGTCATAGTATTAATGTACTTAGTCGTAAACTTTTAGTTAAACTTTTCAGAATAAGCCAGTTGTACTTCTCTATAGTATTCTTAAGTATATAAAAATGTAGTACATAAAAAAGTAAACTTCGAGCATGTTGCCCCAGTTTTAGTATAAAATAAGTGCACTGATAAGACACTTGAATCAACTACTTTTTGCTAAGAGTAAGCAAGAAGCAGATGAAAATTATTAGATGAAAAACAAACTGCACGACTACAAACTTCTCTATTGTAAAGATATTTTCACTCCACTTCTATGATGTTTTGATGAGAGTTTGTTTTATAAAGTGGCTCATGTTCTAACACAGAGGCCTCCATCCACTTTATTATCTGACTGGTCTGTAATTAATGTGACTGACAGAACGACTGTTCAATCAGCTGCATGATTTGAACACTTTCTATGGGCTCTCCCCTGATGGATTAGTGAAATATATTGAATGGTCCATCTGGTGTGTAAAGTTGAGTTGTAAGCAGAACCATGTAAATCAGCAGGATACAGAGCCTGAAAAATCCCAGTCTCCCTAATTTGGAGGCATTTCCACCTCGAGTTGTAAATATCGACAATCCAAAATAAAAGATGGGTATCATGATTTGGTGCTGTAAAATAACTGCATCGACAATCAAAATAACTGATTGTGACTGTCCTAAAATCAGGTCACACCTTTGGACGTTGTTAGGGGCAGATGCTCCCAAATTGAAGCATAAATTTAACATGTGCAGCCATCTTTAAGACAGATATCTGTATTTGTTAAGCTCTCCTTCTATTTGATAGTTTTCAGCAATAGATAGCAGATAGGATTGTTAAAAAACTGATGGAATGAAAAATTTTACAACTGTCAGGTGAGATCGCAGTTTATGCTAAGTGACCATTAAAACTGTCCTTTTGGATTTTTCTGCAGGTTTACACTTTTGCAAATTCATATTTTTAGACTGAACCACTTCCTGATTGCTGTGCAAGTATGAACTTAATGCTGAATTGATTAAAAAGCTTTAAGAACAGGGTTTACTGTCTTTGAGGCTCTGAGCTCCAAACACTGGTATGGATGCAAACACGTCCTGTACATCCATTTAATGCCGTACAGCCCACAGTTTCCCATGAACACACTCGTATAATCAGTTTATTGTAAATTCAGTGTGTAAACGGGGCGACTGTTTGATCTTTAAGATGTCTCTCCACTCATGCAGGAGGCTCCGTCTCATCCTAACATCGTCTCCAAACACGGCCCGTTTGCCGGTTTGCTCAGCTCATTTGGTTAGCAGCAGCCGCCTCGCCGTAATAAAGCTGCTGCTCTGCCAATATTGACACACAGGACGTCCCTGATCGGGGAGGCTGCCAAAGCACAGACACACTTATCTAAACTGTCTGCTCATATCCGCCGTCACAGCGAGGAGACGATAAGCCCGAGGGCTGCAGGAGCCGAGCTGCAGAGAATCCTCACTTTACAGCCTCAGCGATGGAAAATAAGGCAGATTAAGCAGCAGAGACGATGATTTATTCACTGCAAAGGAGACGCTGCAGGACCACAGACATCAGGGTGTTTGAACAGAGACTCCAGCGTATTTATTCTTCCATTATTAATCTAATATTCAAAGCTGTTTCACACATTAATCTTAAATCAGCTCCCCCTTTAAAATCACTCAGTGTTTACATGGACTTGAGCAGCTCACTCATGAACCTTATTCCAGTTTTGATCATAATTAGGACAGTACAGTCTGCAGAAAGCCTCAAAACTTGATATCCATAAAATTATACTTCCATACCGTCCCGGGACAATCTCTGAATGAGTACAATGGAAACTTGAAGGGAAACTGAAGGATAACTATGATATCCATATCCATTCTTGCTCATATTCATACCCAAGGGTGATTTCGAGTCATCAATTAACCTAACAAGCATGTTTTTGTCCTGTGAGGGGAAGCAGAAGAGCCTGGGGAGAAATCACACATTCACATGGAGAACATGCAAACTCTACACAGAAAGGCCCTGACCTTTTGTAAAGCATTTTGAAGTAACATTTGTCATGATTTGGAGCTCATTGATTGGTATATTTGTTATTAAGACAAAATATGATGTCCTAGCCATTTTAATTGTGATAAGAGACATCAGAAGTGTTTGTTACTGGGATGCTGTTACCTGGCACATGTCTGCACACACACTGCGGACTGATTTGACCCGAATCACACTTAATTTTTTGTTTCATAACTCTGGTATCATGACAGCCCCTCAGCATCCTCCATCCACACTGACAGCTCTGACCACAGAAAGACACCTAAACACTCTTCAGACATGGACAGTAATGAGCTTTTACCTGGAGCAATCCTCTGGTTGTTGTGCTGCTCCTGCTGTTGTTGCTGTCTGCGTGCTAACTTTTTCATCTGTAAACAAACAGAGTGATAGGCATTAGCATAAGGTTGACAATGAACAAAAAACACACTAATATGGACCTCCAACACATGCACACCTGTATCTCTGGATCATGTTGTTTGTACAGCAAACCTGTAATGGACCATGATCATTCATCACAGAATGAGCAGCAGGAGACTACACCTTGTGCCACTCCTGTCAGCTAAGAACAGGCAACTGAGGGTCTAACTCACCTTACCTGGACAATAGATGATTGTAAACATGTCTGATGAGTCTGGATTTCTGCTGCCACATTGGCAATGAGATGAGATAAAGCGGCTTGCCCAGGAGTAGCTGGTGGTAGGTGGGCAAGAAAGTTTAATAAGTTGAATCTGTTGCCATTCTTAGCTGGACACCATATATTTAATTTAATATGACCTCTGAAGGTGAACTGGAACTGGGGGTCTTGTCCATATATTGAATTTGGTGTGAACATCATAAAAGCATGGATCCATCCTGATTTGTATCAACACTTCAGGCTGCTGCTGGTGGTGTGATGGTGTGGGGGGCATTTTCCTGGCACACTTTAGGTTCCTTAGCACCACCTGAGCCTGGTGTAAACCCCACAGCCTACCTGAGCATTGCTGTTGACCATGTCCACCCCTTTATGACCACAGATGGAGACTTCCAGCAGCTCAAAGGTCAGATCATCTCAGTCTGGTTTCTCCAGCATGACAATGAGTTTATTGTACTCTAGTGGCCTCAAAAGTCACCAGATCTCAATCTAATAGTTTATGATGTGGAAGAGCAGGAGATTCTCATCATGGATGTACACAAATGTGTAGCAGCTGTATGCTGCTATCATGTAGATATGGACCAACATCTCTGAGGGAAGTTTCTGCACCTGGTTGCACTAATAATAGGGTGTACCTAATGAGGTGGCCAGTGATTGCATTTGATTTGTCCTGAATCAGACAGTGATGGGACTTTAACTATTGATCCAATTGAGATACTAATAACTGTTTTTTTAACCATCCTGTGATTTTGATTGCACAAATAAACTAATTAATTAAAGCCAATTTAATAAGCTGTTGCTAATAATGCTCCAGTGCATGTTTCATTAAACAGTACACATGATAAGCAAACACTGATGTAACTCGAAGATTGATAATTAACAGAGATATTTGTGTTGATGGATATTCAGACATTGTTCAGAATATTCTCACCAAAGCTGATCAAACACCAGATTATCAGATCTTCATCCACTGGAGATTAACTGATGAAGATCTGGAGTTAGAAGAATAAACCCTCTGGCGAAAAAATCCCCCAGAACAACAAGACCCAGAGATCACATGTGATCTGGATGACAGCGTCAGATCTGCTGAGGTGATAATCCCATCCAACATGATGATGGCCGGGTTAGTGGACCTTAAACTGGTTATTTTGGGTAAGACGATGTCTAATTTGAGACTCTTGATTTGGTGCTGCTGGATTTACGGGGAGAATATGACAGTAAAGAAGGAGTCTGAGTTATTGGGGAGCTTTCCCATCCTTCACATCATGTCGATTAGTTTATCTTTGCAGAGGAAACACTGCTCGTCTGTTCCTTCTGATCGACAGCTTGTGTGAACAGAGACGAGCTAAGATGGTGTCCAACCATTTCTTTAAACTGCAGCTCCAGTTTATACCTTCATCAGAGAGCATGATGGGAAATATTCTTGAGCAATTCTTCTTTAAAAGTGGGCAGGTGTCTAAGTTATCCGTGGATTTGTCGCCCATGTTTATTGATGCCAGTGTGGATCCATTTTTGGACGAGAGCAGTTGAATTTAGTCACAGTAAGACGACTGAAATCTCCTCTAAAGACTCAAAATCAGAGACTGGCAGAAACCAAGAGGATGAGATTCCCTCGAGGACAGGCAATGAGGCGGAAATACTCACCACAAAATCTCTCCAAACTCCATTCTAGGACTGTCCACCACAGTCCAGAGGAGAGGAGAGGCGTTGGTGTATTAAATGTGCTCATGTATACAAGAACTAGAGTATGGCATCTATAATGTCTCTGCAACAACAAATCAGCCTGTCAGTAAATGTTCAGAGGTGAGTCAAGGAGAAACCTGATGTAGTTTTAGTGACTGAGTGATCCTTAGAAATCTTAAAAGAAATGGACGAACATGAGACCCGATGACCTTCGCCTAGGGGTGAACATGTGTGCAAAATTTAACAGAATTCCCTTTACGTCCTCCTGACACATCAAGTTCACAAGCAACAGATGACAAGCAGGAGTTTTTGACATTTGTGCAGTTTCAGAAAAACCCCTCCACGTGTTCTTGAGATGTCATGTTTGCAGGATCACATTCACAAGCAAAGGATGACCACAAGGCTTCAAGACCCAAAATCTAAAGCCCCAGTCACACATTCCCGTTTCTCATGGCGATTGTGTGCGATTGTCATAGTCCTGATGAAATGTGCTTTGGTCGTGGTGCATGTGCTACTTAAGCCGGGTGTCCACTGTGCGATTTTTGGCCCTTTTTCACACGATTTTTCACCCGTGCGACTATTTTGGGGATCGGGCCGAGTTTTGGCTCAATCGTGCGTCTCACATCGTGTAGTATACACAAGGTAACGAGAAGCGATTAACACCTCACGACCACCTCCAGATCGATCGGATGAAAATCAAACCTGTTTGAAATCCTGGTCGCCCCTCGTGAGGCTATGTCACACTACACATGGGCAAACGTAGATACAGAAGAGAAAACAAATGCACAAGACAGAGCAGCATGGCATCACAGCTGACCTTGACCCAAACAATGGAGGGTAAAACTTGTTGAGGTGTGGCAGGCACAGCGGAGCCTATTCGGGCAATGTGCTTTTGTTTGTTAGTCAGTCGCAACTGTGAGCATCTGACCACTTTCCACTTCTTCTTCTTCTACTACTACTACTTTTAACCTTGCATTTCTGGATACAAGAGTCCGACATGTCGTCATGTATTATAAGACTTTATTATATTATAAGTTCTTATAATACATCCATGCATGTTGTACATGGACGAACAGTGTGAACAGTCAGATCGCATCAGGTCGCACAGTGTGAGAAGAAGAATCGTGAGCTGTGAACTGTTAACCCCTGCGATTCACTCGAACAGTATGAGCAGCAGTTGAACGCCGCGATTGAAAAAGTCGTACAGTGGATGGATTAAGTCTGGATCACAGTTGTATAGTCGTGGATGAACAGCGGGAAACGTGGAAGGGTCCCGACAGTTTTGAACTGTTCAAAACTGTCGTGGAGAATCGCCGCTCTCAGTGTAGCGGGATGTAAGCCTAATGCAGTCCTAAGCTCAATCGGACTGATTGTGGCTCAATCCTGAAAGCTTTATGAGGACGACTGACAAGGATGCATTCGTTTGTGGCCCAACTGTGTCCCGTTCAAGACGGCACAAGCGACGGGGCTCAGTTGGGGCTTACGTGACGCTAACTGAGCTCCAGTGAAGCTGATGTCATGTCAGCAGGATGGAAATTCATGGAATCCTCATCATATCGTTGGATTAACCTAACTTGAGCCGAACGAATGCCCCCGAAGCGCTGTAGAAGCGCTGTAGAAGCGCTGTAGAAGCGCTGCTGACGGTGTATTCACGGGGTGTGCAGGGTTGAGACAGTCATTTCATCCCGTATCATAGCGATCACACCAGCCTTGCCCATTGTGTACAGTCGTGCACAATTGCTGTGAGAAATGGGAATGTGTGACTGTGGCATAAGCAGTCCATCATTAAGTCATAGTCGAAATTTGTGCTAACACGAAGAGAAGAATTCTTATCACAATGCCGTCAGAAGATCACATCAACAAGCACAAACTATGATGTGACTCATGACTTGACTTAGTAACCAACTCAACTTTAAGTAGATTTTTATGCAAGTTTGATAAAAATCAAGAATGATAAATATGACATTCACAAGCAAAGGATGATCACAAGGCTCCACAGAACTGACAAGTTCTAAATTTTGTCAGTCTCGAGTAGGGATGAGAAACTTTGATCACCAAGAGGGCCATGAAAAACCTTCTGCACTGGCTGAGGGTCACTTTTTTAATTTTTTTTTTACCATACTCCAAATAGGAAATAAACTCTTATCACAAAAACGATTTTACCTACAGTACATTAATCAAATAGAAAAGATGATGCATAATTTAATAAACTTGAAACTATGGGAAAGTATTAAGGTCACTGAAAAATGTTTTAGACTGAACTTTTTTAAGCTTTATGATTCATGCAGTAATTCTAAGATTTAAGTCAAAATGTGGAATTGATGTAAATTCTGATTTTAACCTTATAATTCTGATGATTTTTTTCTCTGAAGTCATACTTAAATCACTTACTTCAGAGAAAAGCTTGATATTTATTTTTTTCAGTGGCCCTAATCTTTTTCTGTAGCAATAGAAAATTAAATCCAGTTAAAGTTTCTGTTTTAAGTGTTTCTGATGCAAAAATATCTTACATTTAGCACATTTAATGAACAGTTATTACAATTATTTAACTTATATTTTAATGCTTCTTAAAGGACATTTAGAGATTTGTTAATTTTGAAAAATCAAAACCAGTTTCTGATTTGTGTATAGAGTTAAACCAGTATTTCTGGTTAAATCACTATTGGCAGAGTTTGTTCATGTCCATAAGTTGCTGATTTTTGAAACCAACTGGCCCACACATTGAGTGAGGTGGGCCACATGCAGCCCCCAGGCCACCAGCTTCCCACCCCTGCTCAAGAGCAATCAAAGCAGACTCACGTGGCCTGCAGTGTGTGTGTTTACATGGTGAGCAAACCCCAAAAAGCTGATTTCTATAAAAGACAGCTCTTTAAGAAATCTTGAGCTGGGTTTAAGTTTTCCACAAAGTGCTTTTTTATTGACCAAAAATGCAGGTAGGAAAATACCCGCCTACATGTGGACATTCGATGTCTGTCACATCTGATTTAGAAAGCAAAGAACTTTTCACAAATGAGACCACTGCCGATGAGCATGTTTCATATTCACTGACCTTTGCTCTCTGATTCTGGAACCAGACCTGAACCACTCGAACGCTGAGGCCAGTTTCTGCAGCCAGAGTCTCTCTCACCTGCAGGATAAAGCACAGCTACACTCAGGAAACATCTACTAACACCTATTCTACAATAATGGTGAAGCCCATGAACAGAAGGGAGTTCAGGCCATCAGGATCATCTTAAAGTACTTTTTTAAAATCATAGGCATAAATTTTTTATTGTTTTCTTTGTTTCCTGAATTCAAAAATACCACAGTTTAGCCCCTTTGTGATCAGGATCTTTGATGGGATAGACTTTCATGTGCTGACCTTCCTGCAGGGTTTTGAGGAGACCTCGAATGAGGCCTTGAAGGCTCTCCTCTGCTGTGTGGTCAGGATGGTCCGGGGCCGTTTGGGTCTGCGGGGGTCTTTACTGTCATCACTGCTTTTACCTGATGAAGGGCCTTTATCAGACTTGAGATCCACGTCCTCATCCTCACTTTTATCTGAAAATACATGCACAGGTTATTTCATTAGATTTATGACTGAATGTAATCTGTATATATTATGCATAATACAGCAATTAAGGGGCTACAATTTATATATTTCTTTTTTTATAACACTGAGGAGGTTTTTTCACACTGGTGGATTACATTCAGGGGAACATGAGGCATTTTGCAAAAAGGGTCTTCAAACTGTAATCAGTGTTGATGAGCATCACATATGAGATATATGTCTAATATTTTTAATTTGTTTATCTAAAGTGTGATGCATGCTGACTAAATTACACAAAAAAGAAAAAAGTGAAACCCTCACTCTGCCTCGAATATCGCAGATTGTTACTTTCAAATATATTTTTAATTTCTCTAATTAAACCAGGCTTGAAGCTCATATTTCTAGTCCATTAAATGTGATTTACAGTAGTGATGATAAAGTGGAGTGGGGCACACTGGAGTAACCTTATGCAGCAGCTAGATCTGCATGATTCAATAGCTGTGATCAAAACTGTTCCCCATCACGGATATAGTGCACGATATAGTGTATTCGTCGTTTTGTAGTGTTGTTCAAATTCTCAGTGTTTAATATCATTAACTATAAAGTGCACTGTAAAACACCCATAATGTGTAGCAAACATGGGTGAGCATACAATGCATCCTATATTACTCCTGTATACCACAATGCAATGAATTTGTGTTTTTCAAAAAAGGAAAAGAAGAAGATAAAGATGCTGCTGCTTTCGTTTATAGTTATAGGGGTGCTAACTCGTAGCTCGTAGGCTAACTACAACCAACCATTACTTCACTAGCTTGCTCAGAAAGCTGTAGTTTGTTAGCTCAGCTATGGCCTTTACAGCTCCCAACTGAGACACAAAACCGTAGATGACAAAATCAAACATCCACACCACTGACATTTCAACAATTTATTGAAATCAATACAAACACTGTCCCCCTGAGTTCCTTGTTTGTTTACGTGTTGCTTGGCGCATCCACTTGTGTCACAGGAATATCTGGCGCATTTACTGATGCAACGATGTTTTGAAAATTTCAGTGTAGTGTCCAACATCTCGTCATTCCCTAAGTATCCATATCCTTTTGGCCCAGCTCCAATCTATAGTTTTTGCCCAGTTCTTTACTCTTTTCATGCATTCTCACTGATAGAAAAGGAAAAATAATAAAGAAAATAAAACTGTATAACAAAGACTATAACTATAACTCATAAACATCCTTTGTGTCCACTGTGGATGAGCCAGTGAGGTTTTTTCCTCCCTTACCAGGAAAATGTTGATCTTCAAGTATCTGCTCTTTAATTCAAGGCCCGTCATGGTGCCTGTAGATAATATGATTGTGCTAAGATTGTCTTCATCCAAATGCAGGATGGGGACCTCATATTGTACTTTTGAGGGGGCCTCTAAATAACTAAATCCCCCCCTGGGTTTTGCTCTTGCTGTTACCTGAGTCGGAGCAGTCCAGGCTGGCCGTGCTAAGTAGCTCTCTCTCCCTCTCATAGTCGCTCTTGCACAACAGCTGACCGTCCTTCAGGACGAACTGATCTCCTTTGAGCAGCTGACGCTCGCAGACGCAGCAGCAGAAACAGCTCAGGTGGTAAACGCTCTTCAGAGCTCGGATCACAAACTCTGTGGGGGCGATCTTCTCCAGACAGCCGCTGCACTTGGTGGAGAACAACCTGGAGCAGCACAGGAGAGAGGGGAAGTTCATGATGAATATGAATGTGAGAAATGAGTGCTACAACCTACACAATGTCCTGAAAATGCTTTAAACTTTAATTTTCCACTAGCACCATCA
This sequence comes from Scarus forsteni, assembly GCA_036419115.1. Taxonomy (NCBI): domain Eukaryota; kingdom Metazoa; phylum Chordata; class Actinopteri; order Labriformes; family Labridae; genus Scarus; species Scarus forsteni. Next base: position 321,027 of record JAZDUH010000227.1, on the reverse strand, counting down.
AATAAAACCTGTTTCTTTCCATCACTAACCTTGCTAACCAGCTAGATCTGCCTGATTTAATGTCTGTAATCCATCTTGCCAAGCACCAGTCTACAACAATTGTGCTTAGTCCAAAGAGGGGCGGCCCAATCAGTCTTTTAGAGCAGGAAGCGGTGAGATCAACGAGTGATTCAACAGCAGGACGTGACCACATCTACAGGGATAGCATAGATGCTTACAGCTTCAGTTTTATCCGATTGTAATCACATTTCTTTATTAAGTGGAAAACTAAATAATCAAAATAATAACTTCTATATAGTAAGGATATTTCACTGTACTTCTGGCATGTTTTGACCTGAGTTTGTTTAAGACTGGCTCAATTAACTGTGTGTAGAAAATATCACTTTATGTGGCATACAGGAAAAAGCAGGAAATGCATGCACACGAAATCTTTCAGATTTTTACAAAAGTTCACACATCCATCCTACGTCTGTTTCCATTTATAAACCACAATCAGCTCTTTAGCAGTCGCATGTGAGGGAACGCTTTGCCCACCCATATGGTGCCTATAATAGGTCAGATGAGCACCCTTGATGAATGTTTAGTGATACCAATTTCACAATGAACCCAGATGGAAAACAAGCGAAAAAAAAAAGAAATTAAACACAATGCAAGGTCGACATTAATAGGTGGGCACAGTTTAGGCATCACTAATGCCAGAAAGGCAAAAGAGTGAAGCATGTGGCTGAACCTTCATTTCCTGAGCAGCTAGAGGTGTTTTAGCCTACGTAAACAGCAGTTTAGCTCAACAATCAGATTGTTTTAATTACAATTAATATGAAACTTCATTATGTGGCACTTTTTGGGAACATGGTTACTGTCTGCTTGTTTATGTGAGTGGATTTCCTAAAAAAAAATGTAAGGACTGTTGCACAAGGACATAACTGATTCAATGATATAGGCTGTGTGTGGGCACAAGGACATAACTGATTCAATGATATAGGCTGTGTGTGGGCATGCAAACGTGCATGTGTGTGTGTGTGTGTGTGTTTGCGGACACCCCCAGGCATCAATATAAATTTTCCCTCTTTCCTTGTTTTTGCAAATATATCCTTGAAATATGATTATTTATGAAATTTTTAATATTCAATTATATAACACAAATCTATCAATTTTACAGAGCTGGTTATCCTTCCATCCAATTTCATCCTTCTCCTGTTGTCTTTTGTAAGCTAGATTTGTAATGAAGACTCTGGACTTTTCACTTTTGGACCCCAGAACAGCAGATTTTAACTCACATCACCTAAAAGATCAACTCTTTCCTGTTCAGCCACCATTATTGTCTTTGTTGTTAGAATATTTATACTCCATTTGGATGAAAATAACTCAGGATGGTTCTGCTGGAGCGTCTCCATCGATGAGAACACTGAACTGGCAGGAGAAACATCATTCCTTTAGAAGGAGACCATGTTCCAGTATTTTCACACTGGACTCTGCACACTGAGTCATGTAACTCTGCAAAGTCATCACAGGAAAACTCCAGCAGTCCAGACGTGTTTGAAGTGGATGACCCTTTAACCCTTTCCTCTCCTCTGATGTTATTCTGGGCCTTCAGCAGCTTGGGCTGTTTCAAAAGGAAAGACAGGGGACACTTTTCAAACCACAGCCTCCTAATGGGACAATAATGATCTTTAAGGAAGGCGTGGGCGCTGTGATGAGGAAATATTACCGGCTCAATGTGTTCTTTGATGAATTAAAGAGGCTGATTTACTTACCAGAAGTTCTTTTTTAGAATTCAGCGTTGCTGTGATAGAGTCTGATCTAAACTGGCCTGTTAAGAGCACACTGAGGAGAGAGAAAAGGAACTAAAAATAAAAATAAGGAGCTTTAGATATATACAGAAAGTATCAGGGTGTGAAACCCTTAAAGTCTTGAAATAATGTGGGACTGACATCATTTTTGTAGCTTGTCAGAAAAAGGAGGTTATTGTGTGCCTTTAGCACTGATAGTTCAAGCAATGCCTGATTTTAGAGCAGGGGGTGTGGGCTGGGAGCCACATGCAGCCCTTCACCTCACTCAATGCAGCCAATCAATTAAAAAAAAGTAAACCAATTGGAAATATGAAGAAAATATTACAACAGATATGACTCATCATGAGTAACCAGCTCCACATAATGCAAAAATCATGATAGGTGATCAAATGTTTCTATAACCTGAGATTGCTGGTACAAACTTTGTTCACTGATGAAACTGCTGTGATCTAAGTATCTTTTATGGGGCTCTACTAATGCTGTGCTCAAGACCACACTATCCGAGATCAAGACTTGCCCAAGACCAGAATGCACTGGGACCAAGACAAGACCAAGACTTTTGGGAGTCGAGACCAAGACCATCAATATCAATTTTAAAAACCATGACAAGGTTGAACAGTTAAGGGGAGTGTCCTTCAGTCACACAACAAGGTTGCAGTTTCACAGGAGGAAATAACACATGAATTGGCGCTTTTGGTTGTATTACCAAGTATTCCTCCTTCACATTAATGAAGTTGAAGAACAGCAGATCAGTGCTGGTCTTGATCGGTCTTGATGGAAAACCCCGAGTCCAGCCAGTCTGAGACGAGACAAGGCCGAGTAAAAATGCTCTCGAGTACAAGACAAGACTAAGAACTTTAATATGTGGTCTCGAGACCAAGACCAGTCTTGAGTAACACAACACTAGGCACTACGATATGATATATAGTATTACCACAAACTGTATTTGGTAACTATTGTAAAGATTATAAATTTGTGCCCAAAAAAATGTAAAGAAAAAAAAAAAAGGGTGTCTGTCTATCTCAAATCTGAAATATCTAAAACACTTAACACTTCACATTCACTCAGCAAGTTGAAATAAATATCTTGTTTTAAGTAATGAAGGCCAAAAATAAGGCATTGAATTGCTTGTAATGGTAAAAAAAAAAAAAAATCTGTCAATGAAACAATGACAGTTTGATTCACTGTGAGATTTAAATTAAGGTTTAATATCTGCTCTGGCGAGAGAACTTCCTTAAGACAACCTACAGGATTGTTTTACATATTACAAGCAACTCAGGCCTTTTTCTTTTTTGTTTTTATATCTTTAAATAAGATCTTAATTCAGACTAGGTGCTAAGAGTCAGTCTTATGAGCTTTTTTGTCTTGAAAATGTACAAATACTCTTACCTAGATCAGAGTTTTTTGCAGTGCTGCTTAAAAAGACGCTATTATTAACTTTACATGTCATGCTCATCAACTTATGATCTTTTACTTGTATGAGTAAAATATTTGTGGGTAAAATTCTTTTTTTGTAGCTTTATATATGCAACATATATCTGTTTATTTATCTATTTGTTTTCTCAGTGAAAACTTCCATCAATCTGTAACAATGTGGCCCTCAGACACTGAATAAAAATTATATGGGCCTCTTGGTACTCAAAGTTGCCCACCTCCTTTATTCAGAGGATCGTGCAGCCCCCTCAGCACGGCCCCTCCTGCCTCTCTGACCGATGTAAAGTTTGATCAATGTTGAAGTGGTCCTAAACAAACTCAGCTCTCAGTTTTTCTCCCATATTATTCTAATAATCTTTTTTCCTCCACGCTTACGGTAAGTCTCTCTTTCTGTGGTTTGTTAGATCCTCTGCAGAAACTCTTTGGTCGTACAGTGTGCCGGTCAGCTGGTCTCTTATAATGATCGAAATGGTTTCAGTGAGCAGCACATGGCGGACACATGCGCCTGCAGAGAGCCTCATCGGACATTATGATGCATAAAAATCACAATATGATGTCAAGATGTTCAGTGACTTATTGTTACTTCAGATCTGATTTTCGATTCATCCATCTGCTCTTTCTTAAGGACAAACAGGACCCATTTATACAACAGAATAATTAAAAACTCCCAAATGAGCGCAACAATGATAAATCAGACCAACATGACTGATGATAAGTTGTATAGTTGACAGAATAAAAGAGAGGCCTGAGGACTCAGAGGGAACATCTGAAGGTAGAGGAAACACGATGCAGATGATTTTTAGACATGACAACCATGAGATCCACTAAACCATGTTTGTTCTGTGAATTTCTTCTTGGTCAAAAATGAAGTGCAAGGAAACTGAATACAAGTTTTCATTTTATCTACTTTTTTTTACACCTAAAAAATATATTCATATTATATTACATGTATTTTTCAGGATATAATTGCTGTTATTTTCATTACCTAGAGAGTGAAAGGGACCAAAAAACATTAATACATTAATTCATAAATATAGCACAGCAGAAAGAGAATTAACCATTTAAACAAGAGCTGGATGTCATTTACAATGGGCAGCACGGAGGCACAAAATGTAGTGCACGTGCCTCACAGCGAAAAGGTTGCTAGTTTGATCCCCATGTCTGTCAGGACCTTTCTGAGTGAAGTTTGCATGTTCTCCCTGTGCATGTGTGGGTTCTCTCCAGGCACTTCAGCTCCCTCACAGAGCAAAAACATGCTCATTAGGTTAATAATGACTCCAAATTGCGATTGGAATGGTTGTGTGTCTCTGTATGTTGCTTTTTAACCAGTTTGGTGTCAATTGGCTCCAGTCCCAGCAACCCCGTAAAGGACAAGCAGTATAGATTATGGATGGATAGATGTTTGCAATGTAAAACGTGTTATGTAAAGTCATGTTTTGGCACCATACTGTTGTATTTTGCACCACAGACAGTATTAAAAGTGTAATTTAGACCATAAAAACAAGAAATTACACATTTTTCTGGAGCTGGAACCCCCTTTTTGTTCTTATCAATTTGTCAAAGGCAGCATTTTAAGACCAGTTCGAGACATTTTACATTTTTCTGTGTGATGGGAAGACGCAGAACAATCAGCATGAGATGGCAAACACAGCAATGTGTTTCCCGCATATATTGTGAAAGAAAGACTGAATATGAAAAAGGTAACAATGATGATGCGGGACTACTTTTTCACAGCAGCAGAAGCTCCATGGTTACCTACAGCTCAAACATGATCTTCATACAGACATTTTCTTGAGCAATAAGCGCTTTAACCACTCAGATGACGGTTTACTGAATTTTTTCACGGTGACATTACATAAATGTGAGCTTGCATTGACTAGAAGTATGTATATATGACTTCAATTATGTTTATTTTATCTATTTAGTCATAATTTTTAGTAATGTAATTTCTTAATTTTTTAGTTTTAGCTCAAAGTTTTGTTCTGTTTTATCTCCATTTGAATTTATTTGCTCTAATCTTTTGTGGCTTTATTGATTCACCTGATAAATGTTTAGCTCTGATGTCTTTTTTCCCTCGTCACTGTGTTCTGATGTGTGAAGCACTTAGTTGTTGGAAGGTGCTTAAAAATAAATGTGTCTGTTGTTTTAAAAAAGGAATGAGTCCAAATTATTCAAATGGAAAATACAATTAGTGAGCAAAGGCCCTAAGAGTGATGTTGCAGATTGATTGAATATGAAGCAAAGTTGTTCATGAAAACTTAGAGACTACTTGTTTATTACATCGGAGGTACTGATTTTGACCACCAGCCTAGAGCGAGGTCAAGCCATTTTTTGTTTAACTAAGAGGAAATAAGCTGTGGTGATATATGTCTGTACCTGCAGTAAATAAAAGTTGACTATTTGACATCTGTTGATTTCAACATTTATCTTTTGAAGTAAATATCTGCCAATGGCATGTTTCTATCATACTGATATTGTGGATCAGAAATTCACATTGTCTCTGCTTTTTTGCAAATATGGCCTCACAGAGGTCTGTAAAGGGAAAAGCTGCAACTCATACAAATCTAGTTGATGATCCTGGTTCTGTATTTTTAAGGTAGGGATGGGAATAAAGAAGAGGTTCAACTAGTCTGAGGCATAAGTATCATTACTAAAAGAATCCCTGAAGAGAGAGACACAGGACACCACAAACCAACTGATTCATATACCAAGAAGGCAGCTCCTCTGCTCTGCAGCATGTGTGGATTCAAAGGAAAAAAACATGGTGGACAACATCAGGAAGCTAAATGTAGTTAGCGGTTAGCTTCCTGTAACATCCTATGTCATGATTTCAATCCAGCTCCTCTCCTTGTCTAACCTGACACACCAGACAGACATTTCCATATTTCTGCCACGGAAATATTTCACTGGTCCATCTGGGGAAGAGCTGTTTGAAAATGTTTTCAGAGGCAGAAACAACAGCAGCTTGTGACTGGATGATCATTTGGCTCATCACACACATCACAGACCAATACAAATCAAGTAACGCTGCTTCATATGACCTAGCAGCTCATGCTGTTGTTAGCCGTTAGCTTAAACTACCTTAGATTATCGTCTTACATTAAATTATACCACACAGATGAGTCATTTAACACTTATGTGACATGAACCTCTTCAAAGACGATTCCTACCAAGTTTTCCTGTTAAATTGCAGAGGTGAGCAAATTTCAGTATCACAGAGTAACCGTCGACTCTGCAAGGCTACTCCTTGTGAGTTTGTTATGTATCATTTACAGGTCACTCTGTTTCAACACTGATGTTTCTTAAACTAGTTTGCCTCCATGTCTTTATAACTATATGCTTCACCTTTACACTCATTCCCATGGCTACATTTGCTTCCTGTTTCAGCCAGCTTGCTCTCTGATTGGCTCTGCTCTCAGCCATGTGACAAACACACAGGTTGTGCCAAGTATTGCTATACTTGGTATCTGGCTGTAAATACTACACATGTTTAATGTAAATGATTTTAAGTCAGGGCAGCCCGATCCTCTTCCCAGAGGATAAAATGACTCAGAACATGTCTCACTCCACAGAATGATCAGAAAAGATCATCTTTAGGGACCTCCAGATAATCAGACCTTTGCTGGGTTTGATCAGAAGTGGGATCTGAGCCAAAGGTTGGCCTGATTGTCATGCTGTATGAACCATGTCTAAATGAACAGTGTTAACTTTCTCCTCAAGGCAGTCACAACCAACACAATGGGAGTCAGGAGAGAGAGGGGATTTGTTATTGAGTGTGCACATGCTTTCTAAGTTTTTGATGTTTGAACACATTTGAAAGAGGGATTTTTATTTTTTACACATGCAGTACTCAACCAAATCAAACAATCATTCAACCAGCTGATAAATCAACCAGTCAGTTGGTCGATCAATCAATCAAAGCTCCTGTAAAGTCCAATTTAAGAAGTGTTTACATTATCCTTTGTGAAAGGTGATGCAAAAACAGGCATGACATTGCAAACAAGTCTGAGGTGATTTCCAGCACGCCATCTGGAGGACTTTGATTAAAACAACGGGTGCTTTAACCAATCAGATGAGGTTTTACTGGACTCAAAATTTTGATCATTGACATAACATAAATGTGAGCTTGCCTTGATTAGAAGTATAGTAATTTTATCTATTATTTATATGTTTTTATGGTTTTAATTACTTGACTTTTAAATTTTTCCCTTCTCCTCAGGGCTGTAACTTTCAACACTAAGGCAGAATGGACAGAGGTGATTTATTTATCTATTTAGCGAGCACCTGTTTTTCTTTTAAAAGTTTACCACATTTGGATTTTTAATTTCTTAGGTTTTACACGTTCAACATGCATTACTCAATGAAATCAAATAATCAATCAACCAGCCAATAAATCAACCAGTCAACTGGTAAATCAATCAATCAAAGGTCTTATAAAAGGCAGCAATTAAAGTCCAATTAAAGACATTATTACAATTTTCCATGTTAAGGGAAGATGCAAAACAAGGCACGAAATGCAAACAAGTCTGAGGTGATGTCTGACACACCATCTGGAGGTCTTTGATTAAACTAACGGGTGCTTTAAAAAGTCAGATGAGGATTTGCCGGACTGGAAATTTTGCTTAGTGACAAGACGTTTATGTGAAGCTGCACTGACTAGAAGAATATTAATTGTATCTTTATATTTACAATTTTAATAGTGATTCAATTGCTTACGTTCTACATTTGCTTTAAGTTTGTCCCTCCACCTCAAAGCAGTCACATTGACACAGTGGCAGACAAGAGAGAGGCGATTTATTTATTTAGTGAGTATGTTTTTTTTGACTATTAATTTTTGACCACATTTGAATGAGGATTTTTTCTGTTTTACTTGTTCAACATGCAGTACTCAATCAGATGAAACAATCATTTACTCAGGCAAGACATCAACCGGTCAATCAGTCAGTCAAATACGGATCAATCTCACTCAAAATGATGCCAACAGCTAACAAACTGTGTACATTGATTATTTCCACACAGAAAATCTACAAGAATGGGTTGCAGGATGAATTCATTAAGAAATGGCTTGAAGATGGCTTCAAAGATGTCTTATACTGAGCCTAACTTGTACACATAAAAACTCTCTCCTTCAGCTCTGGAACAGTTAAATCTTTAAATTCACCTCTAAAACTTGCAGCAGGTTTTGTTGAGCTTGTGTGGGGTCTGAGAGTCGTCCTCAGACTTTTGGACTTATTTACTTTAAACTCTTGTTCTCTCGGCTCTCAGTGTTTGTTCCAGCCGAGGATTCATGCCGCTCTCTTCACCAAGAGGGCCTGGACCACCATTGCTAGAGGGAGGGGGGTCTTTGGAGAGGGCTCCTTGACCCCCTGGCCCCACGCCCTGTGCTCCACACGGCTCCAGCAGCTTAACAAGCATAAAGAGGTTCAGGATTAAAGAGGATAAGAGCCGAGGAGAAAGGATGAAGCAGTAAAAACAGACTGTGTGTGTTCCTCCTCTGTTCTCCTGTTTGCTCTCACTCCTTGGGGAGCCAAGTGACCTGAAGGAGGCGACGGTGAGGTGGGGGCTGTAGAGGCTTTGGGCGGCAGCTTGTTGGAGTTTTAATTAGTCGGAGTAATCAAAAGACGATTGTTGAGAAGGCAGCAGGACATAAAAGACGGATTCTGCGAGTGGGGACGAGGTGTTTGCTCAGCCAAAGCTCAAAAAGTCAGAGCGAGGCGTGAGATCCGCTGGGGATTCACCTCGACATGATGGTCAGCAGGAAAATGATCCTGAGGGTCTATTAAGAACAGCCGTGGAGTCTATCAAACACACTTCTTATTCACTCTGCAGAGGTTCAGAGAGTCCATCAGCGGAGGGGGTTACAGGGAACAGTGAAAGTGAGGTATCTCGATGTAAACTCCTACATGAAGATGGTCAGAAGTTTAAAGAGAGGGCTTCATGCTGATAACCTGGCACACCATGTATAGTCTATCAGTATATCTCACTAAAAGTCCATCTGAGAAAGAGCCCATAGTAAGTGTTTGGGGAAGGGGGATCCTTTTAAAAGCAGGTTATTGAATTAATTCAGTCAATAAACATGTATTATGGGCCAGTAATAATGTTGTAGGTGGGAGCCACTGTGCTGCAGAATGTGAGCCACTTTGTAAAATAAAGTCGAGTCAAAATATGTCAAAAGGGGAGCAAAAATATTCTTACTACCGGGAATTGTCTAGAGTTGCCATTTGTTTTTAATTGAATAAAAAATATGCTCCAGATCTGATAAACCTGCTATTGAAGCTGTTAGCATCTATGCTAATGACTGTATGATCAGTCACTTCCTGCTGTCATCTCGCTCCTTTTTCTGCTCCAGAGGACGCTGATTGATTCCTGCTTTAGGCCCCTCACAAATGCTGTAGATTGGAGCTTTGCAAGATGGATCTGCCTGGTTGCAGACTCAGGGGCCATTTATTCTAGGCCTAAAATGATCAAATCTGATACGGTTTCATTGTGCTTTGGACTTGCACCTACATGGGAACTCCATACAGAGTGCCAGAATTTGTGTTGTTATCCAGACAAAACTATCCAGACAGATTTGTTGTCCGAACATATTTGTTGTCCAAAAAAGAAACTCCTGCGTCTCTGTGCGTCCACTTGCCATTGTTGTTTGTGAAAGGTTTTTGTTCTTCGTAAGTGTGTTGTAGCAGCGCCTACAACCTACATCGCCATCTACCAGACTGACATGCATACTACATTGGTTACATTCGGTTCCAGTATCTCGATCTGAATGTAGATCGACTTTGAATACGCAACAGAAAAATCTTTGCATTTTATGTCACAGAGTCTCTGTGTAAATAGCCATTGAATCAGGTAGATCCATCTGCATTCAAGGTTATCATGCTGAAGCCTCATGTGAGATTCATGTCCTCGTTGCGGCTGGCTTGGGTTTGAATCTGAACCTCTTTCACACATGTCATGGAATGACCTCTTTACCCAACTTCCCAAAACAATCCACTGCCCTGTCTTCTCAAATGAAGACAGAAAAAAACCCATAAAATTCAAATAAGTTATAATGAAATGTAAAACAGGTGCTCGACTCTTCTTTTGGGTGGATGATTTTGGGTGGATGATTTTGGAATTCTTGTGCATCTGCACAGTAAGATGCTCTTCAACAAGCCCAAGTACTCATGCGTGTCAAGGATGAGAATGTTCTTCTTTACAGTCTATAAAGTCTCCACATTGATTCAATTGGTTCTGGGTGTTTCCTTAAAATATGGGTGGATGTGAAAAAGCCTCAAGATCTTAGTGGTACATTTAAGGCCACATGGGTGGGGTTTAAGGGTGTTGGCCTGGTTGGTCCTGTGTGTGCAAGCCAGAGGGGAACTGATGGGACAATTAGGCTTCATCACAGTATGGGATAGCTGGATCAAGTTTAAATGTGCCCTCGGGGGTTCCGTCAAAATTGGATTTTGTGATTAAACATGTAATTATCAGAATTAGGGATACAAAAAATAATAATACTAATGCCATTTTGACCTCATCCTGTCTATCCAGTTCTGTACTGATTCCTGTGGATTCCTGGCAGGTGCACCAGGCACAAGACTTTGCTTATGTCTTTCATTGCATGTAGCACCTTCCTTGGGTAATTTCTGAGAGAGAAAAAATCTCAGAAATCATGCAGCCTCAGACCTTATACACTTTTGACATCCACTTTAGACATCTTCTGTCGCCTGTGCTACCATGATTACTTCATTAAATCGTTTTGTTGTTTGCGAGAGAGCTTCTTATCATGCCTGAAGCAAAGCTTGCTCTTGATTGCCCTTTTCACAGTCCTGATATCATCAGGATAATACCCAGGTAATTCCCAGACATAGTTGTTCACACTTGCTCCTCCCAACGGAGAGAGTATGCCCTGCTGGATGGGGGAGAAGTGATGGAGTGCATTATATAGCAGCTTAAGCAGCAGAGCTTTACTCCATGATCACAATATATATCCTTAGATACAAGTCAGAGTGTCTCAGCAGCATCAATGAAAGAGTCAAGAGGTGTAGCAGCAGAAGTGATTATGAAGCAGCGTCACAACATGCATATCCATTACACCAGAGAAAAAAAGCTGCAGAGTTTTAGTTGGTATCCAACAGCAGAGTAAGAGACCTGGTGGTGATGGTTTAGGAGGAGATGATCTGAGTTTGTGTTTCTCTCCTTACATTCTGATAAACGTCTCCTGCAGCAGCCAAGTGTCAAGTTTCCTTTTAAAAACATGCATGGGTAGAACACGACAATTTCTAAGTGTGAGGCAACAGCTCCTCGCTGCAGCCCGTTTATTTTTACTGCAGAAATAAACATTGACTTGTACGAGTTGAAAGGAAAAATAATTTAACTCTTGATCAAAAAGTTGATTTCTTTTCAAAAACAAGATTAATTTGTTTGTTATTCCAATAGAGATGAAAATGGATTTGACAGACGACTTCACAACATACTTTAGTCTCTGCTTGTGTATTAATCAATATTTAAGGTCAAGGTCCTCGATACTTATCCGTGATACTTGTGACTTTAATGCAATACATCATACTTTGCATTCAGAGCAAGTACCTTCTCTGCAACTACATTTTCTTCAGCAGTGAGCTGAATGGACTCGAGTCTTTCCTGTCATTCAGCTCCGTGTTTGATCAGGTGGAGGTGGTGGTATTGTGGCGTCTTGCAGCATTTCTGCAGGGTTAGGGTTAGGCTGCTGCAGAGCTTGTAAAGACTGTAAAGAGGAGAGGGAGGGGGAGATCAAGGAGAGGGAGGGAGAAGAAGTTGGACTTGTTTTCTATTGGCACCAAAGAGAAGAAAATTTGATGCCAAGAACTACAGAGAGAGAGTCAGCAGCAGAGAAAAGAAACTTACAAGAGGCACAGTGTTGAACTGCAGTGAGAAATATCAGTAAATCTGATCATTTGCTGTGAAACACGACTAAAAGAGAACTTATAATCTAAATATTTAAATCTGACCATGACCAGTCAATCACTCACCTCCTGCAAGAGGTCAGCAGGGTTTAACTGCAACCATTGGCTCCTTTCCTACTTGTCATTCCCCCCTCGTGATATCTTATGTCCACTGTATTTTCTCTTTGATAAAGACATAAGAAGCTCTAAATCAGGAGAATCCAAACTATGGCCTGGGGTCCAACTGCACTCCTTGGAAATTATTTACTGGCTCTTCACAGGTTCAAAAGTGTTAAAATAAATTTGACTCACAGTACGAAGTTTTTGCATAAATGCTACATAAAACGTGCACTGACTGCACCCCGGGCGGCACGGTGGCAAAGCAGGTAGTGCCTCACAGCAAGAATGGTCAAGGTTCAAGGAGTTTGTTTGTTCTTCCCGTGCATGCATGGGTTCTCTCTGGGCACTCTGGCTTCCTCCCACAGACAAACATATGCTCATTAGGTGAATTGATGACTCTAAATTGCCCTTAGGTATAAATGTGAGCGTGATTGGTTATCTGTCTCCCTATGTTGCCCTGCGAATGACTGGCAACCGGTTCAGGGTGTACCCCGCCTCTCGCCCAATGACAGCTGGGATAGGCTCCAGCCCCCCACCCCCCCAACCTTGAAAGGGATAAAGGGGTATAGAAAATGAATGAATGAATGACTGAACCCCCTGAGGTCCAGTGTACTTAGCATGAAATGCTAATATCTTCACGTAAAAACATTCATCCAGACAACAGCAATGGTACATTTATATCTACAAAGCAATACTTGGTAAATAACCATCGCACCTCTGCCACCTCATTGCTTCTACTTGTTACCTGCTGCACTCCTCCAGTTTTGTTGCTTTTTTACAGTTCCCTGATCTTTTACAGGTCTAGGGAGGACCATCTTTTCTCACAGTGGAACAAAACATAAACATAAACAGCTAAAGATGGATTCTTTGATCTGGCTGAGAAAATTTAGTAGGATCATAAATAGCGTGGTGACAGAGAAGTGGATCTGTTTTTCATGAAAAGTCGCCTTACATTTGAAAGCCTGTTATAATATATGAGTTGTGCTGTTTAATGTTTTGTTATTGTTTGTTGATTTCGTAATATTGTATTGGCTGCTACTTTGGCCAGGTCTCTCTTGTAAAAGAGATTTTTAATCTCAATGGGACTTCCTGGTTAAATAAAGGGAATACAAAAATAAATTAATTATCACATTTCATGCAGTTTGCTCTTGTTTTTTGTCTAAACATGAAGATTTTGTTTAATCCTAACAAGAGGCTGCCATAGGTACCTCAGGTACTTTGTTGTCTGTAGTTTTCAGAGGCAGGTGTAAGTGGCCCTGACAGATTTGTATTTATATCATGTGGCTCCCAAAGAAAAAAGTTTTGACAGCTCTGCCAAGTAAAATTTAATCAAAACTCTGGTCTGAGATCTCAGACTGGACATTTGTCCTTGAAAGAAGCAACAGGAAGAACCCAAATGGTCTCCAAGAAATTTCCTCCCAAATATGGTTAAACTTGGAAATAGAAGCACAGACTACAGCTGCTCCTTTTTTTATTTAATCTCTCTGGAGAAACAACTTTTAATTCATTATGTTGACTTCATCACATCACAGATATTCTGGTAGCCGAGACTCTCCTTAAGAAAAAGTTTCTCTGATGTGATTGTGGCTTAAAGGGTTGATGCTCTACATGCATGCATTCATCCATTCATTTTCTATACCGTTTATCCCTCTCAGGGTCACAGGGAGGCTGGGGCCTATCCCAGCTGTCATCAAGCAAGAGGCGGGTACACCATGAACCCGTCGCCAGTCAATCGCAGATGCTCTACATGCATTATTTAAAAAAATAGAGACAGAATAAAATTTATAAATAAAAAGAGCTGAAAAACACTAAGAGTTCATGGTTAAACAACAAATATTTATATACATTTTTATTGTTTCCTGTGTTAAATCCAAACTCTCTCATCCTTACATGGTCTGAGTCTTGATTTTTGTGATGTGAAATTTTTGCTGGTGTATCGTGCTTAAACCAAGTACCAGGAACTCATGATGTATATAATATTCAGCTTTTGCTGTTTTCTGAAATGCTGATAATTCCAAACTCATCATCACAAATACAGATATTTTCTCCACTTAACTAAAATTGACCTGTTCCTTCCAAGTTGACAGTATTTATTCTTAATAAGTGACCCTGATTTATTAAAGTGGATGTTTAGTGATGATGAGATAAAACATTACGGTATTTTGTACACTCTGACTTTATTACAGACATTTTATGGGATGTTATGGATGGAAAAAAACATCAGCTGATTCTGATGATCAAAATTTTGACAATAATCTGCCAATAATAATATTATTTCAATTACATAATCCATCCCTACAAGGACCATCTCTGACATAAAACAACGCTGACCCAAAATCTTGCATTTAAAATGCAATGCATGAAAACAAAGTCTGAGTGTAAGCATGATAATGTCTGAAAAAATAAAAACTCTGACTCCTCCCTCATCACTGTTTAATAATACTGTGATTGTAAAGTGAACACGTGGATCCAATAATTCAGTCTAGACGATTCACCGCAGACACTGAAGTTCTGAAGAGAACCTCAGAGGAGATAAGGAAGTGACTTTAGATCGTGCTGCGACCTGTGGATCTGATATCTATGATCACTTTAATCCATCAGACCCCCCAGTGTCAGCGTGTTTTTATGTTAGTGTGTGTGTGGTAGAATTGATTTAATGAAGGCCTCCGGGGTTCAATGACATCTTCTGTTGTTGAAGTTTAATCTCAGTCTGAATCTTCATTTCTGTGTGAATCACGGAGCTGTATGAATCAGCCTGCAGATATTATTGTCTGTTTGGTGTTCTCTCTGCTCTGTGCAGACATCTCCTAATCAATGGAGGTAATCTAAATACAAATATAAGATAGAATAAAATGTGAATATTCTTCAAATCTACTCCATGATCACCTTTAAACTCAGAGCTGGTAAAAACTGTGGAGCCACAACAGAGAAAAAAGTTTGTGTTCATTAACCTTAGAAGAATATAATAAGCTGTGTAATTATGATGATTTAATGAGAGCCCACACACGTATAAACACCTCCTAAAATGCACCAAATTATGAACTTAGAGGGTAGAATCATGATTGCTTGAAAGTTTGGATAATTTGACTTTCCTGCTGGGTCAAAATAAACACATGCTATAAAACAAGGTCCTTACAAAATTATAAGTAATTATGACTAATCTATAGCACTCATCTCTTCCGGGGAGCCTTTGCCAGCTGACACTGGGTGATAGGTGGAGTACATCCTGTACCAGTTGTCAGCCAATCACAGGGCCACATAGGGAAGCAGACAACCATTCAGAGGAAATCAGAGTGCCCAGAAAGAACGTGCAAATGCTGAGAGGCATGTGTACTACTTACAGTGCCACCATGCTGCCCAGATACAATCAACTGGTATAATTAAAAGGGGGAAATGAAATGACCTAAATAACATTTCCAGATTTATTATGGATGAGTATGTAAAGTGGTAATGATCTTAAAACACCAACATTTTCTCAAAAAAACATGCAGTTTGTTCTTGTTTTGTATCTGAATGTGAAGATGAGCCGTTTGCGTCTCCTCCCCAGTGTTAATATTCACAGTAGTTTTTATTTTAGTTTTAGTCTTTTGCAAAATGTTCAAGGAAACATTAAAAATGTTTACACTTGGATAAAATAAAATATGGTATAACTCTTTTTGAGTAAAGTTTGAATGTATAAATGAACAGAAAAAAATTTTTTTTGTTGTTAAATGCAGTCACCTTTATTTAGGCTACCTGGCCGAGCATCTCAGTTACAATACCAGAACTGACAACAAACAGTGAACCTGCCCTACATGAATATATTAATTCATAAAGAGAGCAGCTCTGATTGGATCGTTCCCCAAGTAGCCATGATTGAATGTATTCCTAACTTGTCTCTACTTTCTATATGACCAAAGTAGGTCTAGTTGGATATTAAATGTCTCTGTGAAACATTTAGTCTATTTTTCATTTGTTGATGAAAATGTCAATTTCGTAGTAGTTTTTGTCCATGTGCACTTGTATTTATAAGTTACTGTCTAGTTTTCTTCAGGGGAAAAAACATTGTTGACAAAAACTATAACGAAGATAATTAGTCAACAAAATTAGCATTACTCCCTTCTCCATGTTTTTTTTTTATTCACATCCTGACCTGGGAGGCCAGAGCCACCAGAAGTCTGACTGGCCACAAGACTGTCCATAAAGTAGGGGGACTAAAGCTTTCTGGGGGCCAAGGTCATTTGTAAAGACATGGTCCATCCTGTACTAAAAAAATAAACAGGGTGGACTTGCACATCCTATGTTGGGTGCTGGATCCAAAAGATTCTAAGCATGAAAAATGTGTAAGAGCGACTTCTGTTAGTTTGAATTTAACTCAGGGGTATCCAACAGAGTGCCTGCGACCCCCTGGTAGCCCTTAAGGAGCCTCTGAAGTGCCCACAGGGACATTATTAAGAGTTCACACCACAAACTTAATTTAATATGTGTTATATTCTAAAATGTCCTTTGCTGATTAAACTTTGGCCTGTGCAGTCAAAATTTTGTTGAATGTGCTGATGTTTCACCTTCATCACCACTGCTGCTAGCTAAAGCCTTTACAGTGTCACTTGAACAAATAAATCACAAAACTGCTGGACAAAAGTTAAGTTTTACATAAATAAAATCATAAAATATGCATCTAGTATAATGTTCTTTTACTATTTCTGTCATGATCCCACTTCTGTCTTAGTTCAGTTACCTCTTTGGTATCCATGTTTTATTTTTGGTCTCATACTTCTTGTTGTATTTAGATTTGCTTGCTTTCTTATGCTGTTACACCTGATCCCTGAGTGCCTTCCACAGTCTCTCATTACCCCTGCTCCCCTACTCCTGCATTTAACCTCATGTCTTCCTCAGTCTTGCCACTTTCCTTTTCTTTTTATTTACCCTTTTTCCTCAGTTAATGTCCACAGACTTTCTTTAGCTATAGCCAATCCATTTTCGGATCCTTTTGCCAGATTTGTTTTTTGCCTTTTTGAGTACTGATGCAGGACTGCAAATAAACCTTGACATTCAGTGTCACATCCATCCTTCTAAATACACATTATGATTTTTCAGGTGAACTATGCAAATTTACATCAGTCAGAAACATTAAATCAAAAAGGTAGTCCTCTGAAATACTCCTTATCTTTGGGGAGCTCTCACACCCAGAAAGGTTTGGGACCCTGATCTAAATATTCACCATTGAACTGTAATGCAAAATAATCAGCACAATAAAGTTTGGTGTCAGAAGGTTGGGGATCAGGATGCAGTTGCAGACCTGTGGTTTTTGCTCCTGAGGAATAACAAGAGATCACAAGGGATTTATTGTGAGAGGAAAGGAGTTTGTAAACTCGTGTTGGGACATGCTTAGAGAAGGTGAACAAAATCACAGCTACAGCTGAATCAAACTAAAGGCTTCTGGAGATTTTTACATTCAATCCCTAACTAACTCAAAAACTGGACTGAAGTCTTCCTAATTTAAAAGAGACCGCTTAAGCCTACGGGAACCAAAGATACACAGAGAAGATTTTATCACCTCAGAAGGCAAAGAGTGAGCATAGCCTGATGCAGACTGAATATAAAAGCTCACACACCTGAGCCAGATCAGGCCAATTAGTCACACACACACCTGATTCTGCTCTGAGATGATCTCCTCTGGTATACCACTGTGATCCCCCCAGTTTGGAGTGGTCAGTCATGATATAACCTGCAACAAAACTTACATTTATTTCTTTATTTGCTTTTTCTCTGGCTCCAAAGCTGCCAAGAGTGTGGATGTTGCAGCACTAACATTAATTTGGTACTACCATTTTACTGTTGTTGCACTTATTTTATTGATATTATTATATTAAAACTTTTTTGCCTTTATTTGAGTGACAGGGCCATGGGGGAAAAAGTGTGGTGTGACACCTTAAAACTTGGCAAGCAACTGCCAAGAGCTACAACCTGTTTGTAAGGGCACAGATGATCCTTGAAACCACATTGCCTAAAGATTGAAATCATTATTTCACATCTCAGGGCCCATTTATATGTCCTTTTTTGTGGGCAGACCTGATTTGCCACCCCAAAATATTTAACATATAATAATATCTTTAATTGTGTAGCACTTTTAAGAATAGAGATTAACAAAGTGACAAACAGAAAGATACAGAAGATAAAGCACAAGAGTTAGAGCACAAAAGGAGCAGCTATAACTCACACAGAGCATGATTGAAACAATCAAAATGGCAAATAAGCCAAAACACCCAAGGAACATAAGGAGGAAGAGCATCAGCACTTCTGGTGACACTGCTGGAAAAATTTAAGATTGGTGAGGAAACCTAGGACCCAGCAAAAATCAGGCACAACAAGCCAGGCTCAGACACCCGGCAGTCCTAAAAACACAAAGAGCCTCCTGCCCATCAGGCTAGAAACACCAGGGGCCCATTCTACAAAGCAAGTTCAGCCTAGCGAGACAGCCTTGGAGCTACCTCGCTGAACTGAGCATGGTAGCCCCAGGTCTCGCTAAACGGTTTGACAACGCTGGTTATCAACCTCATAAGTGGATCCAGTTTTGCAATGAGCGCGTGCACGCATATAAGGCGGAGCCCGCCGCATATGACCAATCGCGAAAATGGACCAGTCCTGAGCATCAGAGCAGGCCGGAGAGCGAAGGACAACTTACTTCACACACGGGGAGCAGGAGGCGATCATGACAGAGTATGAAGAATTAAAACATGTAATAAACGTCAAAAGCAACACCGTCGCCACTGCAAAAGCACGGAAGGAGTGCTGGCAGAAAATTGCTGACAGTCTCAATGCATAAGTATAGCGTGCAAAAAATCTTTCGTGCCATTATCATCCTGAAATAGCACTGTTCAACATGCACTTTTACTGTAACATGCACCAGACATGTCCAATTCATTTCCAAGATGAATTCATTCATTTGTTCACTCCTATCGTGTTTACATTTTTTGTGTGATATGTAGGCCACATGAGCCCTACATGAATTCCTGTCACAATTTTAAGATGGGCAATAAAATATTGTCATGGAGCAGAAGTGTTGGCATTGAAGATCTTGTTACGGCAATGAGAGTCCTCCCCCAGATTTTACTCCTGCGGAGGAGCTGACCGAGAGAGCTCATTGGTCAGTGGGTGGGGTTTTTATAGTCCGCGAGTTCAATCTGGAACCTAACCTTCCCCGGAGCAGGCTAGCCGTTCAGCGTACATTGCCATGGAGACTCACCTCGCTAAGAAGTGAACCTGTCTCGTAGAACAGGGAACCCGGAACCTACCCTTAAAGTTACCTCGCTAGGCAGTAATCCTGCTTTGTAGAACAGGCCCCTGGGATCACACCAACATGCATCAGCCAAAGCCCAAGGTGCAAGCTCAGACACACAAGTGGAGCCCCAATGCTGCCAGATTCACACATCAACCATGAGAACTGTGATGAATACAAACATATACAAAAGGAAAAGGCAATAAAAATGGGTGAAAGCAGTGAAACAGTAAGCATTAAAAGCATTAGTACAAGAAAATAATGAAATCAAGACAAGCTATAAAATAAGATAAAAACTTAAAACAGATAAATGAATGAATGAATAAAAAGGGCTACGATGGAGTAAAACAGGAATTAGATGAAGAGATCACATAAGAACAAGGGATTGTTTTCAGAAGTGATTAAAAGATTGTTTTTGCACACCTCATCTCCTGGATCACTAGAGGCTATGTTTACATGGAGACACTGTGACTTTAAACGCAACGTTTTTTATCTTTGCATATTCAAACTCAATCCGGTTCAGACGGAGGCGCTAAACAAATGAAAACACAGTAGCGTGCATGCCAGTCCAGTAGATTCTTCATGATGTAGGTTTGCAGAGAAACAGCGCAGCTACAACACACGTACGAAGAAGAATCTTTTCACACAAAGACGCAGGAGTTTCTTCTTCGGACAACAAATTTGTCTGGATAGTTTTGTCTGGATAACAAACCAAGCACGGTAAGCAGCACACACGTTGCTCGGTAGACGGCTGAAGCTGTTGTTTTTCCTGGTATGCGTGCTCAGCCTTCATGTGAAAGAGTACTGCACATGCGGTGATGTCAATGTTTCACCCTGAAACGCTCTGTCTCTGGTTAACATGGAGCTGCATGGAGGAGCGTTTTGAAAACTCTCCACCCTGGGCCCTGGTTTAAAAGGTTTGCAGATTCAATCACTCCATATACTGTTCCCATGTAAGCGGGAGGCCAAAACGCAATGAAGACGTATTGGATTTGACCGCATTAGACCTCATGTAAAAGCCCCGTAGTCTGAGTAACCAGGAGGTCCTCACCTGAGGATCTAAATCTGCAGGCTGGCTCCGAAGGAGTTAATAATTCCGAAATATAAGTGGGAGAAAGACACAGACGGGCTTTGAAAGTAGTAAGCAAAACTTTGAAATCAATTCCAAAATTGAGTGTACGGATCCTAAAATCAAATTGATGTGATGGCATCTGTTGAAACAAGGTAAAAGCCGAGCTGCTCTAAAGTAGTTGGAGGTGGAAGTGGGAAATTTAGAGCATGTTGAATTAAAAAAAAAAAAAGAGCTGACTTAAATTTTGCTATTGTACAAAGGTGGTAAAGATATTGTAAAGCAAGTGTGGCCGTGTCTTGGTGGTGTTTTCCAGCTTGTGGAACTGATGTACAAAAGTGTGGACACTAATGTTTTATAATCTGAAACATTTCGCTTCTAAAATAAGCTCCCTAGTTAGTGAGGGCCTGGATTTAGTCTTTGCCATCGGGGGACCTTCAAATGTCTGAAACAGATTGATTGAACAGAACAGAGTCTTTGAGTCTGGTCCTCACAGCATCAGTAAGGCTCTGAAATCCCTTTATTCAGGTTTTCAGCTCTGACTCTTCCCCTTCAGGCCTCTCTGTCACTCAGGTGAGTCGGTGTCATGAGCAGTTGTACTGCAGCGTGTTTTTATTGATCAGGCATGCAGAAATGATGCTCTTGTTTCTGCTCACTCAACTTTACAGCCGTCAGAGTAAGCTGTCAATCAAACATCAGGGCTAAGACAACATCTTTACAATGACGGTATGATACATAGAAACTATTTAAAGACCAGTCCAGCCTGTTTAAGAAACATACTGTATGTGTTTGAATTAAATTGTATTTATTATACAGCAAAGGTTCATGACAAACATCTGCAGAAAGCCAGAAAGTCAAAAATCTCTGCAGGCTGAGAAGAATGCAACAACAGATTAATAAATAAATGAATAAAAAAACCTTACAAGACCTGATTATACATCTAAAGAGTTAATTAAGGCAGCAGCAGCAGCAAAAGTCTCAATCCATGATCTTCACCAGTGCCTTTATTCACTCTATTGACCAAGTCTTGATAAAAAAAACACAAATCCCTTTTGTTAGCACCATCTCAGCCTGAGGATAGCTTCTTGTGATTTTGTTACCTGAAAAATTGGTGTGAACAATAAAAATGAGATAGATAGAAGTTTTTCAAAACAAAACTCCAGGATGTCATCATTTTACGTGATAATTAAATAAAGTTCACTTAAATATTTGTAGGAGTTGCTCCAAAATTCTTTAAAAATAAAAAAGAAAACATTTAGAACTTCAAAATCCAAAAGTACCTGTATAACTCCACCTTATAGTCAAGTTTTTATGCTGTATGAGCTTCAGCTACATAAAAGTCTATGGATCAAAATTATCTATCTGATTAATAATTATCCTTAATAACAGAATCAAGTTATTAACATGCAAAAAAGCATTTAAAACATCAACATGAGAGCCTTTTTTAAAGTTATGGTGTGTTATAAAGAAATCAATTTCCTCCACAGTTCACTCACCAGCATTCTGCTAAAAAGAAGCCAGAAAATTCTTTCTGATACAATGGCTGAGGCTGAATGACCAGACAGGGTTTTGAGGCTTTGGAGGATATCTATGGGGGAAAAGTCTTGTTTTATTGCCTTAAAAACTTCTATTAAGCTTTCCCCAAAGTTAAATGAAGTTTGATGTAAAACATGAACTGTTCTTGCACGCAGAAGATAGATAAAAAATAAAAATCCAAGTTTTTCCAGTCTATTTTTCTTGATCAGTCATCAGAGTCAACACTGTCTTAATACCGCCCATATCATCAATCCATTTGTTATCTATACCTCATTTACATTTTGTGGTGTCAGGGGGTTGGGACCTTACCCATTGGGGAAGCCTGAACCACCCAGCCAATCACAGAGCCACATAGAGAGACAGACAACCATTCATACTCACAGCTAAGCACAATTTGGAATCACAAATTGACCTAATGAGCACGCTTTAGGTCTGTAGGAAGGCAGAGTGCCAAGAGAGAACCCATACATGCACGAGGAGAACATCCAAAGTCCACACAGAAAGGATTCAAACCAGCAACCCTCTTGTTGTGAGGCCCATGCACTACCTGCTGAGCCACTGTACCACTCCTCACCATATTTCAGACAGATTACTTTTTGGTTCAAATGATCTAAAGGAGCAGAAGCAACAAAATAAATCCCCAAAGACGGACACAAAAAATTGACAGTTTTAGAGGAAACACTTAGAAGAAAATGACACACGATATCGAGTGGAAAAATCTGACCAGTGTCTCAGGGCAACGTTTCAGTTTAATCCCCATAAATGAGGATTTAATGGATTTCAGTTTAATTTGGATGAACCAAAAATGAACCTGAAATCAGTCTGAATGTTTGTGTGTTGTTTGGCAGAGCTTTTGGTGCATGTGTGTGCATGTGTGTGTGTGTGTGTGTCTCGGAGGGTGTTGTCCTGTTGAACCACAGTCTCTGCTTTGCAGCCAAACTCTCTGAAGTTGGAAACTGTGACAACCGTCTGTGCAGAAAGTAAAGCCTGAAACAGTCACTTTTGTGAGGTCAGGATCTAAATTTAACCCTCTTTAGAGGAAGATTTATTTTTTATACAGGCTGTTGTCATTTCAGCCTCAGGTGTTTTATTTTATCAAAGCCTCAGTGACACAGTCAGGATCACCACACTTTAAACTAGAAAAGCACTCGGAGAGCGCAGACCTCCGCCAGCACCACAGTCTTCTCCCATATTGTAATTTTTACCATAAATATTAGTCATACCTTTATGTCATCTAAATATTTAGATTCCTTGACCATGAAAACATACAATTAGCAATTGATTTCATAATGATACGTATTTTAGTTCAGTAGTCATTCAAGAAAATCGCATTTTTTTCGTCATGGCGGATCCAGACGGTGATCGGGATCAACACCAAATTTGAATCACTTCTTCCTTTTCCCATGCTGAACATTTCCTGAAAATTTCATCAAAATTCATCCATAGCTTTTTGAGTTATTTTGTTCACAGACAGACAGACTCTCCTGAAAACATAACCTCCTGGTGGAGGTAATTAATATTCTGTTCCAGCTGCACATTCTATTTGTATGTTATTTATGTTATTATTTATTTATGTTTATTTATTAATTAATTATTCATCTCCTGCTGCCACTGTTTAAAACAAAAAAAAAGTAGCTCTGTTTGCACTGATTGATCTGGATGCTCTTTAAAGGCTCTGGATCCACACAGGTATGAGTGAAGAAATCCTTGATCACACCTTGTATCAGGATTGTGTGGTTGTGGTTGAGTTTGTTGACTGACAGCTCCACCACTCTGTGAAATCTGGAGAACCTGGACTAGCTGGAGGACTTGCTAAAATTAAGACATCAAATCTCTCTCTGTACTTGTACTTGTTTTTAACCTCTGATCGAGGTCTAACCAAGCAGGGTGATTAAAAACACCTGCCCACATCTTTTCTGTTTCAATTATTTTTAAAACATAACCCCCACTGAAAATGTTGTTTAGCCTTATTTATTAATCAATCAGCACTTCGATGCAAGTGCTTGACAATGATAACTAAAAATCATTTTTATGTTTCTGTAATGGTTGATACACCAGAATAAAGAAGCCCTTTATCCAAAGTGATATTTTTAATGCTAATAGTATAATTATTATCTGTGGATTTCTGAAATTAACTGTTATACAAGAGAAGGGATACATTTATCAAAGCTCACTATTAATTCCTCCTTCAGATGTTAGTTTAAAGTTATTTTCTTGTATTTCTATACAAAGAAAAATCAAGTTTTATGGTTTAATGATCTGCTAGATTAATATCTGATTTCTCAGAGAAGCCTTGTGAGTCGGCTCAAATTTCAGTATGAAAAGGTGAATTCAGTTTAAATTCCACATTCCTGTTTAAAACGGTGAACATATACCCCTTTTCCACCAAGCTGGTTCCAGGGCTGGTTCGGAGCTAGAGCCAGACTTAGCACCAGTTCTTTGGTTTTCCACAGACTAAGCACCGGTTGCTGGCTCTCAAAACCGGTGCTTGGCAAGTACCAACTATTTGCTGGGCCAGCAAAAAGAACCAGGTTACGTCGGGGGCTACGCGCTTATGTCAGGGGGTGGGGGCGGGACTAGCAGAGTAAAAACACGGAAGAGAGCCATTTTTAAAACGATGAGGTTGGAGTAAGCGAAAAACAGATTGAAAAGAATATATATCTATAAAGAATATATAAAGAAAGAATATAGGGACCAGAAGACCGAGCTGGGCCGTAGTGTCAATGGTCGACCACGTTTTACAAAGCCTGCATTACAAAATGCTCGATGCTGTTCTCGGGGACCGACCGGCGTGCAGCTCTACTGGGGCATTGAATTCGGCCACAGCCATGCTGGAGTTTATGCAGGAGGACATAACCCTGGAGCAAACCTCCACAGAGCCTGGTAAGTTTATTGTTTTGTTTATTGTTGTTCACTAGTTGTTATGGGAAACTGGCGTGACGTATAGAGACGTATACATTGACGTGCTGACGTAGCTCTCTGGCCGGCACCCATTTGTGGAAAAGCAAACGGTTCTTAACCGGTTCGCACTTGAGAACCGGCTCTAGCAGCAGCCCTGGAACCAGCTTGGTGGAAAAGGGGTAATAGAGAGCTCACTGAACATGAAAAGAGTCAGAATTAACAGGGTTTTTTTTAACTTTCACTTTTTTCACAAATATGATGATCCTTCTTTGCTCTGTTTAACAGTCTGTATGACAATAAAGAAACCTTCAAAACTGAATTTGAATAACAAGAAAAGGTAAACCATACTTTAAAAACAACAACAGTAATCTACTGTTCAACAAAACCTTAAAAATAATCAATTTTTTAGTTTATTTTGAGTTTCTATTCCAAGAATTAAAGTTTGTTACAAGCTAGTCTTTTCCATATGAGATATTAATCTAACTGTAAAACACAGAGGAGAGATCTGGAATATAGTTTTTAAATTCTTGGTCCATCTCACGGTTACTTATTTATGTAAGAAAATTCAGTTTGTACACCTAATTGCACCAAAAGATGTCTGTCATGGTTTGCCAAGAGGTTAAAGAGGGGATATTCTTTTCATATGTGCCCCCCTACCCTTTTATATTTCATTTTTTTGTAAATATGACATATTTATATTCATTTCTACTTGTTTTTAGGTTTATTTTTCCTTTTTAAAGATTGAAATTAAATGTTGGATCAAACCAGACTGCTGTTTGCATTGAAATGTGCTGAATATGACCCAAAATGTCTGCAGAAACAAAAACTCTTACTCCTGAATGCTTTTATAATTCCATGAACCTTACACTGATGACTCTTTCTTTTAAATTTACCTGCACAACACTTGAACCCGTTCTGTTTAAAGGGGTAAAAACTGAAATGTGACTGTTTCAGAGCAGAAACAAACGCCCTGCTGAGACTGATGAGGGTCTGACATCCTGTGATTGTGGCGTCTTCATCGAATGTTTGAGCTCAGAGCTGATACTAATAAAGCGTCTGCAGGCGGAGGGTCTTAACACCACTTAGACCCTCATAAACACACACAGCTGATGAGGGGGGCAGACTTTATTTCCCACGGGACCCCCAGCCTACCCCTCCCACCCTCAGGCCCACATTAGTATGAAGGAGAAAACATCAGTGACAGCGCAGGTCATCTCTGTTTATCTGACCCCCCACACTCTGTTAAAGCCCCCCCACCCCTGAAGCTCTGACACTGACTGACACCTTAATCTGAGACCAGGCTATGAAGCCCCTGCCCCATCAAACACAGTCCCAACACAAGAGGACCAAGCACAGCTGATCAGTTTGAGTGATCAGGGAATAAAAGCGTGTATCCTGATGGACTTGTCGATCAACACTGATCAAAAATCAAAATCATGAACCCTAAAATTCAGGTACCATCGTAAACCTTAAACATCAAAACCGGAATCCTCAAGGACCTGCACTATAAAAAACCTGAACAAAAACCTCCATTTTAACTCCATGTCTTTGTATAAAACATGGTGTGTTCTCTATAATGTAGACAAAGGTATCCATGTACACTGTATTGCCAAAAGTCTCATCCAATTCATTGAACTCAGGTGCTCAATCACCTTCATGTCCACAGGTGAATAAAATCAAGCACCTTTGCATGCAGACCGTAGCAAACATATGTCAAGAATGGGTTGCTCTCAAGAGCTCAGTGAAGTCCAGCGTGGTACTGTAATAGGAGGCAGCCTGAGCAATAAGTCCAGTCCTGAAATTTACTCACTACGAAATATTACACAGTCAACTGAGAGTAAACAGCTACAGACCTCCAAACTTTACGTGACCTTTAGATTAGCTCAAGCACCATGTGTAGAGTGCTTCATGAAAGGGTTTCCATGGCCAAGCAGCTGCATCCAAGCCTCACATCACCAAGTACAATGCAAAGTGGTGTAAATCACACTGCTGGACTATAGAGCAGAGGAGACATGTTCTCTGGAGTGACCAATCACACTTTTGGGTTTGAGTCTGGGTTTGGCGGTGTCCAGGGGACCAGTCCTTGTCTGGCTGCATCGTGCCAAGTGTAAAGTTTGGTGGAGGGGGGATTATGGTGTGGGGGTGTTTTTAAGGAGCTGGGCTTGGCCCCTTAGTTCCAGTGAAAGGAACTTTGGATGCTTCAGCACACAAAGACATTTTGGACAATTCCATGCTCCCAACTTTGTGGGAACAGTTTGGGGATGACCCTTCTCTGTTCCAACAAAGACCTGGATGAGGGAGTGTCGGATGTGGAAGAACTTGACTGGCCTGCACAGAGTCATAACCTCAACCAGATAAATCACTTTCAGGAGGAATAAGAGCAGAGACTGTGAGCCAGGTCTTTTCTCCAACATCAGTGTCTGACCTCACAAATGCGCTTCTGGAAGTCAAAAATTCTCATAAACACTCCTAAACCTTGAGGAAAGCCTTCCCTGAAGAGTTGAAGCTGTGAGAGCTGCACAGGGTGGACCGAAGTCATATTGAACTCTCTGGATTAAGAATGGGAGGTCACTAAAGTTCATATGTGTGTGAAAGCAAAAGAGATGATACTATTGGGAGTATAGTGTATTTTAACTCCATGTCTTTGCGTCAAACATGGCGTGTTCTCCATGATGTAGAGGTCTTCATGTATATATTTTAACTCCATGTCTTTGTGTCAAACATGGCGTGTTCTCCCCGTGTGTGTACCGTGTCAGATGGAAGCGGTGGATCTGCGCAGAGCTCCAGATTGTCAGAAGTGGTGCGGCATTGAAAAACCAAAGATGTCTCTGTTTGCTAAGTGTATTTGGAGAGTTCACCGTGATCCCCCTTAAAGCTGCACATGGCAACCTCCAGTTCTGCAGGAGCCAAATGGCAGAAGAGTAAGTGTTGATGTGAGACACAGCACAGCAGGATCATGTTTACAGAAGCACAAAATGTCACAGGGACGAGATGAGATATAACACTTATCATTTTTAAGACACTATGTGTTTGAATTTCTAACTTAAGTGCTGCTCTGTGATCCTGTTCCTATTCACAACAGTACTGATGAGGCAGAGCAATGTTTCACCCTCAGGATGCAAGACTGAAAATCCATTTTTACAAATATTACAAGTTTGTTTCATTAAGGACAGTATGAAAGAACTGTTTTCAATTAATTATTGGGGTGTTTCCCTAACTTACATGGCAACTCAGTGTATTTGGGTATACTGAAGAGGACCTGCTAAAGCTCATATGTAGAATTAAAATGAAAAGAATGCTGTACATGACATTTCTGAATGCACAACACGTCTAGTCTTAAGCAGGTGGATTTCACCAGCAGAAGACCACACCAGGTGTCACTCCTGTCAGCAAAGAACAGGAAACTGAAGCCACAATTTGCATGAGTTTAAGGTTGTAACATTGTCACCTGATCTGATGAGTCTTGATTTCTGCTGCCACATTCAGATGGTAGGGGCAGAAGTTGCTGTGATCATCATGAAAGCATGGATCCATCCTGCCTTGTATCAGCGCTTCAGGCTGCTGCTGATGTGATGGTGTGGGGGGGCAATTTCTCTGCACATTTTTGGCCCCTACACACAGCCTACCTGAGTGTTGTTGCTGACCATGTCCATCCCTCTATGACCACAGCGGACCATCTTCTGATGGAGACTTCCAGCAGCTTCATGTCTCAAAGCTCAGATCATCTCAAACTAGTTTCTTCAACATGATGGTGAGTTCACTGTACTCCAGTCGTTTCCACAGCCACCAGATCTCAATCCAAAAGAGCATCTTTGGGATGTTGTGGACCTTCAAAAGTTGATAGGGCAGACATTTGAATGAGACGTCACCGCCACGAGGGCCAGCGATCTGCTCGAGATTATCTAGAGTCACCAAAGCGGTTTCTGATTCTAATCATGGATGGCCAGCCAACAGGTTGACAGGAACCGTGTGATGTTGTCATAGAGATACTGGCAACATCTCTAAGATTTTCTGCATTTGAAGCTGAACCTGTTATGAGCAAAGTACACCTAATAAAGTGGCCACTAGGTATATTTGTAAAAAGCTATCATACCTTCTTTAACAAGTTTGGGTATCATTATCATGAGCGGGTAAATGCATTTATGTAAGTGAGTCATTTTTCATCATTTTAAGATAATTGTTTTTAAAACATTTTCTTAAGAGGTGCATATAAAGAAGAAATTTAACCCTTTAACTCCCTGCTCAACTGTTTGGCAGAGGTCATTAAGTTCAGAAATATTTAATGTGTTAAACACAACACGTTTGTTTCTGTCAGTGTTTTATGATACAGAAAAACTGAAAATAAACCAAAAGAAAAGCTATTTTGTTTGTGGGATTTAAAAGTTTAAAAAGCTTAAAGCTACTATTATTTTTTACCATCATCATTTTAAAATACTTAAACATTTACTGATATGATGATATATATGTACATGTGTTATTCATCAAAATATTTTGTTTGTCAAACTTAATATCTATTTTAAGTTATTTTTGCATTGCTTACAGACATTCTGTCGTTTCTGAATGATTTTGTACTAAGTTTTTGTGCATTTTAAGGTCTTTGCACAATCAACACAATCAAACATAAGAAAATATGTTTATTTGTTTGTGGTTTTCTTTGTTCCCTGAAGTGTTAATTGAGTCAAACAATGATTTGATTTGTTCTGTTTCTTAAAACATTGAACATCCCTGAATTT
Organism: Scarus forsteni; assembly: GCA_036419115.1. Lineage (NCBI taxonomy): Eukaryota > Metazoa > Chordata > Actinopteri > Labriformes > Labridae > Scarus > Scarus forsteni. The sequence goes on along the minus strand of JAZDUH010000227.1, from coordinate 291,283 downwards.
AATGATGACCTCTGCCAAACAGTTGAGCTGGGACTTAAAGGGTTAAACAAAATGTAATAATAAGAATGAATCAGCAACAGTGATGACAGTCAGAAAATAGTGAAAAACATGCACCTTCTTCAGACAGATGAAGCCCCATCGGGAGTTTAATAAGAGAGGACAAAGCTGCATTTACCATCTTTAGGTAGGGCACAAAATATCTGCAGTATTTGATTTTTGATCGCATCAAATTGTCTTCCTTTTGCTTTAAGAAGGTGAGATGTGATGGACAGAGAGGGAATCAAATGTCTCTTTTTTATATATTCAGAGTGAAACAATGACAGCGAAGGATAAAGGTGTGATGATTACAGATGATTCATGCAGACGTGTTTGTTCAGCTTCTGCGTTTTCCTGAAGTGTGCCTCAGATCACTGTGTTAATATCATGGACAGATTGGAGCGTGCAGGTTTTGGATGAACCCTTTTGGTCTCAGTTTGTCTCAGTGTGCTTAATGCCAGCCGGGGTCCCTGGAGAGCCTGCAGACCGCAATTCAACCATTAAAGGGGGGGGGGGGGGGGGGGGGCATGTATCTGCCCAGAGCTGCCGTCCTCTGGCTCAAAATTATACAGCTCTGATGGCTTCAAACCTTCAAACCAAAGACTTTAACATATTCCTATACTGTCAATTAGACTGAAGGTTTTAAAACCAAACCACCAATAAGTCTGAGGTCTCTGGGTTTATGTTTAAGCCTACATTTGTACCTTCAAACAGATGCTCTTCAGTTTAGTATGAAGTTTGATTTAACTGCAGTTATCAGATATTTGTGTGCAACGAGCAGGAGCTGTCCTACAAAAGCATTTCTCCTGGGCCCCATCTCAGACCAACTCTTCACGGTCTCTTAAACCAAACACCTGGAAAGCCAATGAATGCATAAATAGATATGAAGGAATAATTTGTATGAAAAGGGCTGTCATTTTAGCCCATTGGTATGTAAAGACAACCTTTAAAACAGAGGAGGAAACACTCTTCAGCTGATTACTATACACTAAACGACAAATTAAATTATGTTCTATAGAAAACTTACTGGCATTTTAACCATTCTAAGCAGCAATGTGTTTTTATTCATCCTCTAATCAGTGCTCATGAATCTCTCTTTTTTTAATGTGATTATTTGACACCATAAAAAGTTAACCAAATGTACCTTAATACAATCATAATTAGACATACATGGGTATCATAAAGCCAAGTGTACTCTGTACATTTTCAGCTGATGTCTGACCTGAATTCAAGCAGATCATGATTTATCTGTCTTTGCTGCACAGAGGACTCATCGCATTATAGAAAGTCATCTGGGCATAAAATGAATATCACTGATATTAACTGACATTCACCTCTACTAGTGCTCAGTTTTGGTCAACTAGTGCGCAAGTAGACTTTCCTAGTGAAGAAAAAATTATCACTAGTACTACTAGTTGATTGAAAATGTTCACTTGAACCTCTAGTGGACTGTTTTGTTTCACTGGTACAACTAGTAGACCTAAAAAATGATCACTTGTTGTACTAGTAAGTATTCAATGGTAATAACAGGACAGGGAAAAGCAAATTCAGGCTCCCCATTGGCTCTTGAAAATATCACACCAGTCAGGGTGCTGGATTTAGTTATAGCTGCTCTTTGTTCATGTGCATTAAGTCTACTAGTACTATTAGTGAGATATTTTAAGATTACTAGTAAATAAAGTGAAACAAGTAGTTTTGATGGCAAGGCTTTTGCCGCGCTACTGTTTAAGTAGACCTACCTAGTAAAGCAAAATCACTTACAAGTAGATCATTTTGTGTTTACTAGTACTACTAGTAAACTCAAAATTTCTCACTAGTAGTACTAGTAGACTGTTTATAGTCCACTTGTAGTACTAGTAAAGCCAAAAGATTGACTTGTAGTACTGGGGGATAACAGTAGGAATTATAACCAAATTCTGCACCATGATTGGTGGTAATATTTTTGAAAGCCAATGGGAAGCCTTTATTTGCTTCTCCTATTACTCCTAGCAATATTTTTTGCTTACTAATAAAATCTACTCATGCACTAGTTGACCAAAACTAGAACTCCAAATTTGAGTACTGGTAGAGCTGAACTACTGTTGATAATTTCAATTTTATGCCCAAATATATCAGTACTCCCCGACTCCATCAGCTGCTCCTGAGAGGCTGAATGAATCCTAAGCATGTTTGAAGAATAAGACACTCGGTGTAGAGGGCAGAGAGGAGCTGAAGGCTGTGGCCAGAAGAGTAAATATTCTGTTTGCTCTTGTGAGAGCTGGTCTTAAAATCTAAACTGATCCTTATTCTGTCTGAGCGTGGGTTCAAGACATGACATGGTGAAGGATATAAAGTTCAAACTGAGACGTCCGCCTGTCCCGAGAGTTTGGAAGATCTGTTCCTGATTTTCTCTCTGTCTCGTCAGTCCTCGTATACGTAATTAATTTAACAAGGTTCTCGTCGTGTTGTCTCACCCACACCATGCTCCATAAATCTCCCTGCTAAGGTCCACACGACCAAACCGCCCGGCTCTCCACCTCCCACTGACTCCGTGGTTTGACTCCACAGCTCTGACTCGCTCTTTGATTCTGCGGGTCATCATAAATCTGCAGACATGTCTCCACACTTGGAACAGCAGACAAACATGCAGAGGTGTTTCTCTGGTGTTTTAAGGTTCAGTTTAACAAATAAAAGCATGAGCAGGCAGGACGTGGTTCAGTCCCACGGAGCAGACACTTTTACTGACTCTCAATGCGTCATAAAACTAAATCTTAAAAACAGCTGTGGGGACAAACTCCTCACACAAATATCTCATTAAATCACCAAATTCTGACGACAAGAAAAACCTCCTCTGCTCCACAAACAGGCATGAAGTTGGCATTTTTGTGCGGCACACTTAAGTAGAATCAAAGAAAGATGGTCAACACTGCTGAGCGATTTCTTTGGAAACATGCTCGTCCATGTGGGGGAGCTTTCTGAGACCCATCTAAAGGTTTGTTAAAGGGATACGCCAACATTTTTTTCTTTTCTTGTCTTGTCTCTCCGGGGTCCATGACAAGCAGAGAGACACCATTCTTTCTACTGTGTGTGCAGTAACAAGAAAGAGACAGGCAGAGCTCGCCCACAGCTAATTAGCTTAGCTCAAACACTGGGAGTCAGTGGGTAGTGTTAGCCTGCCTCTGCCTACAGCCATCAGAAAAACTCTTCATCTACATCATCTTCAGTTTTGTTTTATTAAGTATGTTTATACTCGCCATGTGTTATTGAAACCTCCTGTTCCTCATGTTTCTTGTCATTCCTGTTTTATTTTGAAGTCTCTCATTGTGTTTCCTGCCCTCCCCTCTCTGCGTGATTCACCTGTGCGATTGTCTCACCTGTGTCTGATGACCCCAGAGTGTGTAAAGTCTCAGTGTGTCTGCTCTTTTGTGAGAGTTCATTCCTGTCATTCTACTCTGTGAATCCTGCATGTTTGTAAGTTCCCTTTTGTTTTCAGTTTTTGGATTTAAAGAAACTTAAAGGGTTATTTTTGGATTTTCAACCTTTTTTTAGTTCAAACCATTTTTTGCTGTAATATATATCTCATTTTTTCTTGGTTTAGTTTTCTACCCTTGTGACAGAAAGAAAGGTAGTCCTGATGCCTCAGGCTTTTTGTCTTGTGCATAGAAGTGCTCTATCACAAGGGAGACAGGTTAAACTCATTAAAGGACTGATAAAACAGACTTCAAGGAGTACTCCGACTATTTTGGACCCACGCCCTTTCCCTATCATTGACAGAGTGAGACAAGCTCAAAAATACCTTTTTTGTGTCTCTGCGTCCAGTGGCTGGCTCCCAGCTGTTAGCTCCGTACGTAGCTTAGCTCAATGGCTGGAAGTCAATGAGGGCGATAGCAGGTGAAGTAAATCCAAATGATTATAAAAACATTTTAAAAGACGTGTTTTCTTTTCTTAAATCCGCTAAAATAACGCTTTTGATAAACACAGAACTGGCGATGCGCAGAGCTCCACGGACCGGAAGTAGGAGCCGGATTGAGTAGAGGTCCGTGTGATCAAAACGTTATTTTAATGGATTTAAAAAAGAAAACGCGTCTTTTAAAATGTTCTATAACCATCCTGATTTACTTTAGGTGCTAATAAGCCAACTCATTTTCTCTCCTAAATCCGTTAAAACAACATTTTGATAGACACAGACCTGCTCCGCGGACCGGAAGTAGCAGCCGGACTGACGAAAGTGGACAAAATACTCCTTACAATGGTCCAGAGGATGGCTTATTAGCACCTAAAGTAAATCAGGATGGTTATAAAACATTTTAAAAGACGCGTTTTCTTTTTTAAATCCATTAAAATAACGTTTTGATACACACACGGACCTGCGCATGCGCAGTACTCAGTCCGGCTCCTACTTCCGGTCCGTGGAGCTCTGCGCATGCGCAGTTCTGTGTTTATCAAAACGTTATTTTAACGGATTTAAGAAAGAAAACACGTCTTTTAAAATGTTTTATAACCATTTGGATTTACTTCACCTGCTAATACGCCCTCCACTGGTCCACTGCAAGGAGTATTTTGTCCACTTTTGTCAGTCCGGCTTTGACTCCTATTGACTTCCAGCCATTGAGCTAAGCTACGTACGGAGCTAACAGCTGGGAGCCAGCCACTGGACGCAGAGACACAAAAAAGGTATTTTTGAGCTTGTCTCACTCTGTCAATGATAGGGAAAGGGCGTGGGTCCAAAATAGTCGGAGTACTCCTTTAATGTCGTCCTTAGAGATGAATCTTTGACAGGTCCTCTGACAGGTCCTGTTGCTTTGGTGCTGATTACCTCTTCCAAAGACATTATAATTTTGCTGGAGTGAGTTTGTTTGATTGTTTGCTTGTAAGCAAGATTAAGCAAAATTTACTGGATGGACTTTGCTGAAATTATTAGGAGATGTTGTAATGGCCCCACATAAAAATTAATAGATTTTGATGGTGGTGCATTTATTTCTCTGGTTGTAAAAAGAGATCCATAACATTTGCTGGAATTTTAAAAAATTCATATTTCGGCCCTTTTTAACTGATTCACTTCCAGTTTTACAGAATAATGTGGAGTCCATTTTTTTCTATCATCAAGGTAAATTTCATCTGGATTCAATCCAAATAGACGTCACAAAATATGTTGAATTTAATTGGAAATCCCATTAAGGGCACTCAATAATTCATATTAAATGAAAACATTAAGTGATGTTCTTTAAACTTGTTGTGTTCATAGAAGATAACAACCTCCACTTATGTGCTGGGTTTGGTCAGGATCCTGGCACTATTCTGGATCTGGTGATACAGGATTGCATCTCTTACAGTGGTTGTGTAAAGCCGAGAGGTCTGTGCTCTCTGAGTGCTTTCCTCGTTTTTCTTGACATTCTGTTAATTTTAGCATCATCTGTCTCAGGCTATAAATGTTGCACACCCTGTTTACAAGTTTGAGTGTACACAATAAATCAATAAAAAATGGAAAGACATGTCATAAATTGTCATAATTGAAATATTTCCGATTCTACGCTTGAATTGGTCCTGTGGTGTACTGAGCTATGGGACCAAGAGAAACAGAATCTTGTCCAAAATCTCAAAACAGAAACATAAATGTTGGTCTTTAGCATCATAATTCATGAATTATTGTCTAATAAATGTGATTACGCCTTAAATGGCCTCCATTTTTTGACACACCAGTTCTGAGGGCCTGTTATTTCAGTGATTAGACCTTAAATGATCCTGTACCAATAAAAAGCCTCCTCAGAAGTAAAGCTCTGAGATATGTCCCTCTGCAGCTGCCGTCCTCCCCCTCCTCTGTGGTGTTCCATGCTCCTGTTTGAAGTGCAGCCCCTCAGAGGCGCAGCAGCATCAATCTTCATGCTGGTTGGTGTTGGATGAGGTTGACCTGCAGCTCTCCCTGCTGAGGTGATGAAACTCGATCTCCAAAGTTTGAACAAACTTTTGTTTTTGTAGCTCGGAGCTCGGCCATCGATCAGCTGGAGCTGAAACGTCTCCTGCTGACACCGTGTTGATCCTCTGTGTTTGCTCGCTCTCCTCTTTTCTTTACCTCCTGCTCTGGAGGGATGGCCTGTGTTTACAGTCCCGGGCCGCCCGCTGAGACCGAGGCAGAGATTTACTCCATGATGGTCACCTGCAGGGGGCGCCGCTTTGATTTGATTTACTGTAGCGTCAGCAGCTTGTCTGGTTTGTGCTAAAATAAAGATGGTCTTCAGTCCAGCAGTAACCCCGAGATCAGTGCTGCTGATTCAGACATGAGGGATGGAGAGGTGACACAGAGGAACCACGAGAGAAGAAGAAGGACCAATCACAGCAGGAGCAGCCACGGAACAGGATTATAACCCCGCCCCCTCAGCAGGCCGACACTCACACTGCTCCAGAAACAACCAGACCTGAGTGTCATCACCTCTTAGGTCATTATCATTCATACATCTGTTTTTACCTATTCATCCAACCAACCATCTGTCCATCCATTCATCTATTCTTTGTCCACTCATTTAATTATAAATGCATTGCTCATCCATCAGACTATTAATATATCCATCTATCCTTCCATTCATCCATCAGACTATTTATCCATCCATCCATCCTTCCTTTCATCCATCAGACTATTTGTGCATCCATCCATCCTTCCATTCATCCATCAGACTATTTATCCATCCATCCATCCTTCCATTCATCCATTCGACTATAGATACATCCATCCATCCTTCCATTCACCCATCAGACTATTTATACATCCATCCATCCTTCCATTCATCCATCAGACTATTTATACATCCATCCATCCTTCCATTCATCCATCAGACTATTTATACATCCATCCATCCTTCCATTCATCCATTCATCCATCAGACTATTTGTGCATCCATCCATCCTTCCATTCATCCATCAGACTATTTATCCATCCATCCATCCTTCCATTCATCCATTTGACTATATATACATCCATCCATCCTTCCATTCACCCATCAGACTATTTATACATCCATCCATCCTTCCATTCATCCATCAGACTATTTATACATACATCCATCCTTCCATTCATCTATCAGACTATTTATACGTCTATCCATCCTTCCATTCATCCATCAGACTTTTTTTTGCATCCATCCATCCTTCCATTCATTCACCAGACTATTTATCCATCCATCCATCCATCCTTTCTTTCATCCATCAGACTATTTGTGCATCCATCCATCCTTCCATTCATCCATCAGACTATTTATCCATCCATCCATCCTTCATTCATCCATTAGACTATATATACATCCATCCATCCTTCCATTCATCCATCATACTATTTATACATCCATCCATCCTTCCATTCATCCATCAGACTATTTATACATCCATCCATCCTTCCTTTCATCCATCAGACTTTTTTTTGCATCCATCCATCCTTCATTCATCCATCAGACTATATATACATCCATCCATCCTTCCATTCACCCATTCGACTATATATACATCCATCCATCCTTCCATTCACCCATCAGACTATTTACACATCCATCCATCCTTCCATTCATCCATCAGACTATTTATACATACATCCATCCTTCCATTCATCCATCAGACTATTTATACGTCTATCCATCCTTCCATTCATCCATCAGACTTTTTTTGCATCCATCCATCCTTCCATTCATTCATCAGACTATTTATCCATCCATCCATCCATCCTTCCTTTCATCCATCAGACTATTTGTGCATCCATCCATCCTTCCATTCATCCATCAGACTATTTGTCCATCCATCCATCCTTCATTCATCCATTAGACTATATATACATCCATCCATCCTTCCATTCACCCATCAGACTATTTATACATCCATCCATCCTTCCATTCATCCATCATACTATTTATACATCCATCCATCCTTCCTTTCATCCATCAGACTATTTTTGCACCCATCCATCCTTCCATTCATCCATCAGACTATTTATCCATCCATCCATCCTTCCATTCATCCATTAGACTATATATACATCCATCCATCCTTCCATTCACCCATCAGACTATTTATACATCCATCCATCCTTCCATTCATCCATCAGACTATTTATACATACATCCATCCTTCCATTCATCCATCAGAGTATTTATACACCCATCAATCCATCCCTCCATCCATTGGACTATATATACATCCATCCATCCTTCCATTCATCCATCAGACTATTTGTCCATCTATCCATCCTTCCATTCATCCATTAGACTATATATACATCCATCTATCCTTCCATTCATCCATCAGACTATTTATACATCCATCTATCCTTCCATTCATCCATCAGACTATTTATACATCCATCCATCCTTCCATTCATCCATCAGACTATTTGTCCATCTATCCATCCTTCCATTCATCCATTAGACTATATATACATCCATCTATCCTTCCATTCATCCATCAGACTATTTATACATCCATCTATCCTTCCATTCATCCATCAGACTATTTATACATCCATCCATCCTTCCATTCACCCATCAGACTATTTATACATCCATCTATCCTTCTATTCATCCATCTGTCTGTATGTCAGTCAGTGCAACCATCTGTCTGTCCGTCTATCTGTTTTTTTCATAAATTTTTCCACCCATTCATCTATCGGTCAGTTCATCCATCCATCTTTTTTTGTTTGTTTCTTTGTCAGTCCATGCATTCACCATCCCTTTGTCCCACTTATCCATCCATCCACCAATCATCCACCCATTCATCCACCCATCCATCCATCAATTAATCATCGGCTATCAATCTATTTACCCATCCTTCTGTCTATTTATTCATCTTCACATCCATCCAGCCATCCTCCATTAATTTATCTGTCGATTTATTCATTCAATCATTCATTCATTTATTCATATATTATCATCCATCCATCCATCTATCCAACCATTGTTCGTCCATCCAGCCTTTCATTTATCTGCCCACCAATCCATCCATTCATTCAGCCATTCCTCCCATTCATCCATCCATGTTTGTCCACTTATTATTCATCCATCCATTAATCCATCTATCTAATCATCTATTCATCCATCCATTTTTGCCCATTCACCCATCTGTTTTTCTATCCATCATCTATCTACCAGTCTAGCCATTTGACCATCCATCTGTCTGTTATATATTCATTAATCCACCCAATCATTCATCTATCCATCTATTTGTCTTTCCATCTGAACATTTGTCATTAATCCAGCCTTCCATCCTTTTGTTTTCCACCTCTCCACTCATCCATTGATTCATCCATCCATCCGACTACCCTTCTATGTGTCTGTCCATTTATCTATCCATTCATTCATCCATCCATAGATCTGTGCATCCATCCATTTCCTCATGTGTTTATGTATCCGTATGTGTATTTATCTGCCCATCCGTCCATCCATCCATGGAGACACTAATCAACAGAACAATCATGTTTTTGGTCTGTGCGAAGATACAGGAAAACCTGGAAAAGCCCACACATGCACAGAGAGAACATACAAACTCCACACAGGAACAACCTGACTAAGCTGAGGGTTGAACCAGCAACCATTTAACTTTGCACCACCGTGAGGCCTCTCAAATTGTTTTGTGAGGAGACAAAGACCTTTTTGAGCTCAGTAATATTCACTTGGGCATGGCCATGTTTATTTACATCTCCTACCCTGAAATTAAACTTTTTAAGATACACTGAACATGAGTTTTATAAAAAATAAAAGGAAATAAAAGGAATTCAACTCATCAGCACAAAAAGCTGCAGCCTTGCAGCAGGAGCTTCAACAGGACAACAATGAAAACCCTTGTCTCCGTTCAGAAGACCCACTGCGAGTGTAAGCCACAATAAAGACGATGATAACACTGTTTGTGTGTGTGTTACCTCCTGTAGTCGTCCCTGCAGTACACCTTGTTGTCCCTGCAGTAACAGGAGGAGCTGAGCTTCTGTTGGCACGTGCAGCACTGCAAACACTCCTCATGCCAGGAGGTCTCATTAACCCTCAACAGGAAGCGGTCGGAGATGATCCGAGAGCAGCCACAGCACACCGCCACGGGGTGATGGAGAGGGGGGGACGAGGAGCCTGGAGGAGGCACAGGAGTGAGTTTATGTTAAATATGGACCAGCAGAGACGTGTGAGGAGTTTATATTAAACACCGATTAGCAGATACACACCAGAAGTTTTGTTTTTTATAAAATTTGGACCAGCAGAAACACATTTTCTATCAGATTTATTCCCATTCTTGCTTCATTTGAGTTGAACTTGTGATTTCAATATTCTCAATGTGATTCTTTGTAAGGAAAACTGAAAATATGCCCAAATAAACCAAAATAGACTCTGAGATCATTTTGAAGTTGAGATCAAAAATAACAGCTATTGATAAAACAGTATGTAAATTGATTAGAATTAAAAATAAATGAACTGTTGCAGTTGTTCCTGAAACTGAAACATGATAATTTTCTAAACTGTTCTCTATAAGGACTTCAAGATAAAGTGGGTGAGTTTGAAATATGAGGAACATGCCAAAAATAACATGTTAAAGATGAACACTCTTGATGTAAATAAAGGCCAAATAGTAAATAATAAAGCGATCAAATAGATTTGGATCACTCAAATGTCTTCTTATCAGTGAAATCATGATCTCTACTGATCAGTGTTTTTTTTCTTTTTCTGAAGTCCACCTCAGATCTAGCAAGCTAAATCTGACAGCAAGCCACTTTATGATGAAAAACAACCATCCTAATATGAGTTACAGTGTCTTCAGTCTGTCTGGTAATTCTTTTATCTAAAAATAGATGACAATTGGTGATTACTACAAATAATATTATTTTACAGATGAAGTATCAACATAATATATTAGAAAACAATCACATTTTTAATAGATGGTTAAAACTGACTTTGCATAATTTTAGAAAGAAAGTATATTTACGAAAGGAAGGGACAGAAATGTATATTATATTTTTGTAAACTGCAAAAAAAAAATGATGAGAATGATGCAAATTAACCCTATAAAGCCAATTGTATCATATTTGATACACACTTTTATTATACCTCTATCTACTCAATATGATCAACAAATTACAAAAAACATCTGAATACAATCAGATGAATGATAAAATGTTCTCAAATGAATTATCAGTTGCCAAAAACACCTAATGTATCAAATGAGATACGAAAAATCTACATTTTGAATTTAATGGATATTTTAATATTTTTAGGATTTTAGCAGAAAGTGAAAGAAACATTTCAGCTCCAAAAAAATTAGAATTTACTGGCTATAATCTGTGGTCTTGGGCCTTAAAGGGTTAAAGATCAAACAAAGAAGTTAAAACTTTGTGCTTTAGCTGTCAAATAGTTGCAGTGTTAATCAGAGGTTGTCACCAGTGTGCCCTTCAGCTCCATCCGAGAACCAGAGCTTTAGACTCACTGAAAGGTGAGATGGTTTGCAATTAATGGGATTTTTTTTTTAATTTGGCATTAAAACTGAACTGCACCAACACTAAACATTTATTTTCATATTTATCTAAGATACACCTTACCTAAAGACATTTTAAATATTTAAAACTGGTGATTTTGAGGTAAAATGATGAATGAGTCCAGTTTTTGGTCACATATGTTTCTGATTCTGATTCTGGGTGTATTGTTTATCTCTGTAACTTGTTATCTTAACATGAGAGCCTAACAACTATTTCATTCTCCTGCTTCTTTTTCATAAAGACGAATGAATAGTAATAATTACTGTGCATATAATTATTATGATAATACACTTTATTTACATAGCACTGTTTAAAACAGTATCAAAGTGCCTCAGTCAGGAGAGAAGAGAAATGAAATCACAGCGAAGGTAAGACAGACAGACAGACAGACAGACAGACAGACAGACAGACATGCAAACTATCAAATATGCAGACATCCAATCAAAAGACAAACAAGCACAAACACAAACAAATCTTCAGACAGCGGTCATTTGAGGGGAAACACAGGCAGAGTGGGAGCAAGTAAAAGATCATAAAGTGCAAACCTGTTAAAATCTGTTTTTAAAAGTGATTTAGACCTACAGGATCACCTTAAAGAGTGGGGGGCTGTTACAGGCTCGGATCATCAGCTGATCAGATGATCGGGGTGCAGCCACTGGTATGTGGACTCAGTATGTCAGATATAAGTTGGCTGGTGCCTGGTCATGCAGGCCCTCAGGTTAAAATAGGGTTTTAGTTGGATTCTGTGCTGTACTGGAAGTCAACGAAGAGCAGCCAGAGTTAGAGGGATGAGGGAATAATGATCATAGTTTTGATATAACCTCCATTTTGTAATCGAGTAGAAGTGGACTGATGGATCAGGAACTCGCAGTCAGCTAAGTCATGAACGTGTTTATTACACCGTCTACATGTTTGTGTGTTGGGTTTGGTTTTCTGTTTCTGAACTGAAGACGCAGACTAAACCTGTTTGGTTACATGATTTGCAGAAAGGTTGTTGTATATTTTACAGAAACAAGATTCCAGTAAATTACTGTAAATAATACTCTATTTTAATTTGCAAAGTTGTTTCTCTGTGTCTTAATAATAGTTGTATTTCTGTATTTTTATTCAGGATATCACTGTCTTTCAATTTACGGCATGCTTACTGTGTAATCAAATAAAGCATCTTACTTATTTTTATTTACAGTCTTAATGCTATATTTTATTCTACAACTATTTTAATGCATTTTAAATCACAGTGAACTTGATGTATTTTAGTTTTTATTACTATATCTTGTAATATAAGATATAAAAAAAAACATTTTGTAAAAAAAAAAAAAAAAACATATGCACCCTTTTTATCCTATATAATGCTCTCTAATATTTGTGTTTCCCAAACACGTGAAACATTTTAAGAAATCATTCTTGATCTATTTTCCTGGGCAAAACAGAATTTTCACAGTCTTTTACCTTTATCTTTACGGTAATTTACTGCCCAGATTTATTTACAGTATGGTAACTTTAGATATTATGGAAAATACTGTGAAGTTTATTAAACTCAGTTGTGTGTGAGTGTGAGAATTATAGTTTAACAGCTGATCGGACAGGAGGTCAGGGCTCAGGAGGAGGACTTCATGTCCCAGTCTGAAAAGGACTTCTGTTTTGTAGGAGGAGGAAAATTAGTGATGATCAGTTTGACAAAGGGGGGACGAGGCTGAAGGTCCTTCTATCAGTCTGTCATTTCTGACGGTGGATCTGAAGGTGTCTTTCTTTTTCCTCTCTCTTGTTCAGTTACAAACTAATTTATTCAGATTTCAGCCATTCAGATGATTTGATGAAAATGTTCTGGATGGATCAGAGCAGCTATGAGCAAAGAAACGGGATGAAACAAAGACGAGGAGATGAAAATATTTCATCACTTAAATTTCCTGTCATTTTGTGAATTTGGATTTTTTTTCCCAAGGACTTCAGAAAATGGCCTCATAGGGCTTTCTATACCGGTCAGGACCCTCAGAGCTCCATCACTGCTGGACATCCTCAAAACATGAAGAAGTCCAGAAAACTCTAAATTTCAACGTAACTGTCTGCACTAGATTTATGAGTCAAAACTCCAAATTCTGAGTTAAGAGACAAACTATTTAAATCAAATCTAAAACAGGATTTGAATGCAGGCAGTTGCAGCATGTATCATTTCATGTTGTGTTTGCTGACCACTGGACCAAAATATTTTTTGTCTTTATGCGAACTGCCCTGAACTTTGCCTGACCACGCCTGACCTTATACAAGTCGTTTAAAGTTAGTTTAAAAAAGTTAAGAAAAAAGACAATTAAAATTTTTTTTAAAGGATATTAGAGGTATATCTTTTAATTAAGTTCATAAGACATCAAAAATATGTTGTTGTCGTCTTCACTAAAATTGTGTTAAAACCAATGACTTGACTTGCTGTTGGACATCCTTGAAGCATGTGGGATTTATGAAAACTAAGCCAATTTTAAGCATCAAAATCTATTACAAAATGTGTTAATAGGTGTTCAGATATGTAAGTGTGTGTGTGTGTGTGTGTGTGGGGGGGGGGGGGTATTTGTATGTATGTATTTTGAACTTCCTGAAAAGTAAGGACTTTGTGGGTCTGGGTCTGTTCTATTTATCACAAAATAAACAAAATAATGTCATGAATGATAAATGAAAAAAAAAAAGATAGATGAAAAGAATACATAGTATGCCTGTGCACACAAAGGGCTTCTGCACACCATAAACCTAATGACCTTTTTCTCAGGCACATGTTCATGACCCTCTGAGAAGTCTTCAGTGACCCTTTTTGGGCCCTGACCCACCAGCTGACATGCAGATCTATTTTAATTCATAACCTACCTGTTGTGTTTTTATCTGTTCAAATTTTTGCTGAATCACCTTGTTTTCCAACTTGATGTTGGAAAGTCAAGTATAAATAAAGATTATCATCATCATTATTATTATAATTATTATTTTATTTTTCATTATATTTGACAGCAGTGATCATGAGTAAACTATGGCTGCACAACTGAAAGACTGTCTTCATATATAGTTTTGTGCACATGCGCATAGAGTGATTTTACCTGATCAGCACGTGCCATGAAATCTCGAGCCACGACATATATTTCATATTTATGAGGCAGTATTTTGTAAAATTGTAATTAAAACAATAAACCACACAGATTTACTTTTAATCTTTTCTTTTTTTTTTCTTTTTTTATATAATACGTAGGAAAATAGCGCCCGCATGGCCTGTAAAGAACAAATGTGGGAGCGGACATTTAATTTAAAAATAGCCTATAAATTTTAAATTCACAAACTTGTCCTTGAATATATATTGTTATTTAATCTCCATGTATTTTGAAGATGTTCTAACATTCAGGTTTCCGTAAAGCAGCTACATGAGAAGACATTTCATCGTCATGATAATAATTAGATGATAATCAATAATAATAATTTAGATTTATGGCTCATAGCGTCATAATAAATCACAGCCTAAATCTGTGTTATTGTTTTTCTTTCTTTTTTTTGTTTTGGTGTCGAATTCTAGATTGGGATTTTTTTTTTTAAAAAGATAAAGATGAAGACAAAATTGTTAATATCTATGTCGACACTACGCATTTATAATAAAAATGTATATTTTTGAAATCCCTCAAATATCATAAATTACAAAAGCTCAAAAGTGGAATAAAATAATGTAAATGAAAAGAAAAAAGGAAAGAAAAGAAGAAAAGAAAAGGCTTATAATTCAGAAATATGATTACATTTTGCGTCGATTTGTGTATCGATTATATTCTTTGCACGAGTAAAGAAGTAACTATTTTTGTAGAAAAAGTAACGAGGCTGCAGAAATACAAACGTCCAACACTCTTCGGGAGGACAATATTGAGAGAATATATGTTATTTAATCGGATTGAAACCTGAGCAGTAAATAAGCAGAGCACTGTCGTAAAATCAAATTAATCTGTTAATGAAAACGAATAGAGAAAACACACAAGTGACGTCTGTACGAGTGATTTTTTTAAAGGAAATTGTAACTCTAAGTGGATCTTCTCACCATCACATTAAGCCAGAAACATGTAAAATATTTCCATCAGGAACAGACTGATGAGTTTCTCTTATTTAGGCTGCAGAAGGAAAATTAAAACATCTGTTTCAGGAGTTCAGACTTCATCACTGGAGCGAAGAAGAAACTTCGCCCTCAAGTTACGCGCAAAATAATTTCAGCTTCAGAGTGAGAAATATTCAGAGGAGCTCTCCGACAAAGAATAATCAACATGAGCTTCTGACAAAGCATAGTATTTATATGATTAATATCCCAGGGAAATATCAAGGATAATAATAATAATAAAAACTTTTTGGCTTTTACGCACGTGAAAAATGAAATAAATCTGTTTTGTGTTCATCTCTTCAATCCCGTCCGCAGATTTACAGCCTGATGATCTGATCGTATCTCTGCAGGCTGCAGAAACTGAGAGGGCTCTCATAAATCAAACTGACGATAAATCATTAGTCACGCTCACAACACGAGTTTTTAATAACGAGAGGACTTTGGTTTTCCTGCCTTATTCGTGTCAAACAGAATTAACTTTGATTATTCAAGAAAACATACCCTCGAGACAGCTGAGGGAAAATATCTGCTCGTGATTGAACTTAAAATATGATCTGACCAAAATAACAAACATTTTAACTATAATCTGTTTTGCTTTAACATCCCGAGCTGTGCGTAAAAATGGTCTATTTACGGATTTAAGAAGGATAAATGAAACTCTGAGGGGTGTAACCGGGGACATGCAGGCACAGTAATAACGAGCATCGGTTTTCTCTTTAGTCAGGAGGACATTTACGCGGGGCCTCGAGCTCCAGGAGGACTCAGAGTGTTTCACATATGTTGGATATGAGCTCACGATTATTCCTCCACGTGTCCAAAAATGACCAACGTGTTTGTGTAAAGTAGACAGAGGGCGTAATTTCTCCCAAAGTATTATTAGTCTATTTATTTATTTTTCAATTAATATTAAATATTTCTTCTTATTTAATTAATTGCTCTGAGTTAATGTTGCAAAGTTTGTACCTGAAGTCGCTGCTTTTTGTCATCAGTCAAATATTGTTTTTGGTAAATTCCTGCACTGTAAGATGCACAAGTAAAAATCAAACAGCTCACAGCATTTATCCATTATTACTGACTTATCTGTTGACCAATACACTTATGTGCATGTTCATTACTTTTATTATTATGTCATTTTAGTAACGAAACACTTTTGTGCTGAAATACTGGAGAA
This sequence comes from Scarus forsteni, assembly GCA_036419115.1. Taxonomy (NCBI): domain Eukaryota; kingdom Metazoa; phylum Chordata; class Actinopteri; order Labriformes; family Labridae; genus Scarus; species Scarus forsteni. The sequence goes on along the minus strand of JAZDUH010000227.1, from coordinate 274,513 downwards.
AGCACAAGACAAAAAGCAGAGCTCACATCGTTTGGTAAAGGTATTAGAAAGTGTTTCTTCTCTGTGCGATGCTTTTTTTGTGTGTGTGTGTGTGTGAGGAAAACATATTCATTAATAAAATGTCCAAACATAGATTTTACATGTAGCCTATGACAGACCTTGATCCAGCTGGTTTTACCCACTTTGTTTAAACTGATTTATGCAATTTATAACATTTATATCTTCTCCCTTCTTGGCAACAACAAAAGTAGCTGAAGAAAATAAAGTTTATTTCTCCAAACGCTTCAAAATGTCACAAAACATAGTAAATACAGTATATAAAATAAAGTTAATAAAATCTGTGTGGACATGAGGGCTGTATAATTGAGGGAAGCCATCAGCAGTTGTCTTTGGTATTATGATCCAAATGGCCTTAAAATGCAGTTATTACAGGCAGGAAATATGAGGAACATATCCACCATTAATATGCATTATGAGTAATAAATGTGTTCTGTTGTTATTTGGTGTGTTTAAAATGTAAACAAGAGGTAAAATTGGATATTACTGCTTCATTCAGTAACTGTTCTGCTGCCCTTTTTCATCCTACAGACGAGATTGTTTATGCCAGAGAGGTTTTCCTGGTTTAATAAATACATATTTAAGTTGAATATTAAAGCAGCACGATTATCCCTGATTCATGCTCCTGACCCCCAAAGCAAAGATAAAACTCATTAAACGGCCCACCTGTCTAAGTCAGCCCCAGGTGATTATAGGGGGGAATATTCTTACTTTTTGATATATTTGTTTCCTTCTTTGCCTACAAAACCTGTTTAGATGTAATATACAATATGATGATTCTGAGTTATCATCAACTCTGAAAACATCGTGAACGAGTGCACACAGAGTTTGGAGCATTAATATTTCATTTTATTATTTTCCTCTGGATCTGTAGAGGCCTCGTGTTGTTCTTTGGAGCCTCCACATTATTAAAAACAAATAGTTTATAATCAAGGCTGCAGCACCGAGCATGTGATTATATATTAACCATCTTAAAGACCAAATAGAGAGACCCTCACCGAGTTTTTGGAGCAGACATGTGTCCTCTGCCCTCAGCCTGTCCTCCAGCTTTATGTCGTTCAACATCTTCAACACGCTCTCCAGGTGACAGGTAAACGCACGCGCTCCTCCACGCGCCGCAGACCCCTTAATTAAAGTGTCCTGTGATGAAGAAAAATGTTGAAGGTCCTTAAAGGTGAATCCTTTCAAAATAAAAGCCCGTCACTGGAGAGCAGCGTTAAATCCAGATGATGATGATGATGATGATGAAGATGGGAGCCCTGTGTTCATCCAGAGAAGATCTGAGGAGTGTGAGGGAGAAACAAACCTCTTCATCTTCATCTTCTCCTCACCAAACCTCCTCCTCCTCTCTGATTGGTCCTCGCATTGTGAGGATCCGCCTCCAAACTTCATCAAAACAAAATAAACTACAGTGAGAGCAGAGAGGGGGCTAAGGGAGTTTGGTCATATAAATGAAATACTTAAAAATAAATAAAATATATTTATACCCCAATAGATGTGTGACAGTAGAGTCAATGACGACAAAATGTAATATAACAAGTTCAAAAACTTTATCTACAGAGAAGAAACATCTCAAGCATCCAAAACAATTCATATGTAGGTTAAGGGAAATAAAGATTTCACAACAACCAAAGATTCATCCATTTTTTGTTCTGCTGATCCTTTTCAGGGTCATGTGTGCATGTGTGTGTGTGTGTGTGTGATGGGGTATATCCTCAATCCAAAAACTTTTCTGCCAATCACAGGGCCACATAGCAAGACAGACAACATTCACACTCATACCGGAGGGCAATTAAGACTCACCAGTCAGTCTCATGAGCATGTTTCTGATCTGTGTGAGGAAGCTAGAGCTCCCTAAGAAACCCCTGCATGCACAAGGAGAACATAAAACTCGAGAGGATTGAACCAGCAACCTTCTGGCTGTGTGGCTGTTACACTACCTTCTGCATCACCATGCCCCCCAGATCAAACATTAAGGTTATAATTATGGGATACATAAAAGACAAATATCAGTTTAATTAATTAAAACAATTAATCATTCAGTTTTCATATATTTGGATTACTACTTGTTGGCGCTCATCGTTGAGTGTAATCCAGTTTAACTTTTTATATTTTTACCTCCACCAAGGAGGTTATGTTTATGCAGGCGCATGTTTGTGTGTTTGTTTGTCTGTTTGTTTGTTTGCAAGATTACAGAAAAAACTACTGGATGGGTTAGCATGAACATTTCACCAGAGGTGTGGTTTGCTCCAAGTAAGAAGACATTGAATTTTGGTGGTGATACAGTTATTTGTCTAGATGCAAAAACCCCCAAATTTTCCAAAAGGTCCCATAATTAACATTGGGCAGAATATTAAAAAGTCATATCTTTGTCATTTTTTTCATGGATTATCTTCAAATTGTACATGATAATATGGGGTCTGTGCCTGTATCATCAGGGTAAATTTAATCTGGATCTGATTCAGATCACAAAACATTAAACCTTATAACGGGAAATCCCACTGACGACATTCAATAATTCATATAAAATCAAAACATTAAGTAATAGTCCTAAAACTTGTTATGTTCATGCAGTATAACAACCTCCACGTATGTGCTAAGTTTGGTCCAGATTCTGGCTCTGTTCTGGATCTGGTAATCCAGAACTGTATCTTTTAAAGGGGTTGTGGAAAAGCCACTGCTGGACTGAGCTGCTTGGCAGAGGTCTGTGCTCTCTGGGTGCTTTTCTATTTTTTTCTAATATATTTATTATATATTACTTTCATAGTGGTTTATTTTCTAAATGTGATGTCAGATTTAGAATCAGACTGAGATCACAGAGTACAAGATCTGACCTTTACCAGCTCTAAATTCTTCAAAAACAGGCCCAAATCTAAATGAGCTAAAAGATCAAATTCCTCCTGATGTTCTGAGTCACACAAACATCTTAAAAAATCAGATTCTAGTGTGAACATGTGTAAAGTCTGCCAACACATCTCCTGCTGCCCACAGAGCAGTGAGGACCTCCTGCTGCAGCTCTGCAGTGTTTCAGGACCTGCTCAGTGTCCTGGTTTCTCCTCTGTGCCTCCACAGGTGATCTGAACGAGTAGATCGTCTTTGGGACTTCATGCAGGTCTGTGTTTCAAACATTATCAGGCACACTTCTGTCTCTGTCTGTGATACTCTTAGATAATCAAATCCCATAAGAAGTTGTGTGTTGTGTTAACAGCAAGTCCCAACATGCTTCACATTTTACCTCAGAGAGAAAACAGGTTGAGTTTAATGATTTAATCCAGAATAAAAACACTTTCTGACCTAAACTGATCATTTATCTGTAAAAGCCAAGAGTCGACAGCATTAAAAACCTCTCTATGACTGATCAGAACACACTGACATGATCACATGACTCCTGCCCTTTTCCTGATTGGAGGAAATGGAGGTGTAACAGCTCTCTCAGTGTTACAACCTTCCCCACTCTCCCCTATATCAAAGTGTAAGCAACAGTCCAACATTGTTTTTCTGTTTGTGCCTTTCCTGAGTCAATGACAGGCAGATGGACGCCTTTCTTTCGACTGTGGATGCAGTAACAAGAAAGAGATAGACAAAGGTCACCCACTGATGACTAGCTTAGCGCAAATGGCTGTAAGTCAATGGGAAGTGTTAGCCTGCCATCAGATAGACTCTTAATCAAGTCTAGTTTGTGAAAGGAGAACTTTGTCTGTCTCTTATTTGTTAGTGCACACAAGGTCAAAAGAATGGTGTCTATCTCCCTGTCATGGACTTAGAAGTGAGGAATAACACAAAAACAAAAAAAGATGTTGGACTTTTAATTTAAATTTGTATTTGATACATATTTTATTGACTTAAATTATAACACTTAATTAATAATGACGCAAATAACTTGAGGGATCTGAGTTTTGCTTTCTTTGTTTTTGGAGCTGGACAAAATTTTAGGATTAAAGGTGCTGCACTGATCAAAATCAATCAGGATATATCTTTATATTATGGACAAGATAATTATCTTTGAAATATATATAAAAATATGGTTCTCTGCTTTTACATTGTTAGGTGTCCTCATTCTGCCTCAACAGATAAAGTTGCTGATGCTCCTGTTCTGATTATTTTGTTTTAATAACCCAGCTAAAAACAGACAGTTTCCTTTTGTGATAAAACTGTCATTTTAATCTGAGGGCATGATATTTGACATATTAATAACATTAAACAATCATTGGTCGGTCACATAGAACTCATTTTTATCAGGGTAAGAAGAGTTTATCATTAGAATATGGAATAAAGAAAGAGGTGTATAGATATATTGATTATCACTATTATTTTAAAAAACAGAATTTAAACAGACGGCAGGAGGAGACATTAAAAATGTTTACGGTGAAGCTTTAGAAATAACAAACAAAATTAAAACAAGAAATGAAGAGATGAGGCTGCTCATGTGAGTGTGTGAGAAATAACATATGGCAGATGAATGTGATATACAGACAAAAATCACATCTAATTATCCTCAAATTATAAATAATTTCAATAATAAAATAAGCCTTCAAATCGATGCAGGTTTTTTAAAGAAACTATTAAAATCAAGATATCTTAAAAATCACCTGAATAGCTCAGACTGATTTACATTTTTATTGTGTAATTAAGCTGACAGGCATGATAAAAAGAGAAGAGTTAAATCTCATAAAATTAATTAAAACCTGTGAGGTTGATAAACAACTATTACAGAGTCAGATAACAACTCAATTATAGTATTCATGTCTTGCCAGTTTTTTTATTATTAGTTTTGACTTTGTGTTCATTTTCGACATTGAGCTGCCTCTTCTGCAGCTCAGCTCTTCCCCCCTGTGGTCAGAAAAGGAAGCACATCAGAGCCGGACAAGAAGATTTCATGGCTCAGGAGCTGCTGGTCCTCTTTGGACAAAGTTTTAGTGTGAAGGTCACAGTACGGTGGCCCTGAAGTGTCAAACATGATGACAAAACAACCAAAGCATAAAATCTGAATGCTTCCGCTCTTGTGCTTTTGCTTTGGCTTCTGTTGAGTTGCTTCAGCTTCTCATCGTCGTGTTTGACTCTTCAGGGCCACCAGAGCAGATCTAAAACACGAGGAACATTTTACTAAGAGCTACAAACAACTTCCCAGAATGCTTTGTGATGGTTTGACCACAGCTCCTTAAAGCCTCCAGACTAATTTTCCATCAACGTGAAACCCTGTGAGATCCGTCACAGAGGGTTTATGTAAAAAGTGTTTATTGGACTCTGCTGGTTTCCTTCAACTGTTGTCTGCTCATTAAAGAGCTGAATAATGAACATCAGGATCTCAGGCTCTTCACAGATCTCAGATTCACTTTGAGAAGGATAGATGGGAAAATGGCCGAATAGCCTGTTCCATGCTTTTTATTATATGGTCCACTTTTGTCACACGCAGCCTTCCAAACTCCCTCAATGCTGCCCTCCAGCTAACAGAGAATATTTGTAAAAATGCAAATTAATGAAGAATACAGTACAAAATCTACAATGTAACATCAACTCTTCGGCCTCTATGTGGCTTTTTTTCTGCCACAAAGGGGTGATATTTAGAACTAATTAACAATAGCATTCCCTATATTTAAAAGAGTGAAAACACAATTTTTGGTAAGGAATCTTAATTCTACATAAATTTTGAAAATTTTTAAAAGGTCAAAAATACACTGCATGCAAATTTACGAACCTTTTGTCCTGTTTCGCCCATTTAAAAGCCATAAAATTTAGCTGCTGTAAAAACATATCAGATGATTATTTTTATTTTTTCCTCCCAAGTCTCTTCATCAAGTTCAGTCCTAATCAAAACCTTTTCACTATTTTTGTTTTTAAATCATAGATTTAAACCCTCTAAATGCCAGGTTCACAGCTGATTTCACTGCAGTGCCATGGCTGCAACAAAAATATAGTTATAACAGGAGTCAGTGGGGAGTAATACTTAAAATCTGATGCTGTGCAAAACAAAAAAATAATAATGCACCAAAGTAAATGTTTTTACTCATCTTTGACATAAGAGTGTGATTGCATGTAAAAAATTCCAGCCTCTGATCATTTTTACATTGAAAATGAGTCATTTTGTGTTTCTTTGTTATGTTATGTTATGTTATGTTATGTTATGTTATGTTATGTTATGTTATGGTATGGTATGGTATGGTATGGTATGGTATGGTATGGTATGTTATGTTATGTTATGTTATGTTATGTTATGTTATGTTATGTTATGTTATGGTATGGTATGGTATGGTATGGTATGTTATGTTATGTTATGTTATGTTATGTTATGTTATGTTATGTTATGTTATGTTATGTTATGTTATGTTATGTTATGTTATGTTATGGTATGGTATGGTATGGTATGTTATGTTATGTTATGTTATGTTATGTTATGTTATGTTATGTTATGTTATGTTTTTAAGGCAGCTAAAGTTGTGGCTTTTAAAAAGCCAAAACAGGACAAAAGGATGTGTTTTAACAACAACGAAGGGTTAAGAGTAGTAATTTATGACGAAGTCCTGCTTCATTAGCATGTTTTTGAAAGATCAGACTTGAGTCATGGTCCAAGTGAATCCAGCTGGTCTGCATTAGTCTGAGATTTGTGACATTACTGGAAAGAAAATGAATTTGGCCAAACTGTAAACTAAACAAACCAGCATCTCATTTTACTTTGTTAAAGATGCAATCAAACACTTGGATTCAGGAAAAATAAAATGGACACTGAGAGGAATGAACATAAAATCTATCCATTCATGAACCATTTCAGATAAACCTGTGATAGATACTGTATATGTGTAAAAACATTTTTGAATGTTTTCATTCATGGTTTGATATTAATATCTGTGATTTCAGGGGGCACGGTGCCGCAGCAGGTAGTGCATGAAGGTCATCGTCTCGATCCACACAGGGCCTTTCTGTGTGGAGTCTGCATGTTCTCCTTGTGTATGCATGGGTTTTCTCTGGCTTCCTCCCAGAGACCAAAAACATGCTCATAAGGGTTGACTGGTGACTCCTAATTGTCCTCAAGTATGAGTGTAGCGATCAATTCAGGCTGCCTCTTGTCCAATGACAGCTGGGATAGGCTCGAGCTCCCCCACAACGGGAATAGATAATGGATGGATATTTTATCTTTTATATTTTCTTTTTGTGGGTGGCACGGTGGCGCAGCAGGTAGTGCACGTGCCTCACAGCAAGAAGGTTCCTGGTTCGATTCGGGTCAGACAGGGCCTTTCTATGTGAAGTTTGCATGTTCTTCCTGTGCATGCGTGGGTTCTCTCCGGGCACTCCAGCTTCCTCCCACAGACCAAAGACATGCTCATTAGGTTAATCGGTGACTCAAAATTACCCTTAGGTCTGAGTGTGAGCATGAATGGTTGTCTGTCTCTGTGTGGTCCTGCGATCGACTGGTGACCGGCTCAGGGTGTACCCCACTTCTCACCCAATGTCACCTGAGATAGGCTCCAGCCTTCTGTTAAGCAGCAGGAAATCTTGAATGTGGATCCCGGTCTCATGATGAACAGCAAATCCACACAATACTGTGTTGGGTGTGTGGGCAAAGGAAGGGAAGTAAGAGGAGACAAGTGGACTAAAGTAAGAACTAAAGTTAGTAACAGATCCATTCTCCAACCATAGACCTGTCTCAGTCATATTTGTTTTTGCTTGGTGTAAATTTATTAGAGGTTAGCCTCTTAAGATGCAGCACCTCAGTTTCAGGAGGTACCTCCTGTCTGTATGCTTGCAGTGACAGTTTATGTAGAAAAACAACCAATAATATCCCTGAAAACAGTAATAATCTAAAGTTTACATTAATCTGCATAATGATTATAAGGCAGAGATGGCTGATGATGAATAACAGAACAGCATCAAAATACAAATATATAGTGATGTGTTTCCTGCTGATAATCAGTTCATTCATAATGCATCATTTAACGAGCAATTTAATAGAAAGCATTCTCAGAGAGGGTTTTTGGAGAATTAACACATTAAGGGAAAGAAAAAAAATCCATTGTTTTTGTATAACATTTTTAGAATCTGCAGTTGTGAACAGTACAGCCTGTGTTTATAACAGACTGACTTTGTAGAAATTCTACCCTGTTTGCACATTTGTGGGAATAAAGACATAGAGCTTCATCTCTTATTCGAAACAAGACCTTCCTGACAGCAGTACAAATGTGATGAAGAACATCAAACACTCACTTGTTCCACTTGTTCTCTCTGTGGCCGTGTCGTGACGTTAACTCTGCTCCATAAAGATCAGCACACGTGTAAGAGAAGCTAAAACACATGAGGCTAACCTCTGATCCTCTGACAGATGTGACATATAAAAGATCAGTGTAGTTTGAGACCACCAGTTTTCACAGCTTCACAAAGACTCGTGGAAACCACTGTAGACAATCACATGGCTGACACAGGCTGAACTTTATGACACCAGAAGTGTGTTGGATTAAGTTAATAAACCAACAGTTTATTTGATAGAGGAACTTTCTACGTCGTAGATGTTTAATGGAGACTTGAAGTCTCAGATCTTGAGACTCAAACAGGTTCTTCATCTTGAACTGAAGGAGGTCAAATTACTCCTGTGAGGAGACAACAAGACAACCTCAAAGTTCAACTGGAGCATCTGACTGAGGAAGAAAGACGATTAAGAGACAATGAACACGGCATGGTCGTTGGTCTGATCTCCAAGGTTTACAGAGAATGGTCTATAGAGGAGAAAATATCCAGTAAGCAGCCGTTCTCTGGGCTAAAATGCCTTGTTGACACTGGGGGTCAGAGTGGTTGGAGATGACAGAAAGACAGCAGGAACTCAAGGTTTGCTGAAGAACATGTCTGAATGTCTGACATGAAGAATCATGAAGCAGGTGGACTACAGCAGCAGGGGACCGATCCAGTCCTGTTGGCCAAGAACAGGAAACTGAGGGTCTAACTCACCAAAATGGGACAATAGAAAACTGTGAAAATGTTTGATTCTCTGATGAGTCTGGATTTCTGCTCCATATTCTGTCAGAATTTGGTGTGAACATCATGAAAGTATGGATCCATCCTGCCTGTTTCAGAGCTGAATATTAGGACAAGCTCCCACTTAGCACACCTCAGACCACAGGAAAATCTCATAGGATAATCTTAGAAGACCCAAGATTATCTGCCGTTTGCAGTCCTTGGCCAGGAAGGTAAAAGTCGGGACAAAAAACAGCCCGATAATCTTTATGTTTGCACCCCACTTTAGATTAGCACTTCATATAACTTTCAAATGAAATACATGTTTTTGTTGACCTAATTTCAGACACGTTAACTGTGGTTTGTGCATGCACCCTGCGGTTTGGTTTTAAATGTCTTTCTTTTTTCGGAAAATTACATAAAGTGCTGATCATAGTCTAAAAATAGATGATGTAACATTACACAGTAAAAAAAAAAGAAGAGACAGAAAGCACACAAGACCATTTAGAGTTGCTTAAGAGTTTTTCAGATGACAGTAGGCAGAGGCAGGCTAACACTACCCATTGACTTCCACTGTTTGAGCTAAGCTTAGGGGCTAATTAGCTGTCTCTTTCTTGTTACTGCATGTACAGTGTCTTTCTATCATGGGCTAAAGAGTGAGGTAAGACAGGAAAACAAAAAGAAATGTTGGCGTATCCCTTTAAATGAGCAAAACATTTACAATTACAGACGCCCATTCTTATGAGCATAAATGAAGGTTCAGTCCAAACTCTCCTTTTCATGATGGTTTAATAAAACATCCTCAGAATACAAACTCTACTGATGTGTTTTTGTTCATACAGAATATTTTCAGGTTTTTGAGACAAAACGATGGTGGTATCGAAACCTCGATCACTCTGCATGCAAACGAACAGACGTTTGAAGTCAGACTGTTACAGTCCTTAACGCAGACATCAGGTTAATTAGCTGTTAAAATCATCAGAGCTGAAAGAAGATCAGAGTTTGTAGCTTATCAAAGCGTCACATGGACATGAGCCGGTTATTTTGAACACGTCAGCAGTGCAAAGAACTAATGGACACACTCACAATATACTGACATGACTAATAAATTAAACAAACAGAAATATATCAAATCAAATGTTAATCCATGCAGTTAGGGGGTGATAACAGAGACAACAAACTGCAGAGAACAAAGTGATGATGTACTTTTTGAACATCTGGCTCCTAAAATAATGCTGTAAAATCAGACAATATAAGGGAGTTAATTTTCTAAAACAAAATACTTTAACACACTTTTCTGCAACATTACAAATAAATTCAACAAACTCTTGAAGTGATCTAGAAGTTTCTACAAGGCGTTCAGGATTTCTGGAAGTATTTGTGCCCTTGATGATGATGATGATGGAAAATAAAAAAGCAAAATGAAACAGATAAAGTGGGCTGTAAAGAGCTGCAGTGGAGGGATTTATATTGAGCTGCATTTTCTGAGGCTCAGTGCTGCCCCCTGTGGTCAGAAGGTGAAGCACATAAGAAGCACAAGAAGGTTTCACAGGTCAGGAGCTGCTGGTCCCCTTTGGACAAAGTTAAACTGGTTTTAGTGTAAAGGACACAGTATGGTGGCCCTAAAGTGTCAAACATGATTAGGCAATTTTATTAAGCACAAAAAAAGTTTGAAATCGGAACAGATTGGACTGGGTTATAAAATAATGTATATTCATAAAATCTGGAGCCAATTTTAGGATCACAAATCTAACAAATTAACACCTCGTTAGGGCTGGGCAATGTGTTTATTAATTCAAATTATTTTTTTCAGATGATTTAAAAACTGAGGGAAGACATTTTTTCTTTTGACTTACACTTCTCTTACTGTAAGTTGTTATAATGCTTGAAAATATAAATAATAATTTACAGTTTTCATTGTGGTAGGCCTTGTTGGTGTTGCACAAACACGTTTAGGCTTGTGTTGTTTTTTTAATGAAATTAAATACTGATCGGAGAGTTCCCTGTTAATAAACTGTGACAACAGCTCAGAATTTAGTGTTCATGTAGGCAAGCCTGTCTACATTCAAACTACATTATCAACATTTTATGAACATGCAACTAAACTATTAGAGGGAAATTCTGTTTAGTTTCAGAATAGATTTTATAACCTACAAGTAAAACTTGATTCTTTTATTTCTTAAGTTTTCCTCTTGAGAGGGAAATTTTTTTTATTAAAATCATAAATTGAGTTTTGTGAGAAAAATTGGGGATTCTATTTTCAGGTCATATCACCCAGCCCTAAACCTCGTTAACTCAAGACCCATCCATTCATTATCTAAACCACATCTCCCAGTCTGGGTCATGGGACAATGGAGCTAATCACAGCTGAGACTTGGTGAAGGGTAGGGCTGCAGCCTGCACTGGTTGCCAGCCAATCACAGGGCTGGCATATGGATGCAGACAACCATACTGCTCGTACACAAGACTGAATGAGGGTCACCAATTAACCTAACAAGCATTTTTAGTCTGCAGCAGGAAGCCAGAGTACCTGGAGAAAACTCACACATGCACAAGGACAACATGTAACTCCTCACAACTGGGGAGTCAACCAGCAACCCACTCACTGTGAGGCATCAGCACCATCACTAGACCCAAACTGAGCACCCACATGCAAACATTTGTAGTGGCTGCATCCAGAGTCTGTAGTGAAAACCTATCAGGAACAAAACTGGCTCAACGGCACACCTGGTGGGTTATGATGAAGAGCATGTGCCACATGGTGAGTAAATATTTCCATCTTGACATTTATGGACATTTATTTATTGACCGATCCGGCAAAATGATCCAGTCTGTGCAACACAACACCAAGCTAGAGAAAACCTTCACCAAGGCATTTCTGACACAATTATCAAAGTTATGATTAAAAAAGGAAAAATCCCTATAAAGAGCCCTGGAGCTGCATTCGGATCAATCACCACTAAAATCAAATCACTTCTTACTTGTGCCATGACTTTGTGTATTTAGATTCACAACATGAGCAGGTGATTCAGAACTTTACTCATTATTCTGATGAATTCTGAAAATAACTTTTCTCAATCAGACAGCTATCTAATCAACCATAATTCAAGGGTTATTTCAAACTCTGGTTCTACTTTTAATATTTCTATCACATTGTATGTAACTGAAGGTTTCTTAGCAGGTGTCTGAGGTGAAGACATGAATGAATTTAGTCAATCAATTAGTATTAAAGGAGCTGACAGATACTTAGCACAGCCAGTAAACATTAGACTGAATTAAAGTGTAGAGGAAAGTGTAACAGTCCTTAGGGGTCATTAACAAATCTCCAACAAAAACAGATAAAAGTCGTCTCACATGTCCAGAACTGTCCACACTGAGCTCAAAATGAAGCTGGGAGCTTTATGATAAGTCTGACTGCCAGCCTGAAAGATACAGAAAGTTCTGTAATGTTTGGGTGACTTTAAAAAAAACAGAACCATCCGAACCCCTTTGTTTTTTAACAAAGGTTCCAACACAGAGCCTTGGTGACCTGATATGTTAGATGGTAGGAAGTTGCTCAGAGCTGTTGATTGACAGAACACCAGCTCATTATTTGGCGTATGTGTTGAACAAAGGAGGGCTGATGAGACAAACATACCTAAAATTTTTTTCCATGTAGGTTTGGTGCTAGAATGCTGATTTACACAGAGCTTACCAATTTAAACATCTCAAAAAGAGTCTTGAGTGAGAAACAGTCAACTCTCAAGACCCGGTACAGCCTGAACTAACATTCTGGTGCTCTTACAAAAGAGATGTTTCCACCAAGTCGTCTAGTTCAGTTCAGCTCAAAACTACAGGTGATTCCATATCATATGACCGAAACAATTGGTGACACCTTTATGTGTCCCTCTGAATTGACCTGACACCAAATGGTGGAAGAAAAAACATTGCAGTCTGTTGACTGGCTGCAAGAATTTAAGTACTCTGCAGTGGTTCCCTGGAAATACGAACCTAGTCTATTATTAGTAAGAACCATTTTAATCTTGCCTAAATATTCAACACGCAAGGTGCTGCTATGGTGGTGTGGATGGTAACCACATGGTAACCAATTTTACCGTGTCATCCCCTAATCTTTCTAACTTTAATCCACTGTCTCTTAACTATCTTTAAAGGCCCAAAATGGACCCAAAATATCTTCAAATAACCATCAAGCAGATGGAACAAAACAGGAGAGCAGAGTTACTAGGTTATTTCAAAATAAAATTTAAATAGTGGAAATAATATCGATGCAGATGGCAAATCAAAATCAGACGGGCTGTTAAACCCGCCTACATGCTGCTCTTCCTGTGAGCTCGTAATCTAGAATAAAAGTTTGTATCTTTTGTGATCTTCTGATCTCCTGTTTTAAGCTGCTCAGGGATGCACTTGCCACGCTTTTTAATATGCCTTCAGGGCTGACGATATGCACCGTCTCCTGCGGTGTGGACGGGACACAATGAAGATAAGTGGAGTCACAGACTTTAAAAAACGATAGAGACAGTGTAACAGAAAACAAAGAGACACTGAGGATGTAAACAGCTGAGTAAACATATGATTAACTGGGCAACTTAAAATGTAAAAGGCCGACGGACAACAGATTTAATAATCTTTGCACAGATGGAGTGTTTTTGCCCAAGCAACACGCTCATCATGAAACAACGTAGTATGAAATGTTATAAAAAGAAAGAAGAGGATTATTTGGTGTTGGTTCTCCCTAAAAAACTGATAGCTGTATAAAACAAAAGCACACGTGGTAAAGATAAAAATGTAACAGACTAGTGGTTGTGTTTGTGCGTGGTGGTTCGCTGACTTGCTAAACAGTAACAGTGGTTCTTTATGAGAGTAAAGCTGCAGCTCATGTCCACAGACACACACCGAGTGGTTCACTAACACTGAAAAACCAAAAACACAAAGTGCACTCACAGTCACACAAACAGTACTTTACAGTAACATCAAAACATCACAGTCTGCATCCATCAACATGAATCCACCGAGGAGTGTTTTAATTCCCGTTAATGGTCTGGCGTGGAGCTGCCAAACGAGGGAGGCAGCCATGACGGCGACATGACAGAGGCTCTGATTGGCTCACAGAGTTCAAAGAGCAGAAAGTCATCCTCCATCAGAAGAAGAGATCATCCAAATTGTCTTTCCGTTTCTCATTCGTCCTTCAAGAGAGGTCTTGTTTGACTTCTCACATGGAACAACACGTAAAATTCTTCTGAGAAACACTTTAAAATCATGTATTTTAGATATTTCCGCATCGTCCAATCAGAAAAGAGCTTCTTTAATCCACAGTTAAGTCCAGCTGCTGACATGTGAAGTTATTTCAGGTCGATAGAATCTGATGCTTTATTCCCAGTATAAAAGTGTGTGTCCTTCCTCAGTAGTTGTGTATTGGTGAAGCCCCTAAAGATTCAGGGCGATGATGATGGCGTTGTTGGCGGTCAGATGACGTCCTCAGGCCTCGGAGCTCAGCGAGGTCCGTGTTGGACTGGGAGGAAGGCGAGCGGCGGCGCTGTGCTCTGTACGGAAACTGTAGTCATACTAATACAAGAAGAAGGATAACTTCAGACTTTAAGTTACTCCAAAGTTTCTACACACTTTTAATACTTAAATAAACAGCTTAAATAAAACTTACAAGAAGATAAATTAATAATATATATTAGTAAGTAAAAAAAATCCTCTTTAAATGCATTAAATTATAAAACACCTTGAAAACATCCCCAGGACAAGTTCATTCTGGAGTCTACACTGACCTCTGGTGGGCATTCTGTGTCATTACAAGACAAATTTATTTAATTTTTGGTTTGCATCATAATGTTTTTAAAAGAAGCTGATAAAGAAGCATTACTTTTCATTACAGTTTGGTTCTTGAAAGCACATTTTTACATAGAATCCAGCTCATCAATGGGAGTTTTCATCAACATTTTAGAAACTGACACTTAAAGCAGTATTTTATAACAATGTCATCGTGAAATCTGTAAAATAATCCCATTTTCAAGTCCTCAAACAATTGTAAGGAAGAAATAGGAGGAAATAAACCACCTGAATCTAAGTTTGAAGTTTTCTTTGCATGCGGTAAACATAAGAAAATCCACCTGTGTGCAAGTAAATATGTTTAATTAAAAGAAAGAAAACTAGCCAGTGAAGCTTCATGATGCTGCACTGTATGAAAAGTACCACCTTTTTTAATCAAATCTCATAATTAGTGAGAGTAGCTTTTAAATTTGTCCAATGAGAATCACCAGGAAACAGTGTCAAACACGCACAGTTTCATGTAGTTTCATTTACTGTTTTCATTGTTTCTATACACAGTGATTATGTATAATTAAAACCATTTGTTTATACAAATATATTTGATTACAGCATTTGGATTTCAGCCTATGGTGAGAACACTATGCCCTTAAAGAGATCCAAATGACCTTAAAACTAATTCATGCATGCATTTACCTCTTTTTCAATCTCAGCCAAAGACTTGATTGTGATTCCCATCAGGTCGATTTGCTGCAGCTGCACGGAGGAAGAGGAGGGATGAGAAATCAAGCTTCACCTTTACAATTAAATCTTCACCAAGTCTTATTTTAAGTCCAAGTTCTTCATTATCTTGATTTTTTAAAAACTGGACGAGCTTTCAGTCAACATCTTGTTCAGCTTCAAACCTCATACTGGACACTGATCTGTAAAGATTTTCCTGTACCACCAGTTATCCATCAAAAAAACAAGAGAAGGGTTTTCAACAGACTGAAAAACAAGACAAAATAAAGATTAAATAAAGGTAACTTACATCAGAAGAGGCACAGGCAAACTTCTCAGAGATCATGAAAGGAACTCCATCCATCGCTGAAAGAGATGATTGAAAAAACATTAAAACAGTCTGCAAATGCATTTATTAAAATGAATAAAAATGAATTATTAGCACTTCAGTCCTAACAAAGATATCCAATTCCACCTTAAGAAAAGGAGAAACAGGATAAAGAATGTGTGTTACTGACCTGAGATGGCATACAGGTTGGAGTTCTGGTGCTCGTAGTCTGGCCTGGTCGTGTTTTTTCCTCTGAAACTCGCAGGAAGAGTCATGGAGATGTGCCTGCACCAAAAATAAAACAAAACACAGGAACAGCATCTGTGAGTCAAATCTAGCAAAATACACGCCTGCACATTAAAACTGCTCCCAAACTCAGTCAAAAAAGCCATTGTGGTTTGGCAAAAGCTGGTTTCTGCTAGGTTTAAGTCTTTTTTTGATACTCCAAAGAATAATGCAAGCGACTTGTCATTTAGTTGTTCATTATATCTTTTTAGAAATAGCATGGGATGACAAACACAAGCACTCATTTTTTTATTTTGCTATTATCCCTCTATCCCCTCTTGCTTAAATCATGTTTTTTTTAATCAATTTTATTTATTTATTTTTGTAGCAGTGTGGCTCCTACATGTTTCAAGGGGAGGTGTGGTCTTGTTTTTATCTCCCTCACTTTGTTGGATTATTTCTCTATTTCCCAATGCAGAGAAGTCAAAACTGTAAACAGTGAAAAGTTGTAAAACGTGCACTATTCTGTAAAAAAATAAAATAAAAATGGCATGGAGTGAGAAAATTATAACTTGTGTGGAAATACAAATGGTTAATTAGTACTGCCGTTGATTTTTGTGTTACTTTGCGATACTAATGATTCACAGGAATGTCATCAGCATTTATATTTTAATGTATAAAAACAAATCACAACTTTGCCCCTTTTTGTGACTTAGCGGTGTGTGAAGGGGGCCCAATAGAAAGTAACTGAGGACCACTGATTCAGGGGAACCTTCAGGTGCAGACCCTCTGACACCTCTAAACCCTTTTATGTTTGAATTATTAATTATAATGTTTTATTTAGCAAAACAGTAATAGAAAATTATACATTGTGTGAAAACTATAAAACAAAATCAACTTTGATGCTGCTAATCTGATGTTTTCTAACATTTCACAAATTCTTATAGTTTTCAAAGCAATGCTAAAATGTTGAACTGATGAGCTGCAGACTTTTTAGTATTTTCAATAAGAAGACAAAAAAAAATGGCTATGGCTTCAAAGCACTTTCTCTTAGCAGCATAGACTTTTGGGTAGAACTGCTATTTGGTGTAGTTCAGTTCAGTCTGACTTCATGAAATTTTGGCAAACATTCAGGGCATTAACAAATTGCTGTGAATAACAGGTGTTAAACACACCCTTACAAGAAGGGCCAACTACAGTTGTTGTACAGCTTTCACATTATTTATAGAATGAAGTAGAACAATATACTCACCCAGAAGGCTTTCCTGATCCAAACAGTGCTTCAGGAGATATTTAGATCCAAAATCGAGCGTCGGACATCCATATAATGGTAGAACACGGGGCATGTATAGCGCCGCTCCTAAAACTCCATTAATCGTCCAAAAACTCATTAGTTTCACCAATATTTCATCATGGTCCACTCGGGCTACACCTCCATTACAGTCTGTGTCGCTCCACCCATGTTTCTGTGACTGTGCTGACCTCTGAACTGAAGAAGAAGAAGGTTTGCCTCCGCGCATGTGCAGTACAGCTCATTGTTTCAGGAGAAGACCGCCGGCTACACAACGACTTTCTTCTTCCAGTTTTGTGCAAAATGGACGAATATCTATCAGATGAAGATGTTGTGGAGGTGAACTTTGAATATGATGGGTGTCCTTACAGTTTCGAGCCAGAGTTTACAGATGAGGAGCTCATCAAAAGGAGGACGCGGAGGCAAAGAGAAGAACAGCTCTCCAGAGAGTACTGCGCATGCGCGGAGGCAAACCTTCTTCTTCTTCAGTTCAGAGGTTAGCACAGCCACAGAAACATGGGTGGAGCGACACAGACTGTCTTGGAGGAGTAGCCCGAGCGGACCATGATGAAATATTGGTGAAACTAATGAGTTTTTGGACGATTAATGCAGTTTTAGGAGCGGCACTATACATGCCCCGTGTTCTACCATTACACGGATGTCCGCCGCTCGATTTTGGATCTAAATATCTCCTGAAGCTTTGTTTGCATCAGGAAAGCCTTCTGGGTGAGTATATTGTTCTTCTTCATTCTATAAACAATGTAAAAGCTGTAGAAACTGAACTTATCCTTTAAGGAAAAGAAAAATGTATAGCCTTTGAGTGTATATATGCTCTTTGTCCCTTCTGATCTGCTATTCTCCTCTCCCATCAATCTGCCTATCTCCTGTCCACTTCCAATCTTGGAAACTGGCAAAGCATCCGGGGCACACATCCACAAGACACTGAATGCAGAAGTTCACGTCATGGCATCTGTAGCATTTTTCCTCCTGTGAGAAGAGGCAAGTGGCTGCCAAAGCCAAACCTTATTTCAGGGGGTGGTCTGGACACTGTTCGGCATTTCACTACAGATGGGAGGCAACTTTGCATCTGTTATAAAATCAAGCTGAAGACCTGCCTGTAATGACCAATGCATTCTTGGCCATCTTGGTTTTGCATTTAAAAAAAAATGCACTCACCATGACTTGCCATTAGGTGGCAATGTATGGAATGATGCACAAACATCCACTGTGTTTGCTGATATGCAACCTTAACAGCAAAACCAAAGCATATAGAAGTGAAGCGTTTGAATAGCTGTCCACAGTCGTAACCACTATGCATGAAAGGGTTAATTCAGGGGGGGGAAGAATCAATGTTTTCAACACTTAAATGGCCACCACACAAACTGCAGGGTACTCCTTATATAAGTGCTTACCTCATTAAACTAGAGGAACACACAGTGCTTTCAGATCATTACCTGCTGTCCCACTATGCCGCCCATTGTCCATCAAGTGCAATTTACTTTCTAAGGAGCTGTCTGGTAAATTGTGAACAAGGTACTTCTGATATTTTTTGTGATATCTTGACCATAACTGCTGTTTCCTTTGTAATGTGTAGATGCTTTAGTGTTTAAACATCATTCGGTTAACTGCCATGTCATTAAATCCTTAGTTTCATGGCAGCTTATTTAATAAAACATATATACTGTAGGTTCGAAACAGAGCAGACATCTGTCCTCACACCCTTTCATCTTCTTTCAGACGGTTTCTCTTGTTCCAGCTCCTCCTTATCTCATCTAAACATAGATCAGTTTCCTCCCTCTGAGGAAAAGACGGTCAAGGACAGAGAACATCCTCTTTCCTCGCTGCAGACTCTGTAATGTGTGTGTTCATGCAGGAAACATGTGACACGCGTGTACACACACACACACACAGACACGATCACGATGAACATACTTGGGCATGGGAGCAGCAGGGACTGAGTTGGAGCTGGAGGATGAGTTCACGTTCTGGATGTTGTTGGAGGTCGGGGTGTGTGACGAGTCCTGGGCCCGAGGAACGTTCCCCATCCGGTACCAGATTCCCATGTTGTTCAGCTCCCTGTCAGACGATGAAGAGGGAATAATGACAAAGCAACACTTTATAAAGGGGTCTTAGCTTTATAAAAGGCATCCTCGTTCCTCAAAATGTAAATAACTAAATAAATAAATATTTTTGATTTCATTATGGCTTTCTTGGTAGGATTGGAGATGAAGAGGTGGTTTTGGTACAAAGAAACGCGGTCCTGATGATTGCATGAATAAAGGGACATGCCAACTGCTTTTTTTTCTTTTCTTATTTTGGGTAGTGTAAGCCAGCCTACAGTCCTCAGAAAAACTCTTCAGCAACTCTAAACGGCCCTGTGTGCTTGTTGTGACTTGCTTTTTTACTGCGTTACGTTACATTACGTTATCTTCTACTATCATCATATTATCGTCTACTCCTAAACAGAGGCTCTGTTGTTGACGTACTTACAACATGTCGGGGCTGGTTTGTAGATGTCATGTAGCGAACATGTCAAGTCTTTTGAATGATTCTTTAAACTGAACGATGTGATCTGATGTGGTTGTGAGTGAGCTGTTCATTTAGAACAAATGAACAGCTCAGTCACAACTGCAAATCAGTTCTTGCTGTTCACTTTAAAGTAACATTCAAAAGACTAGACTAGTCCCTGAATGTTGCATCTCTAGCACAAACCACCATGGACATTCTTATAAGTAGGTCAACAAAACTAAGCGTCTCTTTATAAATAAAAAAGATAATACGATGATAGTCGAAGATAATTTAACATAAAAGTGGTAAACAAAACAAGTCACAATGACACAGGACTGCTTACAGTTGCTGAAGATATTGACTGATGACTGTAGGCAGAAGCAGGCTAATACTTTCCATTTACTCCCAGTGTTTGAGCAGTGGGCAAGCTCTGCCCATCTATTCCTTGTTACTGCACACACAGTCAAACAACAGTGTCTATCTGCTTGTCATGGACTCGAGAGTGAGGCAAGTGTGTCTTATGACTTAATAGAATTTTAGCATGTTTTTCTTCTCCATTTTAAGACTACTCGACCAGTCTGCTTCATGCTTTCATCTCAACGCACCAGAGCATCTTCTTTGTCTTGCAAATATTCGTTTTTTAGAACTATTTTTTTCTGCTTTTTTGGAAGTGACATTCTGGATTAAATGTGTTAAATGTTACTTGCTGACAAAGTTGTGGGCAAAGTTGAGCACTGACATTCTCCTCAGTCTATCAATTACATATGGTCTTCATCTGTCTGGATTGAAACTTCTTGTTGTGTCTTCCTGCAGCAATTAAAACCCATGCTCACCCGATAAAGGTGTACTGAGGGGGGGCCTGTTTGGAGCGTCCCAGGATGCGAATGTCACAGATGGCGGCTTCTGTGGAGTCCCTGGGGATGAACTTGATACAGAGTCGCCTCTTCCTGAAGGCCTGCTCCTCTGTGGAATAAATAAAATATGATCATAAATGGCTTTTGTTTGACTGCAACAGAGAACATCTTCCTGCATGACTGGTGACTGTCTGCCCCACCCTGCTCTCAAACAAGTCTCAATGGAGTGGTTTCTGTTCCACAAATGGAGAGGATGTGGTTTCACAAGTTTCATTCAGTTAAGTTTTTCAAAGACTGAGGCCCTTCATCATAAATGGATGATCAAACAATCAGGAAAGATCACTTGTAGGTCACAGGGAACAGTTCCTTCTTCTTGTCTTGATGACTTACGTGTGTCGACGGTCTCCTGGATGGGGATGAATCCAACAGGAAGAGTGTCCTTAATGTCGATCAGCTTCATGTCCACAAGGACGTTTCCTAAATGACTCTAAAGGGGAAATAAAAGTGAATCCAAGCTCTACATCTCCATGATGAACATAAAGAACTGGTGAGGTGACTCACGTTTTCTTTAGAGAAGACTCTGGTGAAGCAGAGGTAGCGGGTCACTTTGGATTTGAAGAGTCCGTCTTTCCAAAGGTCTGCATCCAAACCATCGGTCGTTGTAGAAACCTGGAGGAAAACCAAACAGGAAATTCAAATTCTATTACCTGGCTGGTTCTTGATCACCACAGCAAAAAAAATCTTTGAAACAGAATTATCACCACATCGATCACAAATTTGGCTGTCAGATACTTTCAAGGTCATATCAGGGTTTTGACTGAACGAAAACTCAAAAGTTTGGTCAGTAATTACAACTTTTGGTTTAAGAATCATCTGTAAATCTCATCAAAAGGTGAGGAATAACTTGCTCCAGGAACTAAAATACCAAAGCAAAACAGAAAATGAACAAGAATACAGCTATAGGACTTCTCTAATGCCCAACCAATCAACCAATCAATAAATAAATAAATAAAATAGAACAGAGTTTGGCACAGACCTCTTCATTTGTAAAGCATGTTGAGATAAAATGTGTTATGATTTAGAGCTAAATAAATAAAGATTGACTGAATATTTGATTGAATCAATCGACCCCAAATTCACCTGCCACAGCTTTTAAACTGACACTTTGACTGTAGTTTGAAGAATAGCTTTAAAATAATAATTTAATTTAGCATTTATTTTGTGTGTAAATCAGGTGATCCAGCTGCATTGATGGATGGCCACTGACTCACCACATCATATCCGGTGGGGGCTCTGTTCCTGGAGGCCACCACTCCAACTCCAGTGATGGGGTCCATGGGCATCTCAGGCAGAGCTTCAGAAAGGTCCCGAACCTCAGGCATCTTTGTACAGATCTACAACGTGAAGATAATGACAGATTAATGCACTGGAGACTACAGAATAGGATTAAACTGCCAAATGTTCAAACACATTTTTTCAGGCTTTGGCTGCCTCAATTAACCTTGCGAAAATACATTTTGACCATACAAATCTAGAGAGAATTATGGTGCAGAATTACATTTCAACACAGCTTATTTCTATACATGTATGTGTACCTGAAGAGGTCTTTAAAACAACATTAACAACAACAGAGAAAGCCTGTGTCTGTGGAACACTAGGCCTGTGCTCAAAATATCGATACAGCAAAATATCATCATGCACTTCTTGGCGATACGTGTATTGATACGGATTCTACAGAATCGATACAGCCTCAATGTTTGGACAGTAGACTTTGGGTAATATTAACAATGGAAAAGTTCAAAATAGAAGCCAAGCTTCATGATGAAACATATGTTCCAAGTTTAAACTTAAGTCTACCATCTTTGGGGACCTGAACTAAAGTTCTTAAGTTGAAGAATTATTTAAAACTCATGCTTGTTCTTTTTCTTCTTGTAATAAAAACAACAGTTGCTGGGAATTCTGTTAAAAGCATAGTCAGTGTTCACAATTTATGTGTATCAGGATACGTATCGTATTGTGTGGTTGCTGGAAATACCCAGCCCTTGTGGAACACTGAGCGCACCAGGCGCTCCTCTGTGTTGTATGGGACATCAGCCTAAATCATGGAGTCTGGGTGCTTGTTAATGCCACTTTTGACCAAAGCATTTAATACAATGAAACCAGAGGATGTCCTAACTATTTATTACTCAAGTTAGTCTCTTGCCTTGCTGTTCCTGGTCTCACTCTTTATAAGAAATGCTCAAAGTAACAACTTCTGTCAATGGGGACTTAAAGGATGATCATCTCAACTCCTCCCTGAGGAAATAGCAAAATTCACTATTCGGTCACCTTTTTGAAGATATGACTCCAATAACATTTCCCTGTGAAAGCAGCGAAATGTGAATTCTGTTGCCCTTCTCTCTGTATTTGTTTGGTAAATGGTGGAATTTATCATCAGGTAGTCAATAAATTACATCATCTCTTGTTTTTGGTGAAATGCAAGGACATTAAATTGTTTTCTGGAATGGATTATTCAGTACAATAAGTCATCATACTCACAACAACACAACAACTATTTCCCCGCATGGGACTAATAAAGGTTTATTCTATTCTTCTATTCTATTCTATTCTAAATCAGTCACTATAACGTCAGGAAGCACGATGGAGACTTATTTGTCTGCTCCAAGCTAGCAAATTTGCTAATGGGGCTAAACTTGTGGCTAATTTCAGAGCTAGCCCATCACCATCAACAGCTGCCCTGATAGTTGAGTCAATGGTTATGCTTTAGGGCATAAGACATATTTGGTTAAAACAAAATCAAATCTGCAAACTTTTGGTTTGAAAAAGCTTGGTCAAATGTAAGTGGTAAATAGTAATACCAATCATCATTCTTATTATGTTGGATCACTGTTTGATAGAATATAATACGAAGGACTAGGAGTGACCAGACACAACTTTGTCACCTCTGATATGACACCGATATTGCAGCCTTGAGTATTGGCCGGTATCAATATCAATCTGATATATCAGCAGGAATCAGACATGCTTCTATTACTTATTTTGTAGTACTGACTGTAAGAAAAGGCTTGATCAAGTGAGATTACTCAAAGAGAACAGCAGAAATGAACAATTTGTTATTAACCTTAAATATAAGAATATTGTACAACTAAATAAAATAACAGAAAAAATAAATCAGAAGACCCTGAAAAGTAGCCTCAACAAATCCAGTAAAAACAAAACATATATTTTTTAATTCCTAAATAAAACACAATGTAAACAAAAGCTTATTCTCCAACTAAATTAAATAGATAGAAAATAAATTAGAATGAACTTCTTGTATCGGAGTGCTTATATCAGATATTTTAGATGCAGGCTGATATAATCCAATGTTTCCTTTTTTGCTGATATGGAACCGATATCCGATATTAATATCTGATCGGGACACCTCTACTCAGACCCATTAGGTAAGAAACAAAAACGAAGCCCCCAACTAGTTGATATATCAAACCAATAGCTGTTGGCAAGCTGATTACAGAAACAGGCTTTAGTGGCATTCCTAACATTAAAACTTGACAATCATTTTTTAGTTCATCGTTACTGCTGTCTGCTGCCAGGTCTTGCATTGTATCAAACCACTGGTGCACAAAAGTAAGTCAATTTGTGGAGGTGATGTAAACTCAAATAACATCAGAAAAAAGCCTGAAATTAAAATTCACACAGCAGACCTTCTCTCCATCATTTTGGAATAAGAACTCTGATTGTCTGTAACAGACTCATGTCTTTTGCAGCAGGAAAATTATTCCTCAGCTGCTCAAACTGAAAAGCACTCCTACACTTTGTCAAAAGTCTTGTGGGTTAAAAATTGTAGTTCAATTTCAGGCCTGACTACAGTTGGCTATATAACCACTAAAACAAACTTAACAAGATCTAACTGGCTCCAACAAGCAGGTTGCTCAAAAAATTAAAGTAAATGAAAGAATAATTTTCACCTTAATGTCTTCCAATGTAATTTCAACAACATTGATTCCAATATTTGTCTTTAGTTGAACAATTACTTAATTTTTTTAAGGTAAAATATGTCTGTTTGTACAGCATTATAAAATAAATATGTTGGGCAGGGGTAAAAGCACCTGAAAGTGATATCTTTCATGAATGTGGGTAAAGTATGTTTCGAGAAAGGAGGGAAAAAAAGCTCTTTGTCCTCAATAATACCACAATGTTTAAATAATACTAGCCTCAAATGCCTCAGACAGGAGAATTGCTTTCAAAAGCACCCAAATTGGCCAATGGTGTCAAAATGAAACTAAACCAAGGACCGTGACCAAACAGCTGAGTTACGTACTGAACCGTGGACTGACTTTAGTGTTGCATCCCTACAAAGTCTTACAAATGTTGACTATCAAAAGCCCAGACAAAGAGGAAACTAGAGCCATAAACTTCAGAATCAACAGGTGGATCAACTAAATATAATAAATCTGGACTTTCCCAGAGTCGTCCTCCATGTGAGCAGCCTTGAGTTCAACGTTGAGCATTTTCTCTGCATGACATCACAATCAAAACAGAGCACTCCCCACAAAACAACACACCTACGCACACATGCAGAAACACACAGCCCAGCACACCTACCCACAGATGCAGACGGTGGTGTTGTGTAATAGTTTCGACTTTCTCAGCCGTGAAGATTAGCCCACTGGCTCTGTCTTGACACATCAGAGAAGGAGTGTGTTAAAGTTTGTGGAGGGTCCGATAAACGCAGCAGTTTGTGCCTTATTATGCTGACGACTCTTACATTTTTGACTGAAGGCTGTATAATCAACCGAGTGTTTCCCTGACGCCCTGCAGCATATTAAACAGCAGTAAGAGGAGTGGGGTTTACACAGAGATCTTCTTGAAGCTGCCTGGACGACCGAGGCCTCCCGCACGGCGTCGCCATGAAAACCAGCATCCTCTTTTCACGGACTGAGGCACACAAAGACAGCGAGGATAAAGGAGCGACTGACTCCAAGCTGATCTGTGTGTGTGTGCATGTGTGTGTGTGTGTGTGTGAGGCTACAGAAGCAAACAGACTGTGCAGGGCAGCGGTCTGAGACAGAAGACCCTCTGTATCACTTCCTCTTTCTCACAGGCAGGCTTAAAGCTGCATGAGACCTCAGAGAGACATTAGTAAAGTATTTAAGACATTTAGCGTGAACGTGTGCAAACAAACTGAAGATCAAGTGAACAGCTAAGAGAAACTCCAGGAAATAAGATGATAAAAGAGCCTTAAAGGGATATGCTAACTTTTTATTTCTTTTTGTGTCTTGACTCACTCCCGAGTTCATGACATGCAGATAGACACCATTCTTTCAAATGTGCGTCCAGTAACAAGGCAGAGACAGACAGAGCTTGCCCACCGCTAATTAGCTTAGCTCAAACACTGGGAGTCAATAGGTAGAGTTAGCCTGCCTCTGCCTACAGGCAACAGATAAACTCTTTAAGAACCCTGAACGGTCCTGTGTGCTTGTTGTGAAATATTTTTTTTTCAGCCAATGTTACGTTACGCTATCTTCTATTACTGTTGGATTAATCTCTTCTACTCCAAAACAGAGCTTCTGTTTTGTTCACCTACTTCCTTTGTGGTCTGTGCTGAAGATGTGACGTTCACGAATGAGTCGAGCCTTTTGAACAGCACTCTTAAGTGAAGATGAGAACTGATTTGCAGTTGTGACATTCTTAAAGGTGCAGGCAATTTTATCTGATGATTGTAGGCAGATGCAGGCTAACACTTCCCATTGACTCTCAGTGTTTGAGCTAAGCTAACTCGTGGTAGGTGAGCTCTGCATGTGTCTCCCTTGTTACTGCACACAAAGTTGATAGAATGGCCATAAGAAAAAAAAAAAAGAAAACTAATGTCTCTAAATATATCCAGTAAATGCATTAAAAAGCATGAAATTATGTCAGAACTGCATGGCTGAAGATGTGACACATCACAGAATTAACTTCTTATGACTAGAGATGTGTGATAAAGTGTGTCAGGTCTTGCAAATGTCCTTTACCCTTTAAATTGGTGTCCGCAGCAGGACTCATTGGATGCCAGCCTGCAACTGACAATATGAAAACACTCACTAGCCACTTCATTGCACAGCATCATATAGCTGCGGCAGATTTGTCAGCTGCACATCCATGTTTAGAATCTCCTGCTCCACATTCCAAACTATTGGATTAAGATCTGGTGACACTGGAGGTCACTGGAGTACAGTGAACTCAACATCATGTTAAAGGAACCAGTCTAAAATTACCTGAGCTTTGAGACATGGAGCTGCTGGAGTCTCCATCAGAAGATGATCCACTGTGATCACACAGGGATGGACATGGTCAGCAATAATACTCAGGTAGGCTGTGGGGTTTAAACCATGATCAGGTGATACCAAGAGGCCCTTAGCCAGCCTGAACCGCTTTTCCAAGTCAGGATGGATCCATGCTTTTATGATGTTCACACCAAATTCTGACCCTACCATCTAAACATGGTGAGAAATCCAGACTCATCAGACCAGGAGACATTTTTACAATCTTCTATTGTCCAGTTTTGTTGAGCCTGTGTGACAAGAATTGCATCTGGTGTGGTCTCCTCCTGCTGCTGTAGTCCATCTGCTTCAAGATTGGACGTGTTGTGTGTTCAAAAATGGTCTTCTGCAGACCTTAATCTCAAACCATTCTGACATCTCCTCTGACATCAACAATGCATTTCAGCCAAAGAACTGGATATTTTTGCTTTTTAGACCATTTTTAAAGATAGCTGTGTTTGAGGATCCTCGTAGTTCAGAACAACAACCTCACCAGGGTCACTTAAATAACCTCTCTCATCAATTCTGATGCAGGATGTCTGGACCATGTCAGAATGCCTAAATTCACTGAGTTGCCACCATGTAATTGGCTGGTGAGCTACTAGTGTTTTCAAGTAGTTGAATAGGTTTTCCTGATGAAGTGGCTAGGGAGCATGTATCACAAATTTTTCATCTCTATTAAAAGCCCATTAAATGATTTTCTGATTGGTACAGATTCTTTCGACTGTTGTTTTGTCTGCAGTAAATGTTTTGATTTCTCAAATGTCACATTTTCATTCTGCTCACAAGGATATAGCTGCACCTGCAGGAGCACGTTGAGTATGGATTTAGACGATTATAATGCAGTCGAAAAACTGGTTTGATTGAAAGAACAGACAAGGCTCACCTTCAAGCTCACTAATTCGGCTCATGAAGTGCATTAATAATAATTCTCAAGATGTCTTTTACCGTTGTTGTAGTGGGTTGATTTTTTTTGGATATTAAACAAGCAGCTTGATAACGGCTGGTTTGAAAACTGATCTAAGAAAAGGCTTTGGATCAAAACAGCTGATATTGTGTTTTTCCCTTTCAGCTGTGACAGTCTTTGTCATGTTTTGGATTTATGAACAGTCAATGTTAGCATTAGGGTTAGTGAAAATACTAACTGCTCCCAGGCTCAGCATTAAAGTAGGCCATCTTCATCAGAGAGATGGATGCATTAGCAGCCAGACAGGAAGTGCTGCGTTACAAATTTAGCCTCGATAAAGATGGGACGGTCTGATCTGGTGTCTCATTTGACGTCTGCAAGCTGTTTTCTATTTATAGAGCTGCGCCTTAAACCACGAAAAACAAATATCAAATAACCTAAGGGAAAATTTGGCTCTCTTGGGCTTTATTTTCAAAAGTCAACAAATCAGCCTGAAGTATCCCAAGGGGTGCTGATAAATAATATTTGTCATTTAAATAAGAAATGTTCTTCCATCATCCAGACTGCTCTAAAATCTGTCATCATGTTAAAATGAAGACAAGCTTCGTGTAAAACTTCAGAGAAACAGAAAAAGATCAACATTTAGATTAAAAATCTTAGATCTGATTTTTTTCAAAACTTACAAATGTTTGGATACTTTTATTTTATATCCATGTTCATTTGAAGATAAATAGAATCAAAGGTCTCTAAATTTCAGAACACAGACAGATTTAAATTTTTATTTCATTTTCTTACGCTGCGATGGAAGAAAATGAGTGTATAAATGTCTCTAATATCTGGGCATCTGTGACTTTAAATTTTGCTGTTGGGGCATCAAATGTCCTAACATCCTAAAGTTTTGGAAAATATGTTCATATTTCTGGCTTCATGGCAACTTTCAAAAACACAGACGTGAGATTTATAAGGCTAGACCAGGCTGTCGAAAGATGAAACTGATGTAATTCGCTTTATCCATCCTTCCAAATAGTCATCTGCTTATCCCTCTTATCTGCTCCGGGGGGTTGAAGCCTATCCCACCTGACATTGGACAAGAGGGCACCAGGCAATCACAGGGCCACACAGAGAGACTAAAAAAAAAATTCACACTCACACCTAAGGACAATTAAGAGTCACCATTCAACCTAATGGGCATGTTTCTGGTCTGTGGGAGGAAGTTAGCCTTGCAGAACAGACAGACTTGCCTGATTCATTGTCTTGCCAACTTTCATTGTCCAACAACCTCAGTCAGCTAAATGCTTAACGGCCCAATCAGGCAAGAGAGGCAGGAGCTGCGACAGTATCAACGACAACAGGAAGTGACAGCATGTTTGAAAACAATTGCGGCTTCTGAAAGCGGTTCCAACATCTGCGTTTTGTTTTGTTTTTTTTAATCAGAAACAGACTCAATTTGTTATTTGAAAGAGGACCAAAGACATCACTTGAAGCTTATCTTATGAGAAATCATGTTTTTGCTTTTCTCCTGCACGGGGTCACTGCTGGTACACTGGGTAAGAATGCAGTGACCCCGCGCAAGAGAAAAACCAGTTAGCTATGGTTGTCATGGTTACTCAGTGATACCTGGCTAAATATGATCTCCTCAGAAGTGCACTGGGAAAACTTGGTGGGGATTGTCTTTGACAAGATTTATTTCACATATAAGTGTTTAATGATTCATCTGTGTGGTATAATTTAATGTAAGACAATAGTCTTGGGTAGTTTAAGCTAATGGCTAACAACAGCATGAGCTGCTACGTCATATGTAGCAGCGCTGCTTGGTGTTGATTGGTCTGTGATGAGTGTGACGAGCCAAATGATCGTCCAATCACAAGCTGCTGTTGTTTTGAAGGTTCTGCCTCTGAAAACATATCCTAACTGCTCGTTCTCAGATGGATTAGTGAAATATTTCCATGGCAGATATGGAACTGTCCGTCTGGTGTGTCAGGTAAGGAGGAAGCCAGAGTGCCAGGAAAGAACCCCCACATGCCCAGGGAGAACATGAAAACTCCACACAGAAAGGCCTTGACTGTGCACGGGAATTGAACCAGCAGCCTTCTCATTGTGAGGCACACGCACTACATGCTGTGCCACCATACCACTCTAATTAGAAACAAATTACTGTAAAAACAGTAATTATGAACTCTGCAATAATTCAGGCAAATTCAAATCAGTATCTGTTTGATGCCACAACATGCTTAAGGCTTACCTCTTCCCTCTTCTTATTCTATTTTGTCTGTTTGCTACTTGTACAGATTGTTGATCTATATATCTATTATATTACATTATATTATTCTCTTGACCTTTAATGCTTGCTGCTGTCTCTTGCTCTAGTGCAAGAGAAGTGCTGCAACTCCTGAATTTCCCCACTGAGGATCAATCAAGGATTATTTTATCTAATCTTAAATTCTGTTGTAACAGGGAGCATTGGGTGATTTCAGCTTTAGTTTTATTGCATCAAACAGGTAGTAATGTCGTTTGATTTTTAAAATGTCTTTGAAAAGGTAAAAAAATAAAGCGATTACATACCACTTCGCCTCAACTCTGAACAGAACATCCTGTGGTCAGTTAGCGTACTGTAAACTGCAATTTCATTGAGCTTTCTATTTGTTTCACTTTCAACTGATTCATTAAACATTTCACTTATCAATGACGTTAGAAGACGTAACGGTACTCTACGACATCAAAGTAAGGTTGTAGTGTGTTCATTTTAAATGAAAACATCTTAAAAACTCAGTATGCTTCCCAGCGTACCTCACTAAAAATCCAACACAGCAACAGTAAAAACAGAATTTTTCACTTGACCAAAATGCTTTATCATTAACTAATGATTAATAATCCATGTAAAAGGATTTGTTTACGTGCACAGCTGGCTCCACAGCTGCCCGGATGTGTCTGACCTGCACTAACATGTGACCTGTTTGATCCTGATCACTAACAGATTCATGCTCTGGAGTTTGGGCGTTAATGACTTCAGTCCAAACTGCCTGATGTGTTTCTCACAGCTGCAGATGTTGACTGAAGTCCTCTGGAATTTGAGTACCAGCCCTTTACAGGTTCCTGTTGTGTACGTTTTTCAAAGATTTCACTTAAACACTACAACGCTCATACAGATTGCTTTGTTTTGTCTTTCAATATTTGCTGAACGAGAGGGAGGGAAATGAGCTCCTTCCTTCTAACCACAGCTGACAGCGAGACACAGCTCTGAGGTAAACCGTTTTGTCACTCACTGATGATTCGAAGCTGCGTTTAAGCCTCACACAGAGTAAATCTGTCAGAATATTCCTGTTTTGTTGTTGCCCAATAACTCTAATATGGTTTTTATTACTGATGACCAACAACTACATCTAAAATATTAATAAATACACATGATGCATTACCTATAATTATGATATCCTTGCAGTTTAATACAGTCTTGTTTTAAAATGTTGAGCCCTCAGGGGAACAAATTTCATAAATGCAAGTAAAACTGTCCTTTTGCAGCAGCTGAGGCAGTTTGCAGCAGCTAATTTGTCTATTTTAAGTCATTTAATACAAGAAATTAACCATCATTGAGTGCACAGGTCCTTTATTATTGTTGCCACGGTGGCTTAGTCTGATCATAATCACACAGGGCATTATTAATTTCATATGACGGTGACATTCCTTTTTCAGAGGGTGATTATTTGTATTTAGTTCTGATCTTGCTTTTTTCTGTATCTGAACATTAGAGAAGATGATGCATCCTTCTTTAATAAAGTTGTATTTAGTTCTGACCTTGCTTTTTCTGTATCTGAACATTAGAGAAGATGGCCCGCTCCTAAAACTGCATTAATCGTCCAAAAACTCATTAGTGTCACCAATATTTCATCATGGTCCGCTCACACTACTCCTCCACAACAGTCCGGGGTCACTTCACCCATGTTTTCGTGACTGTGCTGACCTCTGAACTGAAAACTGCTCTCTGGCCAGCTGTTCTTCTGGAAGAAAACTGGAAGAAGAAAGTTGTTGAGTAGCCGGCGGTCGCCCCTGAAACAATGAGCTGTACTGTGCATGCGCGGAGGCAAACATAAACAAAGTTTTCAGTTCAGAGGTCAGCACAGTCACAAAACGTGTCTGGAGCGACACGGACTGTCGTGGAGGAGTAGCGCGAGCGGACCATGATGAAATATTGGTGAAACTAATGAGTTTTTGGACGATTAATGCCGTTTTAGGAGCGGCGCTATACATGCCCCGTGTGCTACCATTATAAAATGGATTAAACAAATTATTGATTAAACTCATGATACATATGCCGATACTCCCAATCACATTATTGCTGATACCAATATTTTTTGTCAAGAGCATAGAGTTCTTACTTTATGAGAAGTGACTTGTGCACTGTGACCAAACAGACCACTGAACAGGCTGAGAAAGCTTTAGTCTGATCAGTGTGTAAGTCACATTTAATTCCATTTATAGAGGCCTACATAAACCAAATCGCTGGCCTTGCTATTAGGAAATTATTATTAATAATAATCAGCTAAGCTTATTATAGCTGCTTGAGATGCTTGACCCAATTTTGAGAGGATAGATTTCCACATTAATCTTGTTTGCATCTAGAGTTTAAACCATCCAGAGGAAACTATGAGCCTTCATGTTTGAGAATAGCTTGTGTGCAGAGAGGGAGTTTCTAAGTAAATACTGTTTTCTTCGTTTGTTTGTAGATCATCTACATGAATCTGACCTGGTTACACTGATGTGTTTAAGGTGTTGCTGCAATCTCAATCAAGGACACATATTTTGGAATGAAAACTAGACTTTTAAAAATAATCAGCGCATCAATAAAATCATTTTCAAATCTCAGATGGTGTAATATTTCTTTTAGATCAAATATGGAAGTGTTCTGGTTTGCATATCAAACAGATAGATTCAAATTACATTTGTTTAATGAAGAAATTGCAACAGAAATACTTAATATTTACAAGTCAATCAAGCTAACGGTATTTCAGCAATTACTGTTTTAAGTTTTTGATTTGAAAGAGAATTTTTGGATAAAAAATTTTCACTCCCCTTCCTACTAAAAGTCACAACATTACAAATATAGGTCAAAATAATCTCATAAATATTTTGAACACAAACATTTACCTACCAATTGATAGTCTGAATATTATTGACATGATTCAAAACCATTTTCAAGGAGGTATATGGTGCTGAAGCAATAACATCCTCTGCCAAACAAAGAGGTGAAGGTGTTTATCAGATCTAAGAGGAAATGGTTCTTTCACCAAAACTGATACTGATGTCTGATCATCAGTTTATTACATTTATTACAATCAAATTGCTGTAATAATAAAAATAACAATTACAATTACAATTAGAATATTGTGTTTTTTGTTTGAAGACAGAAAAAGTGAAGCTTTCAGAATAATACACCCTGCCATTTTTTGCACAGGAACATTTTTAAACTTGTGTTTGTTTGTTTATATCTGAATAAATACTGTTAAGAAAAATACATTTGGGATGCACAATATTTTGCTGATAAGCTTTTATTTCAAAAACCCATTGTCGTTGATACTGGTACTTTGCAGAGCACAAACCATCGACTTGGGTGAACCAGGCCTATCTCTGCCATGCTTACAATCCATTTGTGTTGGGAATAAATAACAAGAAAATAAATCAGATTCAATAAATGACATTTTTGACTTGTATAAGTGGACATTTATTGATGAGGTAAAACATGACTGTACA
Organism: Scarus forsteni; assembly: GCA_036419115.1. Lineage (NCBI taxonomy): Eukaryota > Metazoa > Chordata > Actinopteri > Labriformes > Labridae > Scarus > Scarus forsteni. The sequence goes on along the minus strand of JAZDUH010000227.1, from coordinate 240,870 downwards.
TTTGTACCTTCTGCCAATATTACAGCAAATACATAAGACAATTACGGCCTGTGCCTGTACTGTGTCATCAGTATTTGCAAAACTGTCTACATCTGCCATTACCAAAACCATTGGTAAAAATTATTTTTTGAAACATTGGTATATTGTACATCAACAAAAATCCAAAATGGGGATTTGAGAGAAAATATCCGGGATTTTGTTTTTAGACCATATCATACCCATTCTTATTATTTCAACATGTCTGGACTTCAGTTCGGTTACAACAGCAAAATTAACCATTAAAAAAAACAAAACCTAATTCAATAGAAGGGTTGTTTATTTTGGGTATTCAATAGAAAAAAATATGAAAACATGACCAAAACAAACAACTCTACAACACGAATGCGATATCACTGTAAATGCATCCAATACTTCTTCTGAAAGACAAAGATAAAACAGACGATTATTATTTTGACTTTGGTGTGTCTTTATTAAGATGGGCAGGGGGAGCATTGGACTGAATGCAAAACTATCCATGTAGGGAACTAACCAACTTGTTAACTCTCCTCAGCGAATATATTCATAAATGTTACACACAGTGACGATTTAAACGATCCTGCTGTTTTGTTGTTTACGTTTCCAGACCTTGTTTACCAACAGCAGCTGAAATAAAGCGGCTATCAGCTAATAGGCTAACCCAGCTAGCACGCAGGCTAGCGGCAGAAGTAACCAAACACCAGCTGCGTCAAACCGCAGACGTTATCAGATCGTGCAGATTTTACAGAGTATTCATGGTCCGTCGTAATAAATAAACGTCCTCTTTGTTATGTTATCACTTACCATTGAAGTACTTCCCCCCAGTTTGGAGTAAAATCAGCTTTAAGGCTTCAGTGTCGCTTGAGGACACCGAAGCCCCAGCAGCGGCTAATGCTAGCTAACTAGCTTATCCAGCAGTCCACTCACCAGACGGGTGAAGAGCTGGATCCAAGCCGGGGCGTCGTCTCTCTTCTTATCTTAACTCGCTCCCACACTTTCTCATAGCTCTGTGGACACTCACATGTCTTATGAAGACGGTTTGATCCGGATCATGATCTGCTGTGAGTGTGTTCTCATGGTGGAGATGGAGCTAACGGTGAAAGCAGCAGGGTGCCAGGGAGGTGGAGGTCTGAGGAGGGGGAGTCAACAGAAAACCCCCCTGATCCTTCAGTCCTCATTCCCACCCTGCTGATGATGGCTGCAAAAGGACATGAAGTGTGAGGTTTATCAATGTTTTATATGCAAATAGTAAAGAGGGAGCTGCCTGCTGGTTTTTGAATTCACAGTCAATAAACTGCATCATGAACAAATATGTTAGAGCCCTTTAGGAAAAAGACAGCATCAGCTATTCTAATGCTTTGGGTAAAAGAATAAAAAACAAGTTTTATGGCCTGTAATATTATATTTCATATGAATCAATGCACTTTGTCAAACAGGGGTGTGTCCTGACGTTTAAGCTAGTGTGTATTAAGATGGACATAGCAGCAGCTGTCAGGGAGGGAAGTTACAATGTTACAATGCTATTTAGCAGATGCAGTTGTCCAAAACAACTTGCACCTGAGAGTAAGTACAAGACAAGCAATAATCTTAACTGGAGGGACAGCATTATTGAGGGCAACAAGCTGCTTAAGTCTGTTTGGACACAGGTGCTGTCATGTAGAGCTCCAGCCAGTGCCCCTTTTTTCTGAAGCTGAGCAAAACTTGTCAAGTCACCTCAATATCATCATTATCATCAAGATCATCATCAAGTCCTCATGACATAACATGACATGACAGCTGAGTTTTTCACACAGAGCTGCATCTCAAACCCACTAACTCGTTCTACCAGAGGAGAAGAGTCAAACTAAGTGATTAAGTGTTTCCTGAACAGTTGAGTCTGTAACTTTCTGTTCCAATTTGATGGAGTTGGGTAATTCATTCCACCACTTGGGAACTACAGATGAGGAGAGTCTAGCAAGGGATTTTGAACCATGATGCGATGGGAGCACCAGTTGTCTCTCACTGGCAGAGCATGGCAGGCAATAAAGGAATAAACTAATAAACTATTTAAGGAATATCTGATGTAATCTTATTTGAGGGAAAGTGTAGACCTGCATGATTAATTCCAGGTAAACAGGAGCCATCCTTGTTACTGTTTTCTAAGTCAGAAGTAGAGCTTTGATTCAAGAGAGATTAACTGCAATGGCGTGCTGTTCTCAGTCAGTTAAAGACCAGATGTGCTGCTGCATTCTGGATCATCTGTAGAGGTTTAGATGTGCATGATGTGAGGTCATTTGGGAGTTGCATTAGTTGATGCATGGAATCACCGGAGCCTGCACCAGAGGCTGTGTTGCTTGTTCTGTCAGGTAGGGTCTAATCCTCCTGATGTTATGTGGAGCAAATCGACGGGACTGATGCTGCTTTCCATTAACCTCGGAACTGGGAACTGGGAGTGACGTCATCTCTGACTTATTGGTGTTTCAGTTGAAGTCGAAATTTTTTTTATAAATGGAAGTCTGACACTACTATGTATACAGCTGATTTAGAGCGACAGACACTTGTCAGAAGTGCAAATAAATTGATTATTACAGGGGCTTAATAACTGTTTACACTGGGGCAGCCATCTTCGATTGTCAGCTCGGGGGAGGCGAGGTTCCCTCGAGCTCCCAGTAGGAAATTCTGACCTCGGGGGGCATTCCATTTGTAGTTTCCTACTTGGAACTTGGAAATTCCGACTTCCGAGTACAACTGGAATGCACCATGAGCAATTAGGGCCACACAGACCTTCAGCAGTAGTACGGCTCCCCCTGCTGGCTAGCTGCAATACAGATCACTGATTGTTAGCATGTGATGTCAGATTTCTGTTCTGTCCATGGCTGGACCGTTAAATACACTACCCTCTCACCAGAAAAAAGGTCTAGCATAAAATAAAATAAATAAAACAATGTTGTCCTGACAGGAAACTATATGGCTGTTTTCAAAATCATCTTTTGCATAGCTACTTTTAAGGAGCACAGTATGTGGTATATACTTCCTACTACAATTGGTAGTACAACATAACTTGTTATTGTTACTCCTAATAGTGAAAATCAGGATAAACACAAAAAAAGACAAAATTTGGCATCAAAATAGCAAACATTTTAAGAAATTAGAGATACAATTGGCTTAAGGATTTTTTATAAAACTATTGAATGCATTACTAAATGAATGTGTGGACTAAAACTTTACCTATAAGGTGAATATGATGGTAAATTTTACTTTAATAACGAGTGAATATGCTAAACCTTGATTGCAGCTCATGATGAACAACCTTAAAGCAGTGGAGATCTTTGCACTCAGCTGACGCTAGTCTGTCATTTCTTCTGTCAGCCATGAGATGCTGCAGTTGTTCTGCATGTTTACTCTTCATGAGAGCTCTCTTCACTTCTGTAAGCTCTGCATGTTTCAGCTGAACATAATCCTTCAGATGGAAGTGCTGTAAACTCAAACAAAAACAAGAGGGTTAGACATCATTATTGCAAACACCACAGAGTGCTGAGGCCAGCTTTAAATGTAGAAGAAACTCCATTGCCAGTTAAAAGTTTTTACATCAAAGTAAAAAGAAAAAAAAACATTTAAAGGAAAGGAAAATGCAGAACCACAAGCCAGATAACAGGAACACAAAAGAAAACACATCTGTAAGAATGTGATGTCGTCAACTGTTAATTATATAAATTAATAGTAATAGAAAAACAAAAAGTCAGGACAAGTGAAAAAATAACAATACAAAAACAAGAACATAGGTTAACAATAGAGTAAATACAAAAACCCCAATTACAAGTGATAGGTAAAAAAAATACTTAACTAAAGGGAGAAGTTTTTTATTTCTATTATTTTCCCTTTTAGAAGCCTTTAAACTTCTCCCTTCCGTTAAATCTTTTTTTTTAGTTCGTAGTTTTGTGATTGATTCTTTTCAGTAGAAACCATGCCTCGATCTATTTTTCTTTTTAATTTTTAATCCTTTCTTCCTCAGAGCCTGTTAGAAACCTATCAAAATTATTCAACTTTTTAAATTAGCTGCATACCAAGTGTTCTTCTCCTTAATTAGTTATATTATTATGTACCATGCTAATGCAAAATCAAACAAACAAGCAGAAAAATGCAACATAAATTACAAAATGCAACACCAGAGGAAAACACAACTAAAAATAAAAAGTACAAAAAACAATTTAAAAAAAATTGCAGGTATTATGTACATGTACTGTATATCATTGTACTATGACTTTGTTGTGGAGTTTAAATGTTGTTTTTCTCTGTTGTTTTTTCTTATTCAAAATTAAATTCATATTGGAAATAAACCATGCCAAAATAGAATGAACATCCTGATGGGCACAATCAGGTAAAATGGGTCCGTTTTCAATACAAGTCTATTTGGGAAAATATGACAGTCCATGCCTTTAACATGCTTAGCAAATTGAAATTTATAAACTCTTCATCACAAATCAAACAACTGTGGTCAGTCACCCTTTATTTCACCATCTCTTCACAGGTTGTTTCCACTCTATAAAAGAATATGTATGTGGACATGAGCTGCAAACAGTAAGGATAAGGAACACAGAGATGGGAAAAGGAGAGTAAAGAGAGGAAAGGGTTAAACAGAATCATATTTTCCCATTTTACCTGTGAGAGAACTGATGTCTTGTTCTGATAACTCAATAAAGCTTTATTAGTTATTTCATTTATTGATGACTAACTTATTCATTTACTGGTTTGCACATTGTTATCAAATAAAACATTTGTAAAGCTGGTGTCTATTCACAAAAATATCATTAACTTTTGTACCTGCTCATACAATGTCCAAATAGACTTTTTTTTAAATTGAAAACTGACCCATTTTACCTGACTGTGCCAATTAGGATTCTTATATTGTTTTGGCAGGGTTTACACATAGACTCCCAATAAGGCTTCATACAAATCGATCACCATGTTTGCATGGGACAGAGATTAAGATTAGATTTATTTGATCCATAGTTCTCTTCTTTATACAGTGACCTCATACAATCACAGAATCCCTTACCTTTTACATGTGCTGTCTGTTCATCAATTTACATTCATACACATTCATACATTAGAAAACTTTTTTAGTCAAAAAATGTGCAATAAATTACCAACATTGTCTGCCTATCTATCTATCTATCTATCTATCTATCTATCTATCTATCTATCTATCTATCTATCTATCTATCTATCTATCTATCTATCTATCTATCTATCTGTCTGTCTGTCTGTCTGTCTGTTTCTCTGTCTAAAACAGTGTAGTTGTATTTCATCTCCAGCAGACGGCGGTAATAAAACACTCATGTTGACCAACGCTCCTCAAAAACCTAAGAAAAGGCGAAGACATGATCCTTTTCCGTCTTTTATTGTGAAGGGATAACCCGGAAGTGGTCGTCCTGTGTGTCCTGCAGGCTGGTCTTTCGGTTAGCTGTGATCCGGTCTGTTATGATGTCCCTGTAGTTCAGTTTTAATCTTAATCAGAGTTACTGTCAGCGCGGGGAGCATGTTCGGATAACATGGAGCTCAGTGAAGACCCCTGTCCCTGCTCGGATGTTTCCTCTGAAGGTCTGACGTCATCTTTAACTCACGGTAACTACTCAGGGAGGCTAGCTTAGCGGCTAAGCTAACTCAGCTAGCTCCCTTATAAAGAGCTGCAGATTTGTTAGCCTGAACGAGCTAATGAGCTTAAATAAATGCTGTTAGCTCTGACACCCTGCAGAAATGATGTTCAGAGTTTAAAAATTAAGTTTAGGAGTTGTTTCTTCTTTAAGAAACCTTGAACTGTCTCAGCTGATGCTTTAAGATTTGAGTTAGCATGTTAGTTAGCGACATTCACTATGATTAACACACAATAGTTAGCTGCTAAGCTAACGTCAAACTAGCCACTGGGTATTATGAGCAGTTACTTTGGTTTAAAACTAGGTAAAGGTGTATTTATAGAATTATTTCAATCAGAATGTAATTTTAATTACTTAACTCTGAAGTGAAACGATCTATGTGGCTGTCATTGTGATATTCGAGTCAAAATGATGAAGCAAAGGTGACAAACTTGTCCTCAAACTGCAGTCTAGCATGAAGCTGAAATTAAGTGGTTCTAAGAGAAACGACTTTAATAAATAAATGAATGTGTTAATTTTGTGTACAACAACTAGGTAAATTAAATTCGACGTCTTAAGGGTCATGAATTTTAAAAGTTAAAACAGTTTTTTGCTCTTTAATATAATGGTAATGTCATTTGCAAGAGTGTCCTGGCCAAGACGGATTTACAGAGGTACAGACTTAAAACAATTAGAGACACAGATAAACATATCAGCCAATTAAAATCAGAGTCACAGGACAGAGAATCGTCAGTCAAAACATCTGCAGCGTGCTCCACCTTCTTCCAAAACCTTTAACCTGTGCTCAGAAAGATTGAAAGAGAGCATCTCCGTAAGACCCGGCTTTTCCTGCAGCTGATTCCACTCTTAAGGAGCAGCAGGTCTGAAACTTCTTTAACCCATTTCAAGAAAACACTCTGGGGACAGATAGCAGTTGCAAATTATGTAACTGAAAAACAGAAAGAAGATTAAAGTTTTCAGAACATTTCACAGGAGTACAGCTATTCAGGTATGAGGGAAGCAGCGTTACAAATCAGGATGTGCCACTGATTAGGTCTGCAAATGGTCAGAAAGGCCCATCAGCTCGTTCATACAGAGAACAGCAATGAGTCTATACTGCTCATATTATCATGTATGTTTTTATGTCTCAATGTGAATCCGCTGCAAACCAAATCGCCCTTCAAGGGACAAATGAATAAAATGAACTATGAACTATGAGTCAGAGCCTTTAAATTTGTTATGAACCTTAAAGTTCCATGATAAACTCTATCCAAAGATTTAAGACATTGAGAAGATGCATGCAGCAATGAAATATCAAAAGTATCAAGCAGAGGCACAAAAATGGCAACAACAGGATGCTTTTTTTGCAGCAAAAGAAAATCAAAGAATAATTTCTGGATTAGAAACGTAGCTGCTTTAACTTATTTGCAGGTTGTTCAATATGAAGCATAAAGCACACAGAATCATCAATTACAAACCCAATGTTTCTATGAGAAGATGCAGACTTGATGATGGTACTCTGAGCTGTAACAAAAGACGGCAGGCTCTATTGTATAACTCTTATGTTCATTAGCATAGCTCTTTTACTAGGGTTGCATGATATTCAATTTGTGCTGATATTTCTGAACCCATTATCTATCTGTTTATCAGTCTTTCTATCTGTTTAGCAACCTATCTTATCTTGCTTGCAACCCTGTGACCAAACATATTTTGCTCTCCAGAAAAAGAATAATAGCAGGGCAACGTATGGCTCTGTAGAAATGAAATTCCCAAGTAACATGCTTATACCATGGCCAGACCAAACTACGAGTTCCCTTTTAATTTTCATATATTTAACATATTTGCAGCCCTACTTATTGTGCCCTCAATTTAACTGAACCCTTTTACTTATTCTGTTAGTATAAAACAAATTAATTATAAACTTTTTCAATTTTATTCTTGAAACTTTTACTTTGCTTATGTAGTACAAAGTAAAATAATTAAAAGAAGAAATTGAGGAAAAAATGAAACATATAAAATCTCAATAGTTCATTTTTCGATGCTGTGGGAGGCAGTAACATAATATAAACTGAACTGATCGGCAAACAACTGCGTGCATGTGTTTTGAGTGTGGAAATTACATACTGTTGTTTGAAAACTTAAACATAACTTCTCTTTGTATGATTGGTTGTATTGGGGAAAAAAAGAAACTAAGTTATATGGGGGGGGGGGAATTAAAATTACACAAATCTGATGTTCAACATATGAAAAGTGGGTAAATATAGTGAGGACTGAGGTGACATATTCATTACATGATTACCGAAAAAGAAATGTGATCAAGTTTTGTTGTGATATTTATCAATATGACTTGAGGACTCAATTGGAAACATTTGCAAAGTAAAAAATGAAGAACAGATTAATCTGAACAATTGTTTGCAAGCAACATGAGCTGTCAAGTGTTTGGACAATTTCTCTTTGGTTAAAAACAGTAAATGAGTCACTGATTGGTACCTTGTGTTATTGTTTTTGTTGTCATGTTTCAAGATAAACTTAATTTGATTTATCACACTGAACTTCTTTTCTGAAATCAGTCCATCCATTTTCTCCCCCAGGCTCATATAACACAGCAGGGCTGTATTGTTTTGCCCTGACTCACATCTCTCCTCATGATGTTTAAGTTACAAACAGCTTTATGTTCACACTGTAAACACTCAGGAGGGCCATACTTATGTTTTAGAAGAGGGCATTTATTTACTGTTCAACACAGCAATGCCTCACATCCACTAAGGGAGTCAGTGACCTCAGTCAACTCTGAAAAACACTACATTGCATTATTGCTCTGACGCTGGGGTTGTTCCTTGGCTGTTGTGTTACAGTAATGGAGATGTGACCAGACATTGTCCTTCAAGTCGTACCATCTGTACATTCAATCTTTCATTCTTTTAAATTGTTGGGCTACCACCACATGCTGCTTGACCTCGCTCCCATTCAGAAAGGATATTCTCTATGGTGAGGTGCATGTCCAGACAACTGTCTCTGGAGGATTCAATGGACAGTATGACTGAAAGAAACGTCCATTAATGCCAACTTTCTTGTTTTTAATGAACTCAAAGCATGTACACTTGAACTCAGGCTGCCTGCTCACAAGGCTGTAATCTCTATTAACAAGAATATCTCATGTGTATGCAGAATTTTAGTCAAGTGACAAGCACTCTGGTGAGATATTAACCAAAATAATCCACATGGAAGCAAAAGTAGAAATGATTTTGCTCAAAACAAGCTGTAGAGTCTATGAGCTAGCATGCAGTTATGTTTATTAGAACTATCTCTCTGCTTCACTTCTGCTTTTTCCCTTAACAACCAGAAACAACATCTCTTAAATGCTTCCTATTAATTAAAAAAGTAATATTGTAATTGTCCGGGTCAATGTGTTTTAACAAAAATTAGTTTGTGGAACTTGAACCAAAATGAGGAACTGAGGGGACAACATTCAAGGTGTTTTAAGACCTGGTTGAGAGGACAGGCCACTCAAAGCAAAAGAAAGTGTGGGGAGTTAGAGCTGACAACAGATGGTGTTTCATGTCCATGTCAGACACACTTTAAAGGGATAAGCCAACATTTTTTTTGTGTATCTCACCTCACTCCTGAGTCCATGACAAGCAGATAGACACCATTCTTTTGACTGTGGGTGAAGTAACAAAGAAGAGATGGACAGAGCTTGCCAACTTCAAATAGCTTAGCTTAAACACTGGAAGTCTGTGGGTATTGTTAGCCTGCCTCTTGAGCAACTGTAAAAACTCCTGTGTGCTTGTTATGACTCTTTTTTCTGTGTTATGTTACAATATCTATTTTTAGACTGATTAGCACCTTATGTACTTATTAAAAGAAATACATATTAAAGTTAACCGCAGAGTGCATGTGCAAACCACCACGGATGTGCTCATAAGTAGGTCAACTTAACAAATCCTCTGTTTACGAGTAACAGACGATGAGTACCAAGTAGTTTGGCCAGACATTGATGATTTCTTCTGGATTGATGAAGGTCCACAACCTTGCCTACGTGAACCAGAATATACGGAGGAGGAACTACATGTTTTGGAAGCTGAGCATGCACTAAGAGAAGCTGAGGCAGTGGAAAAGTTTATTTTGTATCTATTTCTTTCAAAAAATTACATGATGTGCTAATCGTAGTCAAAAAATGGGTTACATAATGCAACACGGTAAAAATAAAAGTCACAACAAGCATAGGAGTGTTTAAAACTGCTGAAGAGTTTATCTGATGACTGCATGCTAATGCTAGCAGGTTTGATTTTTTTCCTGCCTCCTTCAATCTGTTCCTCCTTGTTTGAGACATCGACCATTGAAAGCACGAGGAGCTCTGCATGTGCCACAATCATTAAGAGCTACGAGACAGAGGAAAAGTTTATCAGGCTCTGAAAAACAACTTCTCTGCCTTTTTGAGGTGTTGAATAGGAGCCACTACACACCCTCAAAATGTTGTTGAGAGGAACAGCAGAAGAACATGGAGTGTGACTGCTTATTTTATCAGTAAACAAACTTTTTTCAACATCTGTAGATACAAACCAAACTTCTTTCCTCTACCACACTGTGTGCTTGTGGTCTTCTGTGTCACCCCTCCTTCTTTCAGTGTTGTCGCATTGGTCATGAATGCAGTCAGTTTTAATTGTGTAGTCTTTCAGGCATGTTGGGCGCTCATGAATTTATGAGGACCCTCTTGAAAACAAGAAGCCACATCTCGAGAGACTAACATTTAATCAGCAGAAACAAATATGATGAGGACAGATTTATGATCTGGGCATCTACGGGTTTGTCATATTTTTTGTCCAGCTGTCTATAACAGGATGGATACATCTCTTGATGTCTGTATGTGTTATACAACTATATTAAAATGATGGGTATGGCTTCAGCCTGCTGTATTGTAAAGGGCCTTGAGATAACACTTGTTATGAACTGGCACTATTCAAATCAAGACTGATTGATTTCTGGCTCTGAGGAAGCCTAATCTGACTTAGTGAATGTCATTGTCAATGAATCATTTGTGAACTATGACCTTGTTGTTAGGCTGTGCTTCTTCACTTGTCTCAGGATAACATTCAGTCATGATACTGAAGTCAGTGGTTCAATTAGAGTCTCTCTCATGATGCATCAGGTTTTTACTCAGAGCTGTTTTTGATCAATTAATACAAGCAGTCAGATAAATATAAAGGCCTTTATTTGCACACACGGGTTCTCTCCGGGCACCACGGATTCCTCCCATAGACCATTAGCTTGATTGGTGTCTCTAACTGGTTGTTAGGTATGAGTGAGAGAGTGCACTGTTATCACTCTATGTGAGAGTAATAACAAAAAATTAAATTTTGTTTACCTTTACTTGTGTTTATCTTCCTTGAACAAAAAAACATTGTTGCAGCCTGGCAACTTCTGCTGTTTTTACATCGCTGCACAATTATCTACATCTGCATCATTAAGCATTTGGGAAAGATTATTTTCAGGAGGGAGAAAAATATCACACTAGTCATGATTCCAGATCAGCACGGCCACAGTACTACTGACCTCCTCATCCAGCTGTTACCATGATGATGCTTACTGGGTCATCAAAACTTGTATTATTGTTAGATTGCAGATTGTCTTTGTTCTAGGATCAGGAATGTTCTTGTAGGATTAGTAAGCACTATTTTGGGACAGTTATTTTGGCGAAATGGCACAAAAATCTGTTGGTGTGGCAGGATTGAATTCTGAAATCTACAAGTGTGTGAGGGGAACAGACCCGAACTCTGTTGCAGTTTATCCAACGTGTTTGAACATTTCGTGCCAAATTTTGATGCAGTTGGGTAGCGTGAACTGATAACTGGCATAACTGCAAAGGTGAAACAACAGCCAATGAAAAAGAGAGGATCAGACACTGTAAGTAGCATCAGAAGACAATGGGAAGACGCAGGACTGTCAAATCAACAATGGCGAATAGGGAGGGAGGGAGAGCTGCAACACAATTAAACTTAGGGTCTGTCTCAATTGTACCCCTTAACCCTTATCTTACCCCTTACCTCTTGGTTTTGCACTTTCACGTCTAGTGAAGGGGTGTCCCAATTCTCAGTAGGGCTAGGGGAAGGGCTAAGACCAAGGGCTATGAAGCCTTTGAAACGAAGACAGACCAGGACCTCATTTGTAACAAAGGGGTAAGAGAATTTCCCGTAATACTCCGCGCCTGCCGACAGGAGGCAGAGCGGAGACAGAAGGAATCACTCAATTATAAGTAATTGTTTTATCATCAAGTGAATATTGATCATGGTTTTAGTTGTTGGTTGCATTTAAGAATTGTTGTCCTGTTAAACCAAGCTCGCTTGTTATAGGTCTGCATTACTCTGGGTTAGGTAAACCACTTTTATCAGTTGTACAAACTCTGTTTCATAGTTTGGCCGATGCTTATGGTGAAGCATTTTGTGTTTCTTTGTCTGACACTGCCAGTCTTTCTTGTGTTCAAGTGGCTATGGTTATTGTTGCATCTGCGTACGTCACAGCCAGTGAGCAGTTCTGGGTGATGACGTATCGGGAGTCGAGTGGCGTCTTGTTTCGCAGGAGTGTGTTTTCACCCCTTCCCCTTTTGGCCCTTCAAACAGAGGGCGAAGGGGAAGGGGTAAGGGGAAGAATTGGGGTTCACCCTTAACCTGTAGAAAATTTGTCTCTAGTACTACGGGTAGACTTAAAAAATGATATTAGTAAAAACTTAAAGCTTTACTAATGCCAAGGGTACAATCAGCAGTGTCAGATTTATGCTCAATATGCTTATCATACATGTTTATCTGTTAAGCATGTTATCCCCGGTTTAAATCTATCAGCAGATTAAGTGCTCCAAAACTCTTAATTGTAGAGCTCAATTAAAGACAGGCCAAAGTGATAACTGTGTGCAAAGGTTTTCCGGGAAGTTATCTCACCATAATAAGCTGAACTTTATTACCACAAAGAACCATAAATGTTGATTCCATTAGTTTCATCTTCAGTCTCCCAGAGTAGACCATGCTGAAAGAGCTTAATGGACTGACTGTTGTCTCTCTCCTCACAGGTTCCTGCTTATTTCCTGCTTTGGATCAGAGAGAGTAACAGAGAGAAGGAGATGGAAAAGATGGCTGCACTCCACTCGTCCTCAGCCTCCATGTTAACGCTCTCACAGAGATACTGAAGGACGTGAAGGGTCCTCTGGCTTCAGGAAAGAGAGAAGAAGAAAGCCCCCACAGCTCTGAGCCGTTCCTCATCAAACAGAGGAAATGGCTTTCTTGGACAATCCAGCCATTATCCTGGCCCACATCAGACAGTCTCATGTGACCAGTGACGACACGGGGATGTGTGAGATGGTCCTGATCGACCAGGATGTGGACCTGGAGAAGTGCCAGCTGGCTCTGGTGCCCGGTAGCAGCTGTGGTTCGACGGGTTCAGGGTCTCTGAGCGAGGGGGGGACCAGTGTGACCGACAATCACGCCTGCGACCTCTCCCAGTCCATGGACATCACCTCCAGCTGGGACTTTGGCATCCGGCGGCGCTCAAACACAGGTAAATACCTTCAGGATGTGGTTAACTAGCAGGACGGGCTTTTTTTCTGATGATGGAGGGAAACAGAGAGGCTGTCCTGCTGCTGTTTGGGGGTCTGTGTGTCTAATCTGGGCTGATGGTTCAGTGAAGTTCAAGCCAAATTGTGATAAAAGTCACGGCAGAGTCTGCTGTGTGGGGGTAATGGTGCTTTTCCATCTGTGGTATCTGCTCAGCTCGGCTCAACTCTGCACGGTGTGGATGCTACCTGCTTTGTTTTCCATTTCCTAGTGTAGTCTGGTATCAGGACCTCTTCAGGTCAGGTGGGTCGCCAGGGCATGTCTGCGTCAAACTACAGCAGCATCCTAAATGAAAGAGGAAACTGAGGCGATAGAGCTGCCCATCCCTTTATGTCTTTTGTAACAGTAAGGAGTTGTGAAGATCTTAGATTATGAAGACCAAGAATGTAACTTTAATCTGTCAAAGCAAAAAGATCTTAGGATCGTCTGTAGTGTAAGTGGTGCTGAAAGTGGCCAAATTTAGTCAATAAAATGCTTCAGGATTCAGGAAAATAAATAGGTCATATTTAAGTTTTTTTGAAACCCCCTCACCTTCTTAACCCAATGATTGGTATTTTTAAAACTCCACCAAGGACAAGCTAAAGTTTTTAAAGAAATATTTTCATTTAATATTTAGACATTTAAAAATATTTACAGATTTAAGCTTGGTTCTGGTCAGTAATTTGCAAATAAATATTAACAATGAAAACAAAACGGTCATGATAAAATCAAGATGATGAGTCTACCAAAAAAAATCATAAACTGTCTTGCCCATATCACCCACCCCTATGAGGAACAGCAAAGCAACATGCTGTTTAAGTTGAGAAAGTCATACAGCAGCCCAGAGCTGACAACCCCAGATGCTTAATTTCCATGCTAATAGCCCTGTCTCATGGTGATGCTCTGATGATTCAGAGGTCAGCAGTGTCTCCTTATCACAGTTAGTCTCTGCTGGATCTGATACAAAAGCTGTGTCAGGTACCAGGCACCATCCCTCATTGGAAAACCAACACAACCGAATTAAGTTAAGCCGAGTCCAGCTGATACCACGTCCTGGAAACACCCCATGTGATTGTCATAATCTGTTTGTATTTCACTAATTCGTTATGAAATGTGTGGAAAAAGATGACACTAACATTGAATAATGTTCTGTTTCCAGAATAATTTAATAATTGATCAACATAATGCTATTTTGACTCTGATATCAAGTTGATAAAGGAGTCCCCAGAGATTCATGCATGTTTATGGGTCTGGCAGAGATTGTTTTGGTGAACTTTGACTTTTAGTTGGTAGTTTGATACAGGAGATGATCAGGTAATCCAGGAGGTACAAGGGAAAATAGCGTGTCCAGAAAGGTCCCCAAGGGCATTCCCTTTTTGTGTATTGATTTAATAAGTGAAGCAGACAGCCTGGTTTTTCACTCAGGCCTTGCTTGGACTTTTCTTGCCACCCACCTGGTACATTCTCTGTATGTAATTTTGGCAAGTCTATGTTTGATTGCAGCTGGACATAAACTATATTTCCAAAAGTATTTGCTTGTCTACCTTCACATACATATGGACTCGAGTGACCTCCCATTCTTAATCCAGAAGGTTTAATATGACGTCAGTCCACCCTGTGCAGCTCTAACAGCTTCAACTCTCCTGGGACGCCTTTCATCAAAGTTTAGAACTATTTAAGGGAATTTTTGAACATTCTTCCAGAAGCACATTTGTGAGGTCAGACTCTGATGTTGGATGAGAAGGCCTGGCTCTCAGTCTCTGCTTTATTCATCCCAAAGGTATTCTATCAGGTTGAGGTCAGGACTCTGTGCAGGCCAGTCAGGTTCTTCCACACCAACCTGGCTTGTGCAGGGCTTTATGGACCTGCTTTGTGCACTGGCCCACAATCATCCAAAATGTCTTGGTGTGCTAAAAAAATCAGAGTTCTTTTCACTAGAACCAAGGGTCCAAGCCCAGCTCCAGAAAACACCCTCACACTAGGGATGTAACGATATTAAAATTTTGTATCACGGTTATTGTGACCAAAATTATCACGGTTATCATTATTATCGCGGTATTTTTGCAGTGTGCTCAAAATGTTCAAAATGTACTTTAACACAAAATTGAAATCATTAACCCCTTTAATATTATAAGTTTAATAGTTCTTTTTGTCTTTTTTAATCAATAAATGTGTCTAGATATGCCATTTGAGTACATTTTTCAACCTCTCTTTAATGAGAAATAAAAGTAAACAATTCTAGCAAGTATCTTTCATTATTATGTAATAAACACTTAAACTGTGTGTCAGTACAAGAACGAAAACAACAGATTTGAACTTTAAACAGGATTCTCTTTATAAAAAAATGAAAATGAACAACAAATAACCTATTTTATATACACTCTCAGATTTTTGTTTGCCTGCAGTATTAGTGTCCATGTTATAGCTTGTCATATTAGACCATATGACCTTTTTTTTTTTTACTGACTATAGTCCCTGTTAGCCCCCTTCATGACTCATCCTGGCCTCCTCCTCCTCTCCCTGGCAGATCTCCTTGATATTTTTTTCCAGAGTACGATCGATTAAATCCATAAAGCACAAACTTTGACAGAAAAAGACGATCAAATTTAAAAATACGGCGAAAACACGGTAAAAGAACGGCAAGAATACACTCCAGAATGATCATAATGCTGTTATTTACAACATCTAGACATTATTTAGACAGAGAATACTCACAAACCTCCTGTAATTCACTCGGGTATGGCTCATTGCATCTTTTCTCTTGCTCTCTCTCTCGCTCGCTCGCTCGCTCTCTCTCTCTCTACCTCTACGGCTCGGTCAGTTCATTTACTCGAGGAGTTATGGAAGTTTTAACCGTGGACGTCTTTTTCTTTCGCCGCAGCTTCGTGTTTAGACAGGGTGACTGTCTTCTATCAGTTTCCCCTTGGCATCCTTGTAAAATCCAAAATTTAACCACACTTAAGAGTCCGTTTGCAGAGCGAACTCTCCACTGTCTCTCCGCTGTCTCTAACTTCCGCTGAGGCCAAACAATGCAAAATACGCATGCGCGCTTCCCATGAGGCCGTTTCATCCAGGAAGAGCCTCACAGTTCAGGCATTTCTAGGCAAAGAGCAGCATCACCGTGCGTTTTTGACGCATTGTGGTTATCAAACACGGTAAAACGGTAAGTTTTATAGGACGCGGTAATGATTACCGTGGGAAATTTTACCGCGGTTTACCGTTTTACCGGTAACCGTTACATCCCTACCTCACACCATAATCTCCTCTGAACTATAACTTGGCACAAGACAGTCAGACAAGTACTGTTCTCCTGGAAACTGCCAAACCCAGACATATCCATTGATTGTCAGACAGAGAAGTGTGGCCACTGCAGAGAACACCTCTCCTCTGTTCTAGAGTCCAGCAGCGTGATTGACACCACTGCATCAATGCTTTGCATTACACTTGGTGATGTGAGGCTTGGATGCAGCTGCTCAGCCGTGGAAACCCATCCATGAAGCTCCCTACTCACTGTTCTTGAGTTAATCTGAAGGCCACGTGAAGTTTGTGAGGTCTGAAGCTGTTGATTCTGCAGAAAGTTGGTGACCCCTGTGCACTATGACCCTCTGCATCCACTGACCCCGCTCTGTGATTTTACAAGGCATAACACTTTATAGCTGAGTTGCAGTTGATCCCAATCACTTTAGTTTTGCTCTAATACCACTAACAGTCTACTGGATATTTAGTAGTGAGTAAACTTCATGACTGGACTTATTGCTCAGGTGGCCTCCTGTCACGGTACCACGCTGGACTTCCCTGAGCTCCTGAGAGCGACCTGTTATTTACTAATAATTGTAGAAGCAGTCTGCATGCTAAGGTGATGGTTGGTACACATGTGGCCACAAAAGTGACTGAAGCACCTGAATTCTATGATTTGAATGGGTGAGTGAATAGTAATACTTTGGGCAATACAGTTCATGTAGAAAAATTCATCTTTGGAAAATTGGGATGCTTGCCTGCCACACTTTCGCAGAAAGGGGTTGGTGATATGGCCTTAAAATAAAAACACAGATTCTTTTCATATAGAATTTGATATATGGTTCCAAATGATTTTCCCCCTTCAAAGAAAAAAAATGCAAATGATGGCAAAATAACTCAAAACAAGTTTTACTTGTTTGATTTAATCAAAACTGTACGTCACAAAAGTAAACTTAATTTTCTCTGAGAGATTTGAAGTGCATGCTGTTGTTTGTCAGGTAAAGATGAGACAGTGGACAGTGTCAGAAAAGAGAGAGAGAGCAGGGGAGGACATGCAGGAAGACCCTGCACAAGGAACTAAACCTGGACTGTCATCACAATGCGAGCCTGAAAGCATGGGGCACAAAGATGCAACCCAACCAGGGACTTCTGCATCCAACAGCCTACAGCACTAAATGTGGTGGAGATGTTTTACCCATTGCATCAAACTTAGAAGGCATAGAAAATATTTACTGTGATATCAGCAGTAAAATGACAAACCACAAACATGGCAAACAAAAGCCTTGTTTTCTTTTGTTTGGTTACATCCATCCATCATCTTTCATCCCATTTGGGGGTCACAGGAGGCCCAAGCCTATCCCAACTGAAGCTGGGCAAGGGGGTACACCCTAAATTGTTCATCTGCCAATCACAGAACCACATAGAGAGACAGACAACCATTCATGCTCACACTTGTATCCAAGGGCAGTTTAGAGTCACCTATCAACCTGATGAGAGTTTTTGGCCTGTGAAGGAAACCGGAGTGCTCAGAGAGAACGCCCCTGCTTTGGTCTAAGTTGATTTAATATCTTGAACATCTGTATGTGGTCTCTTGGTTCGCAAGGATTTAATTTGTAATGTTTAAACTGGATCACAAAGTTTATTTGTAGTAGATCCTGTCATCTTGAGGTTTCATTTCCCAATCAAAAAAAAGAAATCCGTCTTGGTTTGTGGGTCGTTTGACATCATGTTTCAGGAAATTGAAATGCAATAAAAATCATTTGAAAGGATATTTTACAGAAAAGGTTAAAGCAGTTTTGGTGTGTGTGTGTGGAGTTTGGTGGAGCTTTCTGGTCGTGGTTTTGGGTTGTGGGTAAATTTTCAGACTTGAGCACTGACCTGTGGAGGACTCTTCAGCAGGAATCCAGCAAGACAGCAGTGACAGACGCGGGGCTGCGGGTAAGACCAAAGGGAAAAACGTCTTAAATAAGGTGAAGAGATACACGAGCCTGCCTCTGTTTTCACAGGGAGGCTGCTGAGTCAAAGTGTGCTCATAAAGTCAAACGCCCTCTCATGACATGATAATGATATCTCATCTGTCTTTCTGCAGGTTTCTTACAGACTTAAACTGTTTTTGTTGATTATTTTTCTTTATTTTTCAGCCCAAAGACTTGAGAGGTTACGGAAGGAAAGGCAGAACCAAATCAAATGTAAAAACATTCAGTGGAAAGAGAGGTCATCCTCACAATCAGGTACTATTATTACTTCCATACATTAAACCAAAAGTTTGCACGTTAAACAGAAGATGTAATAAAATCAAGAATGGAGGTGTTTTGATGTGATCACTTAATGTTTTCATTTAAACAAAGAACCATATAATTCATACTGGATTTTGATGCAAAGTTAAATTAAGTGAAAATCAAAGCTGATATGAGACAAATCAGTAAAATAAACTCAAGAAATTCTGTTTTGTTCGACCCTTTAAAGGAATACTACACCCAAACAACGACTTGGCCTCATTTTCTACTCACCCTCATGCTGAACAACACTGTGGAGTAGTTTTGGAACATCTAGGATGCAGCCGGAGATCTGGGGGTATCCTCGCTGTCCACTGATATTGATATCATGACTTCGGTCAGAGCCCGAACAAACAGTGTCCTTAAAAGTCCACAAAAAGTCGGCAATATTCCTCCATACTGCTCGTGCGCTGTAATCCAAGTGTCCTGAGTGGGTAACGTCCACCATTTACTCGAAACGACATCATTTAGCACATGTTTATAGCCTAAACAGTACTACTTCGCATTTCTATGATACTCTTACGGGTGCCTCACGGAGCCGCGGCTGATAAACCAAAGGAACGCGCACTCTGCACTAACTAGGAGCGTAGAACAAGAAATCCCACATTCTGCTGTGAGCGACGGAGCTGTGGACAGACACAAGAGGGGTCAGCAGAATGTGGGATTTTTTTGTGTTCTTGTTTCTTGTTCTACGCTCCTAGTTATTGCAGAGTGCGGGTTCCTTTGGTTTGGTCAGCCGCGGCTCCCGTAGGGACCCGTAAGTGTATCATAGAAATGCGCACGAGCAGTATGGAGGAATATTGCCGACTTTTTGTGGACTTTTAAGGACACTGTTCGTTCGGGCTCTGACCGAAGTCATGATATCAATATCAGTGGACAGCGAGGATACCCCCAGATCTCCGGCTGTATCCTAGATGTCCCAAAACTACTCCACAGTGTTGTTCAGCATGAGGGTGAGTAGAAAATGAGGCCAAGTCGTTGTTTGGGTGTAGTATTCCTTTAAAGTTTGTATCCAATGTTGGTGAAATCCAGATCTCATGCCTGGATAATGACAGAATTATCCCAAACATCAGACTCAGAGCTGGATTATCTGATTTTTCTGATGTTAATGGGTCTTTTCTCACATAAGTAACACTTTTTATGGATTTAATAAAACACTTTTATTCAGAACCTGATCACATTACTTCCACACAAGTGATCTCATGATGGGGAAAATAATCAGATGCACACCATTGAGTAAAAGTTTCTTTCCTTGTTTAACTTATTTGAAGAGATTTGTCTATAGTTTTCTTGCTTGTGATTTATTCAAGAAATTTCAACTCTTTTTTTAAATACACATAACCATAATGGTCACATGATACAAAATCTTTTGCACAGTGTCTGATTTTTAACATACTGTAGCACATCATACCTTATATAGGCAATGGCAAGGCAGTTAAGAGTGCTAGGTGGGCATTATTATGCTAAACCTTAAACAAACAGACAAACAACCAAAATATTTGAAAACAATTACAATTAGCATACTATGCGCCTCATGTACTGTTAATATAAAAGCAAAATGTTTTGGATTTTGGTAAAGTTAAGTGGAGAGGATTGCTCAGTCATAAAGGTCTGCAGAGAACAGACGTTGTTTATTAAAGGTAACTATTGTCCAAACTTTCTATAAGCAGTAAGAATGTGATACTAACAGTTCATATTTGCATATTTCGGTTTCTTTTTGGTCTAGTGGAGGATTTAGGGTCTCTGTTTGAAAAGCGGGACTTAAAGGATCGACAGAGAGCTCCAGGTACCAAATCCACACTCTCACTAAGACTGGAACAGTGTCCTCAGCAGCTCAACAATCCCTTCAATGAATACTCCAAATTTGACGGAAAGGTAAGATATGACACATTTTGGCTTTTCTTCAGTTTAACCCTGTAATGCCTTTTGTATCATATTTGATAGATACTTTTATGATACCTCTATCTAATCAATATGATCAACAAATTCCTAAAAACTACATCTGAATACAATCAGATAAATGGTAAAAATGTCCTCAAATGGATTATCAGTTGGTAAGTCAAAATCACGTAAGGTATAAAGTGAGATACAAAAAAATATAGATGTTAAATGTTATGTTATTTAGATTTTTTTAGCATTTCAGTAGAAAGTGAAAGAAACACCTTAGTTCCAAAATTTTAGATTTTCTGGCTATAATCAGTGTTTTCAGGCATTAAAGGGTTATTTTTCACCTGACTACCAGCTTGTAATTTTACAGGTTTTAAAAGTTAAAATGCAATCATGCATCCTTTGATGACTTTGGCTGGGAGATAATTCTTATATGGAAGCCTCCCCTCTGGTTAAAAAACTTTTTAGAGAAACAGTTCCATATATCCACCACTGAGATATTCACTAGTCCATCTGGAGAAGAAAACGTTTTCAGAGGGCGGAACCTTCAAAAATAACTGCAGCTGCTGATTGGATGATCATTCTGCCAGTCACACTCATCACAGACCAATCCATATCAAGCCACAGTATGACACAGCAGCTAGACCCTGTTGTTAGCCGTGAACTTAAACTACGTGTCAGTCCTTGGAGTATCGTCTTACATTAAATGATACCACTCAGATGTATAATTTTGGAGGACAGCACATTTCGACAGGTAACTATGATGAGTAGCTATGATTACCATAGACTAACTGGCATCGTCCGCAGAGGATTTTCACATTCTCTCCCAGTTTCCCAGTGGTTATCTCCAGTTGGGAGAAGAGCAAAAACATGATTTCCCAAAAGAAAAACTTAAAGTGATGTTCTTTGTTCCTCTTTTAATGAAGAAATTGAGTCCATTTCAGACAAAACAGCAGATATTGCTGCATCCCAATTGATTTTTAAACAATTGAAAACTTCGTGCTTTCCACCTCTCTTCAATGATTGGGCCATTTCAGATTTGGCCGAGAAGTTGTAGAAGGTTGTAGCTTGACAGAATGAGGCAGGTCTATCTGCTCTGCAAGTTAGGGCCGAAAGGCTGTTTTTACCCAATGAGTCTTTGATATTATATACTGTATGTAACATTTATATATGTCTCTAGAAATACTAAGATTTTATATGACCGGTTAGAAGGATATCTTTTACAGCAAAATGTTGGAGTAACTGGGGACTCTGAGTGCAACTGCATGAAATGTTGGACCTCTGAAGGACTTTTGAGATCATTGCTGTGGATGTATTTTGGATCTGGATTTGCTGTATATTTCAAACAACCTGTACATGTGCAGGCTGGACTGTTATAATTTAAGAATGTCCATAAAACACCTCTGATTTTAGTATCTGAATGACTTCTGATTGATAACTCTCCAGGGCCACATAGGCACAACGGCAACGAAGAAGATCGACGTCTACCTCTCCATGCAGATGGCTCAGGAGAAACTCCATCCCATGACGGTGGTGACCATCGCCAACGCCCGTGTTCACGACCTCATCGGGCTTATCTGCTGGCAGTACACGAGCGAGGGCCGAGAGCCCAAACTCAAGTCAGTACAGTTAACTTTCAGCACCACCATAGTTTACTTTCTGTTTAATTAACTGTCATGTCGTCCTTCTTCACAGTGAGAATGTGAACGCGTACTGCCTCCACATCGCCGAGGACGACGGAGAGGTCGACACTGATTTTCCTCCCCTCGACTCCAATGAGCCGATCCATAAGTTTGGTTTTAGCACGCTCGCCCTGGTAGAGAAGTACTCGTCGCCAGGCCTCGCCTCCAGACAGTCGCTGTTTGTTAGAATGTAAGTGGAATTATTTCTCAAGTAGGGCTGTGCAATTAATCAGGATTTTATTATTACTGCAACTGCAGGTGTTGGAAAATCTTGAAATTTTCTTTCAGAGTTTTTTAATTGAGGAAGACTGAAAAAGATGAATGAACCCTACACAACACTATGAAAAGCCCTGACCACTAAAAATAAGCAATAAATGGTTCCAAAAAAGACAGACATATACTGAATGATTAAAGTTAGAAGCTTAACATCAGTTTCAGTAAATATGAAAATTGTTTACTGATATTTGGGCAATATATATTTGCATCTTTGGAGTTTATAGAGTTATTGCACAATAGTTTTAAATTGAGAGAATTTATTTTATTTCATTATTTTATTATCAATATTTTTACTTTTAATATTTTGATGATATGGATCTTTGAGTTTTTAATGAAGTGTCTATCTGTAAGCTAAAAAATATGACAGATTTTTTGCCAACAGTTCAGTTTATTAGTTTTTATTGCTACATTAATGTTATAAACTCTGACATACGTACAATATTCCAAAGTTAACATTTAAAACTAGAATAACTTAAAAACAAATACAACTTTAATATCAATTTTAATTTTACCAATAGTAATTTATTTAAACTCAAATACAAATTGGCATGTTTGATTTAGTAAATGATTCTTATTTTAGTAAAATATTCAATTGTAAATTACTTTTTAAATGCAGTAAATAGTAAATACTGGCTATTCTGGTTATAGATGTTTATTTTTATAAATATATTTGGTGAGGCACTTCAGAGGTTTAAAGAAAAAAAATAAGTTAATTTTAAAATTTCTTATTCGGTCTGTCGGTCGGCGTGGATTTGCAACGACCAACAGACTTGAGACGCCACCCACTGGAAGCACCTTGGGGCACACAACACCAACGTCTGTGCTAACAGCAGGGAATTGGTTCAGTCAACAAGTTACAAGACCCACTACCAAATAGACTACTCTATTGGATGATATTATGTCAAAAACAATCATGCTTCTTTCAGATTGCTATTTTCATTCCACAATGTGCATACAAAAATGAATATAGGACTATCATGTTGGGTGGAAATCACAATTCATGGGTGAAAGTGAGCTGCTCGGCGGAGGTCTGCGCTCTCAGAGTGCTTTTCTAGTTCAAAATATTTTATTGGCTGTTGGGGATCAATCATAGAACAGTCATATGGCTCATAACCCTCTGAAATGTACTTGCCAAACAGAAACTCTACCTATCATTGGTGACAAACAGATAGACTCCATTCTGTGCATGTCCCCAGTGGTTTTTGCACCAGTCTTCTTCAACATGTAAACAGAGGCTTTGTTTTGTTGACCTACTTACAGGCACATCTGCGGTGGTTTGAGCCCTGTGATGTAGTTTCATATATTTTTTTAGAAAATAAAGTGTTAAGCCTAGTATAAAATAGATAATGTAGCATAACATGAGTTAATCTGATGGCTTTAGCCAGACGCAGGCTAATGCTACCCATTGACTTCTAGTATTTTAGCTTAGCTACTTAGCGGTAGGCAAGTTCTACCTGTCACTTTCGTTTTACTGCCTGTACAATTCAAAGAATGGTGTCTATCTGGTTTTCATGGACTCAGGTGTGAGACAAGACATGAAAACAAAACAATGTGTGTGTCCCTTTAATTGCAGACCCTTGGCATATATATCATCAGTGGCCTAAATACAATTTTAATATTAGCATTTTATTTAAACGCAAGAAATAAATCAAGCATCGAGCATCCCGACATGAGATTAATAAATCAATGAACAAAAGGTTATCCAGTTATGTTAGCATGACCGTGGCAATGTACTCTTGACCAAATAAACGATCACCACACAGCAAACCTGTGAACCAAACGGTTTTAGCACAATCTGTGACACAGTTATTGTTTAATCAGGATTATTCTGCTTTTATGATCTTGGAAGCTGTACTGAAGTCAAAACACGATTTGTCTCCACCCCACTCCTTGGGTGATTAAATCCACACAGTCGACTTTACTCTGTCTCTCTCCTCTCTTGTAGAAATGCTGCTCATGGTTTCTCCCTGATCCCCGTGGACAGTCTGAAGGTCACTATGAAGGAGATCCTTCAGAAAGCTCTGAAGAAGAGGAAAGGTTCGCAGAAAGGCTCAGGTAAACATACAGGTATCTCCAGACTCTTCTCTTATTTACATTTTTATTTAAATAATAGTTTGTCCTTTGGTTTATTTGGCTCCGTCACAGTGAAACAGCATATTTTAGTGTTTTCTCTGTGGACTACAAATAAATGTGAAGATATCTGAGCTTGGATAGACGCCTACGATAAGTCTGTGAGACATCAAATAAAAACAGCTTGTAAGTGGTCATATTTGTGTTTGAAGCTGAGTCATCCTCTCTCTAGAATCTCCGCTCTCTCTTAGGAGCAGGATTTATATATTAAAGATGGTGATATTAATATTTCACTCTCTGTAGTAACCTAACGCACAGTCTGAAGAGACCTGCAGTCTCATTTACATTTAGACGAGTATTGATTATTTACTGTATTTACTCTCAGTCACATCCACCATCTTCTCCTCCTTTACACCAACAGGTCATTTAAAACATACCCTCCATACATCAGGACAGTTCTCAGGCTGTTTCTGTGTCACAGGAGTTATTTATGCAGGCAGTGACAGTCATTTAAAAAATATGTATATTTAGATGTTGGTGAGGCCTTAACTCTCCCTCATAAAGCGATCTGAGCGACCCTGGCGTCGCTTTTGGTGTGGACGCAGGGTAAATCTACAACACGGATAATGTTTTAGTTTGTTTCAGCTGCTTTCTATCCTTGAAGTTATTTACTTTTAGCTGTTAACATCTGTTTTTGGTGTTCAGGTTTCAAGTTGATTTTACTTTACAGCAGACTTTTCATTAACAAGTACTGCATTTTCATATGTTGTGGTTTCCCAACTCATCTTGTCCCTCCCCTGTTTCAGCTCAAGGCAGTTCATTTTCCATTGTAGTATACACTTAAATCCCATTCACACTTACAAAAAACCTTGAAATTACCCAAGTACTTTTTGTTTTTTTGTATAAAATGTGAACGCAGAAATACATGATCCGGAAAATTCACTCAGGGCGAGTGGGGAGGGCTGATGACATCATCCTGTTCAACCAAAAACTTTCAAAGGGAGACTTGACATGATGGATAAAAATAACCGCTGTTGTTATGGGAAATGTTTATCTGATTATAAGGAGAGAAACATTAACTGGAATGTGCATCTAGATGTTTTAAAGTGTTGTTTCAATTATCCTGACTAAAAAAAAACAACAGATTTCACGTTAGAGCTGGGCAAAAAAATGGATTAAATTTCTGCAGAAGATTTAAAAAATAAAAAATTAAGATTTTTTTTCTTGCCTTAGTCCAATTGTATGTAGTTGCAATTTTTGAAAAAAATTACAATTTTCATGATGGTAGGCCTTGTAGGGTTTGCACAAGCACTTTTATTGGCTTGTATTTGTTATTTAAGCAGATTAAATACTGATCAGAGAGTTTCATGCTAATACTGTTAAAATACCTCAGCCTTTTAGTGTTTATGTAGACAAACCTGCCTACGTTCATACTACATAATCAACCTTTTATGATCCAGACTTTGACTTTAAGAGGGAAATGTTTAGACAAAATAAAGGCAAAACTTGATTTGTTTCATTTTTATGTCACTGGGAGTTGTGTTTCTTTTAGGGAGGGAAGAATCGATTCAAATCATAGATCGAGTGTTGTGGGAAAAAAATCAGGGATTTTATTTCTAGGCCATATCGCCCAGCTCTATTTCAAGTATACATGAGAATCTCTTTGCTGTTCCTCAGTTCTTCCCACAGCTCACTGCTTGCTGCAGGTTTATTGAGGCCACGCCCCCTGCATGCACTGTGACTTCCTGCATCATGTGCGCAGATGATTTTTAGAACCCTGGACTATTGAGGACACACATTTGAGTCTTTGGAAATAAAGTACAATAATTAAAACTTGATAAAGTTCTACTTACAATCTGTGGAAATGAAATGTTTTTAGTTGTATTATTTTGTAGGATGTCTGCCTGTGACAAAACTAAACGTTTATTTTGGTATATAAACCATTCAAATTAAATGACCCCAATTTTAAGTTTATTAATAATTCAATTGAAAGGTTTCCAATTTGTACAAAATTCCCCAGCTTAACTCAAAGTTCTGGAAATCTACTGTAAATTTTACGCTCCCATGCGACCCTGACTCGTCTTCATATTCATGTCTGTTTGCTGCTCCTCTCAACTCTGTTTGAATTTAAACTGTGATTGTAGCTCCGCTGCTTCATCACAATCATATTAGACAGGAAAACATACTTTCATTACTGAGCTGAGCCAAATGATCCAAACCTCCAAAAATGTAATTTTCATCACCAAAAGAGAGGCTGGACGAGCTGAAATGAAACACTTTTGCTCAATGAAAGACCACCACTGACTATTTGAGATGTCAGTTTGGTCTACAAAACACGACATATGATATCTTTGTCATGAAATCAGTCAAGATGACACCATCCCAGACCCACTCTGCCTGTTGTGAGGCAGCTTCACATTGAGCAAAATGATCACCATTCAGTATCCAAAGGCCCAGAAGAGATGTGAATCCCTGTCAATGTGAAGTCCAACACGGTCCCTAATCCTGTGGTCTTCTTCAGGTCCGATGTATCGTCTGGAGAAACAGACTGAACCAAACGTAGCAGTGGATCTGGACTCGACGCTGGAGACTCAGAGCACGTTAGAATTTTGTCTCGTCAGAGAAAACAGTAAGTCAGACCATCAGCTGACACATCTGCCTCTTTTTAACCCCTTCCTGACTGGGCTGCATCAACTGATTGCTAATGTTTGTGTTTTGAAAACCCAAATGAAATAATCTCTGCAAGTTTCTTGTTATGGTGAGAATGGAATGTTCAGGGGTCCTCCAATCATTTAACCTTCCTGTTTCCTTCAGGCTCGAGAGGTGAGGAGAGTTCAGAAGAAGACCCCCCCATTGACATCACCACGGTCCAAGACATGCTCAGCAGTCACCACTACAAGTCCTTTAAGATCAGCATGATCCACAAGCTGAGGTTCACCACAGATGTTCAACTAGGTACACAATACACACATACATGTGCACACTGACATCCAGCTGGGTACACAGCACACACAGGATTACACACAGATATATACACACATAGACGTCCAGTTAGGTACACAATACATTAAAAAAAATAAATAAATACACACAGATATCTACGGTAATAAGTTAAACAATATACATAAAAATACACATGGACGCCAAACTAAGACACAAAAATATACACACAAATATTCACACTGATGTCCAATTAGGTACATGATACAAACCAAAATATACACACGGACATATAATAAGGTTAAAAATGTGTACAAAAATACACACAGACATCCAACCTGGCACACAACACAAATAATATACACAGAAAGATACACACAAATGTAGACAAGGCCATCTAATAAGGTCAACAATAAATACGAAATGAAAAACAAAAAATAGAAATGTACACATTGTCCAACTAGGTATATAATACACACATAAATTCACAAACATATACACATAAGTGTACACGTGGACATTGAACTATGTACATAATACACACACAAATATACACACGGACATCTGATAAGGTAAACAGTATATACAAAAATATACACAGACATTTAACAAGGTACACTAACACAAAATAAGTCTGATGAGGTAAACAATATACAAAAAAAAAAAAAATACACAGGGACATTCAACTAGGAGCACAAAACATACACACAAGTATCTACAGAGACATCCAGCAAGGTACACGGCACACACACAGAAATAAAACCCACATGTATATACACACAGGCACAACTACGTATATTATACACACAAAATAATATACATGAGAATGTCTAATAAGGTAAACACATACAAATATATGAAAAAATACATACAGACATTCACCAAGGTAGCAACACACAAAAATCTACAGAAATATACACACAAGGGTCCAATTAGGTAAAAATATACAAACAGAATTACACATGGATGTCCAACAAGGTAACAACACACGCAGATAATTTACAACAAATACACAAATGAGTGTCCAACTATGTGCATCATACCCACGAACATATACACACAGACATCCATCAAGGTTAACATTATATACTAGAATACACAAATATGCATACTGGCTTTTAACTCGGTACATTATACACACAAATAAGTACATACGGGTTTCCAAGTAGGTAAAAAATACATACAAAACTATAGACGTCCATATAAGTACATAATACACACACTATAGGCAGACTTTGAATTAGATACACAAAGTATACTTAGGAAATCCAACAAGACCACAATAGAAATAAGGCATTATATATGTTTACAGATTTTTGTCATGGAATATTGACGTTTTTCCTCCATTGCTTTGGTACATTTCTCAGATCAGAATTGATCTGAAATTCTTAAAGCTTTGTTACATCCGTGCAAATGAATATATACAATTCTCTGCTGTTTCCTACATTATCTTTTGTCATGTTTGATCAAAATGTATTTTAATGGGTTTCTGTTGAATAGTCTCACCCCCCACAACATTTAGGCATCAGTTCATTGCATAAGTCTTTACATGCAAAATGGTTGAATAAGTTGTCAT
Source organism: Scarus forsteni (assembly GCA_036419115.1). NCBI lineage: Eukaryota > Metazoa > Chordata > Actinopteri > Labriformes > Labridae > Scarus > Scarus forsteni. The sequence continues at coordinate 211,719 of JAZDUH010000227.1, read as the reverse complement.
AATGTGTCAAACACAATTCTGTACATTTCCATTAGCTTTTTTTCTAAATCTGCCCTGAATTAATAAATTTCTCCCAAGTGAGTTTCGACTTTCTCTAGTGAAGGGGAATGTGTGAAGCATTAAATCAACCAATGATCAACTAGTTTTCTGAAATAGCTCAAAGATGCATCTCTACTTTTGTCTTTTCTTTGTGCTATGCAGTGCTGTCTTTTCTTTCTGAAATGAAATGACATGACAAGAAATTATAGTATCAACAATTAAAGTAAATCTTGTCCACTGTCTTGCAATCAACCTCCCACGTACACTAAGGTGTAACTTATATTCTGCAATAATTATCAGAAAAACTTTAGCCATAGTTTACAACAGGAAATCCCTCCAGAGTACACTGTTATATTGACAACATGACTAAGAACTTTGACTGTTTATCGGTACACAATGACACAAGAACTTGTCGTTCTGATGGTACTGGCATGTTCATTTACACAGACATTTACTCTTGAGAGATGAACTAAGGATTTTGAACAAGAGACTGGTTTTTGCAGGTAATCCATGGTGTTTTGCTATTTGTGCAAATTGTTTTGAGAATGCACTGTTTTGCAAATGTTGAGTATGATTCAATAAATGTACCAAATCGACTGAGAAAAACTGTAATGCAATAAAATCCACCTGAACCAGTTCAGCAGTGCACAAAGATTCCAGCAGAGGGAGCCACAGTTGATGTGAGCCCCAAGTTTTGCTAATCGATCATAAAAATCACACTAAAATAACTATAATATCCATTTGTTATAGCTAATTAACTTCTTTTTTAACTTTACTTCACTTAACCTTTTCTTGTGAAGTTCAGTAAAGCGGCCTTCACATCTGTGGCATCCTCCCTGTCCTCATGTGTTTCAATCATTTTTCACTAAAGCTGTTTTTTAAACTTTCAGAACAGTGATTAATTTAAATGAATGTTAATTTCTTTTCAGGCATTTCAGGGGAGAAGGTGGAGATCGATCCTGTCACCAATCAGAAGGCCAGTACGAAGTTCTGGATCCGACAGAAACCGATCTCAATCGACTCCGACCACCTCTGTGCCTGTGACCTGGTCGAGGAGAGGAGCCCGAGTCAGTGCTGCACACAAACACACAAAAATCCAAATACTCACGAATACAGACATAAAAAAGATTTTCTTCCACCCGGTGGGATTTTAACGTCCCCTCTTGATGAATGTTTCTAATCATTAGTGCACACAGGCTGCACACTCCCCACTGTCCTCCCTTTAATACACAGACAGATAAAATAAAAAAAAGTCTTGTAATTAAACAGAAAACATTTCTTAGAATCATTTTTTAATATTTGTTTATATCAGCCTTTTTAGGAGTTATTTTCCATATCACCTGGGCAAGACAGAAGGCCTGCAGCCAAAGATGAGAAAAAAACATGAATGATTTCTGTACTTTAAAACTGAATTTAATTTTCTGTCTTTCAGGTCATGCCATTTTTAAGCTTACTTATCTCAGTAACCATGACTACAAGCCTCTCTACTTTGAGTCCGATGCTGCTACGGTCAATGAAATAGTGCTAAAGGTGAGTTCTATCAGTGTTTTCCTTTATTCGAGACTAAGTTTTAAATGTTGGCCTCCTTGTTTTCTGGTCTGTAGGATAGAACAGAACAGGACAAAGTAGATAGTTATTTTAGAGGTCCCCATACATGAGCTGTACCACTTATTCATTTGGGGTTTGAAGTGCTAGTAGACTCTTAATACTTTCAATAAAAGAAAAAATATTGCTTGGTTGAATTTTAAAACCAATTGTCCTGATCAGTGTAAATCAACATTATTTTGGTCATTGGGATACCAAGTTACCTGAACCTCTTCATGGATGACCTGTAATTAGAACTCACTGTACTGCCTCACTTTGTTCCTTTAACACTGAAGTTGGATAAAAGGGGGTGAACTCATCACAAGCTAAGAGGCTAGCAGCACTCTGTGGCAGCTTTGCTGCCTCATTTAAGTTAACAGTAACCTATAAATTCCAAGAGTGGTTTATGGTTTGGTACAGAAACTGTTTGGGTGCTGATCAGACTGAAGGTAAGTGTTGTGTTATTTGTGAAGGATGTGGTTTGCGGGATTGACTCTTTTATTTCCAGTTTTGTTACTAAGGTGGGCTTTACACGAGTGCGAATTTGTAAGACTCCGGTAAAATAAACTATCGATCTGGTGATATTGACACACGGAGACGCGTATTTGTCCATGACTCCGCATCTTTTTTGAAAACGGGTTTGCAAGTGGATATCTGCGTATTCGTCTTCATGCCGTAGTTGGTATAAACAGATAAGTCCGGAAAACGGTGACCTCATAGCACCCGTCCTCCTCCCCGCCCCCCAACTCACGCTGTCATACACACACCAACAACAACTATGGTGGCAGCAGCTATAAATATTGCTACGACTTTTACACCAACATTTTCTCACAGAACACCAACAACACCAGCTACAGCAACAACAGCAACAAGTGCTCATGCAGAGACGCAGCATGTTATGCGTGCATGAGCACTTGCTGACGTTGAATCCACCTCGGAGCACAACTATGATGTTACGAGTGTAGTAACCCAAGAACTACATTACCCAGCATGCAATATTGGTTAGGAGCATGCGTGGAAACCCCCAGGTACGTCCCGGCATGGATTTTGCGTTCTCAAGTAAATACACAAGCCTATCTACAATACGATGTGTAAACAGCGATCCATGTTTTGATGCCGACGCCAAGACAATACGGTGCCGTCCTCGTGTGAGGAGGGCCTAATTTATATACGTAAAACTTCAAATTTGTACCAAGTTAGGTGCTGATTTAGGCCAAAAGACCTGCTGTTATTACTGTAATGAGCCAAAATGCACATAATATAAATGAATTTTATGCTGAGATTCCTTACATCAGTCCAGAAGATGATGTTTTTTTAATAACATGTTGGAGCAAAGCTTTATCAAATACTTCAATAAATGTAAAAGGAGACTAAGACATTTGAAGCATTTTTAGTACTGAAGCATTTAAAGGAATACACCAGTTTTTTTGTTTCATGTCTTGCCTCACTCCTGAGTTCATGACAAGCAGATAGACACCATTCTTTTGCCTCTGCATGCAGTAACAAAAAGAGACAGTCAGAGCTCGTCCACCGCTAAGTGGCTTAGCTCAAACACTGGGAGTCAATGTGTAGCATTAGTTGCCTTTTAAGTAGGTCAGCAAAACAAATCACATCTGCAGGGGTTTGCTCATGCCATCTGCAGTTAAGGTTTGCATGTATTTCTTTTGAAAATTAAAGAAAGTTTTAATCTTAGTCCAAAAATATATCACGTAGCATAACACGGCAAAAACAAGCCACAACAAGCACACAGAATGGTATAAATATGCTGAAGAGTTTATCTTATGACTGTAGGAAAAGGCAGGCTAATACTACCCAGTGTTTGTGCTAAGCTAATTAGCGGTGGGCCAGTTCTTCCCGTCTTTTCCTTGTTACTGCACACACAGTCATAAGAATGGTGTCTATCAGCTTGTCTTGGACTCAGGAGTGAGGCAAGACATGAAAACAAAAAACTGTTATCATATCCCTTCAAAGAAGAATAGCATGTATAAATAATGACAAACATTGCTTCTTTCCTTTAGGTGAACTATATCCTGGAGTCTCGGGCCAGCACCTCTCGGGCCGATTACTTCGCCCAGAAGCAGAGAAAACTTAGCCGGAGGACCAGCTTCAGTTTCCAGAAAGACAAGAAGACGGGTCAGTAAGAGACGGACAGATGGACACTGCTCACACACCTGTCTGTCTGTCTGTTCATTTAGAGACGGACGGACCGTAAAGAGGCCAATGGTCTCGCTCACAGACAGCGTCGGGCTAATCGAGGAGACTGACAGAGAGTCAGAGCAGAGATGAGAAGGTAACAGAGCTGATGAAACATCTCTGAAAATCCTCGGGGAGAGTCAGAGGGCGAGCACGAGTGAACGTGAGCTCTTAGAGAGACAAGAGAGACTTTAGAGAAATGTGGACGGAGTTTGAGCGCCGGTTCTTCATTCACTGCCTCCATCTTCAGATGGATCATTCAGCTTCTTATTCTGTACATCCAACATGAAATCAGAGCTATGAGCTAATGTTTCTGCTTCTGTCCGCCATCTTTAACAGATTTAACACAAACTGTCACATTTTTAATGTCTGTATATAAAGATTTTACATTCAGGAAATTAAATAATGATCAGAAAAACAACACGTCTGGATTCATTTATTTCAGCAGACAATCCCTTTCTTTGAATCCAAAGAACATGATATGCTTTTGAAAAGATTCGCAAAGCTCACCCACTGCTAATTAGTTGAGCCCAAACACTGGGAGTCAATGGGTAGCGTTGGCCTGCCTTTGCCTACAGTCATTAGATAAACTCTTCAGCAGCTTGAAACGGTTCTGTGTGCTTGTTGTGACTCGTTTTTTTTACTGCGTTGTTATCTTGTACAATCAGCGTATTATCTTGTAATAATAAGCAGAGGCTTTGCTTTGTTGAATAGCTAATGTAAACTCCAACCATCAGTGAGTGAAAGTGAGAGTGAATGGGTATAAATGTGTAGGTGTGACCTTCAGTGTAAATAGTCCTGAGTCAGAAAGACTGGAAGAGAACTTAAAAGGCTCAAGGCTATTTACTTCAACTTTAAGTAGTTGTATTTGTTTTTTTACGCCCTTTCACACCTATTTGCATGCCACTGATGCACCAGCTTGGGGGTTAAGTATCATGCCCATAGACACATTGACATGTGACAGCCGGAGCTCGTTTTTTTGCTTGCTTTCAAACGTAATGTGAGTGCGATTGTCTTTATTGTTTATTTTTAGCTCATCCATCATAAAGCACGAGTTGGAAGATATTACACACTGCTGGGTTAGAATGCATGAAGAATACTACTTAAAAAGTATATATAGGACTTATTTCTACACTACTCATTTAGTTATTCAGGTTGCATAAATGGATAAGTTGAGATTATTTCAAGTAAAAGAGCACAGAAATCCTTTTTGTAAGGTCAGTTTGAACACTGTGCCTGCAGACCAGTGTTTGTACAAGCAACATCACTGCCATCTAGTGGTGAGCACCAGTATGAACTCAGAATTTGTGAATTTAAATAGTTTGAAACATTTGAGTTCAAATTAATATCTAAAATTGATTAGGGGCACTTTGAAGGAGAGGAAGGCTGCTTGTAGGCCACAAGCTCCTAAATCCTTGCTTTTATCCAAATACACAATAAACAAGATATATTAAAATAAATGTTTTAATTACACAAGGCCACTCTATACACACTCTGAAAAGTTTGAGATATCCTATCAGTGTAAAAGTTTGCTTTGTTTGAAGGTATAATAATTTATAAAAGACTGACACTTTTCAATCCATTAATCAATCTTTATTAGTACCTCATCAAATCATACATGCCATATTTAGCCATATTCTTCGTCTGTTTTTCTATTTTTGAGTCCCTCTTTTCAAAACCCATCATTTCTGAGCCACTTAAGCAAAACAGATATCACATTCTTAAATCCACAATGAATGGGTGAAGAAGTAATGATATTTGAGTTTAATATCTGAGCTTTGAGACATGGAGCTGCTGGAAGTCTCCATCAGAAGATGATCCACTGTGGTCATAAAGGGATGGATATGGTCAGCAACAACACTCAGGTAGGCTGTTGGGTTTAAACCATGCTCAGGTGGTACTAAGTGGCCCAAAGTGGGCAGAGAAAACATCCCCCACACCATCACACCACCAGCAGCAGCTTGAAGCATTGATCCAAACAGGAGGGATCCATGCTTTAAACATCCAAACATGGAGCAGAAATCCAGACGCATCAGACCAGGAGACATTTAACAACCTTCTATTGTTTACCTTTGTTAGTTAGATCCTCAGTTTCCTGTTCTTAGCTGGCAGGAATGGCACCTGGTGTGATCTGCTGCTGCTTAGGTCCATCTGCTTCAAGATTGGAGTTTTTGTGTTCAGAAAAGGTCTTTCTGTCATCTCAAACCATTCTCCTCTGGCATCAACAAGGCATATTGACCCAATGAAATGCTGCTGCTCAATGGATTTTTTCTTTTTTTGTGGACCATTTTCAGAGGTGGTTTCAGAGAAAACACCAGTTCTGAAACACCAACATCCATGCTAGCTTCCAAGTCTCCTAAATCACTGTTCTTCTCCATTATTGTTTGGACTTCGGCAGGTCTTCTGGCCCAGGTTTACACGACTAAAGTTGTGATTTTTACATCCACAAAAACCTCCTCAGCCCCTCATCTTGACCCACGTCTGGAGTTTCTCTGTTTGGTACTTGATTTGATTCAATTTCATTTGACAATCTTTATTTTTAACACAGAAATAATAAAATATTTAAGTTACAAAACAAAACAAAAAATAAATGAAAACATTATATATAGAAATTTCTGAAGTATTTATGCTGTTCAATGTATGAGTATGAAGAAGCTCGGCTTATCTTGTCCTCCCTCATTTTTCATCGGTGTATCACTAATCAGTCAGCAACACAGTACAAAAAAATGGTTTTTCATTTGAAAGAATAAAACAGAGCAGAAGAAGACAGTTGTTCATATTTGATACTTTGCAGAGGTGTTTCACAGTCTGGTTGTAGTTATGATTTTTCCTGGGTTAAGATTTAAAACAGTAGGATGTAAGGTTCATGGTGGAAGGGGTGAGGGTTTAGACCTGCTCAGAATACCTTATTCAATACCCTCATTCATCTGACCTCATTTAGTGTTTATCATTCAAAACAGTAATAATTGACTTTTCTGTTTTTGCTTCATATTTTATGACTTTTCCTAATTTGATGGGGATAACATGTTTTTTCAGTGTGCTGAATAGATACTGCACACATTGGTGTTCCTCTGGCTGTTTTAGCTTTGTAAAAATTGCCTGCAGGTGTGTGTGACCTAACACCCCTACACCTGCAGGTACAGAGCTGATATGTTGATAGACCACCAGCATTCACTCCTCACTGTGGTCCCATACTGTGGTATTGAGGCAGTTTTCGTCCCTGCAGACATTTCAGGTGCTCTTCCATGTCTCAGTGTAGTTCTGTACTTAAATCTGACGTGTCTCCAGCAGAGCGTGTTGTTGTGGGTCACACTGCAGCTTGTCGACATCCCCACGGTCAGGCTCAGGTTGATGTGAGTCACAGCTTCAGTTTAATGACTCACCGGTGGAGGATTATGGAAATGGAGAGATTAAACCGAGCCGATGTTCAGGGACCACCAGGGGTTCTTGGCCCGTCTGGATCATTAGCTCTTTAGCTGCTTTTACTTCAAAAAGACGCAGACCTCTGTACTGGACTCGACCCAGAGACACTAATGATCATCTGCTCCTCTGGGTGTTAACGAGGAGCTGGAGGGGAGAGGCAGAACAAACACTCACAGAGGGGTCAGGTTACAGCAGTAGATCTGTGGTTAGGAGGGGGGATTGGGCTGTGGGATTTTAATGTTAAATACAGGATGAACAGTGACGGTCAGATTAACTGTGCCAAAGTTAATCAAATCACAATGAAAATAAATGTCTGATACACACAGACTGAATAATCTGAACCCCTCTGAGAGTCTTAAACTGATCTACAGGACCTTCACACCTCTACAGACTCAATATTCTACATCAAGATGGATTTTTTCTTGAATGTTTGGATTTATTAATGTAAAAAAATCTATGTATGGTCCTGCACCTGATCAGTTTAATAAATATACCGTCCACATAGAGACCGCAGGGAATAAAACTAATTAAATCTATAAAAATCCCTTGAATAGTTGAGATATTTATACCAAAATAAAACGTGAAAAAAATGATTTTTCAGTTAAATATTTAGATTTGTATACAGAACATTTTTTAACACTCATCCTTTTGTGCATCCATCCATAACAATGAACCATCATCCTCTCCTTAAATCAGAATAGTGACAAAAATGATGTTTTTTCCCCACTTTCACAGCATCAGGATTTGTATTCATGCTTGGATCCTGTTTATAGCAGAGAATAAATACATTATTTAAAATGTTATTCCTCTATGTAGTGTTTTTGTACATTCTTCCTCTGATAAATCCCTGTAAATTATTCATTCATTCATTCATTTTCTATACCCGGCTATCCCTTTCGGGGTTGCGGGGGGCTGGAGCCTATCCCAGCTATCATCGGGTAAGAGGCGGGGTACACCCTGAATCGGTCGCCAGTCAATCGCAGGGCCACATAGAGAGACAGACAACCATTCACGCTCACAATCATACCTAAGGATAATTTAGAGTTACCAATCAACCTAATCTGGTCTGTGGGAGGAAGCCGGAGTGCCCCGAGAGAACCCATGCATGCATGGGAAGAACATGCAAACTTCACACAGAAAGGCCCTCCCGACCCGGAATCGAATCGGGATCCTTCTTGCTGCGAGACACGCGCTCTACCAGCTGCGCCACCGTCCCTGTAAATTAATTAAAATTAAAATTATTATTTTTTTTTAATTTAGCCTAAAAAGTGTCTTAAGATAAACACTGATTTAAGACTTGTCAGTACTTGCCAAAAAACACATTAGTTTTTTTTATGCTGTATCAGCTAAGAAAAAAATTCAAATTAAGCTTTTTAGGTCCTAAAAGGGGGCATTTGAGAAAAGTGAGATTAAAATTTTAAATGCCAACTTCAAACATTCATTGTTTTGATGCTGAATCAGCTAATATAAAAAGTCATTTTTTTACCACTTAAGTCTCAAATGTGGACACAGTGATCTGCTGTTATATAATTATTTATTTGATATATATTTTTTTGTTTTCTTCTTTTACAGCATACAGATATTTCACCAACTTCTGTCTGGTTTATTTATATAAAGTAAATATGCATCTTCAGAACTTTATTTGCCGGTTTTGAATGCTTCGGTCCTAATATTTCTGTGTAATAACTTTTATGAAATTATATGTTTCCCTAATTTAATGGTGGTATTGGAATCTTTTTTATTTTATTTTTGATTAAAACAGTCTGGTACATGTCAAGAATCTTCAACAAAATCATTTTTTGCAGTTTAATGTTCTGTGCAGTAATGGCTTAAAAGTTAAAGACAAACTATTAGGTCCCTAAAGTGAATATTAGTGGTAAAAGTGTAATTCGAATATTGGTTTGATTTTAGTTGCTTCAAATTTTGTCTCTAATTTTGGTCCTGCCTATTAGAGAAAACATATATATTCCTGATATATTCTTACAACTTATTTTTGTGTAATTTTCTATCTATTTGGGCCTAAAAAGACACCTTACAAATTTAGTTTATTTTTAGATATATTTTTACTTTAATTTTGCAGCATGCCCACTGAAGAGGACAATAGGACAATTTTTGTGTGAAAATAGCACTGAATTTAGAAAATGAAAAAAATGAGCAAATTATACCTTTTGAGCGATATTAAGCCAAGAACACATTCAATTTGGTTTGAAAAAAAAAAACATGTTTCAAGAACACTGCAAATCCAACTCCCAGTCTTCGGGTGCTCTTGCCCTGATAGTCCTCGAAGTTCGGGACTAGTGGTGCGTTCCAGTTGTAGTCGGAAGTTGGAATTTCCCAGTTCCGAGTAGGAAATTTTATCTGGAACGCCCCCAGAGGTCAGAATATCCTACTAGGAACTCGGGAGAACCTCGCCACCCACGAGTTGACAATCGAAGATGGCTGCCCCCAGTGTGAACAGTTATTTAGCTCCTGTAATAATCAATTTATTTGCACTTCTGACCAGTGTGTGTCGCTCAAAATCAACTGTATACATAGTATTGTTAGACTTATATTTACAAAAATGCTGCCATAGTGATAATCACATTCTTCATGCGATATTTGTGAACAACAATGCAGGACGTGCTAACAACGGCTAACAATAGCCTGGTTGATCTGCGTGTTTTTTTCCCGACTTCAACTGGAACGCCGACAAGTCGGAGATGACGTCACTCCCATTTCCCAGTTCCGAGGTTAATGGAACGCAGCATAGGACTGTTTGGAGTCTTTACTAGAAGACGAAGTGGTGCCATCTGCTGGAAAATAATGAAAACTACAAATGTGAAGCCTGTCCTGTGATCGAACCATTTTATCAGACATCCCTTTTTCTTGTTTCTGCAGTGGTCACATGATCAAAACCCAGAGTTTGAATGGGTTTAAAAGAGGTCAATTTTTGACTGAGTGGGATAAGTGTGATTATTTTGATTATACAGAGTGCTATAGGACTGATAGAACAGATGGAGCTTAAATTGTAAAAACAAAAATACATCTCATAATGATTATTATTACTTAAGAGTACATTCTAATTAGATATCATAAAAGAAACCTCATGTTGAAGCCTGTTTCAGACAGATTTAATCAGGTTTTTAATTATCTTTGACAGATTTATGGATCCAAACATGCAAAAATATGAACTCGGGGTCCCTTTAATGAGTCTGGAGTAAAGTAAATCTGATCCTTTTCTGTCTGTCAGCTTCCCACAGTGTCTAAAGAGAGCAGTTTGACTGTCGGCCAAAATCCCTCAGCCCGCTGTACAAGCCCCTCTGCTCCCCACATGGCCTACATTCAGCACATCCACACCCCCCTCTCTGTGGAGGCTCTGAGCCTTTCCATTGGCCATGTCTCCAGATGAATGAACTGCAGTCTCTAATGTGCTGCACTTATCGGGCGCTGCAGAGACTGTCAGACTGCCAGCCGGCACAAAAGACGCTGAGCCGAGAGGCTCCGTGCTCGGCCACAGGAACCGCCATGCCGCCATGACACTGCTTTACATTCAGCCACTGTCATGGCCTACATTCAGCCGCACAGCGAGCTGTAACCAGGCCCGGGGAAGCTCAACGATTTATTGATTGTGAAATCGAAGGTGGAGCTCGCAGCAATGAAGGACTGATGGAGGTCAGAGCTGGGATGGAGGGCTCCAGCCTGTCCAGAGGGAGGGGGTTAACCCAGGAGGAGTCTATCTTCAGTCCATCTTCAAACCAGCTCTGACCAAATCCATGTGAGATGAGCTGGAACCTGCAACAGACCGCACACTGCAGCAAAAAGGGAAACATTATCTTTGCCGTTTAGTTCTGTATATTTGGACAGATTATTGGCTCCACGGTAGAATGAAGCTGTGGTAGATTAGCCTCTGCAGTCAGACTGATGTGGCATTTAGGCTCAAAGAAATAATGTGAAACTGCATTTCTACTTATAAATCCAGGAAGTGAACCAACACAACACCAACTTCATGAAACCAGAGTTCATGAGCTTCATCTGAAGGCACCATGAGCTTCAGCTTCTCTGGTTCACGTCTGTTGTGTTGCTGCATCCATAACTTGCAGTAATCAGTCTTAGGTCAAAATACCTGTCAGATCTTTGAGTCCCCTATAAGGCATCTAGTCCTCAGATCCTCTGGGACAGGCTGTCACTGTTCCCTTGGTCAGGATTACAGAACCTGAGACTGTCGACTCCTGTGAGCTCTTCTAAAGCAGCATACAATCTGCCTTGAGCTCTGGAGTAAAATCTACACTGAAACCAGTTCTGTAGTAACAGGGCGCGTGTGTTGTGTGGCTGCAGTATGAAGATGATACAGCCTAATGTTCAAACTTAGCAAAATATTGGCACAGATATGACAATTTAACTTCATTTAAGCAACTGAAGAGCTAAAGGGGTACGCCTTTTTTTGTGTTTTTTGTGTAGCCTCACTCCAGAGTGCATGACAGGCAGATAGACACAATTCTTTCAACTGTGGGTGAACAAGAAAGAGATGAAAAGAGTCCGCCCTCCACTAATTAGCTTAGCTCAAACACTGTGAGTCAATGGGTAGTGTTAGCCCGCCTCTGCCTACAGTCATCATGTAAACTCTATACCAGTGTACCAAAATGTCCCACCTATTAAACATACTATATACTATATATAATTAATTGAAATGTTGTTTAATATTATAAATATGGGGTGCTGGTTTGGCAGAGTCGTGAGCAACCAGGCACCCCGTGTATATACTTCTGCCGGTCCAGGTTCGAATCCCGCCTGTGACCAATTTGCAGAGTGTCTTCCTCTACTCTCTCACTCCCTTTCACAAGTCTATCCACTGTCTCTCTCCTATCAATAAAGGCACAAAATGCCCCCAAAAATATTAGAAATATTAAAAAAACTTAAAACTTAATTGTCTTAAAACAATTATTATCACGTTTCACTCATGTCTGTTTCAGAAACAAATAAACTGTCACAGTAACAGGAACAGTTCAATTCTTAACTGGGAGAATTTTTTTTCTATTTGACAAAATAGTTTCTTTCTTTTCTCCACATATATAATAAGGTTTATTTTATTTTCCTGTTGACTTGTGTGATGACCTGTAGGGAGGCTGTAAAAAGGTGGGGAAAGTTAGGGAGACCCTAAGGGCTCATGATTGACAGGGACCCCTTAAAATGAAACAATAGGTGATTGAAGATGTCTCCACTCTTCACCTACAAAAATTATGTTTCATAAAAAATGTTTTTGTGTGATTTTTATAGGACAGGCCCTTTAGAACATTAAGTAGAGGTTACTATTTTTTATTGTTCAATTTGCATGTATTTGAATGTCTGAATGGTATGATAAGATGAGATTTAAAAGTAAGATAAATATTGAATTGTCACAAGTTTTAAATGTTTGACAGGGCCAAAAGATTTGAAAATCATGATAGTTTATCGTTTCCTGAAATAAAATGATATTTTAAAACTACTTAGTACTTGAAATGGTTCATGTGTTGTATAGAATATTGTTTAATTATCAAATGCTCTGTAATTTCATCTAAGGACTGTTTTCTCACAGCTTGGAGCTAGTTTGTATCTCTAGATCAACAATACTGTAATAACTATGAGCAGCACGATTTTTGTGTTGTTTATTTGCTAGATAGATGCTTGGTTTGAGAAACTGTACACAGCTGTTTTAAAATAGGGCCCAATGTGAAATCTTCTTACAAGGCCCAAAATATCTGGCAGCCCCCCATATGATCCGCCTTTATGTCTTTTTGCTGTGCAACTTCAGCAGTTATAAATTTACAGTTTCTCCTTCATCATTCCTCCAGTTTCATTTCTTTTACCTAAAATCAGACGAATATGTCAGTGTTTTGACATCACATTAGAAAAAGTCCTGCTCATGCAACAGCCTGTGCTCCATCTCTCATTCTGTTCACTTCATTTCCTGTTCCGCCCGCTGCTCTGCAGAAATAAAGTGGACGTGACAGCGCCCAGAGTTCCCATTCCATTTATTAGATATGGTTTATAAATAGACACACTCAGACACATATGTTGAAAGTATAAAAAATACAAGATTACTAGACGTTTCAGTGAGGTCTCTTCTTCTTCTTCGTCTCCTTTGACACGTTATTTTATCTCCAATGATGGACAAAAAAATGGAAAAAATCACTTTTTTTCTTACACAGCATAGTAGTTTCACTTTCACAAAGTCCATTCATCGAGCAAGTTACTATCATCAACGTCATGTTAAACTGAGATCAGAGCTTATAAAACACATGCAGCCGGCAACTTTTCACTGGATCTGTACATACAGCACCGCCCGTCTCCAATTGTGTGCTTCAGGTTTCACCCAAATTACCCAACAAACTGAGTGAAGGAGAGATCATGAGGGGAAATATGATATAAAGAGTAAAGGGAAATATTCAGGAGAGGTTCATCACTTTAGTTCTACTAAAGGGTCAAATACAGCAGCTGGTTCGAGGCCTTTGGCTTCAAATTGTCTCCAACATTGTGCATCTCTGGTGTCAGTTTGTCTCATATAACCATGAAAGGACAATGCAGCAAAGGTAAACTGAATAACTTGTTTGATTTGAAAGACTTGTTTGATTGAAAAACCTATTAGCTATTTTAGAGTTCTAAAATAGCTACAACGACTGAGTTATCCAAAGTGGGACGGCCCAACCAGTGTCTTTTAGAGCAGGAAGGAGCTACAAGCTAGACGTCAGAGATTAGCATGGATGCTAACAGCTTTAGCAGCAGTTTTATCAGAACTTGCCTGCATTTCTTTAATTAATAAAAAATAAATAACAAAGCACTACAAACTTCTCTGAAGTCAGGATATTTTCACTCCACTTCTGACACGGTAGCTCCCACCTACAACGTTATCAGACTGACCCATAATAAATGTTTATTTAAGGATCATTTGTCCAATCATCTGCAGGATAGGCTTTTGAAGGCTTGTGCTCTCCGTAACATTTTCTATGGTCTCTCTTCCAGATGGACTGGTGAAATATTTTAAACGGTCCATCTGGTGTCCCAGGCTATTGCCAGATATGACAGTGTGAAATTCACACTGGATGCACTTCACTTGTATAGCAGCAGAGGTGCATATATGTTGTCATTTTACCCCAAAGCTGAGAATCTTAAGATTAAGAGGCTTGTTTTCTTGCTTTGTTTTCTTTTGTTTTTTGATGTTATTTGCAAGCTGTCTCAACCAAAACAGAAGAGAAAATTATGCGTGCATGTTCTTTATATGTTTTAATCCAGCATGTATGTAGGTCCACAGCAGTTGAACATGTCACAACTAAGATCGAGACTGTTCAGCTGCTCTTCCTGTCTGCACCTTTCAAAGTAAAAGCTTTAGTTTGCCTTCTCTGTAGAGAAACTCCTTTGTCTTTCAGGATATGTATAGTCTGCACATTTCCAGGTCAGTTGTTCAATGACGTAAGTCCCTTGTGAGGAGTCTTATTGTTGTTCCTCTTAAAATCTCTGAAGCTACTTACAATTGGAGTGAAATTTATGGAGAAACAGAGCTGTGACAACAGGGTGACGCAGCCACGATGTAGCTCAGTCACATGCCTAGGATGAAGCCAGTTCTTGAGCTGCATGTGGCTGTGGGGTCAAATCCAAAGTCTAAATATTTAAGAAAGTGTGTGCAGGGGGAGTTTTTTTAAATTTAAATATTTTTTGTTTATTAAGGATTTCTGGTTTGGACTAGGTTGGCACATGATTGGTGTGGACACAAACCTCAGTGTCAGTATTATGCTGAGTTCACACCGCAAGCGACCCAGCTACCAAAATCACGTCGCCCACTGAAGTATCGCCGCGCATCCATAAATACCTCATTTTGGTCACCGTTGCCGTCGCTCGCTGACGTCACGTCTGCTTGAGATTCACCGCTTTCATATCATATATCATATAATGGGATGTATAAGCGGACATTATTCCAGCAGTATCGTTTTCATTCACTTATCAACCACAAAATACTGCAGCTGATGCCCTGCAGCAGCATTATCTGTGAGTTTCGAGGGGTCCGTCTAGGTGGAACTAATGTCCTCTCTGACTAATATTTCCCACACGGCCATAAATTGTTCCTCTGTAGTCCGGATGAATAACTGTTTGTCTCGGGCACCATCACACACGCACACACCGCTGATTGGCTGTTGCTGCACAGCCACACATAACATCGTCTGAATAGATCAACTTTTATTACTTTGACATCGCGCAACAAGCTATGTGTGGTAGTGTGAAAAGCGCCAGTCGCATTGCGGGAGGGTTAGCCCCGCCCCATCGGGTGGCTGTACATTGACTTTGCATGGAGAGTGATCGCTGAAGTAGTGCAAGTAGCATGCGGTGTGAACGCAGCATTAGTCAGATGGCTTTTAATTCCTCCTTAACTTGGCCTAATTTTCTTTGGGTAGGTTGATCCAAAGTCAGGTTTGAGGTATTTACAGTGTGGCTGCATCGTTCAACAAGCAAGACAGCATCTTGTCCCAAAACCTATCTGGGAGGATGTTTTTTAGATATCATTTCATTTTATTTTATTATCTCACCAAGGAAGTAGGGGGCTTGGTGGCACAGCAGGTAGTGCAGGTGACTCACAGCAACAAGGTTGCTGGTTCAACCTCGGACAGGTCAGGGTCTTTCTGTGTGGAGTATGCATGTTCTTCCTGTACTTGCGTAGGTTCTCTCCAGGAACTCTGGCTCCCTCCCAAAAACCAAAAACATGCTTATTAAGTTGATTGGTGACTCCAAATTGCTCTTAGGTATTGGCCTAAGTGAGAATGGTTGTCTGTCTCTCTAAGTGGCCCTGTGATTGGATGGTGACTGGTTCAGTGTGTACCCTGCCTCTTGTTTAATGTCAGCTGGGATAGACACCAGTCAGCATGACCCAGGAAGGGATAAGTGGAGTAGATAATGGATGGATAGATAACCATGAAATTGTAAATTACTTTTAATGTAATCTGTTTAAGTCTGAATACTGATGGCTTCATTCAAAGGGGCATGTGGACGTGTGAGGGAGATTTTTTAAATATTTATTGATGTTAGCTTTGGAAAAGATGAGTGGTTGTTTGCCAGTTAAATATATGTTTTCCTAACTTCACTTATTATCCTTTGCTGTGTTTGAAATGATTAGACTGGGTCAGTACACACCAATATCCCCAACATAAAAGTCTTTGAACCTTTGTTATATGAAACAAAACTAAAGAGAACATCCAAAGGAAATCTTCATTTCTGTATCCAGAGAAATTAAAAACAGATTATCTGTTAGTGCTGACCCGATGATAGAACCCATGATGCTCTGGGTTTATTTCTAGTGTTGCAGGACAATTCATCCATGTGTGCTTAGGCAGGCAATGTATGTCTTTTAAAAAGTCAGTGTGAAAAGGCAGTACCCCCCCCCATTTACCTATTAATTAACATATAACAAACAATACGACATCTGCATGATTGTGCTGCTACCAGTCTACTCTTGGAGGCCATTTCTAAACTTCAGATCTGTTTTTTCCAAATAGGACATTTTGAAACTCCCTTTTATCAATGGTAACATCTGAGTCTGAAAGAAGTCAGCAGCTATTGTGAAACCATTTTGCTGTCAGATGAAGGCTGATTGGTTCGTGCAACGGCTAAAGACTACACCAGAGGGCTGCTGTTTTGGACAGGAATCAAGCTGCTGCATTTGAGGACACGGAAAATGATTAATTAAACAGTTCCTGACTGACAAATGCTCCTCTTTGTCCTCCAGACATGATGAGCCTCTCGTCAAAACAGTTTAAATAGCTTATTTTCAACTGGATCAAACAAAATTCCAGTGTGATTTTCAAAAACTCTAGTGTGCAAACAGAAAATTTATGATTTGGATCACACAAATCAAGATACAATAACTGTGCAGGGATGCTTATGGAAAAGTTGCACTACAGAATGTTTTCTGGGACCAATGATAAATGCACTGATTATGGGTTTTTAAAACCAAAGAGGGACAATATAAATCACACGTGTAATAAACCTAGTGCAGCACAAATACACAACTAAAGTCTTCTTCAAGCATAATGTACCATATCGCTACTGTGCCAAACCTGGCTCACCTTGTTCTATAGACAATAACTCCTGCTGCTAAGTCATATACTTTTACTTGTAAATATTTCTAAAAATACAACTCATCAACCTCAGTGTTATAGCAAAAATTGCATGATTTCTTGGTTTTATACCAAGTGTTGTTTTAGTAGATATCTCTGACTATTCACAGTGTTTATAACTGAAGAGTACGGCCAACATGACGACCGCATGGCTGTGGTCCAGCACATTTCAGGATCCATGATGGACGCTGATTTACAGCCCAGCAGTGCTTCCATAATTCAGAGTACATCATTAGACTTAAAGTGGTCATATTATGCACAAACACAGATTAAAATATTGAGTTTTAATGACTTCTAGTGGTGGTTCATGGCCAGCAATATCATCTGTTTTCACATATTGAGTAGTCTTGAACCATTTTTCTTATTCTGATATATTTTGGAACTCCTCACACTTTGAAGCCCCTCTACCCACCTCTCTACAGCCAAGCTTGCTCTGATTGGTCAGTCAGTTCACTACATAGTACTTGCTCAGTTACTCTGCCATGCCTTGGAAATTTGATGCCCAGTGTGGCAAATCAGTATTACTGACCAAAGCCAATTGCTCAAGCTGCTGAGCTTGCAACATCGAACCAATTTAAGTACAACTAATCACAAATACTTTCTTCAAATAAAAAAACCTTTGTAAATGAAAACATGGTTGTGTTTTTGATGTGTCAGTGTCTTTGTGCACAGCCACCATTTTGCCCTCTGGCAGCAATCTCGACCTCATTTTCAGAGCACCTCTCACCAGCACTTAATGTTGGGCTATAAGAGTTCACTTCTGCTCCCCTCTGTGCTAGCTGTCAGCAAAACAACCATCACTTACAGCCACTCATGAGCCCAGTAATTTTCTTACTAGGAACAATAGTTTCATTTTGACACTTTGCTGGATGGATCTGCCTGATGACAGACCTGAAATCTACAAATTTCAACTGGTTGTGCAGAAAAAAGCCCTCAGAGTCAGCTGCTCTGATGCTGCATTCACAGCGCTCTTAGCTAAAAATAATAACATTTTTGGAACAACCAATAACTCCCTTACTGACCAATTAAAAATCATGAAAGAAAGGGACAATTAATGCTTGCTTTGGAAATAAAAATACCAGAGAAGAAACTGATCTTACTGATTTTCAATGGTTGGCCATGATTGACTTTGTTTTATGCTTCATTGTCAATTGACCAGAAGAAATATGAGGTACACAGGGTGACTATAAATGGCCTTATGGATTGTGAGGAGCAGATGCTAAGTTTCTAAAACCTCGCAACATTAGGTGCTGGTGAGAAGTGCTCTGAAAATGAAGCTGAGAAAAAAAGACAGCTGTGGACTCTATCAATCAAAGGTGATGCTGCGACACCCTGGACCTGTGGGCAATATACTTTGTCCAAAATCAAGAATAAATGCCAAAGGGTCTCAAGGGGGTGCGAGGCACTTTCAGCTTTTAGTAAAGCCAAATTTGGTTGACAAAGTTTGACTGAAACAGTGATAGAGCTGTGACAAGTTACTTTCTTTTAATGTATTTTACACAAGGATGTCAGTATAAGACTATTTATCTTGATTTTATCCATGAGGACGGTTAAAATTGGTGTCCATCTTTTGTGTGGGTCCCTGGGGGCCTCCACTCTTTATAGGTAAAACTTGGGAGGACTCAGGGGGAAAAGGTCAGGCACCACTGAGCTAGAATATCTGTGCTGTAGTCCTGATGCTAAAAATCAAATTAGAATCAGAAATACTTTATGAATCCCCAGGGGAAAATCCGTCATTTCAGCTGCACTAATACACAGTATAGCAGTGAGATTATCAAGATGAGGAGCACATTCTTCAATTTCACACAACAGTGACTTGTGTTAGAACTAAACTGGATGGTAATGACATTTTGGTCAATGATCAAACAAACAAAGGCAGCATTGCCTGTATGATGCTGTAGCTGATGAGGAGTGCATGAAAGAGTGAGTGGGCCAGTCTTATCCATCCCCCTCCCAGTCCTGCCCATGACATTCTAGAGGAAACTTTTCTGGGAATTTGGGGGTAGATACACTCAGCTCAAAGCAGAGGATTAAGTCAGATTTTAATGAGGTCACAATAGAAGGCCTATCCATGGCAGTGCAGCCACTGAAAAGGGTTGCAAACTTTGTTGTCTTACACATGAACTACCAAAAACATGCAAGACACATAAAGCGTATCAAA
Source organism: Scarus forsteni (assembly GCA_036419115.1). NCBI lineage: Eukaryota > Metazoa > Chordata > Actinopteri > Labriformes > Labridae > Scarus > Scarus forsteni. The sequence goes on along the minus strand of JAZDUH010000227.1, from coordinate 192,204 downwards.
CCTAAAAAAGCATAATATGACCCCTTTCAACCTGAAACATCAATGGTCCGTACAGCTCTACTGCCAAAGCAACATTTAAATCTGTGCCTTTTTTAAAATATTTATTTCAAGTAGCACAAACGTCTCTTCTTTATTATTTTTATGATGAGGATTCATGTTGCCATCAAAACTTTAACATTTCATCTCAAATTCAAAATATTTTTTTAAACAGATGTAATAATAAATATTATATAATTTAATATAATGTTACATCATATAATATGTGGTATAATATATCATAACCCCTTCTACAGGAATGTGGTTCTTAACTCATGAAGCAACTTTGCATAGAAAGTATTGAAGTAGCTAGGAAAATAATAGTTTCTGCCTGATATACCGTTGAATTCACATGAAAATAGTCATGTCGTACTCACTTACAGATGAACGTTCTAATTTAAAGAGACTACGATTCAAAGTTGTTGCTAATAATTACAAAAAATACCAGAATGTCGGTTTGTATCGCCCCCTCACAGGGGCTAGTTGAAAGAGTAAATGACCAAAAACAGATAAATGACTTGTGTTGGATAAAAAAACGTTACTCGGTAAAAAGACTAAAATAAGAAATGCACAGTACTCATTCTGCACCTGACAGGAAGTATTCTGAAAAAGAATAATACTGACCAAGCACACATGAATATATCTCATTTTGATAACAAAATACTTATCTACAAATGTTTGTAATTGGATTGATATATAAATATGTGTATCAATATATATGTATTTCTATACATATATATTTACAACAAAAGGTGCACTTAAATAATGTCATCGAGGAGATGAGGGGTGCCGACCCAGTCCAAAGTCCTGGGCTCCGAGGCCGCCATTATCATGCACATAAACTGTTTACCGGTCCTCTTATCGATGGGGTAAATTGTTGTGGGCGTGAACCTTCTGTTACATTCCACAAACTCACAGAGCTGCTGGTACACCTGCGGGTACTCGTGGCGAAGGAAAACTCCCCGAATTCGTAACTCGCGTTGAATGTTGATGAAGCAGATCTCCCTGGCCTTCCTGCCTTCCTCTCCCTCCTTGTCGATGTCTGCTGTTCCTGGAGGTGGTGTGAGGATCAGTGTCTCCATGTCACTCTCTTTCTTGTGGACCTTTCTCTCGGGACTGAAAGAAGCCAGAGCTACCTTTGCATATTTTCTCACAGTTGGTGATTGGTTCCTTGGCGATGGCCCGTCAGGCAGTTGGTCTCCAACAGCGATAGATACATTCAAGATGAAACATTCGTTTGGGTCGTACTCTTTTCCGGCTTCCTGCAACTCTTTGCAGTACTCTCCGAGGTTGTCCCTAAAGCTTTCAAGCTCCCTGAGGGACAGGTAGGTAGGGGACATAGGTAGACTATCAAGGCCATACTGCAGGAAGCTGCTGGATGACGAAGGGTTTGGAAACCCAAGGAAGAGGACTCCTCTGCCTCGGGAAAGGTAGCCAACTTTGGCGATACGGGAGAAGGCTTTGTGGACATCCACAGTTTCCCGGCAGTGTTTGATTATGTGGCGGCATGTGCTGCCAATTCTCCCATACAGGCAGCTTTCTTTGTGGATGTCCCAGTCCTCCCTGCGACAGTTACGAGAGCAGTAGTAGGTGTAGCAGCTGTGGCAGGATTTAAAGTATAGGCAAGCATTGAAAAGAGTCTCAGTCCTACGGCATTTGTTGTTGGAGCACATCATTGTATCGTCCTCATCAGGGCTCTGATCTGGGGAACACTCATCTGCGCTCCTCATGGCATCACTCGCGGTGTCCATATCTCGGGAAGGATCTGGCGTCATCCTTATTGAAGTTGGCTGCTTATCCAGTGGAGGTGGCTCATCAGTACCTGCCTTTGAGCTCTTCCTTGACAGAGAAACAGCTTCTTCTTCATCTATTAACTTCTTTAGCTGATCCAGGATGTCCTCGCTTGCCCTGCGGCTGGGCGGCTTGTAGTCAGTCACCAGATCTGCTAAAAGCTCATCCAGTTGTTCAAGGCTTTGCTGTAGTGAGGCGTTGTCATGTGTCTTCTCTTTGGTTGAGCTTTGGAAGTCCTGTTGAGATGCTTCATGACCCTCAGTGCCTCTGGAGTCAAGTACATCCCAGCTGGCAGATCGACCCTCAGCTTTATTTAGTTTCCCTGGCCTCATGTCATTATCAGTGATGGTTATCTCAGGTGTGACAAACCAGAGCTTACTCGTTGGGCTCTTTGATGCCTCTGTTGGACTTTTGTCGATGAGCGAGTTATCAGACATTGATAAGGCTGCGTAGCGTCGTGGAGAGCTGGAGAGGTTGACAACCACTGGTTGTGGTTTGTCACTTTTGGCTGCTGCAGGCTTCCTTGACTCGAGTAGATCATCATAGCTCTGACCTCTCTGCACAGGAAGGGGCTGCTCTCTCTCAACTCGTGAGTTCAGGATATTGTCCCAGGACCTTGAGTATGACTTGGAATCAGTGCCAATTCTTGGTGGTTCTACACATGGACTGGCATACCAGGGCGTTAAGACAGGGTCCTGGCGGGTCCTTGTTGGAGTAACTTGGGAGACATAAGAGGCAGGATTGGTGGAGTAACCAGATGCTTCTGAGCCATACCAGTCATCTGATTGTGGCTGAACGACTCTGGCATGTCTTCGACCTTCTGTGTAGTAAGCCCTTGCTGGAATATGATGCTCTGGTGGCATTGCATACATGTCGCTGGGATAGTAAAACCTTGGCGGAGTCGTCTGGACTTGGTAAGACCGTGGATCATCACCGTAAAATATCCTTGCTGGAGGTGTCTGTATGATGTACGGCCCTGGCTCAGGGGCTGCATAGGGTTTGGGATACCCTGACTGCACAGAGTAAGGATAGGTCTCCATCTCGGGATAATAGGGCCTTGAAGCTACAGCATGCACCATACGAGTCCTTGGATCTTGCACATATTGCACTTTTGGCGTATATGCTTGTCCTGGAGTGTAACGCTCATCATGAAGGTAAGAACTTGGCTGGGGGGCTGCAGTGGTCACATACCTCCCCGGGTCATCTGCATAAAAGAACTTTGTTGGCACATTAGGACTGGAATGAGCTCTGCGTTCCCTACCATAGTATTCAGTTGAAGAAGGCATTCGTTGCAAAGGGATCTCCATGGGCTGAAGGTAACTATTTGGCATGCTGCGTGAGTATTGGTACGCCTGCCTACTCTCCGTACCTAAAGAATCTGTGGGAGTTGGCGTCCTGGAGTAGGAGAAATGTCGTGGCACAGTCAGACTCCTACTCCCCCCACTGTGGTGTCTCTGCCATGGTATGTCCACGTGAGGTGTGGCCTGTTTATGTCTGGAGTGATGTAGCGCTGCGTCATCAGGTTTAATGTCCACCCTGCACCTAACATGAGGACTGGTGGCCGGTTTATCCAGTCCCCCATCCTCCGAATGATCAGCACCATAATGAGATGAGTATTTCCCGCTGTCGCCCACTTGAGGCTGCAACTTTATTGGGTGGACCTCATGCATGTGAGCCCTTGTAGCTGCGTAGGATGATTCCCGACGCGGTGATACTTCTGGTCTCCAACGAGAGTCTCTTGAAGCCCTTTGGGACTCACGCCCCTTTCTTCCTGAAGAGGATGCCCCTTCAAAAGACACAGGAGTGAGACTTGTCTGGACCCGAGTGGCACTTTTAGACCTGGTCCTTCTTTTCTGCTCAGGGGCAACCACCTCACTTGGCATTTCTGGAGGCATGGGCTGAGGAGTTAACCTATGGCTAAAAATGTCTGGAGCAGAGAAGCGATACCTCTGCTGGCGGCCCAAGGCATTCCAGGCGACCTCTGGGTTGGCAGCGTGCCTATCAGCTTTTCTGAACGGGGACTCCATCGAGTATTTGTTGGGTTTGGGGTACTCCAATGACCGGTAGTCAAAGGTGCGGCAGTGCCTCTTGTTCACTTTGCTCTTTCTGTCCTCCAGTGTGCTGTAATTTCTGGAATCACATTGTTTGGAGGGTTGCAGGGACTTATAGTGAGTGGAAATGGGAACCACTTTTATATCTTGATGCACAGTTGATACCAGTATGTCAGGCGGGTCTGTGCGTGTCATCTTAAAGGGACTCCTCTAGTTTTCTCCATTAAGCTGCTTTAATGTTGATGTTGCCTGGAGGGGGACACAGAGAACAACAGTCAGCGACAATTATCAAGGGCAAACAAAACAATTACATCATGCAGACATGCAAACAGAGCTGGATTTGATCAGGATGACTTACACGCAAGTCAGCCCCCAACAAAAACTTTTGCAGAAAAACTTTGGTTATGACGTGTACCACCCAAAAACTCTTGTGAATTTTCAAGCTTATAATGAAACATGAATAAGTTTCCCTGATTCACAGCAACAATATTTGAGCAACTCAGAATCTTAGAAGGACTACAATTCCTTTAAGCAATTGCAAGTCAAGTGATTTCCAGTTTGGAAGGTGGAGAATCAAGCTTAAGGTTCTGCAGTCACACTCATGTTCTAGGACAAACACCTTTTTTTTTTTACCATCTCCTTTTCTATGGGGTCCAAACAAGATACAAACCTACAAGAGCAATTCACCCAAACCAAACTGAAAAATAGCAAAAACAACAATCACCAAAATTAGACAGAGTAAAACAAAAACTCATACAAACCACTTATTTAAAGATTTTTAGGTGGCCAGTCAGAAAGTTGGATATCTAATGATGTTAAAATAATAGTTCGCTATCAGTGCTACATACAGGAAACCTTGAGATGGAGCAAGTGCCAATAGATTGATCAGTTACACAAAAACTTCTGATTGCTATATTTTATTTAAACCTTTCTGAAATAGCTGAGGTCCCATTAAAAATATCCAGTGGGCTGGGGTGCTGGTTTGGCGGAGTGGTTGGCAGCCGGGCGCCCCGTGTGCTTGCTTCTGCCGGTCCGGGTTCGGGTCCCGCCTGTGACCAGTTTGCGGGGTGTCTTCCCCCACTCTCTCGCCCTCTTTCGCAAGCCTATCCACTGTCTCTCTCCTATCAATAAAGGCACAAAAATGTCCAAAAAATACATTAAAAAAAAAAAAAATATATATATATATATATATCCAGTGGACCACAGTTGGCCCTCGAGCCTTAGTTTGGACACTGACCTAAAGGGTGAATCTGACTTGCAGCATTGATTATCTGACTTCTGAGGTCAACTGTAACTCACCAGTCGTCCTTCAGGGGCAGCTTGAGTTTGAAGTTCTCTGTTGGTTCCTTCCTGCATACAATTTGAATAGTCTACTACTAGGGTGTCCAAACTATGGCTCAAGAAGCCACACAACCTTTGGGACATTCTAAACTAGCCCCAAGCAAATTTCAAAAATTCCAGAGAGTTATGGCCACATTAAAGCAAGAAGGTTTTGCTTGTTTGATGAATACAAATGGATTATGACAGCATGTCTCGCAAATCATCTATTTCTATCTCCGTATGCTGCATATCAAGATTTATAAAGCATATTGTGGAAGTAACTTTCGAAGTTATCTTTAAGCATTAACACTGGTAAAAAGCTTGGCAGATTTGTGTAGTTTGCTCCTGTTTTTTGTTTTCGTCTGTTTGAATGTGAAGACAGGCAGTCTCAGAGGCCAATCTTTTGGCTATCCTTGTAATTTTCTTTATATGGCCCTTGACTGAAAAACTTTGGACACCCCCGGTCTACTGCTTGCTAAATAACAGCACAAGGACCTAAAGAGCTAACCCTGAAACACCTCACATTCTCAGCAGCAGTAAAGTAATTACGAACACTCAGTTCAACATTAGACTTCTGAAAAAACTAACACATCCTTTTTTATATGCCTGTCGGTTGAATTGGGGGATCCATGTATCCCATTACCATAAACGCTCCCCTTAAACTTTACTCGTCTTCATGGTTTATTCTCCTCCAAACACTCTGAATCCTCCTGAGGTTTCTAAACTTTGAAGGAAAGAATGAAACATCTATTCTGAGCTACAGCTCATATTCTCCTGTCCTCTCAAACAGGACATTCATTTGAAGGCTATATAAAGTTCCTCTGATGAGTACTGTCTTCAATAATTACAGCGGCATCAAAAATACGGACTATTATAAATACATGACCTCATCTCAATGACGACATCGAAAAGGCTCTAAACTGACTCTATTCTCTGCTAATGCTGTAAGAGGAGTTACATCTAGGGGCTCACGCCTAAACCTTCAGTACTGCAGACAATCAGATCAACTACCTCCAAGTCCCTTATTTTAGTTTTTGATCTAGCTTTTTAGATGTGTCATGAACTCAGCAATATACAAAAAAATATTCTTAATAAATGTCTGCTAATACAGGGGACGTTAGTCACACAATATCACCAGCCAGACTGAGCTGTATGAATTAAATGTCTAAAAATTAAACAGTCTTGGCAAATCATTGCTTGAACTAGGCTGAACGATATATAGTTATTTTCTCTATATCAAGATATGGACATTCAAGATATTAATATCGAAAAAAGCAATGATATAAACGATACAGATTTCTTATAAATAAAACTGCACTTTCCACATTCTTTTGTATTGTTTCTATTTTTCTAAAAAATGCAAGGTTTTCACCGAACCTGTAGTCATACCGTATCGATATTGAGATATCTGGCATGAATATCGAGACATGAAATTTTGTCCATATCGTTCAGCCCTAGCTGGAACGTTTCTGCATGTCAGGGACACTTCTGTACTTCTTCTGTACTCTCAAAACCACAGATTCAGGGAACTGGAATCACACTTTTAGAAAGACATTTTCCAGGGTTGCAGGGTTCAGGTATTGATAAATAAACATTGCACAGCAGCTGGATCCTCCTGATTCAATGACTGTAATCAGGCAAATCAATATTTTCAAGCTCCAATCTACAACGATTTTGTTCGACCCAAAGACACGGCCCAATCAACATCCTTTAGAGCAGGAAGAGGTGGAACAGCAGGAAGTGGCTGCTTGAGCGGAGAATAGCATAGATGCTAACAGTTACCGTAGCAATTTTATCAGATCTGGACCACATTTATTTATCAAATGTAGGACAAATAACACTACAAACTTTTCCATAGTACAGATATTTTCATTCAACTTCCAACCCATTAAGATGAGTTTGTTTTACAGAGTTGCTCATGTTCTGCAATGCAGTAAAACCCCAAGTGCACTTTGAATGTAAAGTGTGTTATAAATAAATCCATTATTATTATTATTATGACATTATCTGATTGGCCCATAATAAATGTGATCATCTACTGGATATGCTTCCAAAAAGTTCTGCTCATTCCCAAACACTTCCTATGGGCCCAGATGGATTAATGAAATGTCTTTAAACCGTTCAGCTCGTGTGACAGGTCACCTTTTCTGCATGTCAGGGACATGTTAGACCTGTACACTCTCAAAACCAGAACTTTAGGTAACTGAAAACCTGCTGTCTCCATCTGGTCCATAACGCAGCAGATCATCTATTAGCTAATTTTAATAGACAACATCACATCACTCCTGTCTTCACAACTCTTCAGTGGCCTCCTGTTCATTTCAGAATTGATTTTAAGATTCTACTGATCACCTACAGCACTTGTGTATCTGGCCCCAAGTTATATACCCTGACATGGTCCCTAACAAGCCAGCTTGCACTCTTACATCCTTGGGCGGAGGCCTCCTAGTCATTTCAAATTCCAGACTTAAAAGTAAAGCTTTTTTTCATCAGAGCTCCTCAACTTTGGAACACCCTGCCAGAGGAAATAAGATGTGCTGTATTACTTTTATATTCCTGCTTTTACATCTCTTGTTTTTCATAATTAATCAGTTTTTTCACGTATCCATTCTCTTAACTTTTGGCGCTCTTCTTCCTCAGTTCTAATCCCTCTATGTCCTGTTTTTACCCCTGCATCCCCATCCTTGTTTGCATTTCATAGACTCTCCTCTGTTTAACATGAATATTGACATTTACTGTCATTCCCTGAATTCATGCCCTCATTTTTGTGTTTAGAGCACTTAGTAAACATCTCGTTTAAAGATGCTATAAACATAAAGTTATTAGCATAAATCCAGCACTCTCAGCTAGTTCCTTAATGTAATTATGTCTAAATTTCAAAATTCAATTCAGATGTATGAGATGAAGAAGTCATCATCCCTTGATGCTGAGTCCATTGTTAGATTTACATCATTAAAAATGTTCTTAACGTGAGCAGAAAGCCAAGTAAAAAAACGCCTCTACAATCGTTACGGTTAAATGCTTTTTTATTTTTATTAACCTCTGCATGGAGATGTAAAAAGAGCACTGTGATGCCATAAGGAATATTGAGGCAATTTTCTGCCAAATTATAGCACCTTATGGAATCAGGATGTGGGGAGGATCCTGCAGACGGCAGCTTCTTTACTTCACACCAAGAACTGATTGACCCTAACTCAGTTTACATTTTTTTTCTAAATTTAACGATTCATACAAATTGCTTAAATAGACACACTAACATTTTTTTGTTTTCATGTCTTGCCTCACTCCTGAGTCTATGACAAGTAGATGGACAGCATTCTTGAGACTGTGCGTGCAGTAACAGGGAAGAGACATGCAGAGCTTGCCCACTGCTAATAAGCTTAGCTCAAACACTGGGAGTCAATGGGTACTGTTAGCCTGCCTCTGCCTTCAGTCATCAGATGAACTATTCAACAACTCTTAACAGTCTTTTATGCTTGTTGTGACTTGTTTTTTTACTGCCTTATGTTACATTATCATTTTTGGACTAAGCTTAGGATTTTATGCTATTTTTGAAAGAGATACATAAGAAACTAAACCACAGGGAGTGTGCACAAACCACTGCAGATGTGCTTGTAAGCTGGTCAAAAAAACAAAACAAAGCCTCTCTTTATTGAAAGAAGAAGATTAGAACTAAGGATTATAGCTGACTTTGAAATAGAGGAGGAGGAGGATTTCTTCAGGTTTAGTTTCGTATGTATCTCTTTCAAAAATTACACAATGTTCTAATCTTAGTCTCTCTGAACTCCATTTAGAGTTGCTGAAGAGTTGATCTGAACACTGTAGGCAAGCGGGCTAATACTTCCCATTGACTCTCAGTGTTACAGTTAAGCCAGTTAGCGGTAAGCGAGCTCTGCATGTCTCTTCCTTGTTACGCAGTCGAAAGAATGGTGTCTATCTGCTTGTCAGGGACTCAGGAGTGAGACAAGACATAAAAAAAAAAACGTTTGTGTATCTCTTATTTGGCCATCTTTTTTTCACATTGAAATAGATTTTTATTGAGTAGTGGTTCAGCAGAATCCAGTGACGAGCCATAAATTGGTGTGTGTCGCTGGTGAACTGCAACTCGCTGAATGATAAATTATGCCGTTTGTTGCCTCTGATCTCACCGACTGTGCTCCCAATCTGCATGAATTTAACATTTCATTTCAGAGGCAGCAGATGAAAAGTGACAGGCAGCAGCACGTCTGAAAGCTGCAGCTGAGATTTGTCACCCAGAGCCTGAGGAGAGAGGAAACAGGGTGACTCTGGAGGTGGAGAAATCATCCAGTAATGTCATTTCAAGGTGTTTACTGAAGCCGGAGTAATTCGACCTAACATTGATTCAGGCGTGTAAATGCTAAAGACAAATCGAGCAGAATAACAGAAAACCAAACCCTGCCAGACCGATAATTAAAATATCAGAGCTGCAGAATCACCTGCGGACAGGGAGGTGACCCAGATCCAACAACTGGTCGAGCAGACGCTGAGGCGGCAGCGGCAGATGGACCGTGATTATGGTGCAGACATGGCGGCTGTCTCCAGAACATCCTGTGGCTACGGCAGCCAAAAGACGTTTGTGGATATTGTTTTAAACTCGAGCAACAGTCAGAGTTCAGATCCAGTTCAGTGAAGGCCACCATCACATCAGATAACTTCAACATGTAGATGTCCCTGAGAGACAAGTCCATCAGTGAGCAGGGTTTTGTTCTGATATGATGGACGCCTGTAGCCTCAAGGGGAACTTTAATTAACAACTATTAAACATGAAACCTAACCAGGCTCTGAGGTTAAGATGAGGTTTCAGATTTTGGTCTTGGTTTTACGTTTTCAACTTCGGACCTGGTTTTTGGGGCTAAAACCGGGTTTTAGACTTTAAACCTAATGTTAGACTTCAGACCAGATCTTTGACTTCAGAACATTTAAAAGGGTTTAGTTCAGGACTTAGGACCAAAACATTTGTTGGTTCCACATCATTTTTCTTTTTATTATTATTAAGAGCTGGTTTTAGAATATTCTGTTTAAATTTAAAGTTTTAGGTGTTCGAATTAAGACAAGGTTTTGGAGTTCATCCCAGGGGTAAGGCTTTAGATCAGGTACTTAACTTCAGTACAAGTACTTGTTTCAAATCTACAGTATATCAGTTTTTTTGCTTAAGACCTGCTTTTAGGCATTAAACCAGGTTTAACCATTTAAGTCCAAATTTAACAATTTGGGGGTCAGTTTAAAGTTTTAGACCAGATCTTAAGCTTTTTAGATCAGGTTTTAGACTTAAGCCCTCGTGTTTGACTGTGGAACAGCTTTTGTGAAAAAGATCAGGTTTACAGTTCTGGATTTGTTCTTGAGTTTTTGACCAAGTTTGAGGCTTTATATCAGGATTTAGCTTCAGTAAAGGTTAAAGGCTGTTGTCCTGTTTTATCTACATCAGGTTTTTGACTTTAGACCAGGTTTTAGAAAAGAGTCCATGCTTTTGGTAATTAACATATATGTAGGTTACATACCTGGTCTTGGGTTTTAAACAGACTTAAAGGATTTAGAAATATCAATAATAAACTAGTGCAACAGTTTAAGATGTTGGAAAAGGTATAGGTTTTTCTCCAGGTTTTATGCTTTAGGACTGTTTTCAGGTTTTTAAACAGGTTAAGGTTTTGGACAGAGTTTAAGATTATAGACTAGGTACCATACCGGACTTAAACTTGAACTGGACATAAGGTCTTTGGCAACAGACCTGGTTTGAGATATTTAATCAGATTTAACTTTTTTAGACCAAATTTAATGTTTGAGGACATTTACTAACTTTAAGACCAGGTCTTAGGCATTAAAATAGTTTCAGACCCTGGTTTTAGACCTGGTTCAAGGTTTAAAGGTTTTTAAATTAGACCGGGTGATAGACTCTAGTCAGGTTTTAGGATTTTAGATCTTGCGTTAGACTTTAAATAAAGATAAAGGATTAAAGGAAATAAAGTTTTAAAACAGGTCTTTAAGCTTTAGACCAGGTTTTAGGCCTTAGAGTTGGTTTAAAGCTTGACACCAAGTGTTAGGCTTCAGACCAGGTTTAATATTTAGTTCAGATTTGAAGCTTTAGACCAGGTTTTAGGTTCCAGAGCAGGTTTTAGGCTTAAGAACAGATGTTAGGCTTCAGACCAGTTTTTAAGATTTAGATCAGGTTTTATGCTTCAGAGCAAGTTTTAGACTTTGTAGCAGATTTAAAGCTTTGGATCAGGTTTAGGTTCCAGACCAGGTTTTAGGCTTTAGAGCAGGTCCTAGATTTTACATCAGATTTTGGACTTTTGTCCAGTTTTTAGTTTGTCTAAGGTGCAGTTGATTTGCATTACTCCTGAAGACAGGATTATGTTAACATTGTACTCTATCACTCCCAAAATTGTAGTCAAACTTTTTGGTGCAAACAGAAGCTCATGTTCTTTCATCATTCAAACAACAAGAGCACAGGGTGTAAAAAATAAACTGAGTCCAGTGGAAAATAGGAAAGACACCTGTGTTGCATGCAAAAGTGATCTGTACTAATTGCACCATAAGGTCTCACAGCAGAAAAGGTTTGAGGTTTAATGAAGATCATTTAGGAATAACATGCAGGGTTTGGGGCCTTTAATAAACTACAGAAACTGTGGAGTAAAGTCAAAAAGGCAGCACTCATGTTCTACATCATAGAGAGCAGCCTAAGAAATTTTCAAAGAAGTTAATGTAAAGATTATTATCAAATTAAACGATTGTATGGCTTGCCATTTACTTTTTTTTATATCTTAGTGTCTATATTTTGCCATCTATAGCTCTGAATGCTCTGAGTTATCAACTGCACGAAGCACTTACTTTTACTCTATTTTTAAACCTGCTCTATAAGTAATCTCTGTTTGCCTTTCTGCAATGTCAGTGTCATCCAAAAATAACCTTTCACTGCACAGTTTCATGCTGAGGCTCCTTTGTTAGGGTGGGAATTTCTGCTCTCTTCAAGCCTCCGGCCTAAGGTCACTGAATGTACTTTTTGTTTCAGATCAGCAGACCAGAGGACATATCGCTGGAGCTGGTATCCCTCTACAGGCTCTTCTGTACCTCCCCATGGTCTTTGTTGGGCCAGTTGTCATTTGGCAGCAGAATATCAGAGCAGTAAATCTGCTTTTGAGTGTCTGGTTTGTTCAAATGTGAAGGAATGCTGATCATGTTTTTGGAGATCTTTTTGGTGAAACAGGCAGTGCTTGGGTGACATGATCATTTATTTCTGCTCTAATATGACTATCATGGCACTCAAATATAGAGGTCTTTCTCAGGCCTCGTAATATGATCTCATTTCTTTGAAAAAGACAACCACAATCATGTTTGCTCCGCTGTTTTTGCTCCAGATGTAGAGAAGTTTTTGACTGAATCCCCCAGAAAAGGAAATACAGGAGAAGAAAAATCAGTATTAAAAAAAAAAAAACAGAACGTGCAGACTGTTGCAAGACCTTGATAAAGTCTGCACCTTATATTTTTTTTCTTTGACATTTTTCTCCCCTTTATATCTCCTCTAGGCCTACATTGCATCTCCATGCATCATTTATTTTAAAAGTCAATTAGAATTTTTGCACTGATGTAAAATCGGTGAGTAATCACTATTAGTCGTGAAATCAATATCAAGCAAAATCTAGTCAGTTTACATGTGTGTCATGTTGGATGTTGAGAAAATCCCTGGAGCTGGGGAACTAATCCAGCTTTAATTCAAGTTAGTGTGACTGCCTTCTACAATAATAAAGACAGCATGTTTGAGATTTAAGGAAGCTGAACCTCATGACCTGCTGAACAATGTTTTCTTTTTCCATTGTTATTATATCAACATTTTGAGGTATTTGCATATTTACAAGTATAAATCTTTTTAATCTAATGATCAAATTGACAAAAGTATTGACATTTTTAATTAAAGTATGTGGTGCATGTTTAAGATAATAATCATGATATTTATCAAAATAATCATAATTATGTTGTTATGGAAATCCCTCAAAGTATTTTTGTAGAGTCAAACTTCTGTTAAAGTTCAAAAGTATGGGCTTAAGGGGTGCTGGTTTGGCGGAGTAGTTAGCAACCAGGCACCCCATGTACTTGCTTCTGCCGGTCCAGGTTCGAATCCCGCCTGTGACCAGTTTGCAGTGTCTTCCCCTACTCTCTCTCCCCCTTTCACAAGCCTATCCACTGTGCCTCTCCTATCAATAAAGGCACAAAAATGCCCAAAAATAGATTAAAAAAAAAAAAAAAAGTATGGGCTTAAAGTCTGAAAATAATCTTTCACTTGGAAATAAAGTTCATAGGATGACCTACCTCTTTACTTTATTTTATTTTATTTCATCTATTTAAAAAGAGGACAGTGCACATTAATGATCATTGACATGTAAATGTGCCAGATTTTAGCCATAGGCTAATTTCCATATGTAGTCCCCTGCAGGTTGATGTAAGGCATTTGTGCAAGTGTGTACAAATTTATTCTCTGACCTTCAGCGCTGCTGTCAGCGCCACAGAAGATGAAAACCCAGTCTTACGACTGACATATAAACCAAAGACTTTATGGGAATATTTAAGTGTTTTAAATCTGCCTGCAAAAGGATTACATCTGCTCTAAAGTTGGGCACTTTAACATGGGGTGTTATGGGGAATGACTCACAGCAGGAGGCAGCCCCTAACGGACACTCGAGGAACTGCACATTTTTTGGGTTACATTGTAATATTCTTTTTTCCACACTGTAAGTTATGCTTCCATCCCAGCTCTTTTGGGCATGCTAAATGGTGCTGCTTTAACCTTAGAGACCTTCATAATGTCCTCGTCAGCCTTCTTCTGCCAAAGGAGGCACAAATCTTTGCAAACATGAAGAAACTAGAAGCTTCTCTGCGTCTCGATCTCATGCCATCATTTCATCTGTCTGTTTCTCCAGGATGTCGGAGCACATGGACACTTTGACAAGACAACAAACACTCTGAATCTCTCAGCTGCCACGTCAGACCACTCTGATACACCAACATCTTTCCCTCCACCAACGCATGAACGTCCAGACTTCACCCTCACCCTCCACACAAGCATGATGGCAGATGCATGGAGGCTGTCTTGGCAAACTCACCGAGCTGGAAACTGACGTCTTTGGCTCATTGTGCTCCGTTAGCAGAGTCTATTCAACTATTGAAGACCAACGCTTGGCAACACTCCACCAAAGGGTATTTTCATTTATGAGCTTTCTCGATAACATTCAGGAGTTTGTCTGTGGGTTATTTTCAGGCCAAGTAAGAAGTTCATCTCCTTTGAAGCCTCTGCAGACTGAAGCTGCTCCTGACCCAAATTTAAGAGCTGCAGCATTGATTTTAGAGTCAGGCTGGATTTAAGAGTGATGGCACATCAGTTACTGGGCGGAGAGAAAGGGAATGAGGCTGGATCACTGATTGATTGGCAAATGGTTTTTGGCATGTATGAAATATTTTTAAACTGAAATCTCTTTACATCCAAATCCCAAAGAAAATATTTATCATTTCTGACTCCAGAGACAGACTGACTAGACTCTGCAGCCGTCCTTACATCAGTGGGCTGATTTTAGGGACACCAAGTGGACTGCAGTTCTGTGCAAACATCAGCACAACGCAATGACAATGTGTCTTCACTGGTGACCTGCTATCAGAATCCACATTCTGATAGGGAAGGAGCTGCATCTGATCCTCTACAGAGATGCAACTTTTCATTTTTAATTTAACTTGTATTAAATCCTTGATTAATGGACATCAAAGATACAACAAAATTGGTAAAACACACCAGTACATGGACCTTTAAGCAAACACCTTCCTCAGATTAAAAGACGAGACATAAATGTGATGAGTTGTATGAAAACTGATCAGTTCTACAACATGCCTTTTTAAGTGAATGATAACAGCCTATTCCCGCATAAGAGCAGGTCACTTCATCAACTTCTGTTGTTGATTAACAAACATAAAAAGCTAAAAAGCTGTTTGGAAGCCAAAAGACTCGAGTTCATGTTACTGAGCTGTAACCTCGACACACCAGATATACAGTTCATTGTATTTTACTTGTCCATCCGGACAATAGCCCATAGAAAGTGTTTGTGGAAGGTAGAACCTATCAGAGCATATCCATTAGATGGTTGGATGATGATTCCATCAATCAACATTTATTACAGAGCTACTACATGATAGAACGTGAGCCACTTTGTAAAACAAACTCTAGTCAAAACATGTCAGAGGTGGAAAAAATGATCCTTAATACAGAAAAGTTTGTAGTGCTGCTATATCTTTTTCATTTAATAAAGAAATAGTCCAAATCTGATAAACATGCTACTGAAGCTGTTAGCATCTATCCTAATCCCTGTATGCAAAGTTACTTCCTGTTGCTGTCCCACTGCTAGCTAGTTTCTCTTGCTGCTGTTAAAGACTGATTGGACCGTGCCATTTCGTGACACTCCCAATCTTTGCAGAGTAGACCTTGACAAGAAGGATCTGCCTGATCACAGACACTGAATCAGGCAGGCCCAGCTGCTGTGCAAGAGTAACTAACCTTAACCAAGCAGTTTAAAAAGAGACTGATTTCCTATCACAGCAAGTGTGGGCATGACTTTGCTGTGTTGCTTGAATCGGCTTATCCCACACCTGTAATCAGGCAGATCAGTCTTGCAAAGCTTGGCAAGACTGATCTGCACACTGAACACTGAAGACTTCTCCACCAAAGGTGCATGTTTACGTGACTTATTTCTTGGCAGCAATGGCAGCCTACAGCAGCTAACAACAGCCTACAACAGCCTTCTGCTCCAGGGCAGTTATCTGATGTTGTGCAGCAGACCAATCACAGGGCTTAAAGTCCAAAAGTATCAGTAACATTTTGGGGATGTGCATGACTCAGCCTTCTGAGTCACTCCAAGGCTAAGAGGACCTTCAGTGAAGTTATAGCTATAAATCAGCTAGAATTAACACTTTTAGTACAATATCTGGATCCACTGATCTCTGTATCTCAGGACATCTGGACCAGAGAAGCTTAACATCAACACAGGAAACAACTGCCACCTTAACATTTTTAGCAAGAATCTGACATGGATGAAAAACCTCAGTGTTGCAGAATAAACTCTACTAACTATCTCTTTTAGATCATCTTTATGCAAATAACAGAAACTTTAGCTCACCACGAGCTAAGAGCATTCAGATAATGATGCATTTCTGTATTCTCTCTCCTGCTCTTCTTAATTTGACTCCGCCGAGCTTCAGTAAATATCTCTGTGTCAAAACATGCAGGTCCCCTGAAACTTCTTCAGTCGGGGCTCCAGATTTTCATCCTGATCTGGGCTTTGGATAAATGCTGTCACCATCTGGACGAAGGAGGGAATGTTCTCCGCCATCACTACTCCCTAATTTAGTAGAGACACGACTCAATCTGAGAGTGCAGGAACTTCAAGCTGCAAGGCTTCAGTATTATGGACAATTCTGAAGCAATACCTTTGCCTTTGCCAAGGTATTTTTGCAATTTTTAAAATTAATAGAATCAAATTGAAAATTCCAGATACAAGTTAAACTAAAAACTCTTGGAGAGCGCAAACCCCCACCAAGGTCACTCACATATTGCTGTTACATCCATAGCAATAGTTCCATGATAATATGATTCCTTGACCATTGATATCATCATTACTTAGACAGTTATTGAGCAAAAATGATAATTCGAAAACGGCAGTTATCTGGATCACCACCAAAATTGAATCATTTTAAGTTGGGCCATTCCCATATCTCCTGGAAATCCTTCAGCAAAATCCTCCCAGTATTTTTTGTGTTATATTGCTAAAAAAACAAACAGACAAACAAACAAACAAAGCTATGCTTGCAAAAATATAACCTCCTTGACAGAAGTAGTTAATCATTGAACTTTCTTCTAAGCATTAGGTGTTAAAGCCCTTAAAAAAGAATTAAACACTTACCAGCCTCTTCCAAAAGTGTACTAGTTTATTTTACCTTTTACTGTAACTAATACACAAATCAATCAATCACATGGCAGCAACTCAGAGCATGAGGTCATGTAGATATGGCAAACAGCATGCTGGAGTTTAAACCAAGCATCAGAATAGAGAAGAAAAGCGATTCAAGAGAATTTAAAAGCAGCATTGTTATTGGTGCTTCAGAGTGTACCGACCTGCTTGTGTTTTCACACGTAACTATCCCTAAAAATGGTCTGAAGAAGAGGAAATATCCAGGGAGCATCAGTTATCTGGTCTTAAAGGTTTTGTTGATGTCAGAGGTCAGAGAAGAATGATTAGAGTGGTTGGAGATGATAGAAAGGAAACAGTGACCAAAGGGTGCAGAAGAACATTTTTGAATGCACAACATATCCAATCTTCAAGTAGATGGGCTACAGCAGCAGAAGACCACACCAGGTGCCACTCCTGTCAGCAAAGAACAGGGAACTGAGGGTCTAACTCAGCAAACTGGACATTCGAAAATAGTAAAAATGTCTCCTGGTCTGATGAGTCTGGATTTCTGCCTTATATTCAGTCAGAATTGGTGTGAACACCATGAAAGCATAGATCCATCCTGCCCTGTATCAACACCTGAGGCTGCTGCTGGTGGTGTGATGGTGTTCGGGACATTTTCTTTGCACACTTTGGGTCCTGTACACCCCACCGCTACCCTCTGGTAGATACTTCAAGTAGGATAACACTCCATGTCTCAAAGCTCAGATCATCTCAAACATGACAATGAGTCCTGTGGCCTCCACAGTCACCAGATCTCAATTGAATAGAGCACTTTTGGTATGCTGTAGAACAGGAGACTCTCATAATGGGTGTTCAGCAGCTGTGTGATGCTGTCATGGAGACATGGACCAACATCTCTGAGGGATGTTTCAGCTCCTTGTTGAATCTGTGACATCAAGAGTGAAGGAGCTCTGAGGGTGAAGGATGAGACTGGAGAGGCGTTGTGAGTGTATAATATCCTCCATCTCTGTTGACGTCTTAAATGATGTCTTCCATCATGTTTTTAGATGGCCGTCCCCTAGGCCTGCAGCCTCTTGTCTTTATCTCCCTCTGCTGTAACGAGCTCATATAACCGAGTCTGCCTCTGAACAGACTGTCACACTCTGATAAGGTCCACGTCTTATC
Source organism: Scarus forsteni (assembly GCA_036419115.1). NCBI lineage: Eukaryota > Metazoa > Chordata > Actinopteri > Labriformes > Labridae > Scarus > Scarus forsteni. The sequence continues at coordinate 173,879 of JAZDUH010000227.1, read as the reverse complement.
AGTCTGCAAGAAAACAGACTCGCTAAGAAAAGCCAGGACCCAGAAAAATGATTACTCATTAAAATCATCACATTTAGGCATGAGGATGTTTTGCTGACAGAGTACATTTACTTTAGCATCCTTTGCATATTATCAGAAGTACTTTTATCAGTTTGAATAAGAGGAATGTTTGTGCTCATCAATGTGAAGTGTTTTCAGTCTCTTTTTGAATTTCATCATTTCTTTAAATGAAGATGGAGCCTTGAGCTTGACCAAACTTCAGAGCTGTTGCTCGGTGCTGTGCTCGTGCTGATTGATGCTGTGGATGTATGAATTTAATTTTATGGACGTGATATTACTGAGCTCTTTTATTCAATACAAATGCAGCACCACAGACTTGATGATTAACCTGATAGAGTTAAGTCTCAAAGTAAATCCTTGCAAACTTATTGACCATAAATCAAAGTCGTAATGACAAGAACGTTGATTTAAATGTGTGGGTAGGTGAAAATGAACCCAGTGTGGGTGTGTAGCAGGGGAGGGATGAGGGAAGAGAAAGAGCGAGCAGTGAGCCTGAAAACTCATTTTACTGACTTGATGAAGCTAAATTGTGTATCAGAGGAGGATATCTTTAAAATAAAATTTGTTTTGAACTTCTGAAGTGTTTTTTATCTGTTTCTCAGTCCAGTTTTCATATCTGTTAAGTTAAATATTTGACAGACTGAATTTTTATCCAGCAGATACAAATGAGATGAGGACAGAGTTATGATCTGAGTGCCCAAGGGTTTCTTGCTATCATAATTATCTGGAATTTCCCCCTGTGGGACTAATAAAGTTATATCTTATCTTACCTTATCTTATTTTCTTATTTTTAGTGTCTTAGTCTCTGCCTGGATGGGCACATCTTTGGATATATGAATGTGTATATACAAATATATATATATATTTATATTTATTTGTTTATATGCATATATGTGTATCTATAAAATCAAGAGTGTGGCTTCAGCCTGCTCCAATGCAAATTGCCTTGAGAGAACACTTGCTATAAACTGGCACGACAATAAATAAAGGTTGATTGATTGCTTGAAGTTTTTATCAAAATCTTTACAGTTCAGCTGCTTCAATTTCCTAAAGTGACATACAGGAGCAAACAGCCAGCAACAGCTTGATGCAATTCAACAAGAGGAAAACACCTGCAAGAGCAGAAAAGATTCAAGAACAAAAACAGAACCAAAGGTTAGGGAAAAAAACACAGAAATGTGCTGCAAGGACAAAATAAAAAATGCATTAATGGCAAACTTTGAAATAAATGAAAAGGCCAAAACAATCCAAACTCAAAAAACGCCAAAAAAACCTGCAGCTCCTAAGGTCTTTTATAGCAGCTCCAGCTTCATCTGACTGCACTGACCTTACATTGTGATAACAATAAACTCACAAGTAATGCTGATCTGGACATGAAACTGGAGAGTTGTTTCTGTGAAGGAAATTTCTAGAATAAAATTGCATTTTTAATTTATGAAGTGTTTCTATCTTTTTAACAGTTGGACTTAAACAGAACCATCTCAGACTAGTTTCAATATATTTTAGGTTTCTAAAAAATGAATGAATTAATAGCAAAGTTAAAAATGAATTAAAAGGCAAAAACAATCCAAGCCAAGAAAACACCAGAAAAAAACAGCAAACCACTAAATCTGAAGGTCTCTCATTGCAGCTTCAGCTACATCTGACTGCACCAATCTCACATTGTGATAACAATAAACTATCAATTAATTGTCCAGCCTAAGTCTGCAGTGATTTGAACGGAAACTGGAGAGCTGTTGGTTCACGTTTTGAGCACACTATGTCCATTGGTCTATAAGACTGAGATGTGCCAGCTTAATGCTGCGTTCAAGGCAACCCGTAACTCATGTTTTTCCCACCTGTAACTCGTGATAGTGCACTGGAATGGCAGTCGAACTCGTAACTTCTGACCCTTTAACTCGTACCAGATCGATGTACTCCGAGTTACGACTTGTGACGTCACATCACTACCTAACCAATAAGGCAGCCTCTTAATAATGACAAACATTGTAAAGTATAAGCTTCTGTTACATTATGCGCCGTTTCCCCACTTCTGTTTCACTCAAATGAGTTAGCTGATAAAGCATAAATCTCATAATGCCTGCCACGTTGATTTATTCACATACCAGAATTCCTTGTGCTCAAACCGAAGTCGTAATTTGCCTGGAAGGCTTTTAAGTCGGAACTCAGAGATTTTAACTGGGAAATATCCGAGTTACGGGTCGACTGGAATGCAGCATAAGTCCTGGGGTCTAACGGTGTCCTTGACCAAAGATTAAACATCCAAAACCTGCTCCTGTGAGCCACTTCATGCACACAGAATCCTTAAGTGCATGTGTTTGCATTCATTTACATAGTATATGAATGCAGCATGTTCAGAAATAGAGATATAAATTTTCCTCCAAAGCAGGGCCGTCCCATATTTTTCACTGAGGGCCACATCCACGAAAATTATGGATGACAAGGCCACATTGGTTTATCTACTTCTAATGTATTTAGGTTGATCTATCCAATCAAATTATGGTTATGATGTGATTGGTGAAATCCACATTCTTAAATAAATAATTAGCTTGCGACAAACGTTCCATTAATGGCTTGACTCAGCAAATAACTGATCAAGAAGGATATTAGGAGGGCCAATCATATTCCAGGGTCTGCCCTGGCTTCACTGGATCCCCCTTTGGTATGGATCATAAAGACATTTTGCTGCTAAAAAGAAGAGAGATATTGGTTATCTAGACATCAGACACAAAACATGAGCAAACTACTTGACTTGAGGACTGTTGGTGCTTTAAGATGATCACATACAGTCTCTCTTATCAAACACGGAGAAAAGCAATCTGGTGCTGCTGTTCCCTACCATAATCCACCTGTCCTCATTCATCAGTTATACACAAGCACCGTGTTCTCGTGGGCCAAATTAAAGTGGTCTGATGGCTGCAGCTGGCCTCAGAGCCATAGTTTGGACACCCCTGCCTTTCAGGATTAATAAGGTTCTTGAGTTTAAATTCATAATAAAATTCAGCTGCCAAAGAGGCTGGAAGCAGTCACAGGCTAAATCAAAAACTGACAAGCATTTGGCCGATTGGGTGTTTTCACAAGTTGGTTCATTTTCCAGCCACCACAGACAACCTCAATGGAAAACTGATGACATTAGTGGCTCCTGATCGATTAAAATCTTTTATTGGGTGTGTCTGGATTTCATTTTTAAGGTCGCACCACCCTCACATTTCTCTCTATTGATTCCTTCATAACCTTTCTGTAACATTTCCTCTGAGTGTGGAGGGGAAGTGCTATAATTACTGCAATACAGAGTTTAAAGATGAAGGTTTCTGAGGGTAAAAAGGATGATTTATGTGAAGGTTTCCTGTGATTGGCTGAAGTCTGTCCTCCCCAATCGTCTGCATGCAGAGTGTTACTCTGCTTTCACACTCAGTCTGTCAGCTCGACTACAAACAGCCTGTGGGAGCTTCAGAGGGTTTGCACATGGCTGACAGCTCCATAATCCCTCAGCTTATAGTAATTTATGTATTTTCTCTATAAGGTCAAAGAGGCTTATTTATCCTCATGTCTAAAACACCTGGAATATTCAAACACAGACACGCTGAAGCTCCAAGCAGGCCCTTCATCAGGACATTGATGGGTGACTGAGAGATGATGGAGTAACGGAGGCTGCTCCTTCGAGGGTGTGCACAAGTGTTACTTCTGGTCAGTGAGCAGTAAGCTCTGTTTTTTACGTTGCATTGTGGGTATTTTCTATTGAGTAGCCTCTGCAACACTGCACCATTGGCAATAACCACCATAGAAAATGTCTGACTCCACGGCAAAACTAATTCATCGCCGGCAGACGTCCCCTCCCCCCAACATCAGCGCCTGACACCACAGACTGCTGCACCATATGGAACGCCTCCATATCATATTTTACTGTCCCACTTTGCATTCAGACTTCGTGTTCGGCCTCACTGCGAGATCCGCTCTGACCTGCAGCAGAGGGTCATCATGTAGAATCGATCATGAAGGAGCAGAGGTTCGATCACAGCTGGACATCAGCCGATTTTAAAGGATGGAGCAGGAAAGTGGCTTCAGGGGCGGAAAGTGAAGCTGTTCTTTTTATTCCTGCAGCAGACAGTGAAAATTCAGCCTCTTTGACGCCTAAAGACAGACCTACAATCAACACATGCAAATTATATGGATGATTATTTAAATTAGGGGTTCACAAACAACCCGAGGGGTCGCATGATGCTTCAAAAATGAGGCAAAAACAATTTCAAGTGATAGAAGGTATTTTAATATACCAACTACGATGGCACTTTTTAGCACTCAGCCACTTCATCTTTTAAATCATTTAATGTAATTATTTGTCCTGTGTCTTGTTTTTATCACGTTTTTTTTTTTTTTTTAAATGTATGTTTTTGGGCATTTTGTGCCTTTATTGATAGGAGAGACACAGTGGATAGGATTGTGAAAGGGGGAGAGAGTAGGGGAAAACACTCTGCAAACTGGTCACAGGCAGGATTCGAACCTGGACCGGCAGAAGCAAATACATGGGGTGCCTGGTTGCTAACCACTCCGCCAAACCAGCACCCCATCACGGGTTGTTTTAAGTTAAATTATCAAAAAAAAAATACAGACTGATTTTTGCACTAATTTTGTTATTTCTGGTGGAAGATTTGTGAACATGACGGTAATGCATAAAAATTATTTCAATGACAGTTTGCTCCTGATGGTATTAACTGAGGGGTCTACAGTGTGCATAGTGGGAGACCACAGCCGCTGTTGTTCCTATTTCATGGGTCAGGGCTGGAAAGTTTGGGAGTCCCTGCTTCAAACATTCTGGAACAAGAATAAGCACAACATTTATGTGCAAAGTAGGGATGCAACAATACAGTTTTGACAAATAATCAATTAAGTCCTTTTCTTTCTTTTCATTCTGAGGTGTTAAAAGCATTTTTTTTTCAGAACAACTGGGAGTTATTGATATATAAAAAAAGTTTTCCATTCCTAAGCATTTTTTAATTACATGTCTCAATAAAGCTTTGATGCAGGTTATGATATTAAAATAATTTTTAAAAATCAAGTGTTTTCAACCCATTTGGAAACCTCTATAATATATATTTTATGATGATGGGGATACAAACAAACAAATTTGACCCGAAAATTATGCTTTAATCACACATTGAAGCATAATTTATTTTCAAGATATTTTAAACACATAACAATGATATTTCCCTTTATCGTCTTATTGTCGTTGTCTATACTCTCATCAAATACATAACAAAAAACAGCAACATCCTCTTATGAAGACCCTTTTAAGGTTTCCTAAGATTTTTTCCAAAAATCATCCAGCTGACGGCATCAAGGTTTGAAAATGGATGACTTTTTTAAAGAATGAAATTCAAAGTCTAGTTCTGCTTTTCATGGCTGTTTTGGGCAGATGAGGAGGATTTTTCCTGCTGCAGATGCTGATAAGTAATGTGTCTGTTGTGGAGTTACCAGGTGAAAAGGTGAGACATGTTCTGCTAAACTGATAGAACAATGCTGATGCACTTGGAGTTTTAGTTGCCCCATGCAAAACCTGATGTGCATCAATGGATTAAAAACAAAGTTATGTGAAAACGGCCCACAAGACTCCATCGCCGCATTGATGAACTTGTATATTTCTGATTTCAGGTTTAGGAAAGGCTGAACTCACGTGTGTGGGTCCCTCATATTTCAAGTGTGGGTACATATTGCTGCCTCTCCTCTCAGAGCAGTAAAGTGATGTCTTAGCTCAACCTTGGCATTCTGGTTCTTGCATCAGGAGTTTCCTCATCCCTGTGCTCTGACCACAGAAGGACAAATACACAAAAAAACAACAGCAATGAATGGAATCTGTTGTGATCGAAACCAAAACTGCTGTTGCATACCTTGTGCAAAAGAATACAGGACTGCAATTAAGATAAATGAGCAAAGACTTAAAGAGCCATGGACAACATATTTTTGCACTTTCTGATGCCTGAGCATGACATTTGCAGCTAAGACTAAGATATCTATGCTCTGTTGCACATAACCACACCAAGTGCACGATATTTTCTTACACTTAGTGTCTCCTTGGTGAGAACACTTATCCTTTTTCTGTGGTTTTCTAGCTTTTCATGTACTCTCTCAGTAGTTAAAGGCCATAATTGAGCTCTAATGTGTGGTTTCAGTTTTGACATTCAAGTGGAAAATGAGTGAAATTTTATAGCTTTTTAAAAACTGATTTAAAAATCACAAAAAATGCTGAATATTACTGATAACTTTTTTTCAATCTCTCCAGGACTCACCACAATATCCCCTTAATGTCTTGTCAGCAGATAAATATTTGCCTGGTTAGAACATGATTCAGTATTGATGCCACTTTTAGGCTTTATTAACGTTTTCAGTTCAGTGTAGGAAGAACACGATCTGGTTGTGTTTGTGAGGACGGGTCTTTATAAACAGTCTGGTTGTACATCAGTGGAGAACAAAATCAACCCGACTGCAGTAAATGACAAAACAAATTCCCTCAGTACATTTGTGACCTCAATAATAAATCACTGTGGTGGTGACAAATCTAAAAACAGCTGTGCATCTAAAAAACACACATCTGGTTCATTTAATATGTCTATTTGAAGCATGAAGGACGAACAGAAAGGTGCAAAACTTTCTTAGATTGAAGCAGATCTAAGACTGTCATGAAGATGTAGGCATCAAAATGAGGGCTGCTTCATGTGGAACAAGGGCTCAGCTTTTTTCATTAAATTAGTCTGACTGTCTATAACTATGTCACAAACTGAAACTGAACCGTGGCTTCAGTTCCAGGCTGCAGAAGATTATATTTACCAAGTTAAGAGTTGTAAATTGCTAAAAGAAAGTATAGAAGTGAGCATGATCAAAGCAGAGCAGGACGATAAATAACATCTTGACAACTGCAAAGAGGCTCTGCAGTTTAAACCCACAGAGCAGACAGAGCTACAAACAACTGTGTTTCTGCATCATACGCTGATTTGGGCTGATTTTGCAGGTTGATTTGCCACTAAAATGGAGAAGAACGAACTGTTTTGGGAAAAAGTGCAGGCTTTCACTTGATAAAGGGTCCTTATCTTATCATAGAAGAGTATTTTATGCTCCCTTTGTCTCTAAGATCCTTGTGAGAGAAGCTGTTAGTCAATGGGTTTAATAATCTGTCAGATCTTTCTCAGTCTGTGAAAGTTACCTAATAGTTTGACCTCCATTCACACTAAATGCACTGATTGAGTTTCTCAAGAGTTCATGCTTGGACCCATTTTTAAAAAATATTTTCTAAAATATATTTTGTGCATCTTAGGCCTTTAATAACTTGTGGAGAGACAGTACATAGACTTATGGTGTTTTCACACCAACCATATTTAGTGCACACCAAAGAAGTTTTGGCCCAGGGTTTGGTACGTTAATATCAATGTGAATGCAACCACCACACTTTGGTGCACATCAAATCAGCCAGTCTGAGACCTCCCTGAAGGGGTAGCCTCGATCTGCTCCATCTCCCGACATTTGGTGGGGTTTCACTGGTGTGAAACAAAGTGGTCCGAACCGATCTACTTTTGATGCATTACTTCCTCTTAATCCCGTGGTTGAATCTTTTGCTTACTCAATTTGTCGATTTGTTTATTCTATTTGAGGATTATGATTTATTTATTATGATTTACGAGGGTCCAGAAGGTCACTGATGCCGTCTCAAACACGGTAAAAAAAAACACACTTGAAGGAAAATGTAGAAGAGAGCAAAACGTAAACATTGGTTGTCTGGTGTAGGAAATGGTTACCATGGTAGCCTCTTTTTCGTTCTCCTCCGTAGCAGGTTTGGTAACCAGTTACGTGCATATCGCCCCTTGCTGTTTCAAACTGAGTAATACACAAGCGGGTCCGGGCATGGTTCCATGTTGCCAGTGTGAATGCAAGTCAGCAGGGGAGGGGGAGGGGGGCGAACTGCGCCGCAGTACGGTTCGAATCAAGTGGGCCTAATTTGAAAACGCCCTTAGACAGGGGAGGACATCTGACAAACAGGCCTCTGGTCGGAATAAAAATCTGGACCAGTCACACAAGCCATGACCTTATATATATGTACATGCATGGTAAATACTTACTCCACCAAACCAGAACACCCCCCTGTTCTTTCATTTGCATGCTTCATCCTAGACCATGGTTCTTAATCTTGGGGTATGGTCTCTAAAACATGAGACACTTAAGCACATTTGATCCAGACAAAGAAACTCTGGTTCACTGTTGTGGAAAGTTGGGCTGGTTGGTTTGGGATGATGTGAAAGCACACGCATACACTCTAGTCAATATGCAAGTGCCATCCAAAGCTGCCTAAATTTACATTTTTAATGGATGCATTGAAGACAGCAAGTGTGCTTTGAAGTGTGATGCGATGCAACATCCTACACAATTTAAGATGCAAATGCCACAAATTCAGAGTCTGCCGTTGTCAATGGAGTTACCTCAAACAGACACTGCACTCCATGAGGAATGTCTACTTGAAAGTTTGCAATAAAGAATTTAACATATTAAGGTGGAAAAGCTCCCTGAAAGTAGTGCCGTCCCCTGACACTTCAATCTGAATGCTCCTGGATCACAATCCAGAAGCTTTTGTCACTGTTTAACAAGATTTTCTGCTTGAATGTGCAAAATTCTTCAGCAAAAAACTTCAAGAGAATGTGCCACCGACCTTTCTGATCCAGAGAGCTACCAAAAAGGTGAGGAGCATTATGAAGGGCTACTTATTGAATTTAATGCACATTTTTATAGTTTGCCGTAAATGTTTAATACTATGCATAATAGGCTACTATTATGTATAGCTGTATGTTTACCTTTTACTTAAAAGGATTTTTCTCAATAATTATTAACATTGATTAATAATTATATGAGAACATTTTACTTACATACATCTTGAATAATTTATCTGCTTACTTTAACTGCAGGTCAGAGCTGAACAGAAAATAGACAGTTCTAAATGCGACACACATCAGAATCAGAAATACTTTATTAAGCCCCAAGGGGAAATTTGGTTGTTTCAGTTGCTCTTATATACAGTATAGCAGTTGGAAATATCAGATGAAGACATCAGAACAGAGAGGAGCATTAACACATGGTGTTAACGGGACATCCCAGTGGGCATTTCCAAGGCTCCCTGCAGGCCACCAGGTGCTCACAGGCCCCCTGTTGGCTACCCCTGCTTTAGAGAGGGCAGTTTTCATCTGAGATCCTTCAGCTCCAATGAAAACAGAAAGGGTAACTTGGTGCCTGTGTTTCCTTGAGGTGCTTCTGCATAAAGATTGGGAATGGGGATCGTATTTTCTTATTATTATTTTGTATGAACTTTTAATCACATGAAACAGCTGCTCAGCGGTGCACTTCACCCCAGAATCAGACTAAGATGGAGAGGTCACATGATGGATAGAAGCAAAACTTGGGCACATATTATCTTGAACATGGATGACATGAGGACTTCAGGTGAAGATGTTCTAATAGACAGTTTGATCAAGTTTTAGTGGGCTAAATATAAAATAGAATATATCTAATGTGAAAATCTAGAGTAGTAGCTGAAGATGATTGGACAAATATTGAAAATGCCGACTACAGAAGGTAAGGTGATCCTTGGAGTAAGCTGTGCTGGAATTATGCAATGCTTGCATAAAGACTTCATCATCTTTTCAAACAGCTGCTCCACGATAATACATGCAGCAGAACAGTAACAAGGTCATAGAATGAAAAAGGACGATGTCTTCCAGTGTGCTGCTCCCAGCAGGAATTAGGTTAGATGTCACTCTCTCTCTCTCCTGCTGCTGCAGCTGGCAGGCCGAGTCAGCCGACTAACTTCACTGTGTCCCAGAGAAAGGCCCCGATACTTTGCCAAATGCTAAAAGAGGATAGCATGCTCTGCTATAATGCAGCCAGTGAGCCGCGCTTTGTGAGTGCTCCGTGACCCACAGGGCTTCAGATAAAGAAGCTGTTAGTCAAGGGTCACATCATTTGGGCCTTTCAAGGCTGGGAGGATATGAAACTGTCGTATTCAGGTCCTTTAAACCGGGCCAGTAGAGCCAGAGTTAGACATCACCACAGCCTTAAATATCACAGACTCCACAGCAGAGGAACAGAAACTGAACAACAACCGTGATGAAGCTCCGATGAAGATTATATTCAGCCGTGAGGACCACGTCTGTACAGTGTTGGTGTATAAATAACCAAATATTAGTCAGTGCACAGACACAGAGTTAACAGTGAATGCATCACACACATTGGTTCAGGTTGTTAGGGATGCTTGCTCAAGTCTGTTAAGCGCCAACCAACCAACACGCCCCGAGGCAGAGCTAATGTTAACAAGATGCATGATTCACTTTGTCAAAACGCCGGCAGACGTTTCTATCCTGAAAAGCAGCGAGTTTCTTCAGATACTGAGGGTGATAGTTTGACAGATTCAGTTCATTAGAGAAAAAAGTTTCATCAGGACACATTGTCCCTCAATTAATGACGATAAAACTAGGTCATAAGATAGATACAAGAAATCCTACCCCTTTTTAACCTTATTAGGTACACCTGCTAAATTCTTATTTTCAATTAATAGAATCAAAATGAAGATTCAAGACACAAGAGATTAATCAACAAACTTCTAAGCATTAGATGTTAAAGCCCTAAAGTAGAGTTACATACTTACTGGCCTCTTCATCTTCATCATGTGCACTGGTTTATTTGCCTGGTCATGCAAGCAAACAGGCTAATTGCCCAATCACATGGCAGCAACTCAGTGCCTTTAGTCATGTAGATTTGGCCAAGACCATCTGCTGGAGCTTAAACAGAACATCAGAATAGAGAACAAAGGTGATTCAAGGGTCTTGAGCACAACATGATTGGTGCTTCAGAAACTACTGATCTACGGGTGTTCTCACACACAACTATCTCTAAAATGGTCTGAAGAAGAAAAAATACTCAGTGAGCAGCAGCTCTCTGGGCCAAAAGGTCTTGATGATGTCAGAGGTCATAGTGGTTGGAGATGGTATTAGAAAAGTAACAGTAACTCAATTCTGCAGAAGACCATTTCTTAAAAACACAACATGTTCAATCTTGAAGCAGTTTACTAAAGCAGCAGAAGACCACGCCAGGTGTCATTCCTATCAGCCAAGAACAGGAAAGTGAGGGTCTAACTGACCAAAACTTGAGAAAAAGAAGATTGTAGAAATGTTTCCTGATCTGATGAGTCTGGACTTATGCTGCTACATTCTGTAAGAATTTCATGTGAATATCATGAAAGCATGGAGCATCCTGCCTTGGATCAGCACTTCAGATTACTGCTGTGATGGTGTGAGGATTATTTTCCTGGCACACTTTTCCATTAGCCCTACTTTACTCTACTCTACTCGCCTTGTGCTGCTTTTCCATCAGCCCCAGTCGCCTGCCCAACGGGGAGCAGTGTCGCTGAGCGGCACTGCGGTGACATCATTTTAAGCGCGACACAACAATCTGTGGCTTTTTGTCACAAACCGAGTTAAAAAGGAAAGCAGAAGAAGGCTGCAGGTGGTAAGAAGAAATACCCCACAGGAGCACAGGAGAGTTTTGGAAGCTATACAACAGAATGAAGCCGAGGACGAGAGCAATCGAGCTGCAAAGAAAAGACGTATGAGGGTAAGCTAACGGTAGCTACCGTTAGCATGCTAGGTCGTCGCGCTCATGACTCATCGACGATGACATTGTCTGACCAATCAGTACCCGGCAGTCGGTGACGTCATCTTTTAGTATCGACTCTGCTCGCTTGGAACCAGAGCGGAGTAGGTACTAAAACTAGCTTGTTTAGGAGGTACCGGGCTAGTGGAAACACGCTGCAAATCGAGTAGGACCGAGTAGAGTAGGGCCAAGGGGTGCTAGTGGAAAAGGGCCATTAGTCCCACCTGGGCCTGGTTTAAACCCCACAGCCTACCTGAGTGTTGCTGCTGACCATGTCCATCCCTTTGACCACAGTGGACCATCTTCTGATGGAGACTTCAGAAGCTCCATGTCTCAAAGCTCAGATAATCTCACTGGTTTCTTCAACATGACAATGACTTGCTGTTCTCCAGTGGCCTCCACAGTCACCAGATCTGAATCCGGTTTGGGATTTGGTGGAGCAGGAGAATCTCACCATGGATGTGCACCATGGGGCACAAAAATGTTGCCAACATTTAAACACTTTTGAAGGTGTGCAGGGATATGCATGCATTCTAACCCTTTCCATTTTTGTTACTTACCATTAATCTAGATATTAATGCGTGATGTGTACAAGATCACGAGTGTTGGGACAATCCTGAAAAATCAGGTTTCTCAAAAGTCTGTATCATAGCAGGATTATTTCCTTTTTGCCGTCTCAAACCTTCTTTGAATCTCTTTCCTTTGAGCTCGTTATCGCCCTGATTCCTCTGTAGTATCCTCACTCGCCTCCTGCCTCAAGTGCACTGTTACATGTGAGCGGGCGAGCGAGCTGACTCTTCAGCTCCATAAAGGCCGCTCTCTCTCTCTCCATTTGCAGGATTGCCTCCTGAGTGTTTGTGATGTACGATGCTCAGAGGGGATAAATCTGCAGCACAGAGACCATTCAGCAACATTTTCTGACTGTGCTGCCGCTCTCTGATCCATCAGTCTGTCATCCTGCTGCTCTGATGATAATTCACACAGAATATATAACCCTGGACAAAGGTCAGCATGATGAAGAAGCCACTCAGCTCTTCTTCATGTTATCATCAGGCTGCCGTATGTTCCAGATGACCCATAATTCTCTGCTAACATGAGCAACAACAACAAGGGGCTAAAAAAGGTCCAAACTGCAGAATGATCATGAATTTATTCATGAATCCATGCACGAAGAAGCATTTGTTCAAGAATGTGCAACAATTAATATCAGCTCACGCATGATTTAATTTAAAACACGGTGAGTTAATTAGTAAGCAAAAGGACAGCAGGGTTAAAGAGGAAGTCCAAGGTTGTTACATGGATGGAGCAAAAGCATTCTGACTCAGATTATTTGGTTTAAATATTTTGTTTTCATCCTGATTGTGCAATCGAAAGAAGCACTTTAGAGGGATGGTTCAGGACTGCTGAAGTGGGGCTGCTCGAGGCTCATGTTCGGGTAAATATGATGTCCAACAGAGCAGCTGTCCAGCTCTGCCTCTGTGGGGAGATTGCTGCATGGATGATATAACCTCAATTTAGGGAAAAGTGTGTAATAAACTATGTTGGCTCAAACAGATACTACAGTACTGTTTCTCAAATAGATTGCGTATGAATGGACATTCCACTTGTCTGGACAGGGGCGTGGACAAATTTGGGCCTGGGCCCCCTGGAATTTTGAGTGGCCAGTCCAAGTGCCCTTCAAAAACTCTACACTAGGATTGGCTATATGCCATGTTGGAATGATAGATGTGGGACTTATTTTAAAATGTCAGTAAACTGTGTAACAGGCCTCTGTTGAATGACTAAGTTAAATGTTGCTTATTTAAAGGTTTTTCACAGTTTTTCACAGATGTTACAACAATTAACAGGAAATAAATCTGTGGTGAGTAGAGGATTGCCATACTCTCTCTACTAATATTTTTTTTACGGTTATGATTTAGTCATTATCTTGTCTTTGCAATGAAGACACTGTCCATTTCTCCCATTGGCTTTGACGCTGTTCCTCTTTCTTTATGTCTTTACTTTCATTTTGTTAGAAAATTTAAATACATCTCTTCTTTGGCTCTCCAAAAACTACAATGAAAGTTGCCCCCTTTTTCTGTTTTTTTTTGTCCATGTATTTTTAAGATATCATACAGAAAGAATCTAAAAGTGATTCAAGTATGGAATAAAACCTTTTTGTGTTGCATTCTAAAAACGTAATTTGGGAACTGGCATTAACATGTATACAACATGATATACTAAGAAAATCTCAAGTTTGCCATTGCACTGATGAAAATTTCAACTCAAAGAAGGACACAATAGAAAGTAACTGAGAAAACTGCACTATATTGAAAGCCAGCAACGAGCTGCTCTCCTCTCTCCAGAAGAAACACTAACTTCACTGAAACTGAAATAAGATTGTGTCTGGTATAAAAATCAAAAGGGTCCAAATACTTAATTTTGTAAAGTTTGGATATTCTTTGCTCCAACTCTTTAGCTTTTACATGAGACTGGCACAGTTCTGGCAGACACATGGCAAGGTAAGTGGAGCTTTGTTTACCTGTTCTGTTTCACCAGTTATTAAGATTAAGATGGTCCATTGCTGAGCATGTTTTTGGTCTAAAGGAGGAAGAATGGCAGCTTCTTTTGCATGGAGGCCCCTGCTTGATAAAACTCAAGGAAGAGTCCAAGATGATTTTTTAAATCATTTAATATGCAGGCATTTTAACAGACTACTCCTGTACACCTAAAAAAGAGTCTCTGTTTGCAAAATATTCCAAAAAAGTGGGTTGAATATGTTTTAAATGTTTCAAAAATGCGTGTGGTTGCCTTTTCCTCAATAAATAAAACGGTAACAAGGTTTAAAATTTATTTAAGCAAAGTGTCTCTGATTTGGTCATGTTTTTAATGTTTGCTCATTCAGCAGCAGATTAACTTAAACCCATCCTGTTTCTCATATGAAGTCTCATCTACATTTTTGATAGTTAATGCAGCCCTTTCCTCTGTCACCTGTGCAGGCTATTTGTGGTTTGCAGCCTCTGGGTTTGTTTATATAGTTGACATTTAAAATGATTGTTTGATACAGCAAACACGCCGAGCCTGTGACCTCACATGACAGAGATCAGAACAATTAATCGAGGGCTGATGAAGAAACACGAGCTGACTGCTGCAAGGAAAACAGGTTTGACTTGATCAGAGAGGACAGACCCAAGACTTTCATCTGAATATTCTCCATCTTTAATTCATCGTTTGGGTGTCTTCATGTTCCTCTTTACTGGTTCACTTTACATTTTCTGTTTCCCTTTTTGTAATGAATAATTTAACTTTTAAAAACCCTCTGATCACTCTGTTAATCTCAAATACAGATTCTAAATGCAATGATCAAGAGATACAAATTACAGACACTCTTGTATCATTTCCATGTTTGTATAATTATGATTAGCCATATTATTATGAGATCTCATAATTATGAGATTTTAATCTGACTGCAGCAGCTGCAGCAGCTCGTGATGGATTATTAAACATATGAATCAGATCTCTGAGCGTTTGATGTTGGATCGTTTTATAAAACCTTGATGCTGTTTTAATTTGTTTCATGCCAAGGGTTTAAATGTAAGAGCGAATCTCCAAAATCTGCATGAAGCAGCAAAATCCTGAACTTGGAAGAAATTGAGATGATGATGATTTTTTTATGTTTTCTAAGATCATCAAAATATTAACTGCATTTTCAGTACAAGATATTTCAAATAATAATGTATCTGTTGAAGGTGCTATGAGGAGAATCTATTACCGGCGAAAAAAGGACTCTGCTACCCATGAGCACGCGCGCCGACTGTCGTAATCCTGCATTCCAGTAACCTAAATGGGAGTGACATCATCTCCGACTTATCGGCGTTCCAGTTGAAGCCGGAAAAAAACATGCTGATCTACCAGGCTATTGTTAGCTGTTGTTAGCACGCCCTGTGTTGTTGTATGAAGAATGTGATTATCACTATGGCAGCATTTTTGTAAATATAAGTCTAACAATACTATGTATACAGCTGATCTAGAGCGACACACCCCAGTCTGAAGTGCAAATAAATTGATTATTACAGGAGCTAAATAACTGTTCACACTGGGGGCATCCATCTTTGATTGTCAACTCGGGGGTGGCGAGGTTTCACCGAGTTCCCAGTAGGAAATTCAGACTTCGGGGGACATTCCAGCTGCAGTTTCCTACTCGGGACTCGGAAACTCCTACTTCTGACTTCAACTGGAACGCACCACAACACGTTACCGAAGCCAAAGCGCGTGTTTGTTGTGTTGTAGCCCGGACCTTCTTTTTTCAACAACTTACAGGATGCAAAGCAACGAGGTAATGTATCTCTTTCTAGTTACGTAGCGGTAGTTTCTGATGTGTGACAACAAGCAATTTTTGGAAAAATGATCGTAGTTGTAGCCGGCTATATATCGCTACTTACAGCCCGGTGCTCCAAGACGTGTAATATAAATGATAAAATAATATGAATTTGCTCTAGTTTTAATTGTTTTGTTCCCGAAGTTGAGTATCCAGTCCAGCCCTGTCTGACCCGATCAGAAGGCTAAGGAATAGCATTTACAGATAACCTATTTTGATGCTATAAAACTCATCTTAAAGTGTGTATTTCGTTAAGGCATATATCTAAAAGTGAGACTTTTTTGTAATTACTTAGAAACTCCTCACAGTCTCTCTAAGTTAATGAACGATGGAATCAAAAGGTATTGAAATATTATTAAACTCCATCTGTGTCACACTTAATGTGAAAAGAAATAAGTCAAAGTTTTATCTGTGCAAGATTCTCTGCATATTTTTGTTCATAAAAACTGGAGAATATTATTAATTTGGAGTCAAGGACATCTGTATTAGTTTGTGAAAAATGCAAAAGATCAACAAACAGAAGGATGAAAAGGGCAGACTGACTGATTCCAGCTCTCTCCACAATCCAGTCTGGCCCTTACATGCCAAAGACGATGCAAACAATCGTCACAAAATTGTGGAAATTACGGAGCCACCATGTTGAATGTGCTGACAGACTGTGATGTTGTGGCAGTAATGGGTGCTGTCATTGGTCGGGAAAGTGGGTTCACTGAATGCAGACATTTAAAAGTAGCTTTTTTCACTTTATAAAATTTGTGTTGGCTTGTATTTTTGGCTATGCACTTAAAAACAATAAAATGTAAAAGTATGCAAAGGCTTCAAAAGAGGATGAGAGATTTAAAAAATGCAAGAGCTCCAACTGCAGCAACCTCCAACAAGGCTTTTCCGACTTTGTCAAGCAAGTTATTGTTAAAAATAGGTCTGCACAATATATCGTTTGAACATCGACATCGCAATGTGCGCATGCGCAATAGTCACATCGCACATGTGATGTGACTATCGCATTTTCCCCATTTATTGGGGTAATGAAAAAAAGCAACTGAAATTGAAACCTATTCTATTTTGTACAGAGACATGGTTTCCTGGATCCCTTTTATATACAGCAATCTTCATCATTCACAGATGAATCCCCTTAGCCTGGATTGAACTGTATTTTATAAATACAATGGTGTCATTGTGAGTCAACCAAATTCTTCCCAAACAGAGCTATTCAAGTCCTCTGGTGAAAATTCTTCTATTTTTAATATTGCAAGATATATCGCAATATATCGCAACCCCCCAAAAAATCGCAATGTCAGTTTTTTCCAATATCGTGCAGCCCTAGTTAAAAATGTGGACAACTATCATCTCTCCCAGTGTTAGCCAATCATTTAAAACATCCTGGATCCTCATCTGGATTCTTATCACCATCAAAATCTGTTTAAAATCTGATCATTCAGACTTTTTCTTGGTTATTAGAGTAACTGCAACATAAACAGACAGAAACTTGGCACCACAAATTCACACATCCATTACATCCACTACCGGTATCACTTATCCCTTTTAGGATTGGGGGATGGGGGTGATGGAGCCTATCCCAGCTGACAATGGGCGAGAGGTGGGTACATCCTGAAGCAATCACTAGCCAATCACAGGGCCACATAGAGAGACAACCACTCATAGACAGTTTGAAGCACCTGCTAACCTTTGGAAACACGTATGCACGCGGACAACATGCAAACTCGACATACAGGGGTTGAATCAGCAATCTCCCAGCTGTGAGGCATGTGCACTACCTCATTAGGTCAGTAAGTGACTCCAAATTGCCCTTAGCTGACTGTCAGAGTGAACAGTTGTCTCTCCTTGTATGAAGGCCTGTGATTGGCTGTGAACAGTTCAGGGTGTACCACCTCTTATCAGCTGGGATGGGCTCCAGCACCCCCATGATCCTGGAGAGGATAAGCGGTATAGAGAATGGATGGATGGATGTAATAAAAGTAACATATTTAGTCAAGTAGAACGAATCTGTAGCAGAAACAGTACCATCATATTTGTGCAATTAAGGCTCAAAAGTAAGATATTGCCACAAACTGACTGCCTTGAACTTTGACTTTTGGTTTTCATGGAGTCCAATGGGTATTTATATTTTTCAGTTTTGTTACTGAAGTTTGAAATTCTGGTATTTTGACAATATTTTGTTTTTATGTACATCTAGCAAACACAAAAACAGACTATCAACAGTCATGCTGCCAATTCTCCTGCTGCATATTTGGAGTTTAGTTTGTTTTTTGTTGCCAATATTTCTGATATTTTGTAGATATTCCAGCTCCTTACCATCCTTGGATGATTCATGTTGGTTCAGTTTGTTTGGACTCTTTTTCAGCGTCTTTTATTGTGGGTTCTTGTGCTTTGTCCTTCAGTTTCTGCAAACAGCTTCAAAAATGCAGTAATAATTATTATCATGTGCCCCTCACTCCTTCTTATATGTGCTGCTACATGCTCCAGTAACTGCAGGCAAGCTTCCAGAATAATGCTGCCAATAAGTCCAAACAAAATGAGAATGCACGCCAACAACGAGGAGAAATGAGTCACACAGGAGAGGAAGCGTCAAATCCTTCATCAGAGGTTTTAAAGTTGGAAGCTTCACTCGTTTGTCCCCTCATTATTTATAATGAACAGGGAAGAAGAACCTACATGAGCTGATGAAGCCTGAACAGTAGCATGTTTTAAGCCTATCAGCTTGGTGCTCGAGGTTTCTTTCAGGAAACACTGTGATTAAATCAAAATCAGAGGATGGTCACAGCAGGACATGAGCTCTGGTTTACCCCCCAAAGGTCACAAACTTCACTCCCTCTGATTCTGCATGAGGGTTTCTGCATGAGCTGTGATTATCAGCGCTGGATGTAAACCACATAAAAATGAAGCTTTGACACAACTTGTTTGGACACAGGGCTGGTTTAGCTGTGCCAACCTTAACTCCTCATACATAATTTTCAACATCTGAACACTTGTGCATTTTCTCTTAAAGGGATACCCCAACATTTTTTGTACTTTCATGTCTCGTCTCACTCTTGAGTCCACGACAAGCAGATAGACACCATTCTTTTAACTGTGTGTGCAGTACCGCCTTACTTTACATTTTCTGTTTTTAAACTAAGATTAGCCCTTTTTGTCATTTTTGGAAGAAATGTATACAAAACTAAACTGCAGGGTGCATGCGCAAACCACCATAGAAGTGCTTGTAAGCATGTCAGTAAGTCTAAAATTAGGTAACGTAATAAAATGTGGTAAACAAAGAGTCACAGCAAGCACGCAGGATTGTTTAGAGATGGTGAAGATTTTATCTTATGACTGTAGGCAAAGGCAGGCTAATTCTTCCCACTGACTCCCAGTGTTTGAGCTTAGCTAATTAGTGGTGGGCAACTCAACACGTCTCTTCCTTGCTAGTGCACACACAGGTGAAAGAATGGTGTCTATCTGCTTGTCATGGACTCAAGAGTGACACAAGACACAGCAACAACTAAAACTCGGCCTGTCCCTTTCATGTTCCTTCAAGAGCTGACTTTGCAAAGAAGATGAATTTGCAAGATTGCAGACCATCAGCAGATCCATCATGCAAAGCGTTAAGATCATTCACTTGTCTCTAGTTACAGACCAACTGAACCAATCAGCATCTATTAAAGTTGGTTCGCTCAGTGTGGTTCAATGGTGCCAAAAGAGAGAAGCAACTGCAAACTTGCAAACCGCAGCATGAATTCTGCTGTTACTGCAGTTTACCAGAGCAGGGCATATCAGGGTCCTTTCCTTCAACAGGCTCCCCTCTTTAATTCTGCTATATTTGCTGCCATCCTGACTTTTGTTCTGGTTCTAAAATGAAAATAAACAGTCCAACATTGAGAGACAACCAGTTGGGCTTGACTGACCTTGTAAATGCTGATTCAGCCTGTGGCATTTTAAGAAATGATGGTTTATATTTTGAAGTGAGATTGTTTAAATGGAGCGCCTTTAAACAAATATTTGTCTTTGTTTCCATGATGTAAAATGGTGACATAGTTGTGCAGCAGGTAGTGCACACGCGTCACAGTAAAAGGTTTGCTGATTCAATCCTGTGTCCTGCATGTTCGATGTGTGTAGATTCTCTCCGGGCACTGTATCTTCCCCCCACAGACCAAAAACATGCTCATAAGGTTGACTGGTAACTCTAAATTGGCCTAAGGTTTGAGTGTGAGAGTGAATGGTTGTCTGTCTCTCTATGTGGCCCTATGATTGGGTGGTTCAGGGTGTACCCCACCTCTCACTGAATGTCAGCTGGGATAGGCTCCAGGCCTCCACAAACCCAAATAGGATAAGTGGTACATTGATCATGAATGGATAGATGATATGAAATGTGATTATTCATGTTCAGTTATGTCTACTTAAAACTACTATGGGCCACTTTTTAATATTTCTGAGCCCCCTTGAGGCTGAGCCCCAGAAATTTTTCCAGGCCAGCCTTGAAAAACAGTATGTGACAGTCCAGACTAGGGCTGGCTTTAAAAATCCTTTTAATTAATTTGAAAAGATTTCCCTTTAAATGGTTCGCAATCGATCCATAAAATCCAACGATCGATCTTTTAACCTGGGTAGTTTTTTCTTCACTGGACGTGCAGAGAAGCAGCCTGTGGTATCAACCCTCATAGTGATCAGTGTTCAGCGCTGCTTTCCGCTGAAGAAGAACTCGTGAGATGTTACTGCGAGCAGTCAAAAAAAACATGGCAGAAGCGAGTAGCACTATAGAGACACCACTGGAGAGTTTAAAAGCTGATGTCGGGACGGATTTTGGTTTTAACAAGCACAAAGGAAAAGACGAGTTGGACAAAAAACAAGTAGTATGCAGACTATGCATTAACATATATCATTAGTATATGATTAATGCAACTGCTTTGGGTTCCGTTCTTAATGAAAAGGAGATGACCAGCTACTTAAGTTTGTATATATATTTGACCCTTTTCAATAAGCTATTTGGTGTGTTTAGTTTTTATGCACTTTATTGTTGTTTATTACGTTTTATGTTTACATTTATTGCACATTTTTATGAAAACTGCACTATTTAAAGTAAAACCTGTTCAGAAAGTTTCTTTGGCTTGAATTGTCTTTTTTTTCTTTTAGTGTTTTACATGTTTCATATGTTAAACATAGGGGAAAAATGGTCAAACATGCAAATTAGTCTAGAAAAATCAACGTAAAAAAGAATTGTGATAAAATCGTGATCGTTATTTTATTTTTAAAAAATCGTGATATATTTTTGCCATATCGACCACCCCTACCAAGGCTGAATAAATATCTAATACAACCGATTTGAGACCTTGTAATATCGAATCGAATCGATCCAGAAAATCTGAATCGATACCCAGCCCTAGTCCAGACCTTCAAAATGGAGGAGCTCCTGATTGTCCTCTGGATGTTAGTGATCATGAAAATGAAGTCAATGTCTGGATGAAGAAAGTGTTGGAGCTGCAGGATAACCGCGGGGGGAGTTTACTCAAGCTTCTTGGTCCTGAAGCAGCTGACGGACAGCTGCAGCTCCTGAAGTTCTCTCTAACAATCACATGGACATGTTTAGGTTCTGTTTGATTGAAATGAGCACAGTCATCAGTTTTTTAGCATGCACTCAGATATTTTAATTATGCACTGTTGTTAAACAGAATAGAAAGGCGTGTTAAAATTGTCTCTGAAGTATTTCCAATTTCATGCCATTTATTCACACTTCCTTGGGGTGTAAAGGACTTTAGTTGGACCAAAATAAAACCAGCATAATTGGTTTAAATATACCTACACTAATAAAACTCCCTAAGTACATAAGGATAAACTGAGCCCGTGCAAAGGAGGAAACGTCTGCACAAACAA
The DNA here is from genome assembly GCA_036419115.1 of Scarus forsteni. Taxonomy (NCBI): domain Eukaryota; kingdom Metazoa; phylum Chordata; class Actinopteri; order Labriformes; family Labridae; genus Scarus; species Scarus forsteni. The sequence goes on along the minus strand of JAZDUH010000227.1, from coordinate 151,918 downwards.
CAAAATACACAAAAGTTAAAGGTCCTAAACAAAGTTTATCTAAACTGTGCATAAAGGCATGTCCTGAAGGCAGGACCAATGACCTGGCCTTCATTGGTTCTGAAGGCCAGGTCAGTTTGGGAGCACATGATGGGTCGACTTGTCTGCCCCACCAGCAGCATTAAACCTTCCTTGTTTGTAGGTGTTTACATGCAATTAAGTTTGACGGTGCAACAGAGCAAACTCCACGCCCTGAGGCTCTGGAAGCAAGGGAACCCAAATCCTTCAGCCATGCTACCAAATAATGTAATCAGAGGCAGCGCTCCAGGAGGTCATACTGCATCTCTCCAGACCAACTTCCAGCATCTGGACTTAAACCAGCCACCCCTGGTCTCCAGCCTGTATGGATTGAGCCACACTGCAGCCTCAAGACTTACTGTATAAATATTTCATCATTGCAAAAACACTTTGCTGTATGCCAAAAATGTTTTCCTAAATGAAAGAGTGACCACCTTGGATTCTGTCTTAAGTTTATGACCCAATCAAGCCCTCACCATGAAAACTGAAGGCAACTTAAAAGTACAGAAATACTGCAGTTCCTCCAGTATCCACTAGAGGCTGTACTCTACAGCGAGTTAATCTCCACTCAACCCCATGTTAACCCTTCCAAATCCATGGCATCACTGGTGCCCCAAAGCTGTAACATTCACAATATTGACTGACATTTTTGGAACCGTACATTAAAACTTTATAGAGACAACGTGAGTGTTTGGAAGATCAATGCACAACTATTTTAATCCAGCCATGACATGCTGTGTGTTATTCTAAATTTTAGTTTTGTGGATCCACAGTTGATATGCAGTTGTTGATTTTTTTTTTCCCATTAGTGATTAAAAAACTTATCAGTGATGTTTTCAGATTTTTTTTCATTTTGACCTAAAAAGAGGAAGTAACAACTTCCCTTTTTTATATTGACCAATCAAAAACACCCAATGCCTTCCTCACTATATTAATGGTTTGTGCTGTCTGAGTCTTTGAACACTTTAATTTTGTACTCTAATAGTCAAAGTCAAAGTTGGACAGAAGCAGAGTATGGTTAAAAGGGCTTGCCAATCCTTGTTCAGAGTGTGGCTTGGACAAAATTCAGTGAGAGTTAAATTTCACTTTGATTTTTTGTGTTGCCTTTTTGGTAATTACATCAATCTGACATAATCCCAGCAAAAATGTTCTGGTATCCCAGGTTGCCCTGATAAAGTTATAACTTTAACATGTCTATAATGATGTGACAACAAGCCAGATTAATGTCTGTATGTAGGCTGATCTAAAGTTAGAGACAGGATTTCCAACATGGAGACCAACAAAGTTTTTTTTGAAAAGTCGCCACAGTAACCCAGGCACAGTCTACTATATCAGAGTCCAGGGCGACTCATAGATAAATTATGAGGCAACATATCACATTAAATTAATGCTCATAAACTTCATTGCTATTTTTTTCCTTAATCTCTGATCAAAGTTCAAGCAACTCCAATCAACTTTCTGGAACCCCAGCTTTTATTCCACTGCTCTTCACTGATATATTAAAAAATTTTGAACAGACACAAATGAAAATGCTCTGATATAAAGGTTTAAATGTCCTGATTATGGTTATGTAATAAATGTTCTTGCTCGGTATGCAGCCTGGGGTTTGTGTTGTGTTTCCTCTGCAGCAGTTTCCCCTCTCTCCATCACTCATCTTGTCTTCAGAGACATGAACTCATACTAAACCTCCTGGGTGCTGCAGAGCCGCTTGCTGTGGGCTCTGTCTAATGCCTGATCATAGAGCGGGAATAATTTACGGGAAGGTCATTGATGGAAAAAAAAATACATGAGGATTAATCCCAGAATGAACTAAGGCAAAAATAACATCAGGACCATCGGCTGTTCTCAGAGACCCAGATGAATTCATTTGGATTTATGTGTGAAAAGATCAATAATGAAGAGTCATAGTGAGGGGTGGATGCATGTAGGTCAGAAAACTGCTCTTTATTTCAATATCAAACATGACAATCCATCCATCCAGGGGTGGGTTCAGTCAGCTGGAGGCCCTGGATGAAGACAAACACAAGGCCCTTGATTCAGCTGCTGATTGAGCTTTTCTGAGAGACTCGGTTTTATTGAAAATCTGAATTTTTATTTGCATTTCTCCTTCTGTCCAAATGCAAACAGCGTTTTAAGTCCCTGAGAATACATTTTTGTAAAACTCCTGCTTAGTGAGGCTTTCTCCACGGTACAACATTATCACTTTGTTTACTCTACAGTCAGCTGAATACATGAGAGTAGAGGATTTTATTCATGAGACAGTGCCGGATTATTAGGTGATCACAGACTTTCAGCTGCCCCCTCACTGGGGATGGGAATCGGAACACCTTACTCTTTTTGCTTAACAACTCCATTATCAATTCCTTATAACTTGATCTGCATGACATGCAAATCAGAGCGTCATATTCTCCTCAGAGGCAGTCAGCAGAAACGACAACAAGTGAGAAATAGGATCTGTTGGATCTGTTCTGTCAATTACTTTAAACATACTAATTTGGAGTATCCCTTAAAAAATGAAAACATATTAATTATCAATATTAGATGATCAATAATGTGCTACGTGCTTTTGATCACTGATTTCCTCACTGCTGTCAATACTGTAAACATAGTGAATATTATACTGAGGCTTGATTTGGAGAATATTGTGAAAATTGTGTTTGAGTCTGGGACCCCTTATTAAGCCAATCCCCTTCCCTCACTGCAATGCTGCTGGTGGAAGCACTGTGATGATACAGACATTCCCAACATTTGGACGAGACCCGGTGTTCTTATTTCTTAAGTGACCGTGTTGACTGGTGACCCATGGCTGCCCGTGTCTGTGGTTGCCACAGTTGAAACCAACTGGAGTATCATTAGTAAACGTGGTCACAAGTTCAGCTGACACTGGTCTGGTGTGTGGTTAGAACAGGTTTGAAAATGAACCCGCTTTTGAATGAAACTGTGAACATTTGACTGTAAAAGCACCTCTACAGGCTAAAAACAACATTTAACAGAGTATTTCTGCATGTTGTGTTTTCATGTGGATGAAGATGTGTTTGAGAACTTCTCGTGTGTGAACTGGATCACTTTTTTGACACAGAAGAGGAAAACCTTAGGTCAGAGATGGCTGAATGGCTGACCCGGCATGTGCCATATTCCCTTGAGACTCATCTACACCACCAGCGACATTAACTCTCCTTCATTCAAAGGGTTTTTAAGTTTAAGGGCACAAGTGTGCAAACATACTCCGACGCCCTGGAAGCGAGGGGCGCCAACCCCCTTATCTGTGTTACCAACTAACAGCACTGCCCCAGGAAGTCAGCCTGAATCTCGCTGGCTACCAAACAAACCTCCAAATGTGTTTCAATCAGGGCTTAAACCAGCCACCCTCCAGGCCTTTACAGACTCAGCTACACTGCAGTCTTTTTAAAACCTAAATACTCAAAAATACCTGCCTAGATGTGGACACAGTCTGAATTATACATTTTCTACCAGAAGAGCAAGTGAACACTGTCCAAACTGCATCAAAATGTCACATTTTTAGGAAGGTTGGACAAGTGGGTGACACCTGTGCAAGAGGCAAGGCTGCACATAATGTATTATTCAAACAGCTTTCTGAGGCCCAAAGTTAGAAGAAACCAAATACAGAGGGAGTTAACAAAGACATATTACTTTCTAAGTTATGCAAAAAGGTCTTTTATTTAATGTATATAACCAACATTACCTATTACAGACACACACATTTAGGCCCCATCCACACGAAGACAAAACGCTTAACAGTTACAAAAACGATCGCCATAAAGACGAAGGCGTCTCAGAAAATGTGTGCGTCTACATGCATGCACTCAATACGCATCAAAACGGTGTAAAACACATGCTGGACATCTAGGGGTGCTGTAACGATATGGAAACAAGTGGAAACAGACGAAAAAACAGTGGGCATGCGCACTTGCGGCAAAAGTTGTACACAGAGATTGTGATAAAGTGATCATAAAGTGCCGTCATGTGTCCTCGATAATTGTTTGTTCAACTCGGTGGTGATTGAGAAGGAGAAGATTTTGCTGCCACAGGGATAGTAGGGTCACTAGCTTCATCAGCACATATGCTTCACGTACGCCGCCATTGTTGTTGTCGTTGCTGTGTGTGGCACATGCGTATCAATAAAGATATGAAACTATGACATAAGCGTATCTGAAAACTTGCGGCGAGCCAGTAATCACGGAGCTGCGTATACGGCATTTCAAAATCTTTCCACTCTGGAACCTGGTTTCAAAAATGATCGTTTACAGACCCCCAAAACACCATCTTCGTATGGATGATACACAGATTCGGCAAAAAACGTATGCCTTTAGACCTCAGTTTGGCTTCGTGTGGATGGGGCCTTAGATTTCTTTAAATTACTTATTGCAAAATTCGAGCTTCCTCCTTTAAAATGTAATTATTCTTGTCATACTGATGTTTATTTACCCCAGTGTGCCAGCCAGGTTTTTCAATCTTCACAATCAGATATTATTCACAAGCAAATAACAGACAAGAGCATGTCTGAGACAATAAATTAATAGTCAGTACATTGACAAAGATGCTCACTGTGCCATTGGCACCCTCATGTGGCCTCCTTAGGTAATGAAAATACATGAAGATCACAGATAGGTGGAGCTTAACTTGGGTCAGTTATATCCATCGTATGGACATGATAAAGCCAGCAAGGACGTTTCACCAACTTGTCTCAACATTAGAAACTCACTTAAGTCTCTGTTGTTTCTTTCCAAATCCATTAACATGTTTAGAATTTTTTAAAACATATCAGTATAGTTGAACTATTTAAACACTTATCCTGCACATGCTTTAAAATTCTGACCTTGCATATCAACTGGATTCTTAAAATTCCACGTTTGGCATCAGGCAGATCCATTTCGCAAAGCCTAAAGCAAAAATAATTCTAACTAATCAAAAAAAAAAAAAAAAACTATTTCACGAACAGCACAACTTTCAACTCTTTTACCATAGTTGAAAATATCCAACTTCTCTGACAAATTTGCTTGAAGCCATCAAGCCAATCAGCATCAAGAGTGAATGGTGATGAGGATGACACCACAGACAAAGGAGGAAGTTGACACAGCTGTTTGCTGGCATCAGAGTTCATACACGGTTATTTTACAATGAGAGGAAAAAAGCTAAAAAGTCACTGGAGAGTTTAGAGTATAAAGTTCAGCTCGATTTTTAACACTTTTTCATGGGCTGTAATGTGAACAAAGACCGCCAGCACATTGGTGAGCTAGCTTCATGGCTTACGAGCGGTGATCAAATGGACTTTTCATCAAGGAAAATATGCCAAACTCAACAGAAGAACTACAGGAGCACCCACCAAAAAAAAGAAAAGACGAGTGAGGCGGGAGGAAGAGAGGGTCTGCGATCGTACCAGGAAGAAAGACGAGTAAAGCAGGGTAGCTTTGGCAACAGGGAGGCATCCACGGACATCATGGTGAAACTCTCCATGTGCGGCTCTGAAGGGTGTTATGGATCATCGAATGGATGTCTTTCTATTTCAGACTGTTGTAGATCATTTAGTTTCTCGTTTTTTAGAACAGGAGGAAAAGAGGGACTTTACAAACATCATCAAGCAGGCAGAAACACACATTGTTGTGGCTGGGAGACAGGCCCAGCCCATTCTCTTTTCCCCTTTAGGTCTGAGGGGCGAAATTTGCCTCAGTATAAGCAAAAGGAGGAAACAGAGGGGAAAGAGTTTTGGTTCAAAGATGGCTGCAAACAGCAAAACATCCAACATGTTGTGGAGAACATTCAGAGGGCAGCATTGTCTACACGTCACATTTTGGCCTCAGATAAAAGCTCACCTTGGGCCTTGCTGGAAGTCATCTGACAACGGTGATTTGTATGAGCCACTGCTCTACTAGAAACCAAAACAAGATGAGTCCAAACCAAGTGCAAAAAAAGTCCCATAAATCCTCCGGTTAATCCCAACTGTTTCTCTAAATGTTGTACATCTATTTGTGCAATTTAGAATCAAAGCAGCAAGGTATTTGCTTTTGTACTTTTAGACCAAAGGACAGAGAGCACGGTCTAAATTATGTTTGCTGCCACAGTTAAAAAGAAGAAAAAGAAAAAAAATATTCTGTCTAATATCATTCATTCCACCCCTGCTGATACCATCAAATGTTTCTGATGTAACGAACCATTTTGTGCAATTTCACAACTCAAAATGTCAGTATTTGAAATGATATTAGGCATGTACAATATTGCATAAGATATCAGTATCTGATCAGTGCTTAAGATGTTGATCATTAGTAGTGACAGATATGGAAATTTCTGCTGATGTATGTAGCCGACACAAGAACATGTCAGCCTCGTATATCTGTATATTAACTTATATCAGCAAACTATAGCAATCAACCATAAAGATTTTCTTTATAATGAACAAGTTTCCACATTTTGTTTCACAGACAGATGTCATATGTGAGGAACAGGTCTGACTCTGGTGTGGAAGAGACTTGTGATCTTGACACATAAATATGTATATTTTAGCGGAGGCTTATGGGGATTATGAGGTTGGAAAATCAGCAGGGCCCTGTTGGACATAATCAAAAATCCAGTATCCTGCATCCTAAAACATATAATTTATGGATGAAAATTAGAGAAAATCCTTAATCATTTTTCAAAGTCTTCAGTCAAGCTGACAGTGCTTGGTCATGCAGATGGAACTTAACCAATTAATACCAAACACAACCAATTAATGCAATTTAGAGTTTGCTGCAAGATTACACTACGCTATGTCTCATTCACATAATATAAGGCATGTGCTTCATATTTGATGGTCAAGATAAGTACATGATGAGGCCCCTTGGTGCACGAGGCCCCAAGTTATATCCCCTCTACATAATGGTCAAATCATCTATCTGCCTATCTCTGGATCTGTCTGTAGGTGCACTCACACCGTGTGGCCTCTTCACTCCTCTGCAGCATCAGCTGGCTAAGCTAACCTGCCGGTCCTCCTCTCCTCCCCCTTTCTGAACAATCAGAACCTCCCATAGACCGAGAGTCCGTGCAGAGGCCCTCCTTACTCCATCACACGAACCAGAGCCGGACCGAGTCGTGCCAAAGCAAGCAAACGCCGCATAAAGGCGCAGAGCTAGCTCTCAGTGCGCATATCGTCTCCTGCACGGAGCGGAGCTGCTGATAGAGCTGCTCGGTGCTCGGATGATGTCAGTGTTGGAGGACGGGGACACATCCCCCAGCGTGAGCCGGCGGGGACGGCGCTGCAGCGGGGCGACGCTCCGTGCGCCCTCGCCGTCGGTTCATGCGGTTGTACCCGTGCACACATCCGGACATTTGATGCACAGCACGGAGCTGTGCGCGTTTGATTGATTCGGTCAGATTATAGAGACATTAAGAGGAGAGGTGCGCGTCTGCAGCCGTGCACGCAGCTCCGAACACCGAGCTGCAAAGACAGAAAATGTGCACATCTTACCGCATCGGTCTGCGCTCCCAGGCTCTCCTCATCCATCTTTGCTCCACGGTGATCCGAGGCAGAGCCAGAGTGGTTTCCCAATGACGACATCGGACATGTGCACAAGGTAGAGCTGCAATATCCGCCTTATTGGTCACACTCCCCTCCTCCCTGCGCTCACACTCATACTCACGCAGCATCCGTGGTGGATGGCTGCGCAACCTCGTTGCACCATCCTCCGCTAACCCACCCCTCTCTCTCTCTCTCACTCTCACTCTCTCCCCCCCCTCACTCTCTCCCTCCCTGCAGTCCTCCTCCTCCATCTGTCTGCCTCAGACGAACATATTTTCATAAAGAAAATCTGTTGTGCACACTCATGCTCTCGGCAGGAAGCTGCCCAGGATTACTGACATCATCATCAACATCGTCATGCTCCTGCAGCAGAGGTCCCCCCTTTAACCTCTACAAGGAGGGGTCACTGAGGGGATCCCCGACCTCAAATGTAAAGTCGTGATGCTTTACTGACCTGGTCATTGGTTAGTAAAATAAAATATCCCAAACCAAACTGCCTGTAGATCCTGAGGTATGGGGGTCCATGGTAAAGTTTTTGTAAGCTGAGGGGGGGGGGGGGGGCTTGATTTGGGGGCCTCAGCCTGTAGACGCCTGGGTTGGGAACCCAAGGATTTCATGTTCTAGCTGATGGTGACATTTAGGAGCAGAGGAGGGAGGGACAGAATGTAGGCCTCATGATTTACTTCTGCTTTTTGAAGATAATGTGGTTCTTTTTGAGCTGAGGACCTTCAGCACACATTGGGGCAGTTAGTAGCAGTTACTGGGGCCAGAGTTGTCTTGCATGAAGATGCAGGAGTTTCTTTTCTGGACAACAAATCTGTCTGAATAGTTTTGTCTGGATTACAAACCAAGCACGGTAAGCAACACACATGTTGCTTAGTAGCTGATGAAGCTGTTGTTGTTCCTGGTATGCGTGCACAGCCTTCATGTGAAAGAGTACTGCGCATGCGATGACGCCAGCGTTTCACCCTGAAATGATCTGACTCTGGTTAACATGAAGCTGCATGGAACAGCGTTTTGAAACTCTCTAGCCTGGACCCTGGTTTCAAAAGTTTGCAGATTAAGCACTCCATATACTGTTTCCATGTAAACCGGAGGCCAAAACACATGAAACCTCTCCGATTTTGGCCATATTAGGCCTCCTTGAAACAGCCCCTAAGTATCTAAGGGTCTTCCTTATGCTGCATTCACACCGCAAGAGACCCAGCTATCAAAATCGCGTCGCCCACTGACGTAGCGTCGCACGTCCATAAATACCTCATTTTGGTCACCATTGCTGTCGGCCGTCGCTCAATGATGACACGTCCGCTCAAGTTTCAACGCAATCATATCATATATCGTATAATAGGATGTATAAGCGGACATTATTCCAGCTGTATCCTTTTCACTCACTTATAAAACACAAAACACTGCAGCTGATGTCCTGCAGCAGCAGTGAGTATCTGTGAGTTTCCCGCAGTCCGTCTAGGCGGAACTAATGTCCTCACTGACTAATGTTTCCCACTTGGACATGGATTGTTACTCTGTAGTCGGGATGAATGACTGTGTGTCTAGGGTACCGTCACATGTGCACAGACCTGCTGATTGATCAACTTTTTTTACTTTCACATCGCACGATGAGCTATGTGGTAGTGTGAAAAGTGGCTGTCGCATTGCCGGAGGGTTAGCCCCGCCCCATTGCGGCTGTACATTGACTTTGCATGAGTGATCACCTAGGTAGTACAAGTAGTGTGCGGTGTGTACGCACCTTTAGAGCTGAGGGTGAAGTGGGCAGATATAAACCGTACACTGCGAAAGAACTGGAAGAGCCAGAGGAAGACATTTGTTATTTAAAGGAGGCTTTGAAGCATTTATCTGGCATGATGGCCAAACTGCATGTCATCTCAACTGAACTTCAGATCAACCTATTCACAGACAAAGAGGCCAGAATTATCTAGCTGAAGCACTGAAGACCTGCCCCTTTATGCACAGCCCACTGCCTGCAAATAATAATAAAATGTCAGGCAGAAGCATGAACCATCGTGCTGCTCCTGCAGTGATCAAACACTGCATATGAGCCCAGAGAGCAACAAAATAAAAGTGTCCTCACCTCCATGTTTCATCAGTTTCCAGACACAGGCTGATTTCTGAACCCTCTACATCACTTCCAGCACGCAGCCAGGAGCCAGAGCAGTGAGACGGCTGTGCAGCCAGGTGCCAGTCTTCAGGGCTGCAGATGGATGTTACGCAGAGACTCTTTACCTCCAACAAGGAGGTTATGTTGTGCTGGAGAATATTTGTATGTTTGTTTGTTTGTTTGCAAGATTACAGAAAAAACACTGGATTGATTTGCTGAAATTTTCAGGAGATGTTGGTAATGGCCCAACTTAAAAATGATTAGATTTTGATGTTGATCCAGATAGGCTAAGAATCGTTTTTGCTCAATAACTCTTGAATGTTCAATGTCTGTAATGGTAAATGGACTTGAGCTGATAGCACTTTTCTAGTCTTTGACTACTCAAAAGTTTTACACTGCAGACTTACAGACTTACCCATTTACACCCATTCACTCTCACTCAATGATGGTTTGAAGTGCCTTTCATAGTTTTGCCCATCAGTATCACCTTACACATTTACACCCTTTCATGCCCATTTACACACCTGATGCTGCAGAAGCTTGGGGTTAAGTGGACACATCACCATGTGTTGCTCAGGGCTGGTCTTGAACCTGCAACCTTTCAAGTACTGACTAAGCGCACTATCCAGCTGCACCGCCGACGCCTGATGGTAACTCATCATGGGACCATTGCTTATAGATGTAAGCAGCAGTGGCGATTGCTGTAAGACTGCAAGGGAAGCTCAGCTTCCCCTAAAATGTCCCCCAAAAAAGTGGTGATATGTACTGCTGTGTGTACATTTCATTGACTAAATATGCGCTAGAATACCTTCATCTTTCGTTCAGAATCAGCTACTTATCACAGGTAACTGGTGCGACTTCCTTCTCATTCATCCCCTCAGCGTCTCAACGCTTTAACACAGTCAGACGCTGAGCGTCTTCTGACTTCGATGGGGAAGCGTAGAGTGGGTTGTTCCACTGTGGAAACTGGACGGTCATTGGATAAACGCTGGGCTTTGTCCCGCCCATCGGACGCTCAGCATCTCTGGGGGTCTATGAGACAGTGGGCTGGCCTGGACGCTTGGCTTCTGCATGATGATTGGATGGTCTGTCTGAGGCCAAATCCCTTTTTGATTGACAGTGAAATGAGCCAATCAGCAATCTTGAAGTAAAACCCTCCACTGGAGCATCTTCTAAGTTTTACATTCAGTTGTTCTGGAGAGGAGCTTCTCCTGTTTAAAGCGGCTCAAGTCTTACACCTGCAACACAATAGGCCAAGGCTGTTTAAGCAATCTAGCTCTGCTGGCCATTAAGAGAACACTGGTAAAATCCCTGGAAAAGACACCTAGTTGGTACGACAGGGTCACAGATCATTTTCTTGAAAAGAAACGGAGGGTAGAATTTACATATATATAAACAAATGTATGAGGCTGGAAAAAAACAAGCTTCCCCTCCTTGACTGACCAGCAACCACCACTAGTAAGCAGTTATCAGACATGACCAATCGCAACTCACGCGGATATTTATCCAGGTCAATCTTGTCCTTTCCTTATAAAACCAGGACTATAAATTAAAACATAAAATGGTGCGATCTCAAAAGAAAGAATCCCTTGTAGTAATAGCACAGAGATGGTTCATAGACTGAATCTGGTTTCTAACCAGACAGTTAAGATGCTTATTTAAAAATATATCCTGCAGCGAGCCTCAAGTGGACCCCCGAGGAACTGCAGCTTCAAGCTCCTGAGCATGGGCCTCCTTTTTCAGCACCAGAGGTTGCCACCTGAGCCAGGGAAGCAGTTTGGTGCTGTGTTGCATGGCTTTGAACCAGACTGTGTTGGTAAGGAGCTTTTCCTCATCAGTCTGTCTTCAATCTGTACCTGTGATTGAGAACTTTGTGACTAAAACATGCCTCACCGATAAATTTATTCATCTAGCATCACTGACATATTTGTTGGATGAAACCTGGCTGTCATGTCAGTAAATGTTCTGAATTGATTGGAGAACTTTGAACCCCATCTTGGTGAACAGAGAAGAGCTGAATCAGCTGTTACTGGTTTGAGGTCAGTGAGGCTGTAAACTGAGGTGACTTGTTGACCTGTTCATGTATCAGCGATAGTAAAGGCGTTTTATGTAACAGAATATGACTTCACCGAGTCTCCACCTCCAACTCGGTCAGCCTCAGGGCGAGTTACTCACAGACCTGTCAGCGATACAGCCTCATTAATATCCCTCTGCTCATTCATTATTACACAGGCTGCAGGTCGCACTGAGCGTGTGCAAACAGCCAGCAGGTGAAGCAGCCTGCAGGTGAAGCAGCAGCCTGTCTGCCAGGTCGGTGGGTTAGTGGAGGGCAGAGACATGGTGGACAGAATAGAGCGTCGGGACAGGAGGGATGTCACCGTCCTCCCAAACAACAACGACCCGGAGAAGTTCCTGCAGCTGGAGGTCCGGACTCTGCCGGGGATGTTTCAGGTCGGATCGTTTGTGTCCACTCAGAGACACTGGCAGAACAGAGTCTACTCACAGGTAAAGATACTCGCACAGCTTTAAATGTTTGGGGACCTCACTGATGTGGGGAATTATAATTTATTAATATAAATACTATTTATAATACAACTATATCAAAGAAAGTTAGACTATTGACATTTTTTACAAATTCTCTGGACAATTTAATTCAGTAAAACAACTCTGAAGTTAGATTCATTAGACTTTGAAATATTATAAGCCTTTAGTGTTTTAACTCTGATTATGAAGGCCCATGTTCATGCAAGTAAAACAATCCAGAACCACAGCTATTACTTAACATGAGACACACATAATCATCAACAGCTTCTGTGAGACTTAACTTCAAGGACCTTTGAACTGATAAGTCATTTAACTCTAAAATATTCTATTTAGGGTCTATATTCTTTAAAAAATGTTTTTAAGGGAGGACATTGCCAATAGTTCCATGCATGATTCCTCATTCTTTAGTGGAGAACAGGCTGCATCTCCAGAGTTAAAGGGACAGTTCAGTGTTTATGAAGTGGGGTTGTATAAGCTCCATATGGCCACTAAGTACAGTAGATGCAGTAGAAAGTTCTCTCCTCTTCCTCAGTAAGCCACCGTCTGTAAGAATCTGTTTCGCAGAACTAGCCGCAAACAGGGCAGTATTGTACCAAATACAAAGGGTATTTTCTCCACCTAGAAGACTTCCCATCAAAAAATAACACCACAGTTTAACAGTACTCTACCTATAAATGTTTTTAAGTGAGCTGTCCCTTTAAATTCTCCTTTCTACTGCATATAATATACTTAGTGGCCTTATGGAGCTCAAACGACCCCACTTCAAAAAAACTGAACTGTCCCTTTAAGTGCTTCTCATCAGAGTGCTGCATTGTTGATATCTCATGAATTATGATGCAGACTTCATTGCCTGCTCCGCTGCTGCTGTAGCTGAGCTTTCCCTAAACTTTAGACTGATATACAGAGGCCCTGACAGGAAGTATCAGCACACTGACACAGCATTCCCTGACACAAATTCTTCCCCCATATCATACCTCAGGAGTTGCCTTATCAAACAGAGTCATGGATTCATGCTTTTATGGTGTACAATGAGTGCAAGTGTCTGTTTCCTGGCCTCCTTCTTTATTACCATCACTGAATCAAGTTGTGTATTTCTTTACTTTGTAGTTCAGCAGTTAGTGCTGTCACCTCACAGCAAGAAGGTTGTTGGTTCAAAACTCTATCAACTCCTGTATGGAGTTTACATATTCTCCCCATGCATGTGTGGGCTCTTTTTAGCCTCTCTGTTTGACTACTATTGCACAGCATCTGGATCAGTCCGGTTGAATATCTGAAATCCAGCATATCCATCTTGTGGAGCTTCAATCAATCTTCAGTTGTGAGCAGCCCAAAGCCAGACGGCCCAATCAGAATCCTTTAGAGAAAGTAAAATGAACGAGCTGCAAGCGAGACGACAGCAGGAAGTGACTGCTCATACAGCGGATAGCATAGATGCTAACAGCTTCAGCAGCAGTTTTTTCAGATCTTGGCTACATTTCTTAATTAAATACAAACAAATATCAACACTATACAAACTTCTCTATAGCAATTATATTATTGCTCCACTGATATGTTTTAATGAGTTTGTTTAATGAAGTGACTCACGTTTTGCAGCACAGTAGCACCCGCCTACTACATTATCTGATTGGCCCGTTATAAATGCTGATTGATTGAACGATTGCCTAATCACCACAGGTTTTCTATGGGCTCTTTTCAGTTAGAATAGTGAAATGTATTGAACAGTCCAAGTGGTGTATCAAGTTAGGGAGTCTAGGTTTAGCTGCTTGACATGCTGCCTTCACAACCCAGCCCAGATCAGTGGAAGAAGATGGATGGATGGATAATGAAAGGTAGATTTTAGATTTCAATCCATATATTTGTCCTTTCTTGTTATCCTGGTTGGGAATGCAAAACAGGATTAAATCTTTTTTTTAAACTATAAACTAATAATCAAAATATAAATAAAAGTAAGAATAATAAGACATGTATTGGTTTGATAGTTGCACTGATGATTGTTTAGCTGGTTAAAATAATAATCAAAAAAAGCCAATGATTCCAGATGTTTCCAAAACAATCTCCATGTGTCCTCTTTTTCCAGTCTGCAACAGACCAACGTCTTAGTATTCTGCAGAGAAACAAATGAAGGACACTCTGATCCATGCAGCTGTTTCTTTACATCATAATCCTCTTAAATCTCTGTAGACACATATACAGTATATCCATAACTTTGTGTTTGTTTCTTCAATGTATATGCCCCACTGCACAAGCTCATGTTTCTTATGGTTCTTCAGTATTTTCTTTCTCCTTTAACATATCTGTAGACATCTTTTTTGGTCATCCTGTGAATCTTTCACTTTGAAAAGTCATACTTATCACTGACACCTCACAGCATGTGCAAATCTTACATTTGAAGATGTCACAGATGAGTGTCAATATAAATGTCAGCTTTATGACATAGCTTTATATAGCACATTTATGACAGCCAGTGGCCTACAGTAACATAGACAGGAAACAATAAAAACAGTAAAAAACTAGAAAAGCACTCGAAGAGCGCAGACCTCCGCCAGCGCCACAGTCCTCATCCAATTGTCATTTTGACCATAAATATTAGTCCTACCTTTATTTCATCTAAATATTTAGACTCCTTGACCATGAAAACATACCATTAGCAACTGGATTCATAATGATATCTATTTTAGTTCAGTAGTTATTCACAGAAATCACATTTTTCACCATGGCGGACAGACACTGATTCGGATCAACACCAAAATTGAATCAGTTCTTCCTTTTCCCATGCTGAACATTTCCTGAAAATTTCATCAAAATCCGTCCATCACTTTTTCTAGTTATTTTGTTCACAGACAGACAGACCGACGGACAGATGGACAGACAAACAAACTCTCCCGAAAACATAACCTACTTGGCGGAGGTAACAAAGCAATACAGAAAAAACACAACAAATAAAGGACCCAACTAAAGGGGACTATACTCCGCCAAAGGCCAAAGTGAACAAGGGCGTCTCAAGTAGAAATGTAAAAGTGGAGAGGCTGTTGAGAGGTAATGTGTTCCTTAGAGTGGAAGCTGCGACTGTGTGGGTGTGAACAATTGCCAACACTTTTTCAGAGTGAAATGTTTTTAATAATGTAGTTTATTAACTTCACCAAGGAGGAGGCCGTGCTTTTGTTTGTTTTTCTGTGAGCAGAAAAACTTAAAATGTTCTCAGTGGATTCTGAACAAATTTTTGGTGACTACGTTTACATGAGAACTTTAATTATACTTTAATTCTAAATAAGACTTAAATCCTCTTTAAAAAGATTAAAAAATGACCTTGTAAACACCCAATTCTGAATGAAAATCACTTTTTCTGAAATAAACTTAATTCCTAATTAAGTGGCTGGTTTATTCTGATTTTTAATCTGAATTGAATAAATCCTTGATAATGTATAGGATCAAATCATTTTATTCTAATTCCAGTTTTTGTGCATACTTGTTCCCTTGTCCTGTCGCTATGATGCACATATTCTGCTCAGGAGGGAGCACTCGCCCAAAGCAAGTGTTGGACTGAGCTGAGACAGTTTACATTAGAGCCTTAGAAGATTTGGAAACAATGATAAAAGTGGATGGACAAAAGCAAACAAATGCAGACCTTCTTAAAGTTGTAGCATCTCAATTGGATGAAGTTTCTCCAACTGATGCTGGAGACGCTGAACTGGAGTTTGTTTTCTTCCGGTAGACATGAATGCGTCACGTCCACCCCTTGTCCAATCAGAACCATTCCCAACCTCTAGACCTTAAGCAGAATTGAATAAAGGCAATAAACATGTTTTCCATGTCAACCTCAATTCAGAATGACCATTTTCATGTTAACGTGAAGGTAAATACTGTAATTCAGAATTATTTAATTCTGAAAACTTAAGTCTGAATTAAAAAAAAACATCAGGTAACTGTTTCCAGCTAATGTTGGTCATGGCGGCGCTGCAGCAGGTAGTGCACGTCCCTCACAGCAGGAAGGTTGCTGGTTCAATCCCAGGGGTTGGTCAGGGTCTTTCTGTGGGGAGTGGGCATGTTCTCCTCATGCATGCGTGGGTTCTCCCTTGTCACTCCAGCTTCCACTCAGGAACAAAAACATGCTCATCAGGTTGATTGGTGACTCCGAACTGACCTTAAGTGTGAACGGGAATGGTTGTCTGTCCCTCTATGTGGCCCTGTGATTGACTGGTGATTGGTTGAGGGTGTGCCCTGCCTCTCGCCCACTGTCAGGTGGGACAGGCTCCAACCCCTGTGACCAAGAAAGGGATGAGCGGAGAGGATGATGGAAAGGTGATTAGAGTTTAGAGGCGATACAAGTTTGATGCAGATTAAAGTAACTTTTAAAAGGTTTTTTAGCAGTGAGAAATATCACAGTTTACACACTTTAATGATTACTCTGCTGAAATAAGAGAAAGAGGACCTTTGACCCAGACTGACCTCCAACATCAAGTTTTATGACTCCCCTGAGCTGCACTATTACTCATCTATAGCCGGTAAGGAGGGCACATTAAAGAGATAGTCGTGGATTTATTTCACCTCTGTGGAGGCTCATGATGCTCCGAATAAAACATTAATAAATGTTAAAAATGTTATTCCTGTCTGAAATCTGCATTTTAAACAAATTCATCCTCCCATTTGTCTCCTCAGAGGGAGCGGGGCAGGACGAGGACAGACAGACGGCCTCCTCTGTCTCCAGAGGAGCCTCAGGTGGAGTTTGTGGACAGGTATCTGGAGAAGCACATCACACCGCTCACCTTTAAGTCCAACATCAAGACCAACCCTCTGTTCTCAGACATCAGGACCACGGAAACCACAGACAAGAAGAAGAACAGTCCATCATGGACCGTGAGAGAGTTCGACACTCAAACTCAGCATGGGAACCTGGGACATTATCTAAAGGTGAGACGATCACTTATAGTCCAGGAGGGGCTTAAGACCCAAAAGCCTGAACCTTAGACCTTGTGCCTCTAAAATCTATTCAGTCAATGGGCCTTTGAGAAAAGATTGGAGAAAGTTTCTAACATGCTCTTGGTGTATAATGTTTCTAATAAAGGCCCTGAAACACGTTGGCACAGGGCCGTTTATCAACAAGCAGATGAACAAAAAATGTTCTGCTTACACTTTAACAAAACTTCATTCATTCATTGATTTAAGCTTTAAAATCCCTCTTTCTCCTGTTCAAGCCTGGTGTCAAATCATGTTAACTTTAGATCATTTAAAAAAAAAAGAAGAAAACCTGGATGTAGAAATCAAACTGTCTTCTAAGAATCATTCACAGAAGCTGTTCATGTTGGTTGTAACAGTCTTTTATAAAATCTGCCAGTCTGCATGTGTAACAAGACGACAAGAGTAATAATAGTAGTAGCAACATTTGATCATATAGTGGATAATTTGTGATATAGATGATTTAGTATAGTATATACTTATTTACTGACACCCTAACAGGATGTAAGTAAATAAAAAGGAAATGAAAAGAAATTGTCTGTCATTTTAACTCCTTTTCACAGAGTCAAACTACTTTTGAAATAAATTGTCTTGGCTGTTTTAACATCAATAGGAAATTACGTTTTTTTTTTAACCTTGCGTTTAATATTAAATATTAAATATTGACCTTGCAAAGTACAAATTACATGCAAATTAGCATTTATGTTTTTTAAACCACAATATTCTTGGTAAGTGCTTACAACAACACCTTTTTATATTCCACAATTTCCCAGCTTTTGATCAAGAAAGCACATCCATCTATACATCTGTCTGTTTGTCTATCAAATTACAGAGAATATAAATTTCCACATGATATTGCTCATTTCCCTTCTCTTCCTTTTAGAGGTGATTTTTTTTTACTGTTGTTCTTGGACAGACGTTAAAGTTCAGCTGTTTCTTGTCAAAAAAAAATCAGAAATGCTCTGTGATGATCCTCCCTCAGTTTGAACCCTGAAAACTGGATTTCTATCTTTCAGGTCTCACTGTTTTTCTGTCTGTGCAGCCAGGTTGCCAAATTAAGACCAGGGTTTAGTTGTCAATGTGTGGCCCCATGTTGCGAGTCGCTGGAACTTCATGTTGGTTTTATGGCTGTTGTAGCCTGGAAAAATCTTTACTCTTGTGCAAATAATCAAAGATAAAGCACCGTCTTAAAAACAACAGTTTTTTTGCACTCAACCCCCCAAATTAAGAGTCAAATCAAGGGTTCTTAAAACAAACAAAGGAAAAGTGGAGGGTAGTAAGGAGGTAAGGAGTCATGCAGGTGTATCCCAGCTGCTGAACCTAAAATACTGGGGCAGCACGGTGACCCAGCAGGTAGTGCACGTGCCTCACAGCATGAAAGTTGCCGGTTTGATCCCGGGGTCGGTCAGGGCCTTTCTGTGTGGAATATGCATGTTTTCTTCGTGCATGCATTGGCTCTCTTTGACTTCCTCCCACAGACCAAAACATGCTCATGAGGTTGATTGGTGACTTCAGATTGCTCTTAGGTATGAGTGAGAGCATGAATGGTTCTGTCTTACCATGTGGCCCTGTGATTGGCTGGGCACTGGATCAGATTGTCCCTCTTGCCCAATGTCAGCTGGGATAGGATTCAGCTCTGGACCCCAAAGGGATAAGCAGAATAGATAATGGATGGATGGAAGGACCGTGCTGAGTTTAGCCAACACAGTGTGAAGATGATGTAGGAGAATAACTGATCCACCACCAGAACGAGACATGAAGAAGAAACGGACTTCATCCAGTGTTTGCACGACAATGATAACCACCGCCATGGTGGAGCAGACAGGTCATTGCACAGTTCCACAAATAAATGTATTTTATAGCTTTTAAAAGAGATGGTAATATTGAAGGTAATATATGTGCTCAGCAAAATATTAAATCACCTGTCATGAATATCAATGTGTCACGGCACAGCTGTTATACCTCTAAAACAGAAACAGAGATAAACACAAAACCCACACACTGTATTAGCCTTGAAAAATTAGCAGCAAAATGTCACCTTGCACGCATCAATTAGGGATTAGAGACGGAAATCGTACCAGTGTCAGCTTCATTTTAGTAAAAGTTAATTAAAATAATGTCTTTCTTAATGAAAAGCTGCACAGCAAGAATAACTGTTGTGATAGATTCTGCAGCATTGGGTGGGGCAGTCTGATGAAGGTGTCCTGTTCGAGCTCAGCTCCAGCTGTGACACGTGTCCTTGGGCAAGACACTTAACCCCAAATTGCTCCCACTGCTGTGTCAGTGGGGTATAAATGGACATGAAAGGGTGTGAATGTGTTAAAATAAGATTCATTTATTTGTCCCACAGGCAGGAATTCCAAGTTTATAGCAGCTGCAAAATACAAAGGAGACATATAAGAAAGAGACTTACAAATGAAAAATGATAAAATAAAATATATATAGTGGTATTTACCGTGGTTATGTAAATGTTTGATATTTTAAAGATGGAACATTTGAGACATAAGTATAAATACGGTTTATTGTTTATTGTTACTGATACTGATTGTTACAGACTGAGTGAATTGGTGTGAATGTGTAGATGTGACCTGCAGTGTAAACCTGCTTTGAGTAGAAAAGCACTACGTAAGCTCAAGTTCATTTACAATTTTACCATTTGATCCATTATCATGAATTTCAATTTCTACTAAAATCTTCAAGGTCTTTACAAAGTGCACCAACACTCTTCTCTCTAAAAATTTCTTCGGATTTGTGATGAAAATTTCAGTTTGTTGGATAAATGAGCTGAAGGTTTTTAAAAGAAGTCTCCTGAAGTTTGAAGAGTCCTCGCTTCAATAAAGGGGCAAAACTGAAAAGAAATGTTCAAAAGTACAATAAAAATGAAATGAATGAAAAATAAATTAAGCTAGAAACTACAGTGCTGAAAACTTTGATAAAAGACGATTTAAAAAGTCTCTACAGAAAACGTGTGATTGATAATAATTACAACACAGCAGTGCCATCACCTGTCCATTTATGACTAAAACAACCAAACAACCATTGTCTCTATAAATTTAGGCTTTTATTAAACCAAAGAATCACAGGATAAAATGAGAAATGTGAAAATAGAAGCATCCACAAATACTCTCAAATGTAATTTTCAAGGTTAATTCAGTCTGTAGGATGTTCCTACCTTCATCTCAGACGGGCTTTTAAATGATTTTTCAAAATTAATGTACAGCTGAAGATTCTTATAATTAATTAAAACTTAAACAAGAATGAATATTCACTCTGCACAAACTGAGGTTATTGATACCCATCCATACATTATCAATACTGCCTATTCTTTTTGGGGTCACTGGGGCTGGAGCCTATTCCAGCTGACATTGAATAAAAAGCAGGGTACACCCTGAACCAGTGCTAGCCAATCACAGGGCCACATAGAGAGACAGACAGCCATTCACACACTCACACCTGAGGGCAATTTGGAGTCACCGGTCAATCTAATGAGCATGTTTTTGGACTGTGGGAGGAAGTCAGAATTAAACAGAGTATTTTCCATATCTGCAGCATCGAGAGAAATCCTCAAATATTTTAATTCCACAGGTTTTTTTCATATTAAGAATATTCATTCATCTCAAGAAGCAGAAACATAATTGTGCTTTTGCGTGTTTTACATTATTAACTTGATTCAAAACAATGAAACATATATTTAAAAATCGCTGTGACATTCAGGAAAAAGTAAGATTTTAAACCTAACATTACAACCCAAACAACACCTACATTAATGTTTGTTCATCCAAACAACAGAATAAATAAAGTCAAAGCAAAATTCTTCATGACAGTGAGATGATCATTCAGTCTGTGAGGTAAATGTGAGATTTTGGAGCTGATGCTGTCAGTACTGAATCAAATTTTCATTAAACTGCTGCAGGAAATGTCCTGATCTATAATTTAACAAGTTATTTTAGGTTTGACATTACAAACCTTTGCACTCTGGTGAAGGAGGAGGAATTTTTTTATTGGTTCTTTTATCAATATCCTTATTTCATTCATTTCTGAAGATGATTGTAAATTAAAGAATGAACTCTTAGTTTTACAAGTTTACAGGGACAGCTGATCTCACATTTTTAACAGATTTTATGATATTTGCTCTGAAAGATGGCAGACATGTGGTGGAGCTGTTCTTGGTTAAACTTTTCTGTGTTTGTGCAGATGAACAAACTCAAAGTTCATAATTTTATTTCATCCACAGGAGGAGGAGAAGACGGCCAAAGATCTGGACTTCTGGTTGGAGGACCTTTACACTCCGGGGTTTGATTCTCTACTGAAGAAAACTGAAGCTGAACAAAGAAGAAGAAAACTCTGGAAAATTGTCTCTGCTGTTATTTTGACCGTCTGTCTGATTCTAGTCGTCGTCATCGTGCCAGTTTTAGTGCTGCGGAAGAAAAACTGATGAAGGTGTCGCACTTAGAGGCTCTAACCTCTTGAATGCACTGGTCATTTATTCTTCTGCAGACGAGGACAGTGGATGATTTTACAAGACTAAATGGATGATGAGGTTTTGGCTGCTCTGCAGGTTTTATGAACCGGTGTTGTTTAGTGCAGTTACTTTGCACCGTTTTTTTAAAACTCTGGGTTTTGCATCTTCCTGCTGGAGAAACATTTTGCTCCTCACTGATTATTCAGATCATGTTTGTATCAATGTAAAAACTTAATTTGTTCTGAAACCATGTGATCAAGAGAATTCATTTAAAATGCCTCAGGCCTTTGATAAGGTATTATTTTTCATGATAAACAAAATTTCACAATCTAGTTAATCAAAAGTATCATTAACACTGACTTGTTTTACAAAAACTCTCAATGCACATTGACCGAGAAGTCGCTCTGCCAGCGTTACTCTGACATTTATTACACTTTATTGACAAAAGTATTCTCTGCCTTCTCTTACACATGGACTGGAGTGACATCCCATCCTTAATCCAGAAAGTTTAATATGATGTTTTCAGCTCTAACAGCTTCAACTCTTCTGGGAAGCCTTTCCTCAAGGTTTAGGACTGTTTACAGGAAATATTGACTATTTCTACCCGAAACACATTTGTGAGGTCAGACTCTGATGTTTGGTTCATCCCAAATGTGTTTTATCGGGTTGAGGTCAGGACTCTGTGCAGGCCAGTCTTGGTGATGTGAGGTTTGGATGCAGCTACTCAGCCCCTCTGTAATTTTATATGACCTACCACTTTGTGGTTGAGTCACTGTTGTATCTAATCACTCCCACTTTGCTATTACAGCACTAATAGTCGACTGTGGAATATTTAGGGTGAGGAAATTTTACTACTAGTCTTGTTGCTCAGGTGGCCTCCTATCACAGTACCACGCTGGACTTCACTGATTTCCTGAGAGAGACCTGTTATTTACAAATGCTTGTAGAAGCCGTCTGCATGCTGAGGGGATGATATTATACACCTGTGGCTTTGGAAGTGACTGGAACACCTGAATCTCATGATTTGGGTGGGTGAGTGAATACATCGGCAATATAGTGTTTTTTTTATTTATTGAAATAAAAATACATTTATTGAAATTTTCTTTCTACTCCAACGATGTATTAGTAAATCAAATGGATAAAAGAATGAAAAGATGATCTGCTGTTTGTTCATCTGCTGGAGTGAAATCTTAAAATGCCAAACGACAAAATAAAGATGAAATGATAAATGATTAAAGATTGTTTTAAGGCTTTTTAATCACCTCTCCCACTCACTGTAATGGATTTATGCAGCGGTGCATGAAAAATAGAGCATCTCCATGTGTTTGTAAAAGTGTTTGCATTTCTGTGGTTTAATACTTTTGTAATAAGATTATTTTACTGCTTTTCCTCCACACCAGACTCAGTTTTGATATGAAGAACATTTTTTTTTACCCAAAATCAACCAAAATGGTTCCAGACCTGCAGCACTTTGAGTCGTCAGAAAGACTAATGAGGAACTTTAAAAGCTAGTCCATTTAACTTTCTGCGGTTTAGTTTGAACTTCAGCAGGCGTCTTGATCAGAGTTAATTCCGACACTTTTTCATTTTTTAGAATCAGAAATAATTTATTAATCCACAAGGGCAACCTTGGTCACTCCAGTTACTCTTATTAACAGTTTCGCAGTAGGAAATATATATATAAAAAAATATTAAAATATAAATAACAGCATAAAATTTAAGTTAAAAAAAAACTGAAAATAAAATCTAGAAGGCAGGTTGCAACATACAGATTCTTAAAGCAATCACCTTCCTTATGAAGAAAAATAAGTGACTTAAGTAAAAGAGACTATAAATGAGGCCCAGGAATTCACACAATTAACTTTAACAGTATCTACAATAAGAATATAAACATGACAGTGCTGTTTTTTTAGTTATAGTCTCTTGCCTATAATGTTTAAGTTTCTGTCATTATTTAGTCATCTAAATTGTATAAATTTTAGTCTAGTTACGTTGAGGAAATTCCACATTTAAGTCGATTAAATCTACGGTAAATTTACTCAACTAAAATCTGAAGTGTGAAGTGTAAGGCATTTTTATGCTTTCCTTGAATTTCTGAATGCTGGTAAAGCTTGAATGTATAAATGAACAGAAACAAATTTAACGTTTGTGTGAAATGCAGTCACCTTTATTTAGGCTACCTGGCAGAGTATCTCAGTTACAATACCAGAACTGACAACACAATGTGAACCTGCTCTACATGAATATATCAATTCATAAAGAGAGCAGCTCTGATTGGATTGCTCCACAACTTATCCCAACACCACCAAGCTAAGGCAGCTGTGATTGGATATGTTCCTAATTTGTCTCTACTTCCTATATGACAAATTAAAGTTTGATTAGGTTAAGTATTAGTTACTGTCTAGTTTTCATCAGGGGGAAAAAAGGTTGTTGATAAAAACTATGATGAAAAGTAGTCAACATAATTAACACTGACCAAGTCCGCATGCCTAAACACACTGTGTTGCTGCCATGTGATTGGCTGATAAGCCTTGATAAGCAGTTGAATAGGAGTGCCCTGAAAAGTGGCTAATGAGTGTAGATTTATTGCAAATTTGTGGCATGTAAGACTTTTTGTTGTTATTTTTTAAAGTTTGGTAGCTTCACAAGTGTGCTACAGCGCCCCCATCAGGGCTACTGGAGCCAAAACCAGCTTAATAATTTGGAGAAGCACTTGACTTCATCAAGTTTTGAGGTTATTTCATGTATCAGAGTCAGAAAAAAAACAAGAAGCACTGATGATACAAATCACAAAAGAGCCTTGAACATGTGACCGATTTCATTTGATTTATTTATTGCAATAAAGATGTACAAAGTATTGGTAATCATAAATGTTAAAATGTTAGAAAAAGCATATCTGTGACTGTTAACAGTACAGTGTATAAAACATTCCTGCTTCTAACCAGCCGGCTCGATCCCATCCACAAGAGCGTGAGAGAGAAATCAGGTCTGATCTGCTGCCGTCCGCATGAATTTTCTCCAAAAAAAGGCATCAAAAGATCGAAAATACACCGAGAGGAGGAAAGAAAGAAGACAATCTGCTAAAATCAAAAGGCAACAAAACAAAATAAAGAAAAATAAATCAACATGCAAATTAACTTACAACCAAAAACCGATAAAGACAAAAGAGCGGAGAAACTCTAGACTAAAATAAATATCTTTCTCCTCATTGAAATGAATTATTCTTCTCCCTTATTTTACGCCGTTAGACTATGGAGTTTATTTACACGTTCACGGTTCAGAAGAAGATGACTTTTTACACGTTGTCCGTCGTCATGGAGAGGAGGGAGGGGGGGACTTTGGCAATAAAAACATGTAGAGTCATAACGGGGCGAGGATGTGAGGACACACACGCTTGTTTTGGTTTCTTGGGTCGACACAGAGTTTTGAAATGATGAAGATGACGACACAAACACCATCAGTATTTGGTTAAAAATGTTGACGAGGGTCTTGGTGACGTATCAAAGATAAAGACCCCCTCCAGGTCCCGATGGAACGTCTTATATACGTGTATACAGAGGCAAGTTTATATAGATTTATATAGGCTCTAATGTACAAATATAGAGGAACCCGTGTTCTCGTAGACGTGTGGAACAGAGGGGAGAGTGACGCTTCACAGCAGGACACGAACACGTTGAAGACACGCGTCAAAGGTACGGCTACAGTGCACAACAGCGCCCTCTACTGACGAAAGTATCCCACCGGCTTGCTTTATGTGCTACATCTGGATTGTCTTGTATTTTCAGCAGTTTCAGTACATACAGCAAATATGTACTTAAGTCAGCAAGTTCAGCAATGCTTGCTCTGATCAGCTTTGAAAACTAAATTCAGTCTTTGGCCGCAGAAGGAGCAGCTGCTCCTCCTGGTGGATGGACTTAAATGTGCGTCCAGGCTAAAGACGAAGCACCAGAGATCGTTACCAGTCAGCTGATCACATCATCATGGGGTGATCTCATTGCAGTCAGGGGCGGGCCAGGTCCCAGCAAGACCATTTTGAGGGAGTAAAGCTGTTAAAAAGAGGCAACTTCCTGCTCAGTCACACTAAAAGCTTCTTGGAGAATCAGCAGCACAGAGTTGGTGAGGTTCACCACCTTTTAACAGCTTTCCTCCATCTCTATGTGAAATTCATAGATAAAGCAAATACATTAGTTTAATAGTTCGTAAATAAGCCTCATGGAAGATGTTTTTAAATCTCAAAAGACCTGTTTTTTTATGTAACGGGGGCGAAGAAGCTGAGCTTTCCATGACTTATGAGGATCTGTGTTGTGGTGTTGCCAGGTATTTTAGGGATGTGTTTTCAACTTTGGTGCCTTAGTCAGAAAGAAAAGAGCACAGTGGGGAGGGGGGTAACATGCAGGACAGGAACCAGGAGCCAGACTTAAACCTGCATGCATAAGCCTCTATTTTCAAGGGGGCCAGCTCAGGCTTGATAGATGCTGCAGAGGCCTGATTAAAATAACAATAAAAATGTAATATTAAGGCCAAAATAACAGATTACTGTTTAAATACTTGTGCCTTCTTCCTGGATGCATGCTATTACAAGCTTTTTAAAGTGAGATCAGTCCCTATCACCCAATACAGCTGGGAGATATATTTGTTGTCATGCTGAATTTTGCACGAATAAACTGGTTCATCAGCATGTTGACTTTCAGTGAACAAGTCAAACATGGAACCAGTCCTGATTTAACTTTTGACATCAGATGTTTTTAGCATTGCTTTGACAGCTGATCTAACAAAAACAACGATGACAGAGTCACCACAGCACATTTCCTCTGAATTTAGGGATTCATATTCTCGGGCCAAAGGGAAGGCTGTGGGGGCCTGATGTGGCCCTGGAGCCTCCAATTTATGATCACAGCTCTGCTCTTTTAACAGTTCAGGCTATAGGGATTTTGACGAATAAAAACGCAGAGCACAATTTTCTGGTTACACAAAAGACTATGATTTTATGCAGATGACGTGATGCTAATCCTGTGAAACAGTCGATCAATATATAACAATATATTCAATTCAAACCACTCCACTGATGTATATTTTGTACTACACAAATCTTTTGAAGTCTTAACTGATCAAATGTGACTTTTTTGGCCTTGGTATGAGGACTTGTTTTGACATTGAATGCTAATCAAAATGTTTTGTGTGCATCCTGTCCGAGGCCTGTTTTCAGACATGGCCAGGGCCCGGAAAGACTCAACAGGGGCCCCTGAAAGATTTAGGGCTTTAACAGCATTACACTGCCTGACACTGTAGCCTAATAGTGAAGTCCAACTGATGTTTAATTGATATTATGACAAAAAACAAATTTATAAAGTTGGGTTTACACTTAAAAAAGGCAACATGTTACTAATGTTACTGCAAATATTCTTGTTGCTTTAATTTAGGATGGCCCCTTTTTATTAACCTTCAGTGACTTGCCCTTGGAAATCTTTCCAACGTGTGGCCTGTCCTCTATCCAAGTCATCTTGACATCCAAACAGAAGCTTTTTGAGGGCGCTATTGTGCACGCCAACCTCCCCAGAGCTCACCTTTGTGCCTTCAAAATTTTAAAAAGATCCTCGCTCAGTGCATGCTCTACACATCCACATATGTAAGTACTGAGGCTATAGTAAATACACTGATGAGCACGAGTGTGTACATTTACTGCGGACACATTTGACTGCATATATACACTCAGGACACACTCTCCCCACAGCGCACACACAGATACACATGTACGTAGATAAAGTCCCGGCCCACTCAGAGTGAAGGGATGCAGCAGTAAAAAATGCTTACAGCACGGCAACAATGTGCTAACTGCAGTCTGTCGTAGGGTTGTCATTACCGTAGATACCACGATACATTAATCGCTATAGTGTGAGCAGTAGTGTCCGTAAATGCTAAGACACATCTTGCATCCTTCTGCACTCTTTCTAAATTGCACTTGCTTGTGGGTGCAAATTTGAAGAGCATAAAAAACACTCCACTGCGCCTCCACTTTTCCAAGAGGATGTTGTGTTAATGCAATTTAGACGCCATGCAGGAGTCTGCCTGTGATATTCAACCGTTGCAAATATAAAATAACCCAATACTGGGCAAGAAGGACTTCTATTTTCATCACTGTGGTGTCTATTTTGCTTCGTTTTTGTTAAAATCCTGGTACCATGACAACCCCAGATCCAGCAGAAAACAAAAACACACTAAGGTGGCTAACTCCTAGCATCTGTGTTTTATTGATTATAATAATTATCATACAAGTACATTCAGCTAACCTAAGAGTCGTGTCACATTCCTTATTTAAAGTTGCATACAGTAAAAGGACAGAGAACACGAATGCTAAATTCTAAACCTGCTTGTTCGTGTGGAAAAATGAACACAAGACAAAATAAAGAGAACCCTGTTTAGATCCATCAGATTTGTGGCAGTTTTTAAAATCTAACACCAAACCACCCGTGACCACTAAAAGGCATTTATTCTGAAATTTGGTCAAAGTGAAGCTCTAAAGTACTTCTGTTCGCTGGCAGAGTCTAAGGTATTAACATCGGATGTATATAAGGAATGGACATAGCCTTCGGGCTGGAAAGGTGAAGCCAGTGCACAAATGTTGAAGCCCGCATAACGTCCCCCAGGGGGAGTTTAAAGAAGTTTATGGGTGGATGCTCCATGTCGTACGAGTCCCTAGAGTCAAATCTTCTTCATCAGCCAATTCTGGTCTTAATTGGAATTTAAGAGATCAGAAACAGAATTGGCTTTCGGGCAGTAATTATGATAACATTAGTGATACTTTATTTGTAAAATTTTTGATTTTAGTATTTCTATGCATGTTCTGAGGACAGCCCTGTACCTCTTAAGTTCAGGAGTGTTTATTAAGCCCTCTTGGATTGAAAGCATCCCAGGGCACACACTATGTCCCGTCGAAAAGTGTTGGTCAATGCACCTCAGTGTCCATGTTTGGATTACGGAGCCTTTCAAACAAACTTGCCCTTGAGAGGCGTACCTACAAAAGAGTGATCAGCTCTTATTCTATGGATACATTTCACATAAAGATGAAGAAAAGCTGTCTGAAAGTGGCAACTGCTCTGCTCTCTCCACCAGAGGCCGCTCTGTGATTGGCTTGGGGCAAGACTTGGAACTGTCACCACTTTCAAACAGCTTTTCCCCCTCATTGTGTGATATAAGCCCATGAATGAAGGACAGTGATTTACTAATTCAAGCAGCACAGTGACAGAGCTGGGCGGAAAGGAGCTGCATGTCACGATTCTGTGCAACAAGGCTCAACTTTAAAAATGTTTCTGTATTTGGGCGACAGGAGGAAGCCAGAAAGTGTGACTGTCTCTGTCCTCTCCAGCTTCAACATTTGTCCAAACAAAGTTCCCTTTGGTTCTAAGAAATAGAGACTGTAATTATGCTCTTTAACAAAAATGGTCCCATGTGATCCGCAAGAGCCAAACCAAACTGACACCAACACTTCCAACTCTTTGCTTTACATCAAACAAGTCTAGTAAAGCTCTCCAAAACAAAGATGGCATTGTTCAAAAGGAACTTTAGGCTTCAAATCAGTCCAGTGAAGGTTACGTCCACTCTTAATTTAGAGTTAAAAGTGTGCAGTTATTGATTGATAAGCAGTAGAGCTGACTAAACTTAATCAGGCTCCTAATTTCATGATTTTTAGTTTGGAAAAATAACCCAAAACTTTTAAACAGGCACTATATAAGCTAAAATTGTATGTGTCAAGACTTCACACATAATTTTTAATAACCTTTTTTAATATGCAGAATTAAAAAATTTTCATGAAGCCTGAAATGGTTGATTCTTTATTTTTACACGGACTCAAAGAAGTTTTTCTTTTCTTCATAATTATAATTTAAAATATTATTTGGTGGATTTTTGCCCTCCCCATGTGACTAATCATCAGTTTAGGCCTCCCTGCATGACCTCTGCACTCATGTTTTAAGAATAAAAGTAACTTAACTACTCCTGGAAGCAGCGTTTGTGCTTTGTAACAGTGTTTAATTTAAGACACATGACCTTCTTGGTCATCTCCAAGTGCCCCCGTCCTGTGATTCAGTCAACCTTCTGTTAAAACAATGGGAAATACTCTATAGTGTTCATCTACACATGGCTTATGCTGCAGCAGAGAGACGACCAGCCAGTGTGTTTCTAACAGACAGAATAAGTGTGAAGAAGAGCGACGCGCCTGCAAAGTGCTCCGTGAATGAACTGAGGCAAGTCGACCCTTTGACATGAAGGAGCGATGGACTTTTATTACAAGTACTTACAAGCTCATATGCATAGAGGTATATCTTCACTTCAGCCCTGACACATTCTCACGTCACATTCTCCCTGCCAGCAAGTCTTCCTTTCCTGCACGCCGCCGCACGCGTCGGCCAATCTCCGCAAGGCGAGGCACAAACGCCCAGCTTCCATCGAAACAGCTACAGAAAGTGGAAAATGTTCTTGTCTGTGATTCACCTGCGACACGTCGGCCTGCGCGCAGTTCGGTGGACTAATACAAGGGACGACGGGAGGGATGATTAAGAGGAAAGAACAGACGAATCGCTCCCTGCATTTCCCCACAAACCGTCCAGCCAGTATGGCTTATAAGAGGAAAGGAACTCGTGACAATCGTTGGCATTAAGGCAAAGTTTAACTAGCTTGTTTTGTGGAGCAGTTTCTCTTTCTTTGAGGGAACATAAAAACAAAAAAACTGGCAAAAAGGAAGATAATTGATGAGCAGCTACACAAAGTCTAAAACTAGCTTCATGTCTTTTCTAACAGACTAAAGATCTTAAATTTAAGATCTTCGAAGTAAAATGTGTCTCGTGACGGCTAAATATTCAACAGCTTTAAATAGGAAGACTCAAAATGAATAAAAATAAAAATACATGTTGATTAGGGTAAAAGAGAGAGAAAGAGAAATGCAATCAAGTGGACACCCTTCATTAAATTTATGCAATCCACTCGCATAAATACGACACTTCGACTACGAAGGAATCACATTTAAAACCCATAAAACTACCCGCTACTCTCAACCAACATCACGCCGAGATTATTTCATCCGATTCATCTGGAAGGCACATCCGTAAGGCTTCAGAAGGTGTTGCAAAGCATGGTTCTCTCCCAACACTTAAGGAAAAAGACAGGAGGGGCGGGGGGTGCGATTATTGCTGCGTCACAAACACAACCACTGGTCCGATTTACTCGACACGTATGACATCAAGATTTTTCTGTTTCATGGGAACGACTGCCTGAGAGAAATCAACTCTGACAGACACGAAAGAATGAGGACAGGAGGTCAAAAAGTCGGAGCTACAAGCAGAAAACAAACAACATTGTGGAATAAATAAAGAAAGGAGCAGAGTGGGTGGTGTTAACACCCACCCCCCCACCCGTCAAGCCCCGCCTCCACATCCCTCCGTCACTCGTAGTCGTCTCCGCCTCTCCATCCTCCATCTTGGAAACCCTGCGCTGATCCGGTCGGGGGCTCTTTACCGTCTCTGGAGTGTGTGTTTGGACTGGGAGGTGTGTGTGCGTGGATGTGAGACTTAAAAACTCGGATGTTCTCTTCCCCGTGTGTGTGTCGGAGTGTGTGTTTAGGAGTAAAAGGTCAGGACGCTCTGGTGGTTTCCGCGCACCAGGATGACCGGGGGCAGGTCCTTGGACAGCGTTTCCAACCACGCCATGTACAGAGCGCTGGAGACGGCGCCCTTCCTCGCCAACGGCAGACTCCTGCAGAGACAGAGGAGAAGGGACATGATTAACAAAGCAGATTTTAAGATCCACTGGTAGATTCTTAGCATGTAGCTTGATATTCCTGCATGCTTTGCAGGGAAACTGCTGGCATTGCTAGTAAATGAAGATGAGTTAGCCATGAGCTAAAAGGTTGATAGCAACCATCAGGGTCACATTGGTATTAAAACAAATGAAAGTCCTGATCAGATTCTTAGCCCACAAGGTTTATTTGATTTTTAGTTTGTCAGTGTTTCTTTTGAAAGTATGTGTAGGTGTAGATAAGGGAGAAAAGCTGTTAAAGATGGGCCTCTACCCTCTCTAATGTCAATGGGGAAAAGATAAAACGGCTTGAAACACTATATAAATGAGACAAAAATACCAACACCCTTTACCAAATCTGTAAATAACCTGAACATCAGTGAGGCCACACCACACAGGAATATTTTTATATGAATATTAAAAATACTATACAGTATTTTTTTCTGTGACCAAAAATACATCAGTCCACTTCAGTGGAGGTTATGCACTAAAGGATATATTCTGTGTATTATAACTGTATTCAGATTTCACCTAATTTGGTTTATTTTACTTAAAACGTTGGTGTAACTCAGAAGTACATAGTTTAATTAAACAGCAATCTTAAATATACTCATAACATATACTTAAACATACAGATTTTTACACTTTATTTAATGGGTCATTTAAAAGCAGAGGCCCATGTGAGAACAGGAAAGCCTTCAAGTGTGTAGGGTGGAGGTGCATGTCTGTGTATTTGTGTAAAGTTCTTGGTTATTACAGTGTAACTACAGTTTAAATTATCACTTATTTCTCAGAGAGACTTGAGGTCAGCGAGAGCCACAGGGTGACTGAGAAGATTCCAAAATAAAGTGGCAGCGTCACATGATATCTTTTATTTTTATCATATTCAGTTGCTCTTGATAAATGTTTGTAGAGGGTGTGTGTTCGTGGAACTACATTAAGTTAAAATTTATTATTATTTACTGCTTATTATTTACTAAATTTTGACCACGATTTTTAACTTGTTTGAAAGTAAAAACAAACATAAAAAACTGAGTCCTTTGTTACTTGATAATTCATGCATGGATGGATTAAAATACACTATGGAAGAATAATTTTCCTTATTTGTTTTTTTTAAATCTCCTGCCGGGACATAATCCTCTCCCAGACACTCTCAGTCGGTATTTTCAAGTGTTTTTGTACACAAACAAATGTAAACAGCTCTATCTTACATGACGATGAGGTTGGCAGTGCTCGAGTGTTCCTTCAGCAGCTCGTTCAGTCTGACCTGACGGTTCGTCTGGAGAGAACAAACACAAAAACAAGCGCTGGTTAAACCATCAAGTGTTACACCGACTTAAAGCCACAATAACACCCAGACACAAACAGTCTTCACAGAACAGATAAAACGATCTGCAGAGGATTATCGCTGCTCTGTTCTGCTCCCGCTGTAGAGGATTTAAAGATGGAGTCTTAAAGATTAACTCCCCAAACGTGTAAATAATCCAAACATCACCTTGGCGCGGTAAAGCTCCAGCTCGTTGTCGGTGATCCTCCACGGCTCGCTGTTCTTCAGCCTCTCGGCGGCCTCCTGCTCCATGTCGTCCTCCTTCAGCCGATACGGCTCAATCATCTCCTCGAACGCCACCGTGCTGCAGAAAGAAAAAGATTAATCATTGAAGAAACCACAGAATAATTCCACAAAATCTAAAATCTGCAGGAAATATCAAAGGCTGAAATATGGGTTTGAATCAGCAAAAAGAGACACGAGTTTGTTCAAAATATTACACTCACATTTTTTCAGATAAATTAAGTTGTGTATCTAAAAACATAAGGCTTGTTGATTGGTACTTAACTATCTTTTATTTTTATTAAGAAACAAAATTTACAATATGCTCAAGTGTGGGCAGTGTTCATTACTTTTTCTTGAGAAACAAAGGCAGATAATTTAAATTTGGCTTTGGTTCTTTTTAGTTAAGGTTAGATTTGTTTGGAAAAATAATGAAACAATTATCCTAAACCCCAAAACGCATAAATAAAGCTAAATAATTCCAATGTTAATGAAATTAACACAAATAATAACCTTAACAGAAAGACTTTTATAATCTGGAAGATGGCGTTTTGAGAAAAAAAACAAAAACAAAAACAAAACAAAAGCAACTGACACATTATTACTGTAGCAGGTAACTTCACTTACTGTATGTACAGTTAAATTGAAAGTATTAAAGTCTTCTTAAATTCAAATACATTAATTTATATGACATAAATGATGATAAATGAAGTTAATTTAAGTCAAATACGTTAATTTATATTTAAAAACATCAATAAAAAATAATTTATAGATTCTGATCATCTATTTTTTTTAACATGAGGTCAAATCTGTATAATTTTGTACATGAAATAGAAAATGGAGCAGGGCTTAGTAAAGAAATAGAAGTTTATATACTGTTATCAACTAAGATGGAGTCACAGCCTTCCAAACTCTCCCACCTTACATCGAAGAGTAAGCTTTTTTCAACGTTAATAATTCCAGATTAAAAGCATCAACTAGCTGGTTACAATGTCATCTTACAACAAAAAAATAAATGATTCAAATTTTCACTTTTACCTGTCCTTCCTTGCAATATCTACATATTTTTTCAAGCCAATTATGATTTATAATATCACTTAGGATAAAGATTTTGATGATATCTTATATTTTAGATAATATAATGGAGTTATATAGTTTTGGGTCACAAGGAGAGAGAAAACTTCCCATTTGGGTCCAAAGCCAAAAGTTTGGGGAGCCCCTTCCTCATACTAATGTCCTGCAGTTTCACAATCAAACAGCTAGGGGGCAGCAGTGACTCACGTTTCTCACACATGAAGTCCATTTCTACAAGTTTTCATTTATGTGGGGAAGTGGGGGAGAGGACAATACTGGGGGGGCCGCAGGTAAATTTTAGGGCGATTTTAGTTTGAAGAACCAGCTGTCTGTGTTCACACATGCTGCTCACTGTGGTAATTTCAGAGTTTCTGCAAGTGTGAATGGGGATTACTTGACCCCTACAGTCATCCTGTTAACCCCATGAATCCATCCATGGTTTCAGAACAAACTATCAGTAAAGACCACGTGCTTAACCCGACTTCAACACCATTAATAAAAGGGGGTGTCAAAAATAATCTTTAATGGATGCATGTGAGATGAAGAAGCATCAACACAGAGACAGAAATAAAGGTTTAATGTTGGAGAGGCTGCAGCATCAGCTTAGTTTCTGAGGAGGAAAAATCAAGATTTGGGAGATGAGACCTTTGAGATTTCTTTATTTTGGTTTACAATATAGAGACATTAATGCTGCAGTTGATCTCAAAAGAATTTCTAATGAATAAAATAAAGTTCATATTTGGATTAGAAGAGATAAAATTGTACTGATGTCTTGGGAAGACTCCCTCAGGGAAATGAAGATTCCAGCAGCAGCATAATACAGCAGATTTAAAGGCATATTAATAAAGACAGATACACATAGAATTATAAATAAAAATGGCTACTGGCTATTGGTCGTTCCCATCCTCTATCTTCCCAGTAGTCCTGATCCCCCTGGCTGAGGAGTTGTACAGTCAGACATTTGTCTAACTGCTTTTGTTTTTATCTAAAAAGTAGTCTGGTGCAGTGATTTAAAAAAGTCAAGGAAGCTCTGCACTGTGTTGAGGACTTTCAGTCCAGCAAAGATGCAAAGCTGTAATTATTATCACTATGAAGCACCAACACCGGGCTGCAGGTTCTAGGACAAGCCTCAGGCTTCTGACTAAAGACCAACTCCTTCAATGTTATTGACCTGCTGAGGAGGCTCCATCATGGCTGCCATCACATTTATTCAAGTCTTTACAACTATAAATATAAACGATTTTTCTAGCTTTAAAAAAATGGTAGGATATTTGAGTGTATATGAGTACTTGAATCAAATATGCAAAAGTGGAAAAGAAATGTTTGCATAAACTAAGCTATTTAAGTGCAAAAACTGGACCACTTCCACCTTTAAAGGGACACTTCTGCAAAGTCAAGCAGTCTCTTCTTACAGTCTCTTCTCTATGACTATGTAAACTCTGCATGCTAAGGTGAGCACACATGATAAACAGAGAGTGATGCCTCAGCTGTGGAGAATCTTCTTATCTGAGGTGTGTTAGATGAGACTTACTGCTCTTTCTTGGGCTTGGTGTTGATGTCTCCGAGCACGGTGATGTCCGAGAAGTCTATCCTGAACTTGCTGAGAAGAGTGGCCATCCTGCAAAGAGAGCAAACACACAAACAGAGAGCCTTAGGGGACAGTACGGGGAATAACAGTGAGACATGCTGGATCTTAGGAGGCGTGGTGGGGGGGAGATAAACGTTCTGAGTCACGGGGAAGGGCCCGCTCCCTGCTTTAAATAGATCTGAAGATGGAGACCCAGGGAGGGCGGAGGTGAGTGTGACGGGCTTTACCGTGAGCTCTGAGGTATTCTGTGCATGAGCGTAATTTCCTTTCCTTTCCATCTTCAAAGAAACACGGAGCAGAGAGGATTTTAACAGAACTCACTGCAAGTGTTTGTGTGTGTTTGTTCTTCCAGAACATTCCTGGTTTAAGACGAGACAGAGAACGTCCACGCTCTGACATGAGTTGCTAAAGGTAAAGGAAAACTGGACCCTTAAAGGCTAAATTACACTTTTTATAAGGGCACTGAATATTAAGAGGGTTAAGAATCTCTGAGAGGGATTGGGAAACATGGGCCACTAATAATGTCTCTACATTTTAGAAATGAGTCCCAATTTTCCACTAGAAAGCACTCAGAGAGCTCAAACCATCCCCAAGGTAGCTCACATATTGCTGTTACATCTATAAGCAATAGTTCCATCATGAAGCTACAATTATAATATGATTAATAACTCTTAAAACCCACACCTAGCACTCAGAATCATGTTGATGTCATTATTAGTTAGACAGTTAATGAGCAAAAATAATCATTCATTAATGGCAGTTATCTGGATCACCACTAAAACCTAATCATTTTTATGTTGGGCCTTTAACAACATCTCCTGAAAGCTTCAGCAAAATTCATCCAACAGTTTTTCCCATTCTTGCCAATAAACAAACATTTGGGCCAAAAACATACCTCCTTGGTGAAGTGAATATTTGGTTTCATACATACAAGAAAATTTCCAAGCAAAGATTTTGTTCTGTTTTTACCATGACGTGTGCTGTTGACCTTGGCCAGGTCACCCTTATGAAAGAGATCCTGTTCTCAGTGGGTTTTAATCTGGTTAGAAAGGTTTAAAAAAAAATTTGCATATTGTTTTTTTTCTCCGTCTGGCTAAGACCTGTTAACTTTTATTGCTTAAGCCTTCCAGCTGCATGGGATCCCTGGCACCCCCCAGGCTGTAACGCTCACTTTGTTTACGCATTTTTTTGGATCCACATAACAGACCTATCTGAGCATGATGGTGTTTGGGAGCTCATTCTTAAATTGACACGGATATTATGGTCTTGCGAGTGAAATGTGTGCATCTCAAGATGTACATAGTAGACTGTCATTTTCCAAAAGAATCAAAAGGAAAGTTTGAATAAGTTTATTTGGCCCTTATTAACAGCAGAGACCAAGTTTCTCATATGTTAATAGCTTTGTCTCTAAGTTTATGTGCATGCTCAGATTTAGTTTCAGATCATATTAAGATGTAAAAATTCTTGTTCATCATTTATTTCTGTTTGATCTGCATAAAATTCAGTGAGATTTAAACTTTGTTTTTATTTTTTTGCTACAACATATAATACATCAGTCAAACAACCTTACATTCTAATTATTCTGTCAAACCAGGCTGTCCTGAAACAAAAAAATATGTCTTTAACTTGATTGTGTTTGAAATGGTGGAGGTTCTCCATGCATTAGTACAGCAAAAATCCAGCTGGGGTGGACTGAAGGTAACAAAGAAAATGGCCTGAACTGCAAGGGTTATCACCCTAAGTAATAAAAATACTTGTTTTTGCAAATGTTCCGTAATTGTTTTTTAAAGTTAAGCATGTTAAAGACCAATATCATGTGTGTGGTATCTCTAATGGGCAGGTATTATTGACCTCAGTTTTAGCTGATAATGTTTTCAGCATATATTGCACATTGAATCTCTTGACAGTTATTTTTGGGTTTTACTTTTCTATGATTCAAGTGATATAAGTGATAAACTGTAGTTCAGCTCTACTAGTCCTCAAATTTGAAGTACAGGTACTCAATGTTGGTCAATTACTGCACAAGCAGACTTTACTAATTAAGCAGAAGTGTCTCTAGCTCTACTAGTACTATGGGTATACTAGTACTAGTGGACTTAAAAATGTTCAGTCATACTACAGTAAGCCTTATATGTGAATAAGAGGACAGGGGAAAGCACATTCAGACTTCCTGTTGGCTTTCAAAAACATTAAAACCGATCAGGGCGCTGGATTTGATTACAATACCTCCTACTTCATTTTCATTAGGTCTGTTAGTAATATTAGTGAATCTTTTGGCTTTCCTTGCACTACTAATAGACCAAAACTGTCCACTAGGATGACTCAAGAGATATTTTATGTTTACTAGTTGCACTATTAAACAACAATGTTTTACTAGTAAAGGTTTTTTGGCACAATGGTGCTCGAATAGACCTGAGGAGTAAAGCAAAATCACCTACTAGTACATAAATCTGTTCTTCGAGCTCTACTAGCAAAGCTTTGTGGTTTTACTGGTAATGTTTTAAGTCTTCTAGTAGCACTAGTGACACTAAACTGTCTACTAGTGGTACTAGTGGACATTTTTTAATCACAAATACAGCCTCCTTGAGCACTAGTTGACCAAAACTGAGTACATGCTCTCCAGATTTGAACTATAGGCGATGACACCGATATCAACTTTATGCCAAAATGTCTCTCCATACTCTTCCACCTTCATCTGATAGTAGACTGCAGATCAGAGATGTTCTGACCCCAGCTATCAGGGAGATTCTGTTTTTAACTTTTTTTCACACCTCGACATTCAGTGGGCGCTCTGTTTGTCTCGAGGTAAACTGTATTGACACAAACATATGGTCTAATCCATCTGTGCTTTGATCGTATTGATTATGTTGATGTAATGAAGTCTTTATGAATCTGACATATTTAACTTTAATGGTGCAAAACATGCACACGCTGTTGATCTTAAATCTGTCAATGCTTCAAAAAAAAACGAGGATTTAAAGGTGCACAGCGAGCCGTGAGCTCCCTCTCACACTTGGAGATAAAAAGGATCTGCTGCTGAAACCAGGGAGCTAATTTTATCACACAAAGGAGGAGGAGGCAGCTGTACGGGACAAAGAGATTCTCTGACAGAGACCTGAAGGTGAGTGAGCGTGTGTTCTGTCATGGAGGTTTCTGCAGATATGAAGCAGGTTTCCTCACTCTCAGGGAGCCTGGGTTCACTCCAGGTGAGTGTTCAGCACTCCACTTTAGACTTGATCGCCAACATCCCCGGTTCTGACGGGCTCGGATTCAAACTTAGCGCATTAACATCAACAGACGACTGCAAAACCTCATTTTTTAATTTCCCTGATGAAATGTGTTTTAGTCTCTGACATTTTGAGCGTGTTGAATACTCACGCTCGTCTGTCGTGGTCGATCCTGTTGATCTTTCCTCCAATGAAGACGCGGATCTTGCAGTCCTTCCACCTCTTCTTGTTGGTCAGAAGGTACGGGATCAGCAGGGTCAGACCTGGAGAAACCAAACACATGAGCACTATCCTGATCCCATCCCATTATTTTATTCAACAAACAGAAGACAGTATGTTCAGGTGGATGATACAAAAGGAGTACCCCAAGGTTTAGTCCTGGGGGTATTTATTTTCTAGATTGGTTTTTACCAAATTCGATAGAAAATCGATAGAGTACATTTCAGCATATAAACCTTCATTATCAACTGAAGCCAGAGCGCGAGCATAATAAACATGAAGCACTTCCATTTTTAACCATTATAAAAAGGTCTGCATAAAATATATTTCTATAGATCGAGATATTACTTTGGCCCCCTTCTGGTTGTCGCTCTTCATTCAA
The DNA here is from genome assembly GCA_036419115.1 of Scarus forsteni. Lineage (NCBI taxonomy): Eukaryota > Metazoa > Chordata > Actinopteri > Labriformes > Labridae > Scarus > Scarus forsteni. The sequence continues at coordinate 112,448 of JAZDUH010000227.1, read as the reverse complement.
AACTTCTTATTTTTCTTTGGTTTTAAATTGGTTTTAAAAAAAGACAGACAAAAGCTCATGGTCTTTTCAAATCTGCCTGAGTTATCAGGAGTACCCCGACTGCTGGAACTCAACAAGGAAATCCAATAGAACTGGTTTCAAACTACAAGTATCTGGGGTTTCTTTTGGAGCTTTCGTGAGCTTTCTTTAAAAGGACACATTGCAGGCTTAGTCACCAAGGTCAGGGTGAAGCTCAGGTTCTTCTACCAGAATAGATCTTGTTTTTCACTTCGAACCAGGAACTGCTTGTGTCTGCAAAGTTTCTTCCTTCGATTGATTATGGAGATGTGATTATGGGTGCTTCTCTTAAATGTCCACAGTCCTTAAGTATGGTTTATCATGGTGTCTTTAGGTTTGTCACAGGCGATGGTCGCCTCACACATCACTGTATGTGAAATCTGGCTGGCCTTCTTTCAGTGCACACAGACATGGGCACTGGCTGACCCTGATCTATAGGGCTCTTCTTGGCTCAGTTCCATCTGATTTATGTACATTTCTGCAGAAAACTAAAAGCTGCTATGCCTTACAGTCCTGTGATGCTCTCCATCTTTCGGTTTCTCGCATCAGAACTGAACTTGGGAAGAGGGCGTTCAGTTTTTCTGCCCCCACAGTGAGGGACTCTCTTCAGACTGAACTGAAAATCCCACATCTCATCTCACTTGGAGCCTTTTGCTTGGTGCTGACGGTTGAAAAAAATTACGGAAGACCAGTGAACAGTGCCTGTGTTTCTAAATTGTTAGTTATGTATGAGCCTCTGCATTTAATTTCAAGATACCTTGCATGCTCAAAAAATATTTGTTTAAAATTTTTGTATATCGTCACCTTTCAGTTACTGTTTTATGATGTGTTCTGCAGACCTCTTGTCAGGTCACTCTTGTGAAAGAGATCTTGATCTTAATGGGTCTTTAACTGGTCAAATGCAAGTTAAATATTAATTAACTCTCACTTCAATTCCCTTCTTCAATATTTATTCTTTTACTTTTTCCTTTGTTTTTGGAATTGGGTACAATACTGTGTAAGTACTTTGGTTTGTTAGTTATGTTTGGGTGAGTTTTTCTAATATGAATGTAGTGGGTGAAATAATCTGGAGCAAATAAACAGCACCATACTGTGCAACAATGTTAGTAATCCATGTTTAATTTTGTGTGAAAAATAATAAAAAGATATTGGACAAAAAGTAACAGTTAAATAAACAGCATGTAGACCTTTAGTTTGTGTCACAGCCACCGAGTGTCCACATTTTAAATATCTTCATAAATCCTCTGCTTTTGCTGACGTGGACGCTTAAAACGACGCACTGATGTGGCGAAGGATGAGGGGTGAGCCGGTATTACCGATAAAGTTTATCATCCAGCTGCAGCTAATGATGCAGAGCGAGCAATTTACTGCAAGTAGGTCAAGAAGGAGAAGGAGGATTAGAGGGTTCAGAGGGAGCATGAGTTCACACGGACGAGGAGCGAGGATGGAAACTTGATGGCCAGAGGGGTCAGAGGAGAGGAAACATCAGGGCTCTGGGTTCGGTCAAAGGGTTTAAATCTGCTCATGTGATGGTCATAGAGAGTGAGGCATGTTTAAGGCCTTGTTCGTCTTTGCTTTCCTATAAATTCAGGGTATCAGATTGATCTATCAAATAGGCATTGCTGAGACTAATATCATGTCTTTGTTTAATGCTTCATCCTAATCTTGGTAAAACTTGGTGGAGATGTCTCCAGCTCTTTCCAATACTTTGTGAAGGTGAAATTAGCCGACTGGACCGACTGCTGATTCTGATTTGATCTAATTTGGTCTTGGCCAATACCAATCACTCTCCAGAGGCTAACACTGGCAGCTCCATTTTCTTCTTCTCCTCTTCTGCTGCTGTCTACAAATCATCCCAAAGCATCATTTAAAGCTGATCTGTGGGTCAGTTGGCTGACTGTGTGCATTTCGCAGCAACAAAAAGGCTGCTGTGACGATGATCAAGATGTGATGTGTCACATGTGACAGCGTGTCTAACATGAGTCACGCCTGCGGCCTCGTTCACATGCTTACACCCCACTGGGCGACACACTCCACACACTGAGTCACACTGATGTACTGAGACTGTCGCAGCAGAGAGTCTAACATTTAACTGAGATGTTGATCCATTTATGTGATTAAAGGCCGAGTTGGCAGGTTCCTGCTCAGAGGAAGAGGAGAAACACTCGTCTGTAACTCTGATCGTTCAACAGTCTCTGACGTTGGCATTAGCCTCATTGATAAATGCATGCTGGTGATGTCTGTGGGCCTGATACATGTGACTCTGCACCCCTTAAGGATGAACAATCGAGGCAAAGAGATGGCATCTGGAGCTGCTTCACATTAAGGACCTGAGCAAAGACCCAAACATGCAGACCTTGAAGTCTGATTCACTTTGTCAGACTAAAAACCGGACAACAGTTTGAGTGCCTGAGTGCTTTAGAAGTGGTTTCTGCCAAGATTGATGTGATCTTGTGATTGGTCCACAAAGAGATATGAACCAACCGTGCCGGACTGTGGGGTACTCTGCACTTTTATGTCTTGGTCTTTGGAGCACATGATCTACATCAGTGGTCCCCACAAACCGGCTGTGCATACACTGTACTGATACATGTATTTACTTGTCTGCCTTCACTCACATATGAACTTGAGTTACCTCCCATTCTTAGCCCAGAGGGTTACATATGATGTCGGTCCACCCTTAGCTCAGCTGTAGCAGCTTCAACTCTTAAGGGAAGGCTTTCTTCAAGGTTCAGGAGTTTTTATAGAAATTTTTGTTGATTCTTCCAGAAGCACATTTGTGAGGTCAGACACTGATGTTGGACGAGAAGACCTGGCTCTCAGTCTTTGCTCTAATTTATCCTGAAGGCGATCTATGGGGTTGAGGCCAGCATTCTGTGCAGGCCAGTAAGTTCCTCCACACCAAACTCCCTCAACCAGGTCTTTGTGCACTGGTGAGCAGTCATGCCGGAACAGGAGTGTGCCATCCACAAACTGTTCCCACAAAGTTGAAAGTATGAAAGAGTTCCTTTCACTGTAGCTAAGGGTCCGAGCCCAGCTCCTGAAAAACACCCCCCCACCATAATCCTCCCTCCACCAAACTTTGCACTTAGCACAATGAAATCAGACAAGGACTATTCTCCTGGAAACCAGCAAACTCAGACTCGTCCATTGGATTGTCAGACAGAGAACACGTCTCCACTGCTCCTCTTGAGTCCAGCAGTGTGATTTACTCTACTACAATTGCATTACACTTTGTGATGTGAGGCTTGGATGAAGCTCCTCAGCTTTGGAAATCCATTTGAGTAGCTCTGCTTGAGCTGATCTGAAGGCCACATGAAGCTTGGAGGTCTGTAGCTGTTGACTCTGCAGAATGTTGGTGACTTCTGTGAACTATAACCATTAGCATCCCCTGACCACACTCTGTGACTTTTCATGACCTACCACTTAATGGCTGAGTTGCTGTCATTCCTAATCTCTTCCACTTTGTCACAACACCACTAACAGTCGACTGTGGAATATTTAATAGTGAGGAAATTTCTCGATAGGACTTATTGCTCAGGTGGCCCCCTATTATGGTACAAATGCTGGACTTCACTGAGCTCCTAAATTTGACCCATTCTTAAAACATATTTGAGAAGCAGTCTTGTGTCCATGGAAGTGATTGAACACCTGAATTCTATGAGATAAATGAGTGCGTAAAGCCTTTTTGCAGTATAGTGTACGTCTCTGAGTCTCACCTCCATCGTCAAACAGCCACCAGACGTCCACGGTGCCTTTGCCCTGCTTCTTCTGGAACTGCTGGCTAGCCTCAAGGAGACGCTGATCGGACACATTGAGAGGGACCGTCGGGCTCTTCTTGTCTGCAGGATCAACACCAAACACACAAACAGCAGGAGAACGTTCATTTAGACGGCATCATGAGGCTGAGAAAGACATCATCTGCTGGTCTGTTAGAGAAGAGCTCAGCCTGGACACAGAGCAAACAAGCTGGACAGTCTGGTTCCGTCAGAAATGGACGGACCCACGAGGAGCTCTGACTCTGGAGATGTCCCAAAGATCTTAACAACAAAACAGGAGCCATCAAACTTCAGAGATCGCTGTTTCCCCTGCTCATTTATTTATTCATGCAGTCAAAATAACTGACTTCATCATTTATGCCTTTTCTAAGCAAAATTCAAACACTTTAAGGATTTATAAGGGAAAATGTAGTTGTTTTAAGCCCTCAGACTTAAATAAATCTGGATACATTTAAAATTAGTTTCACTTTCATACTATTTGAACAAAAATCTTATTTTTTTCAAAAAGGGTCAAATAAAATGCAAAAATATAAAACTTTTAAAACTTAAAATGTGACACTAGGATTTTACATCTTTCAAATTTGAACAAATTTCCAAAATAAGGACAAAATTAATCACTTTCTCACACCTAATGTGATATCCAGGCACTAATTAAAGCATCTTAAAGGATTTTAAGAGGCCGACAAACCTTTCTAAATGAATGAGATTTAATTAATGTCTGCATAGAAATAAACAAAAATGGCTCAAAAGTGCTTTTCAAATTGCAATTTTGTAAGATGTATGCCATTTTTTTAACACTGTTCAGGTTTTTAACTAAATTAAGTTAAAATGTCGGATAAAAATTATACATTTCGCATATTTGACTGACTTATTAATTTTTGTCAGCACATTTCTGATACCATTTCTGCAAGAACTCTAAAAATTCTACATAAACAACTTCCCTCTCTGCTTATTAGCAATGCTGTTTTGATTTGAGCAGCAGTTTCAACAATATTGTTCCAAATTGAAATTTTGCAGGTTAATTTACACTTTTATTCTGCAGACTATTCCATAAGAGCTGAGTTTGCAGCATCCAATTTTCAAGAAAGCTCTGGTTCATGCTGAGGAGCAGAGTAAATCCTGCAGGAATGTCCTCATAACCTGTTGTTTTCTTCTCTGGAGTCAGTTGTTTTATTACATTTCCAGCATTCTAACACTGAGTTCAATATTTTCAAGCTTTCTTTCTTATCATTTCCGACTCCCGTGAGGTTCCTTCACTTCAGAAGAATATTAGGTTTAATATTTACATGAGCTCAAGTTTCTTCCCTAAAGCATCAATATTATTCACAGATTTATGGTTTTGAATCTTTAAATAAAGTCTGGAGAATAACTTTAAAACCTAAAGGACTGTTAAAGATTATCTTATTCTTGTAAAAGCTGAACAATCTGCTTATTGATATGACACTAGTTTGTGTTTTTAACTTTCTTATTTTTGTAATTTCAGACACAAAGAACAGGGGAAACAGAAACATTAGGTTCAGGTGTGAGACATGAGGAGCGAAAGCATTTGTGAAGTTGTGCAAATCAATCAAACAATAAATAATATGAATAAATTAAGAAATTAATTTAAAGATATTTGTATCTTTTCCAAAACATTTTCTTTTTCCCTATTTTTTGCATTATTAATTTAGATTTAATCTTTGTCTTATTTATTTATTTTTGTCATTTTGTCTAAATATAGTGTTTCTTGATGTTTTGTTTTTTTTTCCAAAAAAAATATCAGGATTTTTCCCAACATGTCAACTTTTTCTTTGGCGTTACATCTATGCACATAAAGACAAAGTCTCCTCCTCTCCATACTGCCCTTCTCACACCTGACCAGTTCTCTCCTCTCCTTTAAAACATTAGATTTTGAGCTCGTGAATTAAACGTGGAGAGAAGCGGTGATGAAGCAGGACTCAGCTGAAACATGAAAACAGGAGAGCAGTTTTCATCCCTGAAAAAGAAGCTTCTGCAGACAAAGTGTCACCTCGAAAAGACGAGAAGCAGCAGAGAGAGCGAGAAACCCGAGAAACCAAACATCTGCACAAACTCACGACATGAAAGAGTCCAGACCGGGCCGGAGTTAAAGGCACAGAGACAGACTTCAGACCGAAAGGAAGAGGCTGAAAATGTTATTGTTAAAGCCGGAAACATGGAGCAGAAGGAGAGCGGAGACAGCAGGGAGCAGGACCGAGGGTTAATGTAAATACACTCTGAGAGAAAGAGGAGGAGAGCAGGAGGAGAGGGAGCAAACAAGGAGAAGAACCAAGCAGAAGAAGGTTTAAGGCAACTCAATAAACGGGGTCTCCTGCCTTTTTTCAACAGGGGCTGAGTGGGAGCTTTGCCATCATCGTCGTCATCTGAGGAATGTGAGAAAGAGGAGAGAAAAATGTTGATCCGGTCAGAAATGAGATTAAATTCAGGTTTGTAATTAATCCAGAGGGAGAAAAGAACAAAAATATGAATTCATAACTCATTAATGATCGACTACATTCACTATGGGGATCTAAAGGTAGGGATGTCACAATATCAAAATTTTAAACTCAAGTAAAATAATCAAATTAAATTGATACCTGTTTGATACCACAACAGGAAGAAAGAAAGTCTTAGACACCCAATGAGGGGTAATTTCTTCTTTGAAATACCAAAACTTGTAAATAACCTCACACATCTAGTTCAGGAGGGCGAAGTTTCCAAACAATAGCCCTTGGGAACAAAAGCTAATTTGGGGGTTTTCACAACATTGAATTCGTCCTGTCAAATTTTTAACCTCGTACTGATTTAGGGTTATAACCCTGGAACAACTGTGGGGGTTCTAACCCCTCTCACTAGAGCTGGTTTGGGGGTCTAAGCCTTCTTACAAGAACCTGTTGTGATAAGTTTAAGGGCTTCAATTCTTCGTATCAGAACTGGTGGTTAAACTGATCCAGCAGTTGAACTAGTTTGGAGGGTTCATGACTTTCAGTCCTTAGTTCATCATCCATCAATTATCTGTTCCGCCTCTCCCTTGCAGGATCTTTGGAGCTGGAGCCTTTCCCAGGTGTCATTGGGCGAGAGGCTGTGTACACTCTGAACCAGTTGCCAATAACAGGGCCATGTCGAGAGACAGACAACCATTCACACTCACACCTAAGGGTAATTTGGAGTCACCAATTGATCTACACCAATTGTCTGTGGGAGGAAGAGTGCCGGAGGGAACCCATGCACGCATGAGGAGAACAGGCAAACTCCACACAGAAAGACAGACACAGGGATTGAACCAGTGACCTTCTAGCTGTGAGGCTAGACGCAGCACTACCTGCTGCATCCCCATGACAATTTTCTCCTCCCTACCAGCTGCCTGCCAACTTTCAGCCAGTCACCAGCCTGTCTCTTCCCTGTTACTGCATGCACAGTAAAAAGAGTGGTGTCTACCTGCTCGTCATGGACTTGGGAGTCAGGCAAAACATCAAAACATAAAACATGATGGCGTATTCATTTAGCAAACAGTTCAACTGATAAGGACCAAACTTTGTTAATAAAGCCTCTTCAAGTCAGCAGGAGCTTCACTGGAGGGTTAAACTTTCCTAACAAAAGCTGCAGTCTAATGAAACGGGTGCAGGTTTCTTTAAGCTTGGATCAGTGAGAGTTTGTGGTATCAAACAAGTATCACAAATTTATCAGCCAACAGCAATGAATTAATAAATCAGCGATAATCACAAAAACATAAATTAACATTCATTAAAAAAGCTCAGATTGCATTTAAATCTCCATTAAAGAGGTTTGGGTTTTAATCATCATTTAAATCTTTACAGGAGCAGAAAAAAATTTTTGCCCTCCTCACGTCACTGAGGGAACGGTGACGTCTGAAGACCTCACAGTCTGAGAACACAGTGTGTGTGTGTGTATCTGTGTGTGTCTGTGTTTGTCACACACTCTGAGTGTGTTCAGAGACAGCTGTGGACCAACAAACTGGGCGCTGTGGGAACACAGGGGGGAAAGGTCAGTGGGGAAACTTCCTGTCAGAGCAGCATGAGTGTTTGAGTGTGTGTTTGTGTATATATGTTTGTGTGTATATGCGAGTGTGTGCATGTTTGTGTAGAATAAAGGCAGCATTGATGGATTAGCTCTGAGCTCTGAGAACGTGTTAAACTGATTTCCTGGATAAAAAACTCCCTCTGTTCCGACCTGAATGTTTGTGATGTGAATAACAGGACTGAGATCTTCATGTTCATGTTTGAGCCTCAGGAGAAAAAAAACAAAACGCATATCTGTGAAACTTATCACCAGACTAGTGCTGATGTTGCCTGAACAAAAAACCAACATAATGCTTCAATGAGGTAAAGCTGACAAGGTTTTTAAAGCGTTTGTGCATCATTGAATGCTGAAGTTTCAGGTGTTGTTTGTTTTTTCAAAAGACTGACCAGATTTTGGTGATGATCCGAATACAGGTCAAGATCTAAGATTTGTTTTAACAATTTAACAAAAGCCAAATTCATTCTAACATTTCAAGGCATAACATTATGATTCACCTCCACTGTGAATGTCCTAGAAGCAAAATTAGGGGAATAAACTGATCCTCTTTTCTGCACTTAAAAAGGTAGTAAGGTATCAGAGAGAGGGAGGAACGCAGCCTCAGCGGGAGACAGGAGTACCATGAGTGAGGGTCACAGGTTCATGGCATGATTAACCATTACAAAATTGAGCAATTTTATTTTATCTTGTTTTTTTTTAAGAAATGTGCAAATCATCCTCCATTTTTAACCTCCAAACTGAAGAGAGTCTATCTGTCCAACAGAGACAATATGTCTCAAAAACTCATTCAAATATTCATATGTCTTTTTATTACTAGTTTCATTGTTGATTATTTTCATGGTTTATTACCATGATAAAGGACATGACATTTGTTTTATGACTGTAATGAACCAGCTGCTCTGCAGATGGTAAAATATGAAGCGAGCAATAAAACAGTAAAAACATCAACACTGTGTCTGGCCTTTTAATTTAACAGTGTCAATATTGATGTACAAAATTTTCCTTCCTGGTGAGCAAAGAATCTTTCAGTCAGCACACTGGTTGTTAACATGTTGATAAATAATAACAATTACATTAGCATAATTGTTTACCTTTAGGGATGGCTGAGCTGTTCTGTAGACTGCTTGTTGATATAAAAATAATACTCTTATGTACATGTATATTTCTTTGTTTACCTTTAGGGATGGCCGGGCTGTTCTGCAGACTGGTGGCCTTGGAGGAGGGCTTGGATGAATCGCCAGAGTCTTTGCTGGTGTCTATGGACACGATCACATCCTTCATCCCTGAGGATTTCTCCTGAGACGACAGCAGCTCATCTGGGGGGTAAGGGGAGAGAGGGAGGGTGAGAAAAATATAAAGAAAACAGGAAACAGGAAATGAGATGTAACCACGCTGACACTCTGGACCTATGGGAAACATCAGGATGTTTACATCTGTGGAGGTCGAGGAGGGAGCGAGGAACAGGGTCAGAGTGATTTAAGGATAAAAAGCAGTCAAAAATCCACTTTAAAGAACCTCAGTTTGACTTAGAATCTCAATTCTGCTGGATAATTTCCCCAAACGTAACAACTTGATTGCTGTAATAAATGGTGAGATTTGTCCCAGCATGTTTGCTCATCCCCCTCTGTTCAGACCACACTCATTATTCAGCCTCTGGGAGAGATCCATGTTGATCAGCGGTTCTCAGGCGGTGTGGTGGGGCTCGGTGGTGTGCCCGAGACACGTCTGGGTGTGCCTTGGGAATTGGGTGAAGTGTGAGTTTTATTACATAACAATTATTTAATCAGTTTTGTATCAACCAAAAAAGTGGCACTCGCTGGTGGGAAGGATGTGATTTGGTCCCCCTAAGTGTTAGTTCAACTTCCTTTTAAAAACCGTGACTGATGCAGTTCAGATTTTAGGGAATTCAATTGTTTAGGGAACGTTTTTGAACAGTTTTGTAAAGACATACAACCGGTTGTTTGTCTCAAATTTGCAAGGCAACAAAAGAAACATTTGTATGGAAGTTAAGTCTATCTTGGCTGCAGTGGACAAAAATATTTTTGAAAGCCACTGATGCTGATGTTTTATCCTCAAGACCCACATCCAGGCATCGGTTCAGCTCAACAACGTACAAATGGTTTCTTTTTGTCTTTTTTGTTCTTTTTTTTTTTTCGAACAATGTTTTTATTAGTTTTCAACAGAAAAACAGGATTAATACGTTCAATAAAGGAACAAACATTTTCTCAAACAACATAAACATGAATATAAAAAACAAACTAAAAACAATAATATAAGATAATACATAAATAAATAATAGCAAAATCTATATAAACAAAATAGTAAAAAAAAAAAGTTCAAAATGATAATAGTAATCGCATACAAAAAAAAAACAACAACCAATAATAACAATGTAGCTGTCACACTCTAAAGTTCATTCTCATTATTGTTGACCAAGAAACCTCATTAGGGGTATCCATACCTCTTCAAATTCTTGTGCTCTACCTCTCATAACATAAGTTATTTTTTTTTATTGTAACACAGTATCATTTCCCTTATCCATGACTGTATAGAAGAAACTTCAGTCTCTATCCAAGACAAAGCGATCGTCCTCCCGGCCTGCAGGAGACCAAAGTTGATCAGAGTCTTGTTTTTAGAGTTAACCACAAAGTCAGACGGAAACAGACCCAGGATGCAAAGTTTTGCTAGATAAGGTATCTGAGTACCAGTGATTACACTTAGTGTACGAAGAACCATTTTCCAAAAAGCCACCAGTTTGGGACATTCCCATACACAATGAATTAAGGTGCCTTCCTCAGTCAAACATTTGACACAGGTGTCTGGAATGTCAGGGGACCACTTATTAAGTAATTCAGGGGTTATATACGTTCTCATTAACCATTTATGTTGTCATAATTTCAATCTGGTATTAACAGTTTGTGTTTGTGCTTTTAAGTAGGCCTCCACCCATTCATCCTCACCTATATCTTCCTTAATATCTGAAATCCAAGCATTCATTCTGTCACTGCAAGATCCCTTGTCATGAGAAATAAGTCCAGCATATATTATTGAACTTGGCCGTCTACCATTCACATGTTTCAGCATTATACCCTCTAGACAAGACAGTGGTGATTCATGCGTAATGTTATAGTGTTTTGTCTTTTTTGTTCTTTAACTCATTTTTATTAATAGTTAAAGGCCACCGGTGAGCAAAAATATACAGACTGCCACATCAACACCAACATTTATGTTAAGTAAAAAAGAATATACTGTAGGGATGCAGGATATTTGATTTTTGTCATTATGTGATATGCCAATATTTCCTAATTATCAGTGCTGCTGCCGACATTTTTTGGCAAGACTGCGAGGCATCTCTTTCAGTAAAATGTAACTATTACTCTCATTGTGACGGTGTTGTTTATGTTAGTCATTGATGTGAATGAAAGCAAACACCAATTCATTCTCTAAGGGAAGAAACTTTTGTATTTAAATGTAAACATTCAGCAATAACAGGGTGAAACATTCAGACATGTGGTGGGTATAACAGCCAATAGTTTTGAAATTCAGGCCAATACGTGTGGCTAAAATATCAGCCGTAAATAATGGCAGAAATCTTTAGATCTGCTGATACTCTGCTGATAATATCATGCATCCTAATATATATTTATACTCTTAAGGTTGCAGCTGTGTTTGCTTTCAACTGTATATCAGTAATATGAGAATAAGAATAATATGAAATATGAATATGAGCTAAAAGAGTCTTTAAAAATGTCTGATGGTGGGCTGAGAAACAGGCAAGGATCTACACTTCATAAAAAACAACACAAAGTAAATAAAGGAAAAAAAAATCAAAAACTGAAGATTGAATGATTTAAAGGCACCAATGAATGAATGATTCGTCCTGTTCTTCAGTGGCAAACAACCATCAAAAACACCTTTAAAGGCTCTTAGTTCCATGCCGGTGTGTTACCTTGTCCTTGTATATGAGACACGTCCAGCCCCTCCTTCAGTCTGAGGACCACCGCTCCATACTGAAAGTCAAAGGCGTCACTAAAGAAGAAGAAACACAAAAGACGAGGATTAAATAAACTCACTTAAATAAACGCTCTGAGCTTCCTGAACACTGCAGACGGAAATCAAAGGGCACATAGCTGAGCGACTTAACTCTGATTTTAATATTTGAACCGACTCTGACCTCCAGCTCTGAAACTCTAATCCTCACACGTTCCGATCAAGAACCCTGCAAAGATTAAAACTGCACACACGCTCATGTGACTCATTCAGGGCCCAGGAGGGAGCCGAAATCTCACACAGGAGAACATACGGAGAGCGTGTCGTAGTATCACCCCCGGGGTGGAATAAATTTAGATCCTGAGCCCAGCACCTCCTACACAATGAGGCGCAAACAGACCGAAGAATAAGAAACAAGAACGTCCATCCACGAGGCGGACGAGAGAGAACAGGGACAAACACTTTGTGGGGTCAACGGTGATGCTCTGAGTTAAATCTCTTCATGGTCTTGTTGCAGTTTGTTTATCTAATCTGCTTCATCATATGAGCCTGTGAGAGCCCGCAGGTCTTCAGGTGGTGTTTTTTCAACGTGCCAAAAGTCCAACAAGGACTCACAGTGAGGCAGCTCTTTGGTTTGACAGCCAAAACAGTCTGCAGACCTGCAGGCAGCACAGTGTCAGTATTTTTGACAGCAAGACCCACCTTTTCAATTTTCAATAATTTCCCCCCCATTTTTACATTTACACACAAACAGTACTGTCAAATTAAAGTCTGATTTTTTTTATTTTTAGAACGTATTTATTCATTTAATATATGTTATTTTATTTTTTTATTTATATTAATTTACTTTTTGCTTAAAATGTTTTTTTTGGTTCTTATTGTTGCCACAGAGGTTATATTTTTGCTTGAGTATGTTTGTTTGTCTGATTGTTAGTAAGATTTCACAAAATCTACTTGACAGGTTTTGCTGAAATTTTCAAAAGATGTTGGTAATGGTCCAACTTAAAAAGGATTATACTTTGGTGGTGATCCAGATAACTGCCATTAGCAAGTGATAATTGTTGCTCAATAACTGTCTAACTAGAGAAGCATTCAGAAAGCACAGACCTCTGCCAGCGCCACAGTCCTCACCCATATTGTGATTTTCACCACAAATATTTGTCTTACCTTTATTTCATATAAATATTTAGATCCCTTGATTCCTAGATACCATTAGCAATTGGATTCATAATATCTATTTTAGTTCGGTAGTTATTCACGAAAAATACATTTTTTTTTTTGTCATGGCAGATCCAGACGGTGATCCGGATCACTCCCGAAATCTAATCATTTGTTCTTTGTTCCAATTTGAACATTTCCTGAAAATTCAACGAAATCCATTCAGAACTTTTTGAGTTATGTTGCTAACAGAGAAACAAACAGACGCCGGTGAAGGTAACTAATAATGATATCAACATGATTCCAAGTGCTCGGTGTGAGTTTTCAGGGTCATGAATCATATTATGATGGTAACTTTGTCATGGAACAATTGATTAAATATGTGAGCTACCTTGGCGGACATTTGCCCTCTCCAAGTGCTTTCTAGTTTTAGTTTGTTTTACACATACTTTCTACTATTTGTTTCTGTTTATGTGAAGCACTTTGTGCTAGATATTTCAAGTAATTTATAAAACCAAACAGACAGGACAACTTCAAGCCAACAACATAAAGACATGACAACAACAGACAAAACACCAAATAAAACAACTCCCTCCGTTTGAAATGGGGATGGAAGAAGCTGGGCTTTTCCATTTCCAATCCCATTTGTCGCAAACAAATACCCAAAACAAAAAAAACAAACCCAAATTTAAACTGCTGTCTTTCTACTCTTTCCCAAGCAAACAAAACACAACTGGGCAAAAAGGACATCCCTCTAAATTAGTTTCTCAGTTCTCCTCTTCCTACTTTACCTTTCTAACACTCCTTTTTTAATCTTACGTTTGAAGTGGCATAGGCTTTTACTGGATTAACCTCTTCTTCAAGGCCAGTCCATAGCTTAATCCATATACTGCATGTCGTCTGAAAAGTGCCATACAAATAAAGTCTGATTGATTGATTGATATGATATTCACAAAGATGAGGACGAGGGTGATGATGCAAAGGAAAGAGAAAATGAGGGTTCAGAAGAAGGAGGCAGAGATGTGACGTCACGCAGGTGTTAGTGAAGCCTGTTGGCAGGAGAGAAGCTGAAGAGGCTCTGGGGGACACCATCTAAATCCTTGATGGATCATCCCTGCTGAGGCTTCTTCAACATGCTCAGGGTCTGAGTCCTGCATTCATGAGTCTGGAGACTAAACGGTTTAAAACAGCCTCTGTGAACGTCCTCTGCTGCCCTGCAGTCGGCTGTCTGAGAGTGTTTCTATGAAAAGATCGTCTTCATCCACTATTTATGATTCAGCAGGATACGCCTCACTGCTGCAACCAAGGGGAGTAAACGTCTGCAAAATCTGATTTAAAGACATCAAGACGTCAAATCTTTCAATAAAACATCAAGAACAAGGATGCTGGAGGATTTTTTCAGTAAACATGTCAATCATGTGCAGACTCCAGCCTACTAACATCTGCATCCGTGGGTTTGGATAAAGAATGTGAGGAGTTTAGGATGCTCTGGTCTAACAGAAGAAGTGACGTCAAGGACTACAAACGTCACTGAATTTCTCCCTAATTAGTATCTTATTCATGCCTCGTCTGCATGGAGATGAAAACAGTGTTCTTTTTAAAACAAAACAGTCTGATAGTGTGCTTGGTCTGTAATCAGAAGGTTGCAGATTTGAGTCCGGCTCTGGCCGTCACATGGTGATGTGTAAGATACTTGACCTCAGGTTGCTCCCACTGCTTCATCAGTGGCGTGTAAATGAGCGAGAACGGGCGTGAATGTGTTAGTTGATCCTGATGGACAACTGACAGAGAAACTCCAACCATCAGTGACTGAATGTGTAGATGTGTCCTACGGTGTAAAGCTGCTTTGCATAGTCAAAGACTAGAAAAGTGCCAAACAAGCTCAAGAGCATTAACCATTTACTAACTATCTCTGTATTGTTTGAGTAAATGTGTCCGTCCACATGAAATGCTGCAGTGCATATGCAGGCCCGTCAGTGGAGCTCTAACTTAATGCTGCTGCAGACATACAGATGGAGTCACTTAAATTTTCCCCACCTTCCTTGACTGAGTCTTGACTATCAGTCTGACTGGACCATGCAGACCATGCCCACTGTCATGACCGTAATGAGAATCCCCCAATAACATGACAGAAACGTAGTGACTGGTGAACGCTAACTCTTCTCCAACAAGGACAAGCCCATTGGATGTGTTATTGTGAGAGAAGCACCATCAAATAGGCCTGTTTATGGTGGGATTTTGGCACTCCCACTGGCTGGAAGTTGGATGGAATTACTTGGCTTCATTGTAGAGCTGGTGATACGGTCTTAAAATAAATTGATTTATGTTTGTTTTCCCTCTCAAAGAAACCTGGAAACTGGAACTGGAAAGAAATGAGTCCAAATCCACTGACTTAGGGCATTTTCACATTAGGTCCACTTATTTCGCTGCTACGGCGCGGTTCGCCATGGGTTCCCCCCCCTCCCTCTCCCCTGCTGGCTTTCATTCACACTGGCAATATCAAACCGTGCCCAGAACCACTTGTGTATTTACTCAGTTTGAAACAGCATGGGGCAATATGCACATAACTGGTTACCAAACCTGCTACGGAGGAGAACAAAGATGAGACTACCATGGTAACCATTTCCTCCACCAAACGACCAATGTTTACGTTTCGCTCTCTTCTACATTTTGCTTCAAATGTGTTTTTTTATCGTGTTTGAGACGGCATCAGCGACCTTCTGGACCCTCGTAAATCATCGTAATCCTCAAACAGAATAAACAAATCGACAGAGTAAGCAAAAGACTCAACCGCGGGACTAACAGGAAGTAATGCATCAAAAGTAGATCGGTTCGGACCACTTTGTTTCACACCAGTGAAACCGCACCAAATGTAGGGAGATGGAGCGGATCGAGACCACCCCTTCATGGAAGTCACGGACCGCTGATTTGGTGCGCACCAAAGTGTGGTGGTTGCATTCACATTGACACTAACGTACCAAACCCTGGGCCAAAACTTCTTTGGTGCGCACTAAATGTGGTTGGTGTGAAAACGCCCTTAAACAGATGCTTCCTACAAATTTGTACAAATTAGACACTTTAAACAGGAGACTGTCTTTTTCGAGGATTGAAACAATAAATTACCCTAATCTAGTGGAAACATGATGTTTTTTTCCCCATAAGTTAGTGATATTGGTCTCCCTTTGCATCGATGAGTGGCTGTCTTAAAACCAAAACAAGTTAAAATCATTAAAATAATCGTTTTTTATCTGAAACACCAAACCTAAATACCCAGTCCTTGTCATACCGCATATCTGACATGCTTTATATCATTATTCTCTGTAGCAGAGGTCTAAGTGCTGTAATCTCCCATCCTCAGCAGCAAAGACAATAACATTTCCTCTAACAGCTCCCATTAGTCTTCTGCAGAACATCTAAGCATGGCCTGACATTTATATGTGGAGCTCAAATGTCACATGGCCTGACCTTTGCGGTCTAATTCACACAACAGAAGAAGAATAACTGGGTCTGGACTGAGATGATGGTTAGTTTGACCTCACTGATGTCCAACATACAGGAGCACGTCTGCAGATTTTAATGTGCCTCTTGTTGAATATTTCACTCACTGGATCATGCTGATGTAGGTCTCCACGTTCATCATGTCTCCGTCCCTCCAGTCGTTCTTAAAACCAAGGACCAGGGTGTTCGGCTTCAGGCGACCCAGACCTGCAGCCTGAGGGAGAGAAGGAGCAGCAAGTTTAAGAAGAATTCAAAATGCAGTGATGGCCTGGATATTATGTCCTGCTATCTGTCAGTGGAGAATGTGCAGCTGATTCTGCCCCAGAGCCCATAATTCAAATAGCTTATCTGCAGCTTTATGAGACGTTGTATGTGACGCTGGACATTAAATATGATTCCACTTTGATTCAGAGTCTTTCAGACAGTTTAATGGCCAAAAATTAAGATGAAATAAAAATGCCAAGCATGTGGCATCATCACGAGTCTTCTCTTGGTACACGCTGTGTGACGTCGCCAAAGTGAAAGATAAGAAAGGGAAATAACTTAACGTAGTAATAAATAATAAACAAGTAAAGACGGTGCATAAAATTACATGTGGAAAACTAAAGGAAAGTTTCCTTTCTTTGTAGCTTATTATCTTCCCTGTAATATTAATAATTATGTACTTGTGTCAAAATATTTTTTTTTTCAGAAATAATGTTTATATGAGGAGGATGTGGTGGGAGAAATGGGGGGAGGCACAGCTTGATTCGGAGAGACTCAGGGTGGCTTTATCAGAAGGAAAAACATCTTTTCTTAATTTACAAATCAGACAGTCCAAGGCTTAAAGGTGCTTTGTGGAGAATCTATTTGCGGCGACATAAAGACTCTGCTACCCATGAGCACGCGCGGCAGCTGTCAAAATGCTGCGTTCCAGTAACCTCGGAACTGG